>OU015497.1:34660043-34822543 GCA_907164885.2 Dolomedes plantarius
CTGATTCAATAATAATCCACTAACAGGAACATTACAAGCTCGTTTTTCAGCAAACCACTGAAGAAGAGCATCTTCAACTTCAGATTCTTTTCCAGTACGTTTTCGTTTTTGATTAAGATTTTTGTTGCATTTCCAGTCAAGACTTTTTCTTTATTTTTAACAATTTCGAAACTTGAGCTTGGGATATCTCAAACTTTTTGAGTGTTCTAAATGCGTACACTTGTTTACTTTTGGAAACTCAATAACTTTTTCTTTTTCTTTTAAAGTAAGATCTTTTTGTCTCGAAGACATTGTGGTAAAGCTCAAGAGAGATGACAGATTTCACGAAAGCGAATAGACACTGATATCACGAAAGAGAATTGTCGAACTAATCGCCGTAGAAAATGTGTAGTTAAATGTTCAAGGCTAGAGACCCCCATGTTAAATGTTGCATTTCTCCGAAGAGATTCCTTACAGCTGGTAATCCGCGTCCCCTTCAAGATAAGGACCTGTTGTTGTTTCACATTTCCTTCACCCCCCACACATTCTCTAGCTCTTATCTGGGGGGGGGGCTTATTGTTCATTCACAGTAGGGAAACGTAGGTTGAGCGGCCGAGCACGGGGGGGGGGGTAGCAAAAGAAAACAACAACACTGAATGGCCCTTCAAATCCAAGAAATCGCCATTTCCTGCTATTGCACACTTTTTGCGAAGTGAGAAAATTTCTTTGAAAGACATTCAGCTACTGCACATTCATTATTGTACTTTACAGAAAAAAATCTGAAAAGAAGTGTGGGAAATAGAAAAAGATCGATATCGTCATGGCTAAAAATTATTCCTTTAAGCGAGATAGTTTCATAACATGATATTCCATTAACCGGGAAATTTAACACAGAAACAAATTACTACGGTTTGGTACATTGAAAATTTATTTCATTAAACGGGATATTCTTATAACTGATATTCCATTAAGCGGGTTCGACTGCATTGCAATATATTAACCAAAAACGTTCTCCTAGTTATATTTCCGGAGGAAATTGAAGACTTTCCCGAAATTTTATTCTTCGATACGAGCCGGTGTGTAGATGATGAAAGAAAAGATCACCCAAAACTATGATTGGCAGCAAAAAGGGACGCAGTCACGTTCTCACATGTCTCCGAAAATCTGTTTTTCATAAGTCATTTAATATATATATATATATATATATATATATATATATATATATATATATTCAGATGGCAGGGTCAGGGTCTGGCGTCTGCCTAGAGAACGTCTCCTGCCAGAATGCATTGTGCCCACAGTAAAGTTCGGCGGAGAGGGAATTATGGTTTGAGGGTGTTTCTCCTGGTATGGACTGGGACCTTTAGTCCCAATTCATGGTAAGCTCAACGCCAACGCCTACTGCACTATTTTGGATGACAGTGTGCTCCCTACGTTGTGGCAGTTTTGCGGGTTGGACCCATGTTACTTCCAGGACGACAATGCCATCTGTCATGTTGCGAGGTCCACCATGGATTGGTATGGTGACAATGAGGTTAACCGAATGAACTGGCCTGCCCGGAGCCCAGACTTGTGGAAATCTTGTTCCGGAGGATTAAATCTGTAATTGCCTCTCGTGGAGGCTCTACCAAACATTGCATATGAAGAAATTTTGTTTTTCTTTTCTATCACAGGTGTGTCCAAATACTTATTGGTAGATAGTATACACACACACACACACACACACACACACATATATATATATATATATATTTATACAGTGGGTGATCGGTTAACGAACAGTTCGGACTGCGAACAATTCAGACAACGAACAGTTTTACGAAAGATTTTTGTGTTCGGACAACAAACATATGTTCGGATAACGAAGAAAAACAAATTCTACCGAACACCTCTGTGACAAAAGGTCGAAAAAAGTTTCTAGTAGTCCAAGATCAACCAAGGGTTGGTTCAGTGAGTTTATCTAATAATTTTAATCAAGAGGTCTACAAACGATACAATTTTAGTTATAAACATTTATTTTACATGTATCTACAACTCTTAAAGGGAGGTCTACAAATTGCCACTAATCTAAGAGCCATGCTTACATGGCGAAGTTCCATCTAGTCGAATTCTAAAAACGGTGGGGGTGCTTCTCGCTATGTCATACATTTCGTCACAACCTCTCGTCGGAGCTCGGAGCACACGACACGGCCGCATACTGCGTAGTTTGCACCGAGACTTTGTGAATTGTACACGTAACCTTTATGTACGCTAGTTGGTTTCTGCCCTTCTGAATTTTTGTATCTGAGCTTTTTTGAACCCCTTATAAAAAAATAAATTAAAATAAAAATTTTAGAAAATCTGGCAATATTATGAGGCCTAAAAAAAGTGGAGTGTTAAGAACTGCGCTCTCCATAAAAACCAAGCAAGAGATTGTAGCCAACGTAGAGAGTGGGCAGAAGATATCTGATGTTGCTAGACAATATGGCCTGAACAGGTCTACAGTAGGCACAATCTTAGCTAAGAAAGATATAATCAAGAAGACTCAAGCAGCTAAAGGAGTAACGAAAATCACATCTGAGAAGCAAAGAAGTGCCATCCATGAAAAAATGGAAAGGTTGCTATTTGTTTGGATAAACGAAAGGGAAATGAAAAGAGATGTAACTAGTATGGCCATCATTCAAGAGAAGGCTAGAGAAATTTTTGAGAAGTTGAAGGAACAAACTCCAGGTTCGTCATCCGAGAAGTTAGAATTCAAGGCTACCACTGGCTGGTTTGCAAAGATTAAAAGGAGATCTGGCATTAAACATATGGCAATGCATGGTGAGTCTGCTAGTGCAGATAAAGAAGAAGCTGAGAAGTTCTGTCTCAAATTTCAAGAATTCATTGAAAAAGAAGGGTATTGTCCACAACAAAATTTCCGTTGTGATGAAACAGGTTTGTTTTGGAAGCGCATGCCAAACCGTATCTACATCACAAAAGATGAGAAAAATTTTCCTGGGCATAAACCCATGAAAGACCAATTGACGTTACTTTTGGGAGCTAACGCTAGTGGTGATATGAAGCTTAAACCACTTCTCGATTATCACTCTGAAAATCCTAGAGAATTCAAAAAAATTCCATAATCAAGAAAAGACTGCCAGTGATGTGGAGATCAAATTAGAGGGCATGGGTCATGCAGGTTCTTTTCAAAGAATGGCTGTTTGAAGTTTGTGCTCCCAGCATCAAGGACTACCTTGAGACCAATGACTTGCCATTGAAAGCACTGCTGCTATTGGACAATGTACCAGGACACCCAAAGGACCTTGAAGATAATTTGCTGATAGACTTTCCCTGGCTGACAGTTCAGTTTCTATCTCCGAATACGACTTCGTTGATTCAGCCAATGGATATAGGAGGTTGTTGCGGGTTTCAAGAAATTGTACACTCACACGCTGTTTTGTCGGTGTTTCGAAGCATGCCAGTTATCCTCAACAAGGACATTAGAAACGTTTTGGAAAGAAAAAATTTGACATTCTTGAAGCTATCCGACTCATTCAAAAGGCGTGGTCAGAACTCACTCAACGACAGTTGATTTCTGCTTGGCGAAAACTGTGTCCATCTTGTTTTCAGGGAGACGGAGATAATGACCCTGAAATTATGAATGAAATTGTGTCAATTGCGAAAGATCTGGAATTGGAGGTGAACGAGGATGACATTGCAGAGCTCATAATGGAACATGAAGATGAGCTAACGACAGAACTCGAATAAATCTTGAATGAAGAACATCAGCGAAATGTATCTCCTTCTGAAAAAGAGGAAGACGAAAAAGGACCAATGACGACATCTGCTATTAAAGATATTTTAAAGAAGTGGGAGGATGTCAGAGCAACGGTCTTAGAGTGGCACCCAAACCAAGCCGATGTCAATAGGGTTGGGGATCTCTACAACGACAATGCTATTAATCACTTCCGGAAAATTCTGAAGAGAGAAAAGCAATCGACATTGGACATGTTCTTTAACGACCCATTAACAAAAAGAAATTGATTGATTAATATGCAAGACTGTATTATTTTGGTAAAAAATAAACTTACTAAGAAATTATAAATATATATATATCTTTTAATTTAATTTTTAGGGCGTCCAGAACGAATTAACCGAAGTCCCATAAAAATCTATGGTAAATCGATGATCGGTTAACGAGCATTTCGGTTTGCGAACATAGTCTTGGAACGGATTATGTTCGTAAACCTATCACCCACTGTATATGTGTGTGTGTGTGTGTGTGTGTGTGTTAGTTAGTTAGCTACTATGTAATCTGCCGGATAATAAATTACTTATTTTCGAACATATCTATAGTGCAGCGAATTGCGGAACCTGATACAAAAAATATCTCTAATTTCATCTTTTTGTAAAAAAAATTACCGTCATGCAGAAACATTATGCTTGTCACTTCCTTTGGGAAGTATAATACTCTGTCTTGAATTTTGCGCATACAAATTTACACCTCTAGCAAAACATCCTAACTTTAAAATATCTTTTAAAAAATAATAACTTTCCAAAACGAGCTAAGAAACAATCTCAGAACAGTCTTTTATTTATGATTATTTTGAATATTTTGTGACGGTTTCATTCTCCAAGGTATCATTGGAAGCATAAAATGTTATAAGGGACATATTTATTGATTGGCAACCATATGCAACAAAACGAAAGACGGTGCACTTTTCACTGAAAACAACGAAAAAAGGTAGAAGAACTATGATGAAGGTTTATCACTCAGTTTATTCATTTAGAACTACTCCAAACCTCAACATATTTATCTGCTCACGGTATTCTAGTTTATACGTCGTCAGTACGATGACGTTAGTATACAATAACGTAACAATTGGATTGTGGGACTGGGGAGAAATGCTTTTCGACGATTATTTTAAAAGGAAATGCAGATGATTATTTTAAAAGGATTTACGTGACATGATAAGAAATGCAATTACACGCATTTGAATACTGATTCATTGGTATAAGAATCGAACTCAGAACCCCAGTAGGAAGCGAAGTCATATCAAGAGACGTGCTGACATTCGAAATCTTCCTGGAGATCTCGGACTTTTTATCTGATCACCCCGATGCAGAATAATGAATGAGTAAACATTCCCCAGTGATTCGCCGCAGGATTTAAAGAAATTGAATGTATAACAGTTGTGTTATTTGCGGTCTCGAGAGCCTTCGTTCCTATGAAGCATAATTTTAAAACTTTTTTTTTTCTTTCACTAGGGGCTTCACCCCTATTCTCGCTACGCTCGATCCTCTGTTATGGCTAATAGCGAGATACATAGGGGCGATTCTCTGGCAATGTAACAGCTTCCATCCATTTACTGTTGTCACCCTTAATGCGAAGGGCGTTTCATCGCTGTTGAATTATCAGCTTTAAAATTCAATTAAAAACCGAAAATTTAAGAGATAGACTTGAAATGAGGTTTATATGAATAAGAAAACTTCCAGCTTCCAGATGATGTAAATATTTTCTTTGTAAGATAAAAACTCGAGGAGCATCGATATTACATCCACGTAGGGGACGATATTTCTTGAAAAACTGTGTTTCACTTTTTGATGAAAGTATTAGTCTGTTTTAAAATATTTTTAAACAAATGAGGTCTAGTTTGAAAGAGAAATGTCTGTAGTCTTAGATTCTATAAAGATCAAAATTCTACGATCATTTTTTGGCGAGTTATCGTAATCTGAAGATGAAAAAGTCGATATTTTCCCGCAAAACATAAAATTAAAAAAAACTTAAAGTCCGACGAAGATGAGACATATCTTACTTTGGTCCCCCATTTTTCTGCATCCGTTGGTATCACTCTCGACCCCATACCCCCTGCGGTTTCGGAGGAGATAGCGTGACAAGCTTTTGAGAGCGGCAGCGGGAGTTACTTTTTTTTTAGAATAGAGAGATAGAGAGACTTGCACAGTAAACAATGCAGTCAGGATGAAATTGAGTTAACAACAACTAAAAGTAAAATTTTACACTTTAAGAGAAAGTTTTGTTCTGGCTTGATTTAGAGATTAGGTTTGAAGATTGGCATGTTCCAGCGCATTACGCACTTGCTGAACCAGCTTTCTTAATTAAAACCTCCTTATTTTGCAATGTTTATTATTAAGAATTCAAGAAGAGGAATAAACGAGCTTCCCTCGCACTTTCTAATTCCAAGGTTGCGTTCTGCTGCGAGATGGAAATGTGCCTTCCTTACATCATACCATGTCAGTAACTAACCCTCATACGTCAAGAGCTGACGGCAGAACAAAGCAAACAAGATAACAGCTCCATCTCTCTTCACAGCAAACGGAAATCACTCTCGGTGTCTGACCCCGATTCCACAGCGAAACATTTCCAGGGCTACCATTCCTTTGTTTCTCACAACTAACTGCGCCTTGGTGACACCCGGTCTTCACCCAAGACTTCCAAGTAATTTCTCTGCTCGAAACAGGCTTATAATTTAGCTGTGAAGTGGGTGGTCCGGTCAGAGCGATGGTCACTGCGAGATTGTTACGCAAAAGGCGGCGAGGGATTTCTGGGGCTCTACTCGCGAAATCCGGCTATTAAATTGAAAAAAGGGAATCAGCAAAGGCAGAGAGAGAGAGAGAGAGAAGCAGCGCAATAAACAAACAGATAAACGCACGGATAAGTGATGTTAACACGGTCGTTACTTCTGCCCACAATTGTAGGCGGCAGTGAACTTTTGAAAACCCTTCCCGAGCAGGGAGACGGTCATTATTTTCCACTTACAGTAACATGTGATGGATGTACAGATCCGGAGAAAATGTGTAATGACTTTGAAAGGAATTTTTCTGCACAGCGAAAAGAAAAGGAGATGGCATTGGTGGATTGGAAGCAGTTGTGTTTTTCTTCTTCTGTTTTTTTCTGGCTTAGTCTCACGCATCTAAAAAAACATCCCCTTAACAATTACTGAACAAATTTCACGCTATTCTCTACTTGCCATATCGTGTATTTTACAGTTTCGTGGAAATTCGGAATTTCCCCCGTATCGAAAATTTGTGATTGTGGAATGGCGACAGCTGCATGCATCGTATATATTGTCTTTTAATTTTGAAAAAAAGAGAAGGTCAGTTAAGTTAATAAAGTATTGTACGTTGCAGAAGGATTACGAGTACGTTTTGTAATTTGGTGAATGTTTAATATTAGTAGGTGTCTGAGTTTGATAAATTGATTGGTAACATAAATAAGAAGCCAACAGAAAAATAAAGGTTTTAGCAAAGTTTTGTTCCCATTTAAATCTTCGAATTTTTGATGATGTTTTTTTTTTTTTTATTATTGAATGAATGTCCACATTTGTTCATAGACATCCATACAATAAAATTTGTTCTATTTATGTCGCAAAAAAAGTATACAGTCGATTCCGGTTAATTGGACCACCGGTTAATCGGAGCAGCCGCTTATTCGGACCAAATCCTTCGGACCTAATCCCGTCTTTTAACATAAGGCATGGTCGTTTAATCGGACAAGTCGGTTATTAGGACCAAAATGATCGAGGCCCGATGTGGTCCGATTATCCGGAATCGACTGAAGTTAAATTCTATAATTAATGGTGTTTGTTAAGTTCAGATTATCAGCTAAGTCTCTTTACTTGACCTCCTTTCTCTCTCAAAATCCCCCACATGTGTGTGTACATGTATATATATATATATATATATATATATATATATATATATATATATATATATATATATATATATATATATATATATATATATACATATATATATATATATATATATATATATATATATATATATATACATATATATATATGTATGTATATATATATATATATGTATGTATATATATATATATATATATATATATATATATATATATATATATATATATGTGTGTGTGTGTGTGTGTGTGTGTGTGTGTGTATAGATAAAATTAAATGAAGAAATATATTGAAGTGTGAGAGAAAATTAAGCCGAAGGCCAGAAGGAAAATTTTGCTTTCATTTTAATTTCAACTTCATTTCCATCAAGAATACTAATAAATTATATAAATGAGATTCTGAATTGACTTTTCGTGAGAATAAATGAACTACGAAGCAAATATCTCCTAACCTTTAAATTAACAATTTTCAAACCATCAATCAATTTTACGAAGATTACGAAGTTTAGTTCTAAACTCATGAAGAAACACAGAAAAGTGTACACTTGCAAAACACGTTTGAGGGATATCAGTCAAATTGATAGCTCAATTGACAGGGAAGCTAAAGATATTACTCCAATGTTTCCTTTACAGACATTTTGAGCAACAATGACACTGACAATCATTACGTGTTGGATACGTGACATGTCTTTTTTAGACACGTGACATATCGTTATATTTTTAGATACTTGACAATTACAGACACTGACAATCGTACCCAAGTACAAGGCGATTAACAGATACAACAAATCAACAAATCTATTTATATAAAACAGTTCCGTAACTGAGTGATTGACTGACAGATAACGCATAGACCAAACCACTGGACCTAAAGGGATGAAATTTTGCATGGCGATTCTTCTTATAGTGTAGGGGTGCACTACGAAAGATTTTTGAAAAATTCTTCTTAGATTTTTAAAATTAAATTTTTAAGCTGTGTTTGTAACTTTCTTTAAAGTTTGTATTTAAAATAATAATTTTAGGGTTATAAAATTCATATCATGAGAAAGATCCTAAAAATTCCTTTAAAATGAAATATTTTTCGAATCTTTACCCGGATTTTCTGATTTTTGGGGAATTTTTAAAGGTTAATTTTTAGAATTTAATTTATTAAGTGATGCTGATCCCGTGGATTCTTTTCTTTTTGTGGTACTTTAACTAATTTATCGTCACGTGCATAGCAACGAAATAAATTGACAAAAAATATTGAAATACGGTAAAAGATAAAACTTAACAACTAGATTCATTGAGATGAAAGTTTTGTAAGGATTTAATTCAAATGAGTATGTTTTACGGATATTAAACATACAAATTAATTGCATACATTCACCGTTGTATTTAATTTGAATATTTTCTTCTACATTATTTTGTCTTTAAAAATATCCGTTATGATTTTTTTATAAATAGATTTTTTTATATTTTTTCTTTTGGTAGTAATTGCATAAATTGACCGTTGTATTTAATTTGAATGTACTCCGTAGGGAAGACAGGTATTCAGCGAGTATTTTATAATACTGTTAAAGAAAATATAACTGCAAAGTAAGCTAGAACAAATTTTAAATATGAGGTAAATGAACATGGACATTACAGAGAAAAATATAAATGTAAAAGCTATTATAAAATTAGGAACATAAAAAAATGAAAAAGTACGACTAGCCAGTAAAGCAAAAGCTCTGATCGATGTGATTAATGAATGCGTCGAGAATATTATTCATAACTAAGACTTGATGTAAATTATTAATATGTTTATCTCTACTACCTTTTGAACCTAATACATTAATGCCGATAAACGGGTTTAAAATTAAATGTTTAATTCTGATTCCCGAAGGAAAATATTCAAATTTTGTACTTCAGTTTTCATCAAATTCATACGTTTGTCATATACAGCACATGCCAATTTATTTTCAGTTGTATTGGGACAGAGGTCAAGAATGTTAACATTGTTAGATTTATTGTTACTTTTTTAATTTTGAATTAGATGGATTATTCAACCACTATATTTTTTGTAATATCTAGAGTTGCATTTAGCAACTGCCTTTGAAATAATTTTTAATTTAGTTTTCAGAGGCTTCAGCATCATCTCTCTCTCTCTCTCTCTCTCCCTCTATATATACATACTGGGTGGTTATAATTAAACTTCCCCAATAAACGGCATCCTACAGCGCAAACGGGTGAACGGAATGCAATGCAATTTCGTATATGGGCTACACAGGAGATGCGCTCACGGAATTTCGAAAAAAAAAATTTAGTTCCAAAATGTCCACTAGAGGGCGCCTCTTCGGAAAAAACATGAAATTTAACACAATTAACGACCAAAACGGAATGCAGAAACAATATTAACAATCCAGAACAATAATTATGAGTAATAAAATGTAAAACCGGGAAAAGCTGTCAGTTGTAGGAGAGAAATGTCGAGATTTGCATGATTGGGAAGAAGAGGAAGCTTTATGCAAAACACCTTAGGGTATAAAACGTTTGCAGACGTTGTCTGGTGTATCGTGGTCTGGTGTAAAAAGTCTGGTGTATCGTGGAGGTGTTGCGACGTTGAATGACTTAAAGAACTCCATAACGCTTCATGTGCGAAGCCTCACGACTGATCAGTTACGATCTGCTGTTGAACACACTGTCCATCGACTTGAAATTTTGCAGGTGAATGAAGGTGGTCACGTAGAGCAGCTTTCTCTACATCGTTCTGGACACGATTAACAACTGCTCCTCTTGTGCAATTTCGTCCTAATCTGTTCTTGTTTCTGCAAACTGAACTGTTTTTGCTTCTCCCTTACCTTTACTTAATGTGGTTCTATGACAAGGTAATCAGAAACTAGTCAATATATGTTAATATTGTTTCTGTATTCCGTTTTGGTCGTTTATTGTGTTAAATTTCATGTTTTCCCGAAAAGGCGCCCTCTGGTGGACATTTTGGAACTAAAATTTTCGTTGCATTCCGTTCACCCGTTTGCACAGTAGGATACCGTTTCTAGGGGAAGTTTAATTATAACCACCCGGTATATATATATATATATATATATATAAACATACATACAGTGAATCTTCTCTAGCCGGCCACCCCTCGAAACGGCTATATTTTGTACAGAAAAGATTCAAGACTCCATAGAGCCAACGTTAGGGAAGAAACCCTTTTTCCACAACCACCCCTCAAAGCGTTACTTTT
Source organism: Dolomedes plantarius (assembly GCA_907164885.2). NCBI lineage: Eukaryota > Metazoa > Arthropoda > Arachnida > Araneae > Dolomedidae > Dolomedes > Dolomedes plantarius. Next base: position 34,670,864 of record OU015497.1, read on the forward strand.
TAAAGATTCATATCTGACCGCCATAGAGAGAAGTTTCACTGTATATATATAATATATATATATATATATATATATATATATATAATATATATATATATATATATATATATATATATATATATATATATATATATATAATATATATATATATATATATATATATATATATATATATATATATATATATATATATATATATATATATATATATATATATATATATATATATATAATATATATATATATATAATATATATATATATATATATATATATATATATATATATATATATATATATATATATATATATATATATATATATATATATATATATATATATACTGCTGGCCATTAAAATTGCAACACCAGGAAGGAAAGCAAATAACAAAATTTTACAAATTGTGCGTATACAGCATAGTAGGAAGGAAATATGATTAAATTTGTAGATCATTTGGGGATATACAGGGTCCGAAATTAATACACACAGCTGCCGCCTCTGGCAGCTAAAAACGGATCAAACCCGGTTAGGCATCGAGTCGAACTGGGCATGGATGACAGGTACGGGCAAATCATTCCATGCTGCTTCAAGTCTATGCCACACTTCATCAATCGTAGTGGCTTGAGAGCGGTGGCGGCTCAGTCTCTCAGAAACCGATGACTAGATGTTTTCAGTGGGTGAGAGATCTGGGGAACGTGCTGGCCAGGGCAACAGTCGAACATCCTCTGTGTCGAGGTAGGCCAGGACACGAAGGGCAACACGCGGTCTTGCGGTATCTTGCTGAAAAATGACGTCTCCGAGGCCTCGAAGATAGGGCATAGCCACCGGCTTTAAGATCTGAGAAATGTAACGCTGGCTGTTCAGATTACCGACGACGCGAACAAGAGGTGTTCGTGTCGTGTACCCAATGGCTGCCCTTACCATCACACAGTGGGTTCGAGTCCCAGTATTGGCATGGATGTTTGTAGCTGTTCGGAATTGGCTTTAAACTGCAGGTCCCGGTCTAATTTGCCCTCGATTAGCAAAAAGTTGACCGTAGCGCTCCAAACCAAACCAAACCAAACCACCACACAAGTTGCCGGGCTCGTATGACGATATCGAATGCAAACAGGCCAGGTGCGTTCTCCTCGGTGCCTCCAGACACGGATACGTCCATCATGATGATGCATGCAGAACCAGGACTCGTCTGAAAAGACGACGTGATGCCACTCCTGCATCCAGTTTTGTCATTGGGCGCACCACTGTCGCCACGCGTCTCTATATTGCAGCGTCAAGGGATTCCGCAATAATGATCACCGTGCAGACCAGTCCGTGCTGCTCCAGACGTCGTCGCACTGTCCGTGCGGATACTTGTTGTGCTGCAAACAAGCCCATATCCTGACTCAATGTCCGTGACGTGGCTGTACGATGTCCTTTCGGGCGTTAGTGGCGGGAGCCCGTTGAGATCCTTCATAGCGTTCAGTATGACCCTCCTGAACCCATCGATTCCACATTCGCATGAAAGTCGCTGGATTCCGACCAGTGCGAGTAGCAATATCGCGGAACGATAAACCGCACTCTCGATAGGCCACGATCCTGCCGCTATCGAATTCCGACACGTGCTGGTAGCCATTTCTCCTTCTTACTAGTATGCGAGGCATAACACGATCTTCTCACAAACAACCAACATTCAAATGCTATTTCCGAATGAGAAACCGGCAGTAGGTGGGTATGAAGAGGAGTTCCTTGGTCCAATTGGACTTTATCTCCAGTAAGGAAGTTAAAAAATATCGAGATATGTGTGCTCAGTAAAAAATTATTTAAAGTTAAAAGATATTTAAAGTTAAAATTACGTAACTATTAAGAATAAAATATTCCTAAAGGAGGAGGGAGAAGTTAAAAATAAGTTATAATTTAAAGAGAAAAATTTAAAAATTTAAAGAATGGCTCAAAAAAAAACACATGCCGAGAGGAAATGAAAAGAAAAAAGGCCCGTTTCAGGGTCGTACAACTACGTATTGAGATGATTGTGAAGCTTTTAAAGGGTGGCTAAAATTAGCAGGAGGGAAAATTTGGAAAAGAGCGGACTGCACGGACGGGGGTCGAACCCCTGACCTGCGAGTCCCGAGCGGTAGCAGTGCGCTGCACAATGAGAAACCCGCTGCGTAACTTTCCTTTCATACAGAATTTGAGATGCCTTTTCTCCCTGCTGCGCCGTTCGATTGCGCTTAAGGGGACACAATACCCTGTCAAAAAATTTTTTTATTTTAAGTATTTCAATAAACATTGAAATTGTATTGTATTTTAGCAGTCATTTAAAACATATTCTGAAAAGTAAAATTTATTTTAACAGTAAATTTAATTAAAATTAAAATTTTTCAATTTTTTTTCAATTTTTTAAAATCCTTATAACTTTTCCAAATATTAATATTTTTGCTCCAATTTTTTATAGGTAATGTATTTATGTCTACTATATAAAACTTGACATGGGTTTTTTAGATACTTTTAAAATTACATTTTATATAAATTTTTTTCTATCATTTGCAGTGAAAAACGATGAAAACTGGCACTTTGTTGTATATTTTTTAATATAAAAGAAGAAATAAGCATGTTATTGTATAATTCCATGCCAAGTTTTATTCTATACATAATAGAAAACCTGTATAAAAAGTTTAATACTTGTGTCTTAAGTACAAAAAAAGTTTTAGCACTTTTACTGCATGAATGACAAGAAAAAACAAACATGGAGAAAAAGCCATTTAAAGTTTTCATTTGTTAAAAAAAGTCCCTTTAAATGAAATGATATACAAATTTTGTGGGTATTTATAATAATCATATAATATAAAGTATATATGAAACATGTTATCCATCCAACTTCAATATAAAATATTTTATGCAATTTTAAAAACATGTCAGTGAACTGTAGAAAATAGAGTCGACAACAACTGCTCTTGGTTTAAATTTTTTTTTAAAATTCAACAAATAAATCTCAATGTCAATTCCATGCGAAGTTTCATTAAGCGTATAAGAAAGAATATGTATAAAAAAATTTATATCTCTATCTGAATTATTAAAAAAATTATAACGTTCTCAATATATGACAGTTAAGAAAAGATACCATCAAGAAAAAATAAATCATGCTACTTTCGAAAGTCATACCTGAAATTTGTATAAAATTAATGTGGAACTTGATTTGATGTACAAAGTAATGCATATGTAAAACATTTCAACCATGTTTTAACATCAAAAATTTCCTTTAGGGTTGTAAAAGCATGAAAATTTTTAAAATAAAATTAAAAAAAAAAATCGATGTAATTTTCATTCATGAAACATACCATTTACTACCACATTTTCTGAGAAAATTTTAAAAACAATCTTATTTTACTAAAATAAAATCCCCAGGTTAAAAACGTACTTATCCACAGGGATCTGAGATTCGAATCGATTCGGCAACACATTAAAGATCTCTCATCGAAGTTCTACAATAGATTATATTGAATAGACAACGAAGAAATAGCTAACCTCCCAGACTACGACCCAAGGGAATGCTATAGGCGTCCTAAGGCCACTTTGGTTATTCACCCTGGTCTCCTTCCCCTTTCTTAACTCTCCCTCCAACCTCTTCTAAATTCTAATTTACATTTGCCGTTGTTTTTGGTTCTGACCTGTGATTTTTTATTTTTTATTTATTTATTTTTTTGATGGATCGACCTCAGGACTACCCTTACTGATTTTTGCTTAATCTTCTGCTACCGTAAATTATTATTATTATTATTATTATTATTATTTATTTTTTATTTATTTTTTTTTCTTCTTAAACCTGACACATTAAATTGTTGTCAATTTATATATATTCACTTATTTATTTTTTGCTAGTATTAATATTATTTATTTTTATTTATTTATTTATTATTATTATTATTATTTTAATTATTATTATTATTTTTTTTATTATTATTATTCTAACTTTCAAGTCAACACTTTTCTTTTAATCCTGAGAACGAAAATATAGCCACAAAAAATTATCCATACATATGGAGGATACATACATATAAGGATATCCATACATATAAGGATATGGAGCCCAGCTCTGTGGTGCCTCATTAATGTACCATGTCTGTGTCTATAAAATCCCCAGGTTTATAGGTAACAAATATAACGAATAGATATATAGCGTAAAGTTCAAGAAAAAGCATAAAAATATACACTTCAGGAAGAAAAAAAAATGCTGATTGCAATTTTTTCAAACGAAAATAAATAGCTACGTGCAGAACTACCGTTACCATGTGTAAACAATCCAAACAGTTACTTTTAGCGTTTACTTCTTTCGCTCTGGTGAAGAAAAAAAATAATTAATTAAATATTAATTTGAGTTTTTGGGCTAGTGGGAAAAAAAAGCCACGCCCACTTTAAATGGCCACTTGTCCCTTTAATTTTCTGACAACATTATAAAAATCTAAATAACTTTTAAAGTATTGAAGATACAGCTTTGAAATTTGGTGATCATATATAAAAAGGTGGGGACAATAATTTGAGTCAATAAAAGAAAAATCGATATTTTGACGATTTTTAGGGTACTGTGTCCCCTAGTCATTTGCGTATCCCAGCATCTTCTTCCTTTCATGCGAATTTGACGTTTTGAATATCCTTCCTTCATGGTGTTGCAATGTTTTTTAATGGCCAGCAGTGTATATATATATATATATATATATATATATATATATATATATATATATATATATATATATATACATACAGTGGAATCTCGATCGATCGTTTTCGGATCCATCGTTTTTCCGTATGTGTCGTTCATTTTATCCAGTCCCAACGATCATACTGCTTTGTTATGTTTCCGCATCTATCTTTTTCCCGTATTTATCGTTCATTTCAATCGGTCCCTTGAAAAACGATAGATCGAGATTCCACTGTATATATATATAAACTGAAAGCAAAGGAAGAAGTATGGCAATGTGAGTTTTTCTCCCGCCAAGTGTCTTTCGTTTCTTAACAGAAAGGAGATAAACGATCAACGATGTCTACGAAAGACTAGTTCAAGCACCTATTCTCGAGTTACGTCGTGACGTCACAAGTAGACCAAATTTAGGTTGGAATTAACGATCATTTTCAATTTAAGATGCAAGGGGAATAAAAATAAACATCTCTTAGGAGCAGAATGTTTTAATATCAAAAAGCTTGTTATTTTTACACCAGAAAACAATCACTACACTTTTGAATCTGATAATACTTATGTTTCTATACTCGTTAAAGCTTTATTTTAACGATTCTAACAGAGGGAAGGAGTTAGGTAATTGCGTACATTTCTCGTAATTTTCCACCGAGAAACCCTATTTTTGATTCGGCCTTATCTGCATAATATAAGACTTTTTACTGCGCCCAATCGAAAGTCGATTACCATTTTACTTTCCCGAGTAGAACTATTTCTCTATTTCCGTAAGAGAGAGAGGGAGAGGTAGAAAAAGTCTGGGAGCGGGCCCTAAAATAGACAGGCTCGTTGAAACACAATAAGGGCGTAACAATGGTAATGATTGTAAAATTATGAATCGCATTCACGGGGTCTTTGATTCATCGCAGGCATAAAAAGGCATAAACTATACGAAAGTGAGCTTCAAACAGTTTTCATGCTTCCATTGTGAAGAGAAGATATGCGGAAAAAAAAATAATAAAAAAAAAGGGAAATTGTGAGTTTATTCATGCATTTATATTTTTTCATCCTCATTGTGGACAAACAAATGTTGAGTGTTTGTTGGAAAATTATACACAGTCATTTGAGAGGTGATATACATACGCAATGCTTCCTGCGTCTCATTGTATCTTTGAAATAAATGATTTCAGTAATTGCTGCGAGCAAGGAAATGGGATCCCCATCATAGCAAGGGAAGCTTCTTTAAAACTCACATAGATATTTATTTATTTCTATTAAGAAAACGCAACTTGCAGGCCATTTTCAAAGAATTTTTTTTTCTCATTTTCAACAAATGAGTGAATCTAGAGGTTTTTAAATTTATTTAAAAATAAATTTATAAATACATTAAACAAAGGTCTATTTTTTTTTAACTTCAAAATATACTATACATGTACTATGCTATAAATATAAGACAACATTCACTTTATTAAGAACAAGAATTAAATTTAAATTTCTCCGAATTTAATTTTTATAAATTTTTTAGAAACTAATTTAAATTTTGCCTGTTAAAAACCTCATTATGATTTCGAGGTTTAATGTATGTGAAATACACGCCATAAAGTTCATATTTGGTAGTTAAATTAAAAAAAAATTTTTTTATTCTGATCTTGTTATGTAGAAACAATATACTGTACAGTGTATTTTTAAGTAAGTTCCTTTAACTGAGATACAGTATAATTTATTCATAAACATGCATGCATCCTTATTTATTTATTCATGGGAAACGTGAAGGAAAGTTTATATGAATGTACGATAAAAGTATCCTATTCGTCTAGAAAAATGGCAAAAACATTCGTACGAGCATCTAGATTTTTTCATAGAAGTTGACTGCCTGATGTACATCAAAGAAATAAACACAAAAAATTAATTCTTCGTTCTCTCTCTCTCTCACACACACACATATAGGATGGTAGGCTGTTTGGTGAAGGGATTTTCATTAATGTGAATAAAAATGCTTTTTGTACAGTAAGTACAATATGTAAACAGTATGTGAGTAACATATAAAATTCCTTTTATTTTGTATGAAAAATTGCCTAGCAATCGCTTGATATAATGTTTAACTCTCGATCTACAATGCCTTCTTTTAGGTATCTTATTTAAACTGATTTTGAAATACTGTTTTTAAAGCGAGTTTCAGCCCATCTTTTGAAAGTACAGCTTCTCCATAACGATGTAAATATCGGACATGTAGCGATCATGTATCGGATATGTGTTGGATTGTTGTAATTATCGGACACGAAGCGAGCAAGTCAAATATAAGGTGATGTACTTGGTCCACTAGAACTTATCCTTTTTTTTTTTTTTTTTTCTTTTTTTTTTTTTTTTCCCCGCACCGACCATTTTTCTTTCGCTTATTTTATTTTATTTTATTTATTCACGACTAATGGGATTAGTCATGCGTTTATCCAATAGACTGCAACGGTGAAATTTTGCTAATTTTATATCAATTATTAAATGAATATCTAAAATTTGGGCAAAGGATATAACATTCGAATTAAATGATCGATACTGAAATAAGCAAAGGTAGATAAGAGAAGAATAATTAGATTAATCATGAAGAAAAAAATGAATTTTAAAAATTGCAAATATTAAAAATTTAGATTGAAATTTCGTTACACAATTTATATTGCTTTATGGATAATACTGCATTTTTGCTTTTTCAGCCTTCAATTGGCTGAAAATTTACATTTAAAAATAAAATTTCTAATTAATAACAAAACGCTGTATGGTTTTTTTTTTTTCGGACGAGTGTTATTTATGTAACCAGTTGTCTGAATTTTAAGTTTATTGGTCCTAATGGATGTTTTTCAAGAGATACAAGATTATATTAAATATTTCCTTTAGATACAAGAATGATGTAATATGATCTTATAATTTATATATAATGCTTTAAAACAATGGTATATACACGATCTTGGCTTGACAAAATTTACAAAGTTAAATAGTGTAAGTTAATTGTTAAAACAAGATAAATGTTAAAAAAATTACTCATATAATTCATAGTTTTTTTAAAAGAAAAAATCCCTCAATATTTCAATTTATTTTAACGAAAGTTTAAAATTCAGTTTAAATTACATGATAGTGAACCCAAAAATTTAATAAGAATAGCAGACAGATTTTTCGACTGGCATATTCCATTATGAAGTATTTTAAAATATTTTTCCATTTTGGAATTCATTGAGTCATCCATTCAATTAAATGTATCGGTTATTAATGTGTGCGAGTATAATATTATTTAGAAACATTCAATGGAATTTTCTTTAATGCTTCCTCTTTTATTAAGGGGACAGTGGACTTTCAAAATTGTGAAATTTGTCCAAAAATTCAATTTTTTTATTTTATTGAATTGTGAAACTACGGACGAGTAGGAATGTGTTGCAAAAAGAATTTTTAATTTTTGTGATTACTTTCCTAGTTATAGGCATTTTTATTTAATTTAGATTTTATGTGGTTAATAATAGCAATAACTTTAAATGCGTTTTTCTCAAAATAAAAATTTTCATTTCATACGAATATTCAAACTGCTCCGGGCGCATTTCTAATTATCGTATTGCTTTGAAATTTAAGTTTTATATATTTAACTGTAAATAAAATAAATCTTATTGAAAAAAATTATGCTTCGTAGCTCAGAATTTCTAAATTTTGTACTTGAAAAGATGATTTATATGCATTTTGTATATAAAAAGGGTGTTTTCACTATTATTATCTTTTTCTCTTTATATTTTTAATGAATGCTTAAAATAAGCAATAAGTTTCATTGTTAGTTCTATAAGGTATCCTGTAAATAAAAATTACCATATTATAGGCAAAAGAAATGCGCCTGGAACATTTTTAATTAGGCCAATTTTTGATATAATTAATAATTCATAAATTATTAATATTTCATCTTTAAATTTTAACCACGTTTACATATCTATGGTACTAATCGCATATTCAAATTTCAAGCAAATCCATTCAAAACAAAAAAAGTTAGGTTTGAAGGTCCACTGTCCCCTTAAGTCCAATATGATTCGTTTAATTTTCGAAAATTAACTACTTTTTAACTGACAGAATTTGTAAAAAGATGTACTCACATAAATTTATGTTTCATAGAAGCATTAAATTACGGAACAAAATCAGGATCCGCAACACGAAATTGTATGTGACAAACAAAGAAGATATGAATGGAATCAATTTTAAATTACTAACCTACTAGCTCGCACAGCAGAGAGCTCGTGTGTGTTTGTCACTTTCCTCCAGTCGGAGCGTGGTAGCGTGGCCGAGCGGTCTAAGGCGCTGGTTTAAGGCACCAGTCTCCTCGGAGGCGTGGGTTCGAATCCCACCGCTGCCAGAGTGTTTTTGCTTTAATTGTTTTCTAGCTATACATGGTTCCGCTTTCTTTCTGTCATAATTTATATTTTTCGTATATTGTTAAAATTATATTTTTCTTATATTGTTGTTGTTTTCTTATATTGTAAAATTTTTTGATGATCTTTTGGGAATTAACCTCTCTGAGAAGTATCTAAACAGTTGATTTCAATATACCTTTTAGGATTATATTTTTTATTTATCTATATATATAAAACAGTTCCGTAACTGACTGATTCATTCATTCACTGACTGACATACAAAGCACAGACCAAACCGCTGGACCTAAAGGGCTGAAATTTTGCATGGCGATTCTTCTAATAGTGTAGGGGTGCACTAAGAAAGATTTTTCAAAAATTCTTCTTAGATTTTTTAAAATTAAATTTTTAAGCTGTTTTTTAAACTTTTTTTACGTTTGCATTTAAAATAATACATTGAGGGTTATAAAATTTATATCACGAGAAAGATCATAAAAATTCCTTCAAAATGAAATTTTTTTCGAATTTTTACCTCCATTTCCTGATATTTGGTGAATTTTTAAAGATTCATTTTTAGAATTTAATTTATTAAATGCTGATCACGTGATTTCTTTTTCTGGTACTGTAAATAAATTTATCGTCACGTGCAAAAAAAAAAAAAAAAAATAGACAAAAAAATATTTTTTTCTTGCTAATGCGGCAGACGATTGGACTTTATTTTGTCTATAAAAATATCCCTTACGATTTTTTTATAAATATGTTTTTTTTACATCAATTGTATACATTGATCGTCGTATTTATTATAAATATATATATATTTATTTTTTTTTTGGAATTAATTGCATACATTGACCGTTGTATTTAATTGCAATGTACTCCGTAGCGAAGCGCGGGTTTTCAGCTAGTCTATATATATAAAACAGTTCCGTAACTGACTGACTGACATATAACGCACAGACCAAACCGCTGGACCTAAAGGGCTGAAATTTTGCATGGCGTTTCTTCTAATAGTGTAGGGGTGCACTAAGAAAGATTTTTCAAAAATTCTTCTTAGATTTTTTTAAATTAAATTTTTAAGCTGTTTTTTAAACTTTTTTTACGTTTGCATTTAAAATAATACATTGAGGGTTATAAAATTTATATCACGAGAAAGATCATAAAAATTCCTTCAAAATGAAATTTTTTTCGAAATTTTACCTCCATTTCCTGATTTTTGGTGAATTTTTAAAGATTAATTTTTAGAATTTAATTTATTAAATGCTGATCACGTGATTTCTTTTTCTGGTACTTTCAATAAATTTATCGTCACGTGCAAAAAAAAAAAAAAAAAAATAGACAAAAAAAATATTTTTTTCTTGCTAATGCGGCAGACGATTGGACTTTATTTTGTCTATAAAAATATCCCTTACGATTTTTTTATAAATATGTTTTTTTTACATCAATTGTATACATTGATCGTCGTATTTATTATAAATATATATATATTTATTTTTTTTTGGGAATTAATTGCATACATTGACCGTTGTATTTAATTGCAATGTACTCCGTAGCGAAGCACGGGTTTTCAGCTAGTCTATATATATAAAATAGTTCCGTAACTGACTGACTGACATATAACGCACAGACCAAGCCGCTGGACCTAAAGGGCTGAAATTTTGCATGGCGATTCTTCTTATGGTGTAGGGGTGAACTAAGAAAGATTTTTGAAAAATTCTTCTTAGATTTTTTAAAATTAAATTTTTAAGCTGATTTAGTAACTTTTTTTAAGTTTGCATTTAAAATAATAATTTCAGGGTTATAAAATTTATATCACGAGAAAGATCATAAAAATTCCTTTAAAATGATATCTTTTTCGAATCTTTACTTCCATTTTCTGATTTTTGGTGAATTTTTAAAGATTAATTTTTATAATTTAATTTATTAAATGCTGATCACGTGATTTCTTTTTCTGCTACTTTAAATAAATTTATCGTCTCGTGTTTAACAACTAAATAGACAAAAAATATTTATTTCTTGCTAATGTGGCAGACGATTGGACATTATCCAAAAAAAAGTATATTTTTGTTTTTTTTTACATCAATTGTATACTTTAATCGTCGTATTTAATATAAATAAATATATACATATATATATATTTATACATATTTTTGGCATTAATTGCATACATTGACCGTTGTATTTAATTTGAATGTACTCCGTAGCGAAGTACGGGTATTCAGCTAGTCTTTTTATATTTTTCCAAAATACGTGATTCCGGTTTCCTTTCCAATTTAATTTATATTTTTCTTTTATTGTTAATTTTGTTTTAATGTTTTGAAACGGGATCTTTTTGCGAAGAATTCGTGGGAGTTCGCTAGATCTTTAAGGGTAGGATTTTATCGTTTTATACACTCGTAGTTTTCGGAAAAAAAGGGAAGATTCCGGCTTTCTTTCTTAATTAATTTACTTTTAATTTACTTTTCTTAATTAATTTACTTTTTTTCTTTCTTAATTAATTTTTTTCTTTCTTAATTAATTCCTTGTACCGTAAATATTTTGGAGACGGACATTTATGAGAAGTTTCTACGATGTTCAGATCAATAGATCTTTTATATATTTTAACACAAGAAGGTAGAAATTTCTATTCGATGTTTATATGTGGTAAATTACATAAAAGATCTATTGAATTCAACTTTGCTGAAACTTCTCAAAAAGGTCCATCCCCAAACAGATCTCCAAACTTTTAACAGCACAAGAAAAACTTAATCCGAATTAGAAAAAAAGCTGAAGTCACCTATTTTGAAAAATTATAAAAAGTGAATAAAATAATCTGGTTTTAAAAGATCTAGTGAAGTCCCACGCATAAAAACTTTGCGAAACCCTTCCGAAAAATATCACACAAAAAAAAATTAGTGATATGAGAAAAAATATAAATATAATTAAAAAGAAAATAGGATTCACCTAATTTGGGAAAAATATTTTTTCGGATTAAAGAATACAATTAAAATAAAAAGAGAACAATGCGGATCATAGGTTAAATAATATAAAGAACTTCGGCTTTTGTAGTTTCTTTTTAATATGAAATCTGTATGAAGTATATTATGATGTGCTTGATACATCTAACACTGTATCTCTCCATCTATGTATTATATATCTATATATATAAAACAGTGCCGTAACTGACTGACTGACATACAACGCACAGACCAAACCGCTGGACCTAAAGGGCTGAAATTTTGCATGGCGATTCTTCTAATAGTGTAGGGGTGCATTAAGAAAGATTTTTCAAAAATTCTTCTTAGATATTTTAAATTAAATTTTTAAGCTTTTTTACTAACTTTTTTTAAGTTTGCATTTAAAATAATAATTTGAGGGTTATGAAATTTACATAACGAGAAAGATCATAAAAATTCCATTAAAATGAAATCTTTTCCGAATCTTTATCTCCTTTTTCTGATTTTTGGTTAATTTTTAAAGATTAAATTGTTGAATTTAATTTATTAAATGCTGATCACGTGATTTCTTTTTCTGGTACTTTAAATAAATTTATCGTCACGTCCAAAACAATGAAATAGAGAAAAAATATTTTTTCCCCTTGCTAATGCGGCAGACGATTGGACATTATCAAAAAAAAAATATTAAAATACAGTAAAAGATATGTTCCTTAAACTGTACTACTTTAACTGTACTATATTCTTTAGTATGTCCTATTAGATTTAATTTGAATATTTTCTTCTACATTATTTTGTCTTTAAAAATATCTGATACGATTTTTTTTATAAATATATATATATTTTTTTACATCAATTGTATACATTGATCGTGGTATTTATTATGCATATATATATATATATATATATATATATATATATATATATATATATATATATATATATATATATTTGGCATCAATTGCATACATTGACCGTTGTATTTAATTTGAATGTACTCCGCAGCGAAGTGCGGGTTTTCAGCTAGTATATATATAAAACAGTTCCGTAACTCGCTGACAGATAACGCACAGACCACACCGCTGGACCTAAAGGGCTGAAATTTTGCATGGCGATCCTTCTTATAGTGTAGGGGTGCACTAAGAAAGATTTTTGAAAAATTCTTCTTAGATTTCTTAAAATTAAATTTTTAAGCTGTTTTTGTTACATTCTTTAATGTTTGCATTTAAAATAATAATCTGATAGTTATAAAATTTATATCACGAGAAAGATCATAAAAATTCCTTTAAAGTGAAATATTTTTCGAATCTTTACCTCGATTTTCTGATTTTTGGTGAAATTTTAAAGATTAATTTTTAGAATTTAATTTATTAAATGCTGATCACGTGGTTTCTTTTCTTGTGTTGATACTTTAAATTAATTTTACGTCATGTGCATAACAACGAAATAAATTGACAAAAATATTAAAATACGGTAAAAGATGAAATTTAACCACTAGACTCATTGAGATGAAAGTTTTTTAAGAATTTAATTCAAAATAGTATGTTTTATGGATATTAAATATACAAATTAATTGCATACATTGACCGTTGTATTTAATTTGAATATTTTCTTCTACATTATTTTGTCTATAAAAATATGCGTTACGATATTTTTTGTAACTTTTTTTATAATTTTTTTTGCATTAATTGCATACATTGACCGTTGTATTTAATTTGAATGTACGTAGCGAAGCACGAGTATTCAACTAGTTAGACATATAGAGGTCAGTAATGCGATTATATACCACAATAAGCCTTGGACCTCGGTTTCACCCTGTTTGATTAATTTTTTTTAACTCCTTCTGTACTAACCATCGGTCATATACACCACAAGGAATAATTATGTCGAAATAATTTTAATAAATTTCAATGACTGTTTTCCTACCGAGAGAAGAAGACGAGAAAAATCTAAGCAAATAATAACGGGCTTTTTGTTAATACGGCCTGCTAACGATTTAAAGAAATTTTTAGGAGTGTCTTGAAAAGATATTCTTATGATATCTCTCATACAAATTTAAGGATTTAAAATTTATATTATGGTAACAATGTTTGAATACTTCTGATTCATAATTCTGATACATGACTATCAAAATTATATTGGTATTAATTGAGATTTTATATTTTGTATAAAATAACGTTCATTAGCATTATTGCTTATGAATTGATTACTATGGGTATGCATTTGACTTTTGAAACCTAAGTTTAAAAAATACTTAAAATTAAAAAAATAAATAAAAAGATTTTGTTCAAGAAAGTTGAAGCTTATAAAATGCCTGTTGGTTGTTAAAATTTTATTAGTAAGTATAAATACACATTTTTTATATTGTCACTTTTATACTTTATTAAATTTAATAATTTTACTTAATTTAATACTTGCAAAACATGCACTTGTTACATTTCATTAAAATTTCTTCGGGTATTTCGTATCAATTTATTTTATTTAACATTTTTAGCATTAAATTATTTATTTTAAAGCGCGGGATATCACGAAATTTCGGGTCGCTATTCTAATCGTAAGAATCTTTTTCATTTGCAATAGAAATTCTTTTTAAACATACACAAGTCCTAATCTTAAGAGACTGGAGAAAACGAATTTATGCAAAACGTATATGAATTATTCAAGAAAAAACTTTTTTTTTCTTTTGTGTAGAGAACATGCAGCTGTCAATAGGTGAAATATTTCTCGCAAACTCTGAAAACTTTTATACATGAAGAGACCAAAACTTCCAAAAATATTTGAAGGATTTCAATACGTAATAGTAAATAGGAGGGTTATACAGAGGCTGTTCGCACATTTTTTAGACGATTTTGGTAAGCGGTAATAAAAAATCGTTTGCTGCAAAAGAAATAATTGCAATTGTACTGTTTTTAAAAGTCAAAATTATCGTCTGCGGCTTGAAAGTTTTGTTTTTATTCAAAATGGCGTTTTTAACAAAGCAGTTGCGAAGGCTACATTTATGCTCTTTCCGAAGAGAAATATGCATACTCCGTTATCCAAAAACGATGTGAGAGTCATGGTTTTGTGATATCCAAAGTGTCGATAGGTAATATCGTCAACAAGAAAGGAAAAAAACGTCAAATTGGAGCCTCAAGTGGGACAAAAATTCCAAACAAGTATCCAAGGGAAAAACGGACATCTTCGACTATTGCAAAGGTACGTTGTTTAATGTTAAAAGAAAATTCCCCTAGTCAAAGGACAGTTGCAAAATCATTAAAATGCTCGGTGTCCACTGTAAACAAAATGATAAACGTTGATTTAAATCTTAAGAAAGCGAAAAAACGCAATGTGCATCGTCTTCTTTCAAATCATATCGCTGAACGCAGGACACGCTGCAGAATTCTATATGAGAAACACTTATCCAAAGAAAAATGGAAAACAATTGTCACAATAGATGAATCATGGGTGTATTTAAAGGACTGCAACCAAAAAAGAACCATTTATTATCATAAAAGGGGAGAAAAAAAATTTAAGAAGATGGTTCAAATAATCGAAAGAAAGTTTTTCTAAGGGATTCATGATTGTTGCTGGTTTTTCTTATAATGGCAAGTTAAAAATAAAGAGAGTGGAAAAAAATGTCAAGATTAACTCCAAATACTATCAGGAACATATTTTATCGCCAATTTTTCTGAATGAAATACCATCGCTTTACCTACAGTGCCATCAATCTGGGAGACTCCATCAGGACAAAGCTAGCAGTCACACATCAAAATCCACTGTAAATTTTCTAAAAGAAATGGAACAAAAAACTGGTATCAAGGCCATACCCTTCACTGATATCCCTACTAAATCTCCCGATGTATCACCTATGTATTTTTGTACTTTCGGACTTTTAAAATCTGCATTATCCAAACGTCGTCCCAAAACCCTTACAGGACACTGGAAAGCTGTTCAGGAGGAATGGGATAGAATACCTCTTCTGACACTTCAAAAGGCATTATTATCCTGGAAATTGCGGTGTCGAAAGATAGTTCAGAATGAGGGATGTCAAATAGAACATTTAAAACATAAGAATTTTATGCAATTTTGTGAATACAATATACATCATGTAAAAAATGTGTGAACGAATTATCCTTCCGATTAATTACCCTGGCTACCAACATTTACAACAATAGTAGTCGTAAGGTATCACATTATTTTCTATTTTCTAACCCCCTTTTTTTATGTCCACTCTCCTTTCTGCCTGAATCTACACACAAATTATTTAATAACCATTCACTCTTCTGTCGGAACTTCTTTTAATGCAGTGGTTCCCAACCGGTGGTCAGCGAGAGCCTCGGGAATGGTCCGGCACCACATATAAAAAAGTTGCCAAATAAATTGGAATTTTGAAAGCAATGTTCATTGAACTAGACGGGCCGAATATATCCGATGACTATTAGGTGTTGAATTAAAATTTCCTGTCATTAAGCAATAATAAATAATGTGTTCTAGAAAACTGTTTTACTCAATCACCCATGAATCAATATGTTTCACTTTCAGGCTGAGATTTAGGCTATCTCATTCTAAAGATTGAAAACAAGATTGAAACAAAAAGTGAGTACGGTAATCCTGTATCCCTTTTGCTTGAGGGATATTCTATACCCCCATACTCCCCCGAAGGTCCCCTCCTCCCTTAAGTCGCTGGAGGGGGGGGGGGGTCGCACATGGTTAAATTTCTGACTTAGTGGTCCGCAGACTTCTACGGGTTGGGAACCATTGTTTTAATGGAATACATAAAGCTGGAGTATGTGAGTTACGTCAGCTAGCAAGTGCCGCCACTTACATCGTGCCATAGTAGAAGACGTGGATTTGCTCCACAGCCTTCTGCACCATTGGCGGCTCCAAGGGGGGGGGCAACAGGGGAAATTGCCCCTTCAAAAAAAGCCCGGCGTATTTTTTTTCATAGCCTAAAATTATATAATCGTAGACCTTATACTAAATGAGTTTAAATTTTAAAATGAGACGATGTTTATTTCTTATATATATATATATATATATATATATAGTATATGTGTGTGTGTATGTATATATATATATATTGCCCCCCCCCCCAAAAAAAAAAAAAAAAAAAAAAAAACTCTTGGCTAGAGCCGCCCCTGTTCTGCACACAGCACGCCAAAGTGGAAGACTTGGTGACTTACATAGGAATTAGTGAAAGTTAGTACATTGGATGGGAGTTTTAGAAGTTAACGTTAGGCGTTACGTAACGTGAGCTAAAAGTGGGAGGTACAATGAAGACCTTTGCTGCATTTTTTATTCTTTAGATTAAATTGTAGGCTCAAATCGAGTAAGAAACTCTTCTTTTGAAAACTTGGCCAGTTGTAAGCCAGTTTGGTTAAGAAAATACGCAATTCTTTACGAATTGACTATTGAATGCACTGGGAGAGGCAAATACTTCTTGATTTAAATACGCACAAGAGCTCATGACCAGGATAGCGGCTACCCGTCGCATTCAATGATCGTGACAACCAATGGTCACGACAGGCACAAGTAAACTGTGCATAAGGTTAATACTAAAGTCTTGTGAGTCTATATGCTTCCTCAATACTTCTCTGCAGAGGCGAGTTGAAATGTTTATTCGAGTTAAAATGTTTTAATGTATGATATGGAAAAACAAGTAGAATAAGAGAACGCCTGTATAGTAGGTGCAGTGTTCAGGTAGGAAATAAATCGCCTGCCAGAGCTCTACTCTGCTCGAGGAAGAAAATAGATTTTGCTCTCAAAATTTGAAAATTGAGTTTCTTTCTTTTTTTTTGTCTTTTAAAGTGAATACTGTAAGATCTTTCTAATCCGTGACTTGTTCTACTAATTTGGGTGCTATATCTTCTGTCACATTAATGAATGCTTAAACTACTTTTCAACTTTCTATTTTATTTTCTACCCTCTATTTTCAATTAAGAAGTGAAATAAAAAGGAAAAAAAAAAGATTCAGACGGGAAAGAGAAAAACTCTTGAGCAAGGGTGCCCATCTTTGAACCATTTCTTTTCCCTCGGCTGTAGTTCTACGCTGTGAAATTTTAAGTATGGATGGTCAGTAATAAATCGTTGTCAGAATAAGTCGTGACGCAGCCTTACCGTGTCAAGTGGGACGAGACAGAAGTGAGTAGCCTTACCACATCACACGAGCTTTTCGAAGCACCAATATGCGTCCGGTAATGGGTAACCACATCGATTGTTAGCTCCGCCCCTAGTCTAGACTAATTAATAAATCCTGTCAATTGCAACCCCTAATTACAGGTGCAGATCGTGGGCTGCCACACTTCCAAGTTAAGAAATGAGTATGCAAACCTCGGCTATTAATCAATGAGGCCAGTTTTCCGCTATGCAGCGCTGATCACCATGAAAAGACGAGCGAGCCTTGTGATGCATCGAAATCAATACATCATTCACCTTTTTGTTTTTGTGAACATGTGCTTCAAATAACTGATGCTGATAAACTTCTCACCCTGGTGTTTCCAGCATAATTTTGATAGCCATTCTGACACACCAACTTAAAAATATCTTCATTTAGATCTAAAATAAACACATTAAATTTCACGGTCTTCTGTGATTAATTGTTTGGTTTTTATACGATCGGGCGATCACTTTAATCTTTCGAAGATTTTATTATTTTTTAGGAAAAGCATTATGATCTCATGTAAGATTCCTGCTCTTGATGTACTGCTGTTTATCATTATTTGGTTATGAATGTTTGATACTATTATGAGAACCTGCCTTTCCTCCTCTGATCTCATCTAAGTTATTCCCTCTTGATGTGAATCTGTAATGAACCAACAAGACTCAAAGCAAAGCTAAATGCCCATTCATTGATCAGTGCGTTAAGCGATGGGTCAAACATAATGTTTCACGGAGATTGGCAGGTGTAACTTTAAGATATCATCAGCATATTACCTAATTTAGCCACTTTCGGTGCTTGGTTAGCAACTAACCCGGTAAAGTCGGTACCAATCAGAGATTTTCCTTTTCTTCTTTCATCGGCTGCTTATATTCATTTTAGAACCGGATCGACAACTGAGGAGCATTGAAATGAGCGATTAGAAACACGCAGAAAAGTAACTTAACCGTTCGATAAAGAACATTTTACCTTAGTGAGGAAGTAATAAGAACGTGTACTAGGCATAACACTATACTTGAAGTAATGTTCACAAATTTTTCTATGATACCATTAAGGTAGAAGTTGCTGTTTCTGTTAAGTTGAATATTTTTCACAACCACTTACCCTAGCAACCACTTTGTGGTAAGTTACGTCATGCCTGCATTTATATAATAATAATAATAATAATAATAATAATAATAATTTTAAAAAAGAAAATAACTATGAGTCCATTGGATTAAATTGTATGAACAATCTTACCAGCCCACTTAGGGTTTTTTTTTTTTGAGTATTTTATACAGTTAGGAAGAATTTTTAGAATGCATTTCCCTTTATACTTCTTACAAGCCTCAGAAATATACGTCTACAAAATAGATTAAATATTTTGATTAGAAAAATCATCAGAAAATTTCGATATTTAGAAACACTACGAGATAGATTTCATAGCTTTCGTCCCTCATACATCTTTCAGAGGTTAGCATCGTGAGTTTCCACGAAGTGGGCTCGGGTGTAAATCCCGTCTAAGGCATGAACATTTCACTGCTATCCCTTCACAGAGATCAGCGTTGTTTCCCCCTTTGTGGTGCTCCCGTAATTAAAAAAAGTCAACGAAATCATGCTGAAGATGAGGGAATATCCTAAGATCAAAGTGCCTGCCACGCCGGTTTTTTTTTTTTATATATAAAGAACACACACACAAAAAGAAACCTTCCATCTGGATTTTCACCTTACAGGAAAAAATCTGAAAATAATTTCAATGAAGCTAGAATGACACTGGAAAAAAAATCTTTTAACATTTAAAGTTATTTTCATGTATTCTGAAGATAAATAATTTTGAAACTTCTCTCATGAACGAAGGAGAAAAAAACAATAATATTTGTTCAGATAAATCAAAAAACTAAACATAAGATAAATAAAAAAACTAAACATGCTTCAATTTTTAAATTTTTTTTTAAAAATAAAATTTCAAACTATACAAGTGTTTATTTGTCATGCAATGATTTTTTTTTTTTATAAAGACACATTTGAGGAGAAAATTGTTTCAAAATACTTGCAAATATAAATAAAATAAATTTTTACTTTTCGCACTGTTTAAAAGAAGCGAGAACAGTACCTCCAAATATTTTATTACATTTCCTTAAGGTAACATGACCCTAAAAACGAATTATTTTTAAAAAAATTGAAAATTTAATTAATTTTATGAGAAATAAATTCATGTGGCAGAAAGGAGCGAAATCATAATAGTTTACAGTAGCACCTAACTAATAAAACTTTTACGACGACTAAGTTTGTATGAATCAGAATCAATAATATCCTTTTAGCTATTTTTAAGCCTCTGTGATGTAACTTCAAAAATATTTTTGGCAAGACTCAGTATTGACCTGACCTTGGACGTAAATACTCATTAAAATGGTCGACACGTTAACTGAAAGGTGATGTTTTTTAAATCGAAAAAAAAAAAGAAAGCATGTTACCATCAACGCTAATTACAACAGACAGTTTTAACATCTTTATAATTAAATGCATAAGATTTCTTGAACGAAGTTTTTGACTCCCCTCTTCAAAAGAAAGAAAAAAAAAGACGTTACAATCACACCGTTTTGAAGACAAAAGTGTAAGCACTTTGTCGGGGTGTAACCGGAATGAGTTTGACCTGGATTCGATGAATGCTACAGGCAAGGTTGGAGAAGAGCGGAGGATAAACTCTTCAATTCGTAGCCCAAGGGCTCCGAACTTCTGAATGAGAGCTTGCTACTCTATTTGCGAAAGTATTTCGTAACGGACTGTGCTGTATGTTAATGTGCATTACTCATCCACCGAGTATGATTGAAGATCCGAGACAGAGTGAAAAAAGCATTAATTAGACGCTTCGCTGCTTGGCGAAATCAAAAAATATATATTTTTAATAGCTTTACTTACTTTTAGTTTCTTACTAGCTATTTACCCGGCGTTGCCCGGGTATTTATTAATACCAATTTTTTATTACACAGGAAAAGGAATGGATTCTACCTATAGTGTAAAATCTAAATAATTTCATTTTCAGGTATTTAAAAGTAAGTACAGTATACAAATGATAAAGTAAAATTACAAATTCACTCTATTATTCATTTAACTTAAATCTTGATTATAAACAACATTTTTAGTTTCCTATATTCCTCTCAGTGACTCCGAAAACTATGAATTCGACACTACTCACGGTATTTTGGTCATTTTATATTCACTACTTAACCACCTATAGTGTAATAGATTCCACCTATAGTGTAAAATCCAAGTGATTTAATTTACACGTATTTAAAGAGATGGGCGGGGGGGGGGGGCTGAGGTGTCAAAGAGATTACACGTATTTAAAATTAAGTACAGTATTCAAATGATCAAGTAAAATTACAAATTTTCTCCATTATTAATTTAAGTCAAAACTTGGACAGTAACTCCAAAAACTATGGATTCGATATTACTCTCGGTCATTTTGGACATTTTATTTTTGACCCCCTTCTCCCCCCCCCTATGCTGATGGGGGCTAAACTTGCATTTAAACGGCATCGGAAATGTCACTATTCGTCTCAGCGACCCAGAAATCTATGGTTTCGACACTACTCTCGGTATTTTGGGCATTTTATATGCACCCCTTCTTCCTCCTCCCTCCCCCCAATGCTGATGGGGGGACTGAACTTGCACTCAAACGTCATCGAAGTATCACTATTAATCTCAGCGACCCCAAAAACTATGGATTCGACACTACTCTCGGTCATTTTGGACATTTTATAATTACCCTTTCTTTCCCCCCCTCGCCTCCCCCCAATGCTAATGGGGGGGGGGGGCTGAACTTGCACTTAAACGGCATCGGAAATGTCACTATTCGTCTCAGCGACACCGAAAACTATGGCTTCGACACTACTCTCGGTATTTTGGTCATTTTATATTTACTCCTTATTCCCCTCCCCCCTCCCCCCTATGCTGATGGGGGCTGAACTTGCACTCAAACGTCATCGGCAGTGTCACTATTAAGCTCAGCGACCCCGAAAACTATGGATTCGAAACTAATATCAGAAGTTTTCGATTATTTTTGCATGTGCCCCCTGCCCCCCCCCCCCTAGGGGTGCTAGGAGTATGTTATCCCCCCAGTGTTTCTTTCCAGATTGTAAGTGATAAGTGTACGAAGTTTGGTTAAAATTGCTCCTGGCGTTCCAGAGTGATGCTGGAACATACACACACACATACATCCTTTTATATATATATAGATCTTGAGAATTTCCTTGCGTTTTCGGTCTAAGCCCATAGAATAAAAAAAAAAAATAAAAAAAGACGACGTTCAGCGTCTAGAAGACGTTCATAGAAGAACGCCATAGAAGACGTTCAGACAACTGATCGATATTTCAATTTTTAAAGTAGGATTACGTTCCTCCATAACGGTCCTCCGGAAAGCAAAATTTCAGACCCTGAAGCCGTCCGTCCGTATCCCACGAGTTATACTTTTGGCAGCGCGCGAAACCCAGTCTGTATCGCTTGGACAAGCAGTAAACAGTTAAAAAGAAAAGTACCAAAATGCGTCAAAATTTTGACATACACATACGTACATATATACATACGTACATATATATAGACACATATATACATAACACATACATACATATATACATACAAAAGAGGTAAGCAACGATAAGTAATCCTACGTTAATAACCCGCGGTAGTTTCGTTAGAAGAGACTACCTGGAATTTTTTCGGAGATTATTTTGAAGAAATTAATACTCTACCTTAATATTCAGCACGCTCCTAAAGTTAACTTCCGAAAAGTTTCCGAATTTTTTTTATGAATGTCAATTTTTTTAGGGGCACGGGAAAAGAAAAAAATTCTGAAAAAAAAAAATAATTAGCTTCTTTCAAAGATTTGAAGGGTTCTACGATGCATCTGAATTCAGAGCCCCAGATCTTAACATCTATTCTTATTCATTCTTATTTTTGTCTCACTCGCATCAAATAATATAGAAACAGACCTCATATTATGTCTAAAATTCAAAAACCAAATTCTCACTCAGCAATTGTTATACGTAACACCATTGACATCTATAACAGAAAAAAATTAAATTGCTTTTATAGTTCAATTTCATTAATTAGCGAGATTTGTTCTTGACACTCAAAATTATTGTTTCTATCGTATCAACATTACATCATTGTTATTGAAAAAATACAGAAACAAATTTTTTTTAAGCCCTAAAACTTTTTCTTAGAATAGGTGTTTACGAAATGTAAGGAAATTCAAAAATGTTTTGCCCAGGATTGCATACAAACCTTGAACATGCTGCGCCTTTATCTGATGCACTGAACAATCGGTAACACTTTGGAAGCTTGACTGATTGATTCTTTTACATCATGAGGATAATTCCAAAGTTTAACTAACTTCATGGCATATGGGATAAGGATTTGTCTGACGGACTCTTCTATGATTGCTCTGAAAGGTCTCTAAAGCGGTTAAATATTCTACTATTTTTAAATTTGTGCTATTCAAACCACACTACATCATCGCATTTTAAGTATTTATGTGCTTAAACAAATGCCACGAAACAGTTTATAAAGTTGTTCGAATTCGTTGATGACATACCTGAGAACTTCTGAAAATTCAATATTGGATCACATGGTACTTGATTTTGTACAATAACGGAATTAAAAAAAACAAATTTCAGGTAGTCTGTTCTAACGAAACTACCGCGGGTTATTAACGTATGATTACTTATCGTTGCTAACCTCTTATATATATATATATATATATACATATATACACTCAAGAGCCAAAACATTATGACCACCCCTACATTTTGCAATGAATTCGCCTGGATGACGTGGAAGGCACGTGATCAGGTGGAAGTGGTATTTAACTGCTGCTGGAGAATCTGAAGAATCATTCTTTCACTTACTTCTGTGTGTGATGGGAAAAGCTGCGGATCTAAGCGACTTTGACAGAGGGCAGATTGTAATGGCTCCAAGGCTCAGAACAAGTATTTCCGAAACTGCACGACTCGTGGGTTGTTCGCGACCTACAGTTGTTAGTACTTATGCAAAGTGGATGAATGACGGTGAAACCAGCAGTAGACGACATGGTGTTGGACGTCCACACGCTATCAAAGAAAAAGGTTGTCGGAGACTGTCTCGCATGGTGAAGCAAACCGGACATGGTGAAGCAAAACCGGCTCAGCTGACAGCCCAATACAATGCAGGGCCAAGTAGAATAGTATCGCAGCACACTGTTCAGCGAACACTGTTGGATATGGGGCTACCCAACAAACGTCCCACTCGTGTGCCTTTGCTGACCAAGCGTCATCGCCAACTGCGCCTGCGCTGGGCCCGGGAACATCGCGACTGGTCCATGGATCAGTGGGAGAGAGTTGCCTGGTCAGATGAATCACGGTTTGTCATTCATCACGCCGATGGCCGTGTCAGGATACGCCGTCTTCCAGGCGAACTGTTGCTCCCTCAATGTACAGTAGGTCATACACAGGCCGGTGGTGGCGGTATTATGCTTTGGGGGACGTTCTCTTGGGCGTCTCTGGGACCCGTGGTTGTGGTAGAGCAGACCATGAATGCTACAGGGTATCTGAACATCATTGCGGACCAGTTGCACCCTTACATGGCCTCTGTTTTTCCAGCTGGAAATGGAATGTTCCAACAGGACAACGCCCCGTGTCACAAGGCTAAAATTGTGTTGGAGTGGTTCCAGGAACATGATGCTGAATTCCAGTTAATGTCCTGGCCGCCTAACTCACCGGATCTCAATCCGATAGAACACATTTGGGATGTCATGGGACGGCAGCTCAGAGTTCAAAGACCACCAATTCGCAATATCTCGGATTTGCGTGACCGTTGCTTAAACATCTGGTACAATCTGTCACCGGCCATCTACCAAGGACTTGTGGCATCCATGCCAAGGCGGGTTGAAGCTGTGTTGCGCGCCAAAGGTGGGCCAACTCGTTATTGACAGGTGGTCATAATGTTTTGGCTCTTGAGTGTATATATATATATATATATACACACACACACACATATATATACATATATATATATACACACACACACACACACACACACATATATATATATATATATATATATATATATATATATACAGGTGGTTATCAAAATAATGGAAACTCCTATGAATATTAGTGGTGTTTATGAATGTGCTTCGTATTCCTTAAAAAAGAAGTCTGGCCACCGGTATTTTTTTTTATATAATATAGTGTATGTATTATTTATTCTATTGTTAGGTAGCAGTAATGAAGCTAAGAGCATTGTGCTTTTGGGGGGAACAGCGTAAAATATCAAACCTTGCAGACCTTGCGAAAAGGGCAAATTTTTGGGGCGCGTTTATATTGGAGTATCTGTTACTGCAACCCATAGGTTGATAGGTGTTTTTCGAGCTATGGTAGTGAAAGTCATGATAGCATACAAAGTGCACGGAAAAACATCCTTTGCCAAACAGAATAGTGGACGAAAGGGAGAGCTGACGAGGTATTGAAGACCAAACTGCTGGACCTAAAGGGCTGAAATTTTGCATGGCGATTCTTCTTATAGTGTAGGGGTGCACTAAGAAAGATTTTGAAAAATTCTTCTTAGATTTTTTTAAATTAAATTTTTAAGCTATTTTTGTAACTTTTTTTTAAGTTTGCATTTAAAATAATAATCTGAAGGTTACAAAATTTGCATTACGAGAAAGATCATAAAAATTTCTTTAAAATGAAATCTTTTTCGAATCTTTACCTCCATTTTCTGATTTTTGGTGAATTTTTAAAGATTAATTTTTAGAATTTAATTTATTAAATGCTGATCACGTGGTTTCTTTTCTTTTTGTGATACTTTAAACTAATTTTGCGTCAATTGCATAACAACGAAATAGACAAAAAAAAAAATTTTTTTCTCGCTAATGCTGCAGACGATTGGACATTATCCAAAAAAATATTAAAATACAGTAAAAGAAATGCTTTTTAAACTGTACTATATTAACTGGACTATATTCTTTAGTATGTTCTATTAGATTTAATTTGAATATTTTCTTCTACATTATTTTGTCTATAAAAATATCCGTTACGATTTTTTTATAAATATATTTTTTTGGTATTAATTGCATACGTTGACCATTGTATTTAATGTACTCCGTGAAGAAGCACGGGTGTTCTGCTAGTTAGCTAATAAATAAGCTATTTCAATGTTCTGTTAAAAAAGTGTAGTTGCCAAACGATTCTGAAAAAAGATTACAAATGCCAGTTTGGAACCGAAATAAATTTTTGTCAAGCCAAAAATTAAAAACATTTAATAATCGTAATAAAATTTCTTAGTTAATAATTTAAAAATGTTGAAAAAAGTATGTAAGAATCAAATGGCGTTTGTCCAGTTTCATTATTTTCTAATTCACAGCAAATGAAATAAACTGGAAATTTGAGCCGGGAATTTTTATTTATTTTCTATTCCAGTGGTTCTGGAACCAAAACTATCAAATTATTAATTTGTTCGTGGCGGTACTTTAGCCTTTTAATCATGACCATGGAGTATAAATATAAGTTCCAGAACCACTTAAATAGAGTAAAAGAAAAAAAAATCACAGCTAAAATTTTTAGTTTATTGGTTTGTTGTGCATTAGAAAATAATGAAACTGGACTAATGCCTTTTGATTCTTGAATATTTTTTCCCTAATAGTTCTAATTATCAGTCAAGAAATTATATACGATTCTTAAATATTTTAAATTCACCGTGGTTCCAAATTTTCATTTATAATTTTTCTTCATAATCGTTTGGCAAATATACTTTTTTAACAGAACCTGGCAATGAACTTATTTCCTGCTTTGCGTTTGTTAGAACTCTGAATTTAATTTTAGAAATTACAGAGGATAGAAGCATGAGAAGATCAACCGCCGCTGCGTAATGTGGAATAGGTAAAGTTCGAGTTTGGCAAATGTATGGTATAAGCGTGGCGGAGAAAGAACAAAATGATCGGAAGGAACAAAACAACTGTGTTAAATTTTTACTCAGAATAATGGACTCGTAACATAATGCATGCAAAAGAATGGATACTGTGTATAAGTTGACCCGTAGGAGAGGAAACGCACAGTTTTCAGGCTTGCAATAAAAAATAGCCGATAGGTGGAAAGAATTAGAATTGCAGGGTACATTGCAAAACAATTTAAGAATACTTTCATGTAATGAAAACCAAGATATGCAAAATACATCAGCAAAGCATGACTCACAAACGGGCTTCTAACGTAGAGGTAGAAATATGCTAGAGAAATACGAACAAAGAACAAGGACTGATCGACAGCAATATTCTTAAACGAAGAAAAATTCAGTCTAAATTAACCAGATGATGATCACAGCGTAATTAGCATGATTTGAGAAAAGAAATTAATTACTTTTCTAGATCTCAACTAAAAAGATCTGTACTGGTTTTAGGAAGCTGTCAGTTCTCTTCGATGGTTGAGAGAACCACGTTGATCTGTATGGAAAAGCCAGCGTGACATTTATATCAAGAAACATGTAGATTCAAGGGAAAGCAAACTTGCAAAACGTAATTTTATCTGTTTCCCGAGAGAGAGGCAGTGCAATGCCAAACAATACGTGGATCCCCGCGTTGAATTCGCGAAAAGTTTGGTTTCAGACCGAGGGACTATCTCTTTTGGACTAGCTTGCTGACAGCCCAGATATAAATCAATGTCTGAGAACCCTTGGTACGCTTCGTTCACCCGATCAGTGAGCGATATGATACAAGCAAGGTTATAACAGAAACCATCTCATGAACCAGTCATAATTCACGCGTAGAATGCATACTTAAATATTTATCACCAATGAAGGACCCAGTCTATAAGCTGATGGAAAACAAACGTTCCTTCTTTCGTTAATAGATGCTTATCCTTAAAAAATCAGTGAGTGTGGTAATTTTTTTTGTAATAGAACTGAACCTTATTAGTTTATTTTCCAGGTTTTCCCCTTCATAGTTTATTTATCAAGCATCTGCGTTAAAACTTTTTTGTCATCTTTCTTACTTTTGTCAAAGGGATATTTACTAAAAAAAAGATACAATAATTGTGATAATTTGCTTTTGAAAGTCTATACTCTGTTTTGTTTTACGCATTCAAAAAATTATGTGAAAGGAAAAGACACTCACACTATTAGATTTTTAACATTCACAGGTTTATTTGAATCAATAATGAACAACATTAAATAAAACACATTGAAGAAATTTAAATAGATGATATTTATATATGCAATTTATATTAGTAGTATTGGCTTGTTATATGCATGCTGTGTTATAAGTAAGCACCAGAAACTCCCACTGAATTGTATCGGTTGTAGGACTGATTTTTTTCTCTTATTGCATTCAGTTGTCAATGACATTAACAGCTAACAGGAAACGAATACGGAGAGACAACCATTTATTGGTAGTGTTCTGAAACAATCAATTGTAAAACATCAAGTGATGACCAGTCCAATGGTGGTAGTAGACTAGCAGCAAGAAAAATCTCTTTAAAGTATGTGAAGTTTCATACAATGTTATATCAACAGATCTTTTTATTATAACCATAAGCATTTAACTTTTCTTGCTTTGGCAACGTTCAGCTTTTGAAATAAAATGGACATTTTATTCGAAGAGAATCGTTTGTGTTGAAAGGATAATAACAAAACTATTTAAATCTTTAACACTGCACAGTCTCAGTTACTATTATTAAAATGCTAAACTGAATCTGGATGGAAGCAGCTGGAATGGTGAGTTTCCAAAACTGAACTCTCTAAAGAACTCACAGACATCTACTATACATTCATCAAATGAATTGCGTGAATAAAGAAGACAAACATCTGGAAAAGTTCATCAATTGCTCAATACCCAACGTCATGTGTCTAGGGTGACTTCATTCTTCTCATACAACAGGTATGTGTGCTCTAATTTTTATTTTTCTGAGTATCACAATGTTTGGAAATAAGTAGTATCACTCATTGGAGCTTCAACTCCGATGCTAAAGGGATAGTCAGTACTAGGGTAAGAATCTACAGTCACTTCTCGCGCGTGTGTGTGAGACAGAATTTATTTAAGCACACACCTATGCCAGAATGAGGAGGGTACAGAGAGGACATAAAATGTTGCTGAATAAAAACGTGTGCTTTAAATTAAACTTTCTTTTACTTGTAACATACTGACATCACA
The DNA here is from genome assembly GCA_907164885.2 of Dolomedes plantarius. Lineage (NCBI taxonomy): Eukaryota > Metazoa > Arthropoda > Arachnida > Araneae > Dolomedidae > Dolomedes > Dolomedes plantarius. The sequence continues at coordinate 34,700,096 of OU015497.1, forward strand.
AGTAAAGGACATGGATATATTTGTTTTCCAGGCACTTCCTTTATTTTCTGTGTCTTATTTTGTATGCATGTAGGTTTTATTGGGAATGACTCTTTGGTGACATTGTGTATCTGTTTGTAAACACTATAAAATTAAAAACTCGATGCGCATATCATCAAAAAATAAAGTTACTCTTAAAAGGAAGAACTTATTAAATATTTAAAATTAAGTCAATTTTTATTTTATCTAGTATGTATCGCTCTCTATCTCTCTCCCCTCCCCCCATAAATATTACACACACATATATATATATATGTGTGTGTGTGTGTGTGTGTGTGTGTGTATATGTTACTAATGTCAAACAAATTTTAATGTCAAAGTGGCGAGCGAGAAACTTACGTTGAAAGAAATTTCACCTTATTTAAAAAAAATTATCTAACACTATAAAGTACTTGTATCTTCTTTGAAAGTCATTTAACTATAATGATATGATTAAATCAACGATATGTAGTAATAATAAGTAATATTTTATTTTACTGTGTCAGAGATTATTTACAGAAGTCTGAAAATACATGGAAATCTGTATAGTCTGAATATTTTATAAGAATCAATTTTAAACTGGTAAAAATACTACGTGAAAGTATCCCCACAAACTGTTTATTTATTTGAAGGAGAAAACATAACCAGGGGGTAAAATTAAATAACTGAAAATTTTTAAGCACCTTAGAAAATCTGTGACATTTAGAATAACTGTTAGAATCTTTTCGGTGCCCAACGCTGACAACATAAATTATTTAATAGAATAATGGAAAACAATATTTTACAGAAATATTATTAGAAATGAGACAAACAATTTCATATCACAGGTTTCACAGTGGTCACGTACACAATATATTAATAACGAATTGAAGAACCGAGTTATACAAGGAGACAAACACAACGAAAACCTCAAGAAAAGCCTCAACAAATGCATTCACACTCATTCAGTTTCATAAAAATGTTCCTATAATGTTATATGACATACAAGTGATTATTTAATGGAAGTAAGATGTCAGTACAGTGCGTTGTCATGGCATTATGTGGATTTCCATACTAATTTGCGTAATTTAAAACAACAAAAAATTTTATCGCTACTAAACAGTATGTTAATTTTGATGAAAATGAAGGAGGAGATATAAAGTAATTGAATCTAGAATCTTTCAGCATATCTAACACACAATGTTAATTTTTCATATCAATTTAAAAAATGTTTTGTTAAAAGTTTGTTTTACGTAACATTTTATTTTTGCAATTCTTAATTACCGTGGGCTATAAACGTGTTACCCTTTACATTTGTGTGTGTCTATGTAAAATTAATTCTAACACAAATATTGGTAAGTAGCAGGTCTTTGAACTTTTCAGTGTACTTTACAACTGTGCAAAGGGAGTAATGACTGTCAATGAATAACAATCATCGAAATTTGTGAAACACTTGCATCTAATTACGTGTTTCGAGCTTGATCCACATTGATGATAAAAATTAAGATCTCCATTTAACACTTGAGTTTGTATTTCAATCACAATTTAGCACAGTGTAGTATTATCACAATCCATCTCTCAAGACAAAAAGGAAACATACATTAGCGAGCACTTTACGCTAAAGAACACCACAATCATCATTAATACTGTTAAATAAGCAATCGCAGAAATTCCGTTTGTCGGCGAGCAATACTTTGCTCAAGGCTGCTTACGTTTATTATTGTTAAATTAAGCGAAATCTTGAACGCACGTTTGACTTGAGTGAGCCTTCTAAAATGATCATACTGACGTTCTTTTTAGGATTCAGTCCTTATTTTACTTTAGTTCATAATAAAATAAATACTTTAACGCTTGACAAGCAATCACGCTCCTTGTACCGAACTACGCTAATCGATCATCAGTAGTAGACAGTCCTAAAATAACTCCAGTACGCCACTGCTGGTCCTTTCAGGCCTCAGAAATAATATTTCATGCTCATACATGATCGTATAAATGTCTACTCAAGCTTGGACTGAAATATTATTTATCTCTGTACAATGGTAAGTCATGATGATCCTCGTATCCTTTGGGAATATGGACTTTCAATGCTTGTCTCTTCTTCGCGCGAACCCTTGAGTTCCTGTGTCTGCGTGGGTACCGCGTGGGTACTTTCTTTTGGTACTCCCCATGCGACAATTTGTCGTCGAAGACCTGATCAGGGTCAATGCTTGGATCGTTGTAAAACTTGTTTGAATTCAAGTTCTGGGTATTAACATAAACTACGGGCTGAGGGTCCTCAAGCTCATGAATTAAGGATGAAATTTCAGGCGAGAATGATATTGGATTTCCCTTGTATGAGTTGATGTTATAAAACTTCGGTTTATCAAACTGCGCTCGTTCCGATTCAAAAACCGGACTTTTTGACGAAGATTTAGGCCTTATTCCAAGGCTTTGAAGTGGATTTTGCAAATTACTCTTGTCTCCCTCATAATCTCCAGTCAGGTTGTATCTCGAAAAAATGTTACTACTGAATTCTAGCTGAGGCGAGGTTCCAGTAGCATGGTTTAGTGACCCGAGGGTTATATGCTTATTGTCTGTCAACATCCGGACGTGGGCAGGATCAACAGACATGGTTCCTGGTTCATTGGTGGTGACCGTGGCTCTAAATCCATGATGATCGGCAATGTACTCTACCCGCCTGTAAAGGCCAGAAGCATCAACAAAGCTGTAAGAACCAGTTTTAGAGCCATTTGGATCTGTTTTCTCTTCCCTGGACTGCATAGTTCCATAGTCATCAGTGAATCTGTAGCCATATGTCAGTGGCAACTTCGATGTGACTGAATGAACCTATGAGAAATTAAAACAGAAACATTAAAGACACTTATACGTACTAATAATGAATCAGCATTTACTCTAAAAAATGTTTTTCTATGTTTGGATAAAGGGCTTGTGTGGAGATACTCATTTCCTCATTTGATGCATTTCCTCATGAGCTTGTATTCGCGGAGAAATTGATACTTCTAATCTTAGAAACGACATCATTTTAGTGCAAGTTGTTTTAATAGAAAGTGACGACTAAAAATTTAAAATAGAGGTTTTGAGAGATAACGAAATTTCTTTATGTTTTATTTTCCCTATTAATGATACCCGTTTTGATTTGTTTAATTTTTATAATTTTAATATTATTCTATTAATCAATTTTTTTCAATCAAAGATAATTCAGAGGTTTGGGATTATTAAATAATTTATGCCTTAACAAACAAGTCTATTTCAATTGGATAGACTTCTTCCTGAAAAGGACAAATGAAGGTAGTCAAAGGAAAGTTAAAAAAAAAAAAGAAAACGACTTAGAGCAACGCCCTTTGAATGGAAGAGTAAGTTGAGTTAATGTGACAAAGGACTTTTCTCCAGGTGATGGAACATTTGAGGAAACTATTAGACGGAGCTCTCTCTGAGTAGCTGTTGTTACAAAATGAACATAAACCGAAGATAATTAGGGTAAGAGAGGATTCATCTCCTTTAAGTGATTTTCCTTCTTTTTTAATCGCTTTCCTCCCATCATGAATTTATCATAAAGGTTAATAAATAAAAAAAGTCCAAACAGATCTGTTATTTTTTAGAACAATCGGCCAGTTATTGAGAAGACAATTATCAACATTAAACGATGGGATTTGTTATGCTGATAGCTGGAGCACAATAGGAACAAAATGAACAACGGTGGAAAGCTGAAAATCTGAAAATCCTTACAATCTGACACCAATTACAAAAGAAAATGTCAATAATGGGAAGTCATGGCTTCTTAAAATCCACAATAAAAATTAAGAATGGCAACTCGTTTCGAACCAATCAATGTTCAGATAAGAAAACTTTGAATATTCCACTTTACTAACTCTCTTCCAATCATTCAATTTTTTTTCCTTGTATCTTAAATCCTCTTCATAATTGCGCCTTCTCATATTATATTTTTTTCAACATTTATAAAGCTTCCTGCTTCATTTGTTTGTTTTGTTTTCGAGTGTTCTCCTTTGTGCGAGCTTGCGCCATAAAAATTCTCTCCCCACTTTCTGTAGCAAGCGGACTTCTCTCATTTTCTTGCATCTGCCTCCGACTTCCACGAAATTCTTCAGAAAAATTTTGTTGTTTGCCCTATTTATATCAAAGAGTTAAATGATCTTCACATTCGTAAATTGTCCATAGAGACAATTTACGGATGTATCTTTCCTGCGTATCTTTCCGGCCTGATGGAGAATGATATTAATTAGCTCGAAACTAATTAACATTCATTATTTTAGGTTTTTAAGAAAATATAAATATCCATATTTACAGTTGTTTTCAGGTTTAGAATAAATATCGAAAATTTTAAATCCTTTGGCCTAAGAGTCGATGGGGTATGGGCACTGTTGTCAATAATGCATTGAGATCTTCTAATTTAAAGTTGTAAGGGGTAATCTACCCTATATCTTCTCTCATACGCATTCATTGCATTTTATAACTCAAAGCTTGATTAGAATTTATGTGAAGTATTAATCTTGTATTATAAAATACTGTTGGTCACATAAAGATAAAAGAGTAGGGAAATTTTCATTTCTGATATCAGGGGGCCATCACCCATGTATAGCAGAATATGGATATTTCAAGAAAGAAATGCTTAAACAGAAAGGTTATGTCACTGGCATATTCTTCTTATAAAAAAAGGAAGGAAGAAATAGAAAAAAAAAGAAGTCCAACTTCTTGATTTGCTTATGCATTAACGGAAGAATAGGGGAAGACTCGTACCTCATTAGCTTCTTTCTGCACGTTAATAACTGCGCTACTACATGAAAGCAACTGGTATTCCAAGTTTACTTCTAGGTTGATTCATTTCCAAAATAAATCACATAGCTAAGGCACGAAACCCATTTCAACAGCTAATTTCTTAAACCTTTGACTCTGAAATCTCCGAAAAGATTTCCATTTCTAGAATAACCGCGGACCGCTCACAGCACGAGGGTGAATGTTAGAGACTGAAATACAATTTATAGGCAATAACCTATTTCAGATAAAAAAGAAAAAAACAAAAATATGACCTAGCCACAATCTTTGTGAAACCTACATCGTTCTTGTCTATATTATGAAGTAAACAGATCTAAGGATTACATCGAATGAAAAAATAAATGTCAATATATTCTTCAGCAACTTTGTAGTCAATTAAAATAGATAAGATTTGGAGGTCTTAAGGTTGTTTAAAAAGTTTAATTAAAGATCTCATTAAATTAGAATGGGACTAAGCAAGCTTCCTGTCTATATTTTTATCAATGGGTTATCATGAAGTATGTGCATAATAGCAGGGCCCGATTATGAGCGCTTGGGGGCCCCTGGGCAGATGCTATTTGGGGGCCCCCCCTTACGGACATTTATAAAAATACATACTATTAGAAGTACTAGGTGCATACACCAAGGGGGTTTTGGGGCCACCTAGCATCAGGCGGCCCTGGGCAAAGTCCCGATTTGCCCATGCGATAAAAAGGCCCTGCATAATTGAAATCGCATCCCTGGAGAGCTGACCCTTCAGAAGATGATTAAATTTGTTTTGGGGAATTTCCCTCTCGATATTTTTTTCAGTTACACTTTACCAAATGCATATTGTTTTTTTTTAAATTCTGTTTCTTGCAGCTGAAATTAGATATTTAAATGCAGAGTGATATACATCCCTATATATATAAAAAAAACCTCAATATTTTATGTCCTACAAAACAACTTATAACGAGCAATTTTTAGAGTTGATTGAAAACTATGAAATCTTTATTCGAGTTTTTGCTTTCAGGTGCGTTAAATTGAATTGAAAAAGTGTCTATTTGATAATAGCGCTTTTTACATGTACGCTCTTTCGCGAGTGCTTGGAGCGTACGGGATTGCGCGTGGGAAAACCTGCAGACACAATCGCGCGTGCTTGCGTTTTCTCCTCATCTTCCGAGTTTTTCGATCACTCGTTCTTTCGCACGCGAATTTTAAACGAAAGAGGAAAGAACGTCTGTATAAAGGGATTCGCTCGCGATTGACCGCGTGAAACTGGCGCGTGTGAAAAACACACAGTTTTACTGGAGCGTTCAGTTGTTTCGTTGGTGTTTTAATGATTTTGTGTTATAGAAATGGACATTACAAGAAGAACCATTGCTCATGCAATTACATTCGCCGGTCTTGGTGTGATTGGAAACCAAAAGAAAAAAAAAGATCAGTGTGGGTAATATAGCAATTTGGTCAGTTTCGTCGACGTTTAAGCTTCCATCCTCTGGTTCATCATCATTAGTAAAACTGCTAGTAGGTAGTTTCTGGTCTTTCGTAAACAGCAAATTATTGTAGTACCACAGGGAAGATGTGTAGACGTCATCTGCTCCTCTTCCACCACGCTGAGTGTCACTGACTTTCTTTAGTTCCTTCCGGAACGAGCCTCTTTGAATTTTTTTTACTACGAAGTCTCGATTGGCTTCGGAAAATCCTTTCTCCTTACAAAGATCAACTAATTTGCTGCACGTATCTTCTTTTAAGTTCTTGTTTTTATATTCTTCAGATTTAATTTTCAAAAGACAAGGAAAAGATTTGTATAAGGAAATCAAATCTACTATCACGTCTTTACTCCATGTTCGTATATCCGCCATGTCGCACATCCCATTATAAACAAACAAGCTTTCAGATTTAAATTAACTCAAGAAAGGACCTTTTTCACACGGGATTGCGCACGTGACTGACATGAGGGGAAAACGTAAGCCCTCGTGATTGCGTCTGCGAGTTTTCCCCGGGCGCAATCCTGTAGGCTCCAAAGCATCTTTCCCTTCCTCTTCGACACCTTCACACGTGCACTCAATCGCGCGGGATTGTGGTTTCACGCGGGAAAGAGCGTACGTGTAAACGGCGCTAATGTGATGTGAAAAGTACTCAGCGGAAAATTGCACGTAGCTTAATAGGAGGCAAGGTCGATTGATGCGCTGCCTTTAACTTACTACCCTCGTGTTATAACGTCAAAATAAAAAAATAAAAAAATAAAAAAATTAAATATGTTAAACATGAGCAAAAACGTTTACAGGATAAATTTTAGAGATCTTAGCAACGAAGTTAACCAAGGCCTCCTAACTTAACATTTATAGCATCTGTTCCAGTGAGAGAAACAACATAGTAAAAGATATGTTGTTTCCCAATGCGGGCACTTGTCATTATAGATATTCGGGCCTGTACCTCGAAGATCTGTTGGCTTCTTTTCAACTGGAAGAACCATTCAGGAAAGCCAATGTAGCTCCCTTGTACCACCACAATTTAGACCGAGCACCTCAGGGGCGACATCTCGGAGGGGGAGGGGGGGGAGAGCGTACTCGTATCTCATCCCCACAAATCCCACGGAGGGACTTTTCGGACTACAGATTGAACTTGCCTATCTCAGGCGTAGTCACGAGAGAACTCAGCGGTGCTTGTCGGGATTCGATCCAAGCTCCATCTCTCCGACACGCTAACCACTAAAGTATGCTGGGGCCAGAGTACAAGATACTATCTTATAGTACCGAAATGCACACTTTTTATGATATAATCACCCCCCCCCCCCCACCAAAAAGAAAAAAAAAAAAAAAAAAAAGGTTTTTCTATAGCTTTATACTCAACAAAATGAAACAACTATTTACGCATTACTCCGCAGTGTACTTCTTTGCAGCTTCATATTATTTAAGCTGCATTTCAGTTAAAACGGTGACTTTAAATTTCAAAGCATTTTGAACATTGATTTATATTTTATAGATTATAAGAAGAACCGGCCGAAGTGTCTCTGTGGTAAGCTCGCTGACTTTCGGTGCTGAGGGTGCTCGGATCGAATCCCGGCGCACGCCACTAAAATACCTCCGTTCGTGTCGTCCCTTCATAGTGAGCACTGCTGGGCCGCCTATATGTTGCTTCCATAATAAAATGGTTAGCAAAAAACTACGGCGAATAACAGTCTATCCGACAAAGTGCATCCGCAGTAGAAAAAAAAAAGATTATAAAAGAGAAAAAATGAAATAAAGGAAGAAAAAAAGTGCACACAAAGAATCAATTCACAAAACAAACAAAATGACTTCAAAGTAGTCTGAACATAACGCTAGAAGAGTCTGTACTGGAATAAACCAGTGTGATTCAGGGCGAGTACACGAGTGTTTATTTAGATGGTGAATAAATGATGATAGAATAATATTGTCAAAAAAAAAATAGAGCATGATAGGAATTCATTCTATAAGGGCATGAGTAAGTAAATGGCTGTTTTTTAATAAGGCATTATGAGTTACTAAAACGTAAAAAATGTTAAAATCAATGACATAAAAGCATGTAACTTGCAACCGAATTCTTATAATTTATGTTTTAAGGACTTCTTTGTTCTTTTTGTGTTTAAGTTTGGCATTCAAAAGAACACAGTTGAGATCAAGGTTGGCTGATTTGTTGTTTGATTGGTTGGGAGTGCTACTATCCTGTTTTGCAACACGAGGGCTGAACGCAGTTAAATAAAAAAAAAAAATATTTCAAGTAGTCTCTCCAAATGAAACTACCGAGGGTTATTAACGTAGGTTTACTTATCGTTGCTTACCTCTTTTCTTTTCTTTTCATTGTTTTTTTTTTGCTCATTTTGGTACTTTTCTGTTTACCTGTTTACTGCTACTGGGTTTGGCGCGCTGACAAAATTATAACTCGCGACGCCGCACCGGACAATTTTTTTCTCTCCGCAGGATCGTTATTGAGGAACTTAATCCTACGTTAAAAATAATTGTCATAGATGTTTCACCTCTATATTAAATGTTTGGATACTTTTTCCGGTATCTAAAGTGTACTAATTTGCTCAGTGACCTTAGTCAACCTTTACAATAATGTCAAATATTAATGAATTGGAAGAGGTATCATTTATTAAAAGAATAGTCTCATTTGTCGACACATTTAAGCATTACTAGCCGGTTATCCCAAACATATTAGAGCATGGGAACAGGTTTCCCAATAGGCCACTGTCTCAATGCTCCACTACTGGCAAGCAGCCCTGCTGCGAAAAGTAAAGGAAGATTGATTTTTCCCACCGATACTTTCACTACAATGATCTCGCGGTTGAAAAAATTAATGAAGCACTTTCGTTTGGTGGTCTGACACACACCGGCCGATTGCGTTTAAAGCCATAAAGGAGAATTCGTCGTTGCTTTCCTTTTTACTTATCTTTTTTTTTTTTTTTTTTTTTTTTTAAATCTTCATCATGATCACGGTAATCTTTGGTGTTGTTGATACTTTACACCGGTTTTTTGAGATTAGTGGAACATTTGAAGAAAACTAGGGCTTTGGCTTTTGGGTGGCTGCCGATCACAAACTGGAGCAGATTCTATTTTCGATCACTTTCAAAAGTAAAATCGCCTTCTAAAGAGAGAGAAAAAGAAAAAAAACGAGAGTTGGAAGTAATTTGTTGACAGGTGGAGTCCGATGTGTCGAAATCTTCAGAAAAGAGATGATTTATTTATTGTTATCTTTCTGTGCCGTCTTCTTGGAAGAGGAATGAACATTCTGTCAGAATTGAGGCTTGGCTTATTTATAGAGATCCGGGATCAATGCTTGTCAAGTATGGTAGAAGAACCAAGAGTGTTGAAAATGATGGTTCATAGATTTTATAAGGATAAGAACAGTGATGGCATATAAAACAAAATTAATTAACTTTTCATTAAAGTTTTAAACCTTTAAAGGCAGTCGAAAATAATTTCCAGGAAGCAGGTGTCAGTTTCATGTTTTGAGTACATATTTGATCTTTGAACTGAATTAATTATTTCAAAGTTTAAAAGGGGCGTATAAACATTTGATCCTCTCTCATGTCAGATCCATTTATTTAAGAAAGAAAAAAAAAAACTTCTCGGTAACGGACCAAATTTTTTTCTTGTGAAACCTCCATTTAATCTCGTTCATTAAAACGTTTCTAAAGGTATAAAAAGAAATCGATATCAGAGATCCCTAATTATTTTCTATCTATTTATCCCCCTTTGTACAAAAGGGAAAAAATAATTGTGTTAGTAGAATTTCTCATATTAGGTGCACTATACGTATCGGGCAAAGATTAATCTAGCTAGCTTTATATTTAAATACTGAAATTCCTTTTTTCTGCTTGTTCCAAACTGTGTAACTGCTGTGCAAATTTTGCATAGTTAAGACCCTGCAATTTAGGACAGAATTACCCCCTACGAAGGGACGACACAAACGGAGGCATGTTTCGTGGCGCGACACCAGGATTCGATCCGAGCACACTCAGCACCAAAAACTAGCGCGCTGTACCACAGGGCCACTACAAGCCCGTCGTTGTGAATTAATTTCAAATTTTTGTGGCTTGATTTTTTTCCCCATTCTACACATTCTGGGGCACTTAGTATAAGAAACCCATAAAGCTAGGAGTAAATCTGGAGGTTAAATATGAAATTCCTAGATGATAATTTTTATAAATAAAAGACTATGTTCCAGTAAAAACCTTCTCGGAAGAAGGCTTGGATACAATGCTTGTCTTCCGTCCCACAGTATACGGGTTCTACTCCGGCTGTAGGCATGGGTGTTTGTGTTCTTCCTGAATCTGCTTTATACTATTATGTTCCGTTCAGTATATCCCTTATATTGCCTTTAGCACTCCTGGCCATCTAACCACCCGTAGAAAAATTAAGGCCACAGAAAAATAAGCACTTTGTTACCCTATATTCCTATTACTTTTGTAGAATTTTAACTTGTTCGAGACCATTATTTGACTTAGAAAACAAACTGATCTTTCCAATACCGGCTGCTCCTCACTACAACTGCGTTGCTTCATCATCTAACAGTACTTCCATATAGCGGTCGAATCCGCATATTGAACTGTTCAGACGCCATTAAATCAGGAATACTGCAACGAAATCCATGTATTTGTTTAAAGATATGTACTGGCTCGGAGATCAAAATTGAGATTTTTTTGGGTAACGCTGCGTAGGAGTCCTGATTATTATACACCTGAGAATCCCCGTGGCTATGCATTCATATGCATGCATGTGTATTTGGTTTTTTAGAAAGTGTACATTGTTACTAAATGCTATGGCAGATCACTGGAGAGACAAAAGTAATAATGCTTGAATAAATATCTATACAATATTAGAAAATTTTAAAATTATATACTCAAATCATTCCACAAAGTATATAATATATGCTTTTTAATTCAAAAGTATTCACCCAATTTTCTTGATAACAAGTCTAATCAGTAAGTTAAAATTGAAATACCCAATATTTTTCTAAAGTGAATTAGATGTAGGTAAACTTCAGTATTTAAAATGTAGCACTCGTGATTAAATATAATTTGGTATCACCTAGTTAACGTCAAGGCTGTTTTAGTTGTAGTCTGATGCAATATTGATCATACTTAATAATTATGCAATAACTTATAACGAAATTTACTCAACCATACACATTCAGACTTTTTCTTTTACATTTTAAAAGCAACTTGCCTGGTACCAAGAAAGGTGTGTCGAACTTTATACCACCAAACCATATCAAGATCCTTTCGAATTTACCTCAAAGTTATAGACTTTTACAATTCAGCGTCAGAGTGCTGCCATCTATGTCCCTCCCAAGAAATGAAAATCCTGAATTTCGATTAAAAGAATGTTGCTACCTACTTAAGTAGGATATCACAGTTCTTTGACATGTGAGAGTCTGAGAGCTAATAAGTTATCTTTTTTAGAAATAAAATGTAGTTGTTTTACAAGTTTTGCAGAGGAGAATGTTGTGTATTACTTGTTTGTTCTTTCACACAGACGTTAGAGATTTCCTAGTTTTAATTACTTCCCCAAAACGTTGTTCAGAACTCTGATGAGCAGTATCAGGTTCTAAAAAAACTAGGTGTAAAAGTTGACACTGTGTAAGAAATAAATAATAAAGAAAACAATCCCCCATTCCGCAAATCGATTGAAACCCTTCCTGATTGCAAGATTCAATCAATCTAACTTAGACGTATTTTAAGGTCTCGCTAAAAGTCTCTCAAATCTTTAGAATGATTGAATCTACTCGAAAACCAATCGTATTTAATGACATTGGGGAAGTATAGGGTAATAATACCTGAAAAATTAATTTTTCTTTTTCATTTTAGTCACCAGCTCGGACGCTTCAATTTTCGTAAACAAAAGATGATATCTGTGTAAAAAACAAACAAACAAACCTTCCAATTTAATCCGAAATTCATAATTCCATAATGAGATGGATTTTATACTTCTTTAATTCTCATAGTTAAGGAATCATACACCACTGGTCCTCTACATACAATGCTAAATTTTCCTATATTTACGGAACTATCCATGCCTTACTGATTTAAAATCAATATCATTTACAAAGTAAAAATTCATTATTATTATTTTTCAGGTTTCTAGAATACTCTTATATGGTACAAGATTAAGTAATTGTTTAGTACATTTCAAATTTAATTAATTATTAAAAACTTTTTTAAAGTGAAGAAATTGGTTCTTTTTAACAAACAAAATGTATGCTCATTCAATTCAAATGTATTCTCATTATTATACTCCGTAATAAGATGTAACACAAGGTTATAATTGAAGAGAATTACTGGGGCATTAGAATATATCCCTAGATGCACAATGACGCAGAGAAAAATTTCATTTACTCATGTAGCGTCATCAGAAACCACTACATGAGTAATGGAAGCAAAAACACTGTGTTTTTAAATGAAATTTTACGAAATAATATCTTTGAGGGTTTTGTATTGGGAAGAAGAAATAAAAAAGAAGATTAGCACCAGAATCGGATGCTCTTTGCACTGAACAGCTTATTTAACTGAAGTGAACAGGATAAGTGGTGTACCATATCTAAAAATAGTAAACAACTGAAGAGTACGAATGAGTCTGCAAATGACTGGAATAAGCTGGAATAAGTATACAGTTTGATGATGAGTATGATGATGATGATGATGATAATAATAGTAATAATAATAATAATAATAATAAGATCAACAAAAAAGGGATACAAAGGTTCGTGTTGTTGACTTATATTAACCAGTTGTACAGAAGACTATTGAAAAATACAACAAAAAAATTAATCAACTAAGAGGAAAAAACAGCTTGATTGATAACAGCTGTAATTGAACCTTTATTTGAATTTCTTTTTGCTTATCTTACTCTAAACGTATGTGACAGGTTTCTCAAAGATACGAACCTATTACGAGTATACAGCAGGCAAACTCCCGTTATTCTATTTAAATATGATAGTTTCTTTGAAAAGTCATATTAATTGTAACATCTAGCAATGCTGTTTCAGGCAAAAAGTAATTTACGATAGTGTAACTACCTTATATTCCTTTATGAAGACAGCTTTTTACAGATGGCATTTCCCCAAGATACAGGTACTTGCGTGATATTACAGATATGTTCATATAGAGTATTGAATATCTTAATCCATGCAAAAATTAGAGCTATTCATCTACCAGCAATATCTTTTAACTTTACCCATAAAATGTAATGTATCCGTGAAGTATCTTTTAAAATAACTTTTTCGTACACAGTGTATATTGTGTGATTAAAAATCATTTATAGACTCACGGCTACGTTTATAAATTATTTTGCATAAAGAAAAGTGGGCCAATTAGATTTCTTTGCATGTAGAACTGATATTTTTCACTCTCCCATTGACATAAACCGAAAATATCCCATTGTCTTTCGAACTGCTTTAATTTGCAAGTATCCTGAAACACTTGCAGAGAGAGGGAGAGAAAGAACTTCTTGTGTACAGATCAGCGCCTTAGATAATGTCTCTCCTGGTTTAGATCTGCCGATGAGATCTGGTGATCTGACACGCGGAGAGGGAAAGTACAATTCAAGGAGAATCGCGCGCCTTTTTCATGGGAACGAGGAAGGTTTCCGAACAGTGATCTCGTTTAAAATGTGATCGATAAAATTTTTTTTTATTCAAATAGTGGATCTGTTTTTGAAACTACTGTACGCAAAACGTATGTGGGTACTGAATGAATAACGTTTCCTGGAGTTTAAAATAGGAAACACACAGCCATTCACCTAACACTATTATGCAATAGACGATGCAATTATCTGAGCTGTCAGTTTGATTTAAATCTTCGTAAGGTGATAGCTTATCAGTTCAGAAGTTGTTAAAGAATTTGCCTAACACATGTTTATGACTTCCTTATTTCTGTGGCTAAAGGCTATTCGCATTCCTATAACTTTCCATCACGTAGCTTGAAATAAATAGAGAGGATTAAACATATTTTCTGAGTTGTTCAAAGTATCCCTGAAGAGGTATATTCTAGCATCAGTTGTACATGATTCACTAAAAATTACCAATTTAAAGAGATGTAAGTATCTTGGGTATCAAGGTGTTCAGTTTACATCAATTTATGAATCAGAGACAAATTATGAAAATTCAACCTATCCATTTGTCGTCTTGTCTGTTATCTGTTAACTTTATGTCGCTTAGGAAATCAAAGTACAAAATTTAGAGATTTTATGAGGAAAGTAGCGACATAGTTTATTCAGCTAATTTTATTTATTTATTTATTTAATTTTTATTTTGCCATATGCTGGCCATTATGATTTTCATCTTTATCTGGAGGAGGAACTGCCTGAATCGTCCTGACCTAGGATTTTTGACTATTTCAAACGAACAATTCATTCCAATTTATTACATAAAATTCAAAATATTATAATATATTGCACTTATACAATATATTCATTAACATAATGTGAGGGCCATACTCAGTAAGGAGAGAAGTTCCTACCAAAATACCCCTAAAAGATGTAATCATTTGTGAATTTGAAAAATTCCTTCTGAACATTTGACAAGTATGTTGTCAGTTGATCACCAGATTTGTTACTAAAATTTGGTGAAATATAAGTCGTCTTTTTAATATTGGATAAATGTAGATAACAATCTCTATGTCTGTAATCAATTAGCAAGTTGGCGAATTTGGCGTGGAATGTTTGTCTAGAAATCGTTTAGGCAGGAAACGATTACCTTTAACCCTTTTTTTACCTGTGATTAAAAAATTCCTAAAATTGTTTTTTATCACAGGTAAGCATATGCGTTAGGCGCTTATATAAAACTCCTTAAGGATGAAACAATTGGATAATCTAAAACTATTCAAGTACATTCAGGGTATAAAGTCTGGGTATAAAGTCTCATGTACTTATACAGAAATTTCTAATATTTTTTCAGGAGAAAACTTACATCTCTTTAAATTGGTAATTTTTAGTGAATCATGTACAATTGATGCAAGAATATACCTCTTCAGGGATACTTTGAACAACTCAGAAAATATGTTTAGACCTTTCTATTTATTTCAAGCTACGTGGTGAAAAGTTATAGGAATGCGAATTATTCGAGCTAGCGTCGTTTGAATATTGGTTCTGTCCTCTGGGAACCGTGACAGCTATGTATCTTTATGCAGTAGCCCGCAAAACTTCCCGGATCTTCTTGGGACAATGTCAAGAAGTACCTACCGTCAGAGAAAAGTGCCTGCCACATTAAAAAAGGGGGGTATTAATGCGAAATTCAAGTTCCTCATCTAAGAATAACTGGCATTTCATATAAGAAAACCAGTGTACTTTCATGTAAGACTGCCTAAATGTAATTTTTATAGTCATATTGCGAAGTAAGTCATTTGATTCATAAATATTGTTATTATGGCTAAGTTAGGAGACTTCTTATTTTAGTTTGGGTAATCAATGCAGACTGGATACAACACATGTTTTTCCTCGGTTGCCCAAGGCATATTATTTGCAAAGTGTTACTCTTACGTTTGTTGGCAGAGCGTATCTGTCCGTGAAGCTCTTTAACTTAGAATCGGACTTCCTTCTTACACGGAGCAAAGGAACTGAGCTGCTGCTGCACACTGTGACACCCTAGAACACAAAGAAGAAAAAAACTGTTATCTGTTGGCAAACGAAACTAAACTGCACAAATGAAAAGTCAAACCGCTTTAGATTCTAAATAAATCAGTCATCCGAAGGAAATTTAAAAAAAATGGAAATCAAAGAGTTGGTTAATTTTAGTTGAATGTGATTGGAAGAAATGCAATGTTGTGACCTCATAACTGTAAACTAAGGAGGTATTTTCTCTTGACTATATAAGCCATAAATATATATAAATATAAATAATATTAATAATAAACAGTTTGATTAATTATGCGTTAACATTAACATACATAGAAAAGGAAAAAAAAAAGTAACGAGGAACATCAGAACCCTACCAACGCTGAAAAAAGCAACGCATATAAATTATTGAAATATAAGAAAACACGTCAGGAGAAACAAAAGCCAAAATTAATTTGCCTGTCTTGTGTTGTGTGTGGTGACTTATCCCCCTTGGCAGGAACATTCCACACTAGTTCCTGTATTATAAATCAGTAAACGGGTTTGACACAGTAAGAACATTTTAACTGATGTACATAAAAATATGAATAGATTAAAAAAAACCTCTCAAATTAAGTTAAACAAATGAGTTACAATGTTTAAAAGCCTCGCTATTTGTATGGACAATAGGTTGAAACGAGATGCTTACTTGTTTTGAATATGAATATTATGCAAATTTGATTATAGGTTCTAATATCTCAGGATTTATCTTGAAAACTCTCTCGTTTCGAATGATTAAATGACTTGCTACGATATTGCGTGATAATTTAATATTTTGATTTCAAGCATGGCTGCTTTGTTTTGATTTTGACAGAGAACACGCGAGCTATCTGGCCAACTTCTATCATTAGACAATTTGGACTTGAGGCACGAGGGGGAAACGGTATACCAAAAAATGAGGGGAATAATCTAGCCAAAATATCATTGTTACTGATATGCATCTTGAATAACGTTTAGATGTTTAAGCTGTTTGCTTTATTTCTAAAGTAAACTATTAAGAAAAGCATTAGTAAGATATTTGTTATGTTTGATTTGAACTTAATCATATAGAACAATATGATTTTGTGTCGCAACTAAATCAAACAGAAAATACTACAGCTAAATAACATTAATTTAAGAATGTGACCTATGTCATCACTTAATTCTTTTTGGGGTTGGAACTAACAAAATAGCAAATGAACGATCCTCAGGAAATAAGTGAACTAAAATATCCTCCAACAAATATATTGGAATTCATACCCAAAATTAAAAGGCTCTAAAATAAATTTTCAAGAAAACACAACAACTTATTAGAACGAAATTTTCTATTTTTTAGTATTCTTGAAATTTTATGTTTATAGATTAAGATGGAAACTAACCAAAACCAGCTGGTGCCGGAAAAAAAATTATATTTCAAATATTTAACTCAAGTTTTATGCAAAATGCTCTAAATTCTTTAGAAATTCCTATCTCATAATGTTGGTAATTTACAGTAGAAGCATCAGTTAGATTTTAGTTTAAAGCTAATAAAATTTTAATCTGGTCTAAGGACAATATTTTAACACAAATTTTGTGAATCCAGTTTAATTTTTATAACAGATAGAGCGTTCAAGACAAGATAGAGATTAACGTGATGCAGTTTGAATATAGTTTATTTTGAATTTTCATAACCTTAAATGCCAACCTCCCAAAGAGAAAGTTAAGTTTAATTAGTTCACGATAGTTACATTTTTCCAGCGCTGATGTAACATGACGTAGAAAGAAGTCAACAGTAGCATTCAAATGAAATAAATTAAACTGTTATAAAACTGAAAAAAATAAGCGATAGAAAGGCTATACTAATAACATATTTTTAACTAGAACCATTCCTTTTAAACTGATAGCATTTATTTCCAGAATTTTACTTTCAAGCGCTTTGGAAATTTCTGGACCTGAAACTTTCGACACATTAACCCTTTAGGACTTCAATAATATTTTATTACTACTTGGGTAAATTTTTCGAAAAATAATATCTTACAATATCCTTTAAAACTTCGAGACAGATTTTTTTTTCCTTTGTAGTTTTATCTTGAAAAGCATTTGTGACAGATTATTCCAGCTCATTAGATTGTCTGCATTAGACCCTTTTGAATACCAAACGAGACACTGGAATAATTAATTTGTTAGAAACGCTTTTCAAAATGAAAGTAGGTAACAAAACAAAACAAAAAAAACCTTGACTCTAACACCTAGAGGGTTAATGATGATTAAGTTCAGAGTATGATGATTCATTTGAATCCGCTCATAGTGTTAAAACATTATTTAATACCTGTAATTTTTATAATTTCAATTTATGCATTTAGTGCATGAAGCAAGCTGTGACTTTTTGCAGTCAGTTTAGTGTTTTAAAATGTTTGAATTGAATATTTTCTCCTGAATGTGTGTTTTATTTCACAAAATTTAAATAGATTCCTTTAAACCTGCCCTCTGTTTGTTAATGCGAAAAGAATTTCGGTATTTAATATTTTCTGCGCCTGTGACCATTAATTTTCAAGATTATCTTACATGTCCGTTATAAATAGTATAATGTAACCATTTTAAAGCTGGAAAAAATAACCCCAGGAAAAAATAACAAATAAACTTGTATATGACACAAAAAAAACTACTGTACAGTTATACCTTTTTTAAGAAGTACTATATTTATTTTCATGTCCCGTAGTGACTTTCATTTTGACAAGTCTACTCCCTCTAAATTGAAAATTACGGAATCCCTTTTCAAATGGAATGTTGGTTGGTTGAGAGCTGTACCGTAAACTTTTGCTACACATGGACCTATTGCTTAAACCAACTCTGAACGGTTACAAACATCCATGCCAACAGCGGGACTCTAATCCACTGGCTCTGGACCGAATGGCAGCGCCCTTGATATTCGACCAACGCCTGGCCTATTGAAATACAGGGAAATAGCACGATAAGCGGGGTGAAGCTTGATGGAATATTTTCTAATTGTTCAAAGAGGGCCGCAATGGCTGTTGTTGCTCAAAGGAATGCTTGCAGAGGTCTATGCGAAACACGAGAAATAAGAATGTTACTGATTAAGAGTCATTAACCTTTTATGATGACTCAATAGTATTTACTCTTAAAAATATCAAAGAACATATACTCCACATTCCCTCTCCATTCTTTTCCCTGGAGGATTTTTGACTTGTAGATAAATCGGCGTAACCATTGAAAAAGACCCTACAACATCATTACGAAGAGCCTAAAAGCAGCTCTAGACTTGGAAGGAATTTCAGACCACTTTCTCGTTTTGTACTACAGGGTGGCTAATAAATACTGTAACACTCCAAAAAATAAGAGTTAATTTTAATCATTTGGAAAAACAATTTATCTATCTATTTGTGTGATTGGCAACTTTTTGTAAACACAGACGATTTTTGTTTAAAGTAAAACATGTAGAATATTTTTAAAGATGGAAGCCAAAAGGTTAATGGTTAAACAGCTTTTTGATCACGGATTTTCTGCAGGTAAAATATTTAAGCAATTAAAATGCCTTGGTTTTAATAGGACGTTTATATATAGTACTATAAATCGATTATTGGATACCAATAGCTGTAAAGATCGACCAAGGTCCGGTCGTTCACGCACTGTTTGTACAAAAGAACGTATCAAAAGAATTCGTGAAAAGATACGAAGAAATCCACAACGTTCTGCAAATAAAATGGCTGCAGAAGAGAACATCAGTCGCAGAACTATGCAACTTATCATAAATGAAGACCTGGGTTTTCGCCCTTATCGCAAAAGAAAAGTTCAAGGTTTGACTACTGCACAAATAGTAAAAAGGTTACAAAGATGTAAGAAATTGCTGAACTGGCACGGTAGCAAAAGTGTTGAAAAAATAATTTTCTCTGATGAGAAGCTGTTTTGTACAGAACAAAGTTATAATGCTAAAAATGATGTTGTATATTCAGCAACCTTCGAGGATATACCTGAAAATCTTCGAACTGTTAAACGCTTTCAGAAAAAGAATTCTGTTATGGTTTGGGCTGCAGTGTCACACAATGGAAAACTGCCTCTGAAATTCATCGATAAAGGGGTAAAAATCAATGCTGAATATTACAAACAGGAAGTATTGGCTACACGTTTATTACCACATGCTAACAGATTGTATCCCAAAAAGAATTGGATATTTCAGCAAGATTCTGCACCGTCCCACCGATCCAAAACAACACAGGAATGGCTCCATGCCAATTGCCCGAAGTTTATCAAGCAAGAAGATTGGCCACCTTCTTCACCAGATCTAAATCCTTTAGACTATTGCATTTGGGGGATTTTAGAGTCTAAAGTAAATGCTAAGCAGCACAGAAGTTTGGACTCCCGCAAAGCTTCCATACGGAGTGAATGGGACAAATTACCTCATAAAATGATTCGTGCCGCAATAGGACAGTGGCGTAAGAGATTATCTTTAGTAATCGATAAAGATGGCTGTCGATTCGAGTAAAATTATTTCATGGTAAACTTTCAGGTATAATGTTCATAATATTGTTGTATTTTCCATTTTCTATTTCATCTGTATGTAATTAAATGATTCGATATTTGTCACAGTATTTATTAGCCACCCTGTAGGACGAATGAGTAACATGACCCGTATCATGCATTACAAATAGACTTTTCTGACGAAGACAGTATTGTGCGAATGGTATAATGCCCTGGTGCTCACAAGGTGCTTGTGAAAAACGAACAAGATGAAGATTATTAAATCTACTTTAGTTTTGAGGGTGTGGGGCATATTTTGGGGGGTCAACAGTTGCAAACCGATGTCATACAGAGTGTTAGATTCAATTGCCTCACCCAGTGGTGCGGCCAGGATTTCGGTCCTGGGGTAGGTCATATAAACTTCATATATTATTTAACCTGTGCATTGAAACTGTTGATATATATACATAAAGGCTTTAGAGGTGGTTTAACCCTCAAATCTCCCCTTACTCGCTGCGCCCGACCAATCACAAATGTAAAGACATTCTTCTTATTGATACAAAGTGTAAAGCGAAGAAGGACAGAAACTATCAAATAAACACAGAATGATCGGGAAACAGTCCCCAATAAACAACTCATTAGGGAAGAGGAGACTGAATTTGTGACTGAGCGGACAACTTCAAAGAGCAGCACAGAAAAGATGCAGCGAACAGCTAAGACCACCGAGGAAATGGAGGGAATTCAGATAATAAAGAATCGAATATTATTTCAGAGGGGTTAACTTTCATATTGTTCATAAGATTTAAACTCCATTAAGCACACTTGGGACATGCCAGGAAGATATATTGCTTACCGTCCTCAATCTCTGAACATGAGATAGAACTTCAAGATAAAGTTAGCTCTAAGATAACAGGAGAGTGCCTGAATAATGTTATTTTATCTTCAATGTCCATACAGTTGTATGCTAATGCATTGTTTATAGGTACTCCTATTAAAGATGACATACATTCCTTCTTTATCCTGTCATTAAATATTCCCCATTAAGAAATTTTCTTCCATGAGCAAAAAATTAATTTTGAAACAGTCCTAAATTCCCCCCCCCCTCTCGTGTTTCGGGTTATATTTTGTGAGAGAATAATAAATCCATACTAGAATATCATCAGTTAGAATTTTTGTTCATAGTAAAAATATCACCCAAATATGTAGGATAATATGTAATTTTATATACACGGAAATAATATTAATTTTCAAAAAATAAATAAGCCACTTTTTCTCGGAAACTAACCCAATTTACTCTAAAGCGTCAAAAGGTATCATTTGCCTGAATTATACACTTTAACAAAGGGTTAACAACCAATTTATTCTCGCAGGGTGATGTGCGCATAACTGAAGAAAGATTTATACCAATTTAACAGAAATAAAACTTCTCTTTCTCTTTCAGAACACTTACATCAATATCACGAATTTAATCTTCACTATAATTTGCCGACATCGTTCGAGGGGAAAAGAATACGAAAGAGGTTTTCGTTCTAAAGCCATTTTGGCGCTATCTATTCAATTAAAGGTCATTCAATTAAAATTTTGGGGAGTATTGAAGTTATTCTTCTTTAAACTGTCTAATGTTCAACAGCAATGCTTTTCAGGATTTGCGCAATAGCACAGTGAGAGACGCTTTACCATGCTGAGTTCTTGCTGATTACGATGTTTTTCGTATGAGTCGTGACTCAACACCTCATTCTGTGTCGAACAAGTAGCCCGCATAATTGAATGTGTGGTTCCATGGAGTCGTAACACGTTATTAAGATATATTTCATAAGTCGTCCAACAATAGAGATGTGTTTCACTCTACAGATTCATTCGCTGTTTATTGATGCATTTTGAAAGGAAATCTGGATCGTATGTGTGTGTGATAACTCTTTACGAGACACTCTCTTTTTTTTAAACAAAAATACTTGCAGGTAAGATTAATAATGAAAAACATATATCTATAAAAGAAGAAATTCACATTCATTGCGGAAGTCTTGTCATACATTTGAAAATGACAGCAGGATTTGAGCTCTGGAAAACAAACTCTTCAGACATTCCCTGAGGTTAATTCTTAAATGTTGCAATCAGTGTTTAGGAGCCACCACTTTGCTTATAGCACATGGACCCGTTTTAGAATATTTACACCGCTAAGAATCTGATTTCAACCATCCATGGTTCTTTAAAACCTCCTTTTAGGATGACAAAACCACACTGGTTGGGAAGAGAATATTCTAATAAATAAACATGCTCTAAAGAAACTGTGGAACACGTATGACTAGCTCATAGCAAATATTTGACAATATAATGAACTGCAGTTTATTATCTAATATATGAACTTCATAGGACCTCTGTTTCAAATGAAGCACAGCTCTGTGTAAGCTTTTCTTTTTCAATCCGAATCATATCATTTATCAAGCCTGCATAGTAAAACCAGAAGAAAGATAAGCAAACTTGGTCTACACCGGTTATAGGTGTCCCCCTCGCTACTAGGTCTGCAATCATGCATGTCAACAATTCGGGATCATTGGTACTCCCAATGGGACTTTTCTAAAGAAGACAGACCACTGCTTTACATCCAACTTTGGGAAAACAGTTTTTCTTAGAGTTAAAGTGAAGGCAATTGTCAACGCAACATAAAAGAAAACGTAATCTGAAGTCTACACTATCCTGTACTCCTACGGCTTCAGTAAAACTTAACTTTTAAGTAATAGATGAAAAATAAATAAATACTAGAGCTATTATAACTACAATGTAGTTTTGCGGAAGCAGTGTGGTCTGTCATCATATTCATCTAAACCGTGGAAAATAAGTACAAAATGTGTAGAATAACTGCACATTTTGTACTCATTTTTCCACAGTTATCGCCGAAGCTCTCGACTGTGTATACACTGCGTTTGGAAAATACACTGAAACTTCCGTAAAAGCACATGGACTGCATGCAGGTGTGCAGTATTCTATGGATTTTATTCTAAAACCTATAACTGTTTGTCTGTAGTTTCCGTAAACAGATTATTTTAATGTTTAGCAAACTTTTTTTAAGAAATCTTTTTTTCTCCTTTAAGTCACAAAATTGCTAACTTTTTATGTCGCACATTATTGTCAAATACGTGTTGCTTTTAATAGCAACTGTCATCCCGTTAATTTTTTAGAGTAAAAAAATTGCAAGTACACGTAACAATTGAGGATATTTTGTTGGTAAATCTACCTGAAGCAAATATGCTGACCCGTATTGCATTTCACCATGATATGACTTTTTTTCAAAGTAATCTTATACTCCCCGCGATCTGAGAAAGACTGATGGGTTGGGTCTAGACCCCGAAAAAAATTATACAAAATTTTAGTGCGGATGTCATTAGAACGAGGCGATCTCAAATTCATCTTTCCAGAATTTTTATTTCACGCACTGTGAATATAAGTCCTGATTATAAAACAGTCATTGTAAGTCCTACCCAGCATGAATTTTAAAAGACTGTTGAGAGATGAGACTGAGTTTCATTTGAAAGTACTTCCATAATATGGAGAATATTTCCAGGCGTATATAATCTTTACTCTGCTTAAAAATTTAAAAGTATAAAAGTTTTTAATTAAGCTATAAGTTTTTTCTTACGAGAGATAAATCCATTTGAAGTATCATTTTTCGCAGTTCATGCTTATCAAACGGTTCTTCGAATTCGAAACATACATCCTTGATGATCAATATTTAACTCGGACTCAAGGATATTTTTTACAATAACAGTTTAACAAAGGGCAAATAGCGCAATATTTCGTTGCTACAAAATCACATCAGTACAGATAATATGCCTCGGAGTCTGGAGACAGAATGTAACTGACAGCTTAAGTTGGCGGGGAATATTATATATTGAAACGCTGCTGACGGTTGCCGTGACGCGATTGCCGAGCAAAATTACATTGGCAGCAGAGATAGAGTAAAGTAATCGCAAAGTTACATTCTGCCGAATGGCAGTAGGGAAAAACAAACTTTCACGAGGATATAAAAAATAGAATGTTGTATATGTAGATTATGTAATTTCTTTTCTTTGTGTCCATTTTAATAAAAAAGTTTTAATGAAGAATGGAACTGTCAAGCCCCTTGAATTGATTTAAATTAGAACTGTCTCTTTAACAAGTGAATAATTTAGAGCTGTTGCTAGAGCTGGAGTACGAATTTTAGGGAAAAGCACTGCGGAAAATTCGCGATCTGTCGAATATGATCGTTCAAACCATTTTAAATGACATTTTTTATTAACATTATTTAATCATTAAAGATTTAGTAACTTGACCTTCATACAGTGACTCGACAATACATTTCTTGCTTCTCAAATTTTAACATTTAATTTGATAAATTTGAAGCAACACACATGGACTATGCGAATTTTGCTAATTATGTATAAATTCCAGAGAGCTGATACGCAATACAGTCGATTCCGGTTAATCGGACCACATCGGAACGCGATCATTTTGGTCCTAATAACCGGTTGCTCCGATTAAACGAACATTTTCTATGTTACAAGACGGTATTCGGTCCGAAGGATTTGGTCCGAATAAGCGGATGGTCCGATTAACATGAATCGACTGTATATATTAGAATAAAATTTATTATTCAAAAATTAATTACCTAGAAGATTCTATAAAATAATTAGGCAAATTTTCCTGTCAAAAAATTGAGAATGCATTTCCAAAAATATCTTTTTTAATACCACCATTTATTTTAAACTCAAATTGTTTATGGATAATTTTCCTCAGTACTCCGATACTTTAAAAATTTTTTGCTGGTTATAGTTCAAACTGAAGTGACAGATGTCAGCATAAGATCTCGAAAAGAAACCAGTATTGATGTATGAAAATTAGTGACAGGATTACCACAGAGAGGTAAATCTTTCAATAAATTTCTAAAATAATCGGACTAAGTCATTCGTGTGGGTATAAAGTAATTGCAAAGCGCAGAAGTGACAGACGGATCGAAAATAAGGGAGGGAAGAGGATGGAGAAAGATCCCGAGAGCAGTTACAAAACGCAAAATAATTAAGGAAACCAAAACGAATCCAAAAGCTAGTGCTGTTAAATCTGCTGCACAAATCTCAGCAACCATAGGAAGGCGTATTTTTGCAGAAACTATGAGAAAAGTTCTCCGGAAAGCCGAATACAAAGGTAGATAGTGTGGCGTCACTGTAAGTAGGTAAGGCGATTCTCTCTGAGGCGTTGCTAAAAATTACTTCTATGGGATCCATAACAAAGAAAGACAGAGTTCGAATTAAAAGTCGAAGGCTAATTCTCTCAAAACAAAAACTCAACGCGGACATTTATTTACAAACAAATTTAACATTAAAACAGTGCAACATATTC
Organism: Dolomedes plantarius; assembly: GCA_907164885.2. Lineage (NCBI taxonomy): Eukaryota > Metazoa > Arthropoda > Arachnida > Araneae > Dolomedidae > Dolomedes > Dolomedes plantarius. Next base: position 34,725,763 of record OU015497.1, read on the forward strand.
AATTAAACCCCGTGCAGATTCACAACGTACGGAGCCTAACACACACATCCGCACAGGCCGCGTTCTCTAGCGTCTCTCTCTCAGCGAGGGGGTCGGCAAGCGTTCGTGACAGTTTCTTCGTAGACGCCGAACTTTATTACATTGCAGAAACGTTAAGATGACAGCTTTACTGGCTGCGTCAGTGGGAAAAACGTTTTTTAATCCCCCCACGTGTTCCGCACTGGTGGGAACGAGCAACACATTCCTTGAAAAACACGCAGCTGTGTTTCAAGCTCTTGTGGGGTCTCGGGAAAAAATAAGACCATATTTCCAGCACGCTACAATAGATTAGATAGACAGAAACCATTCATCAGCTCGTGGAATAAAAGTAAGCATTTAGAGTTTGCCAAACTTTTGGAACAAGGTAATTTTTAGTAGCAAATTCAGTATTTTTGGTAGTAATCGTCGTCGCATGGTTTGGAGAAAACCGGAGACAGCACTTGATCCAAAATGTTTAATTCCGGAAGTCAAGCATAGAGGTGGATCCGTGATGGTGTGCGGCTATATGACCTCGAGCGGAATCGGACTGCATGTGTTCCTTGAGGGTATAATGAACCAAATGGTTTATTTAGATACACTCAAGAAAAAAACCTCAAAGAAGAAAGTGCAGTTAAATTCGGCGTTGACTGAAAATTCATTTTTCAAGAAAGACAAAGATCCCAAGCATACGTCTAATAGCGTAAAAAAATGTGGCTATTGTATCACGATAAAAAGCAAATAAACACCCTTGTCTAGTCCCCAGTTATCAACGTCATTGAAAATTTGTGGTCTGTGCTCGAAAATCTGCCCACAGACATGAAATAATGAACAAAGATCATTTGAATCGTATCCTACGAGAAGAATGAGTAAGAATATCTTCAGACACAACCAAAAACTTTGATGCCACGACAATTGGAGGCAATAAGAAGAGCAAAAAAGTCATGCTACAAGATAATGACATTTTCTTTTAGAGCTTAGAAATTATAGAAAGTATTCCTGTATTCTCAATTTGATGTGTGCAAAAATATCCGATTGATTGTTTAAAATGTTCTATTTATTTTCACTTTAAAGTTGTTAGTTTCAGTTTTTCCTCTAATTAACACAGATTGAATTATTTACTTCGTTTATAAACGAAAAAAATTATTACACTTTGTCGGAATTTATTATTTTCTTTCAAATCCAAATTTATCTGGGAAAAAGGTGGTGTATCCTCAATTTCTGGAGTCACCGTATGTATTAGGGTAAGCGATTCAAACAAAAAATGTGAGAGATGAATTCATGAAAAAATGAGTTTTTCAGATTGTCGGGATAGTTGAGTTAGTAGAACGGCAGCCTCAAGTTTAAGACTGGTTCAAGACACAGTCCTAGCTGAGTTTCTTTATAGTGTCTTCAATCGATTCAAAAAGGCAGATTTTAGACGGTTAATTAAACACTTGATTAAAAATTCATGTTAAAAAAATTAGCATTTGAACAAATAAAGAAATCGGTTGAAAAATTTCATACAAGATAGCCCATGTCACTGACCTCAAAAAGAAAGTGGAGGTATGATAAATGAGGAATTTTAAGGTGAAAGTTCCTCGCAACCCGGTGTTAGTTCTGTTGGCAGATAACCCACTTCAGGGATGAATACCTGAGATTAGTTCTCAGACCTATCAGACAGTCTTTGTAAATTCTATTAAATATGTTAAATAGTTTACTGTTGAAGAGTATAGATGGTAAAATTGCATATTTTCATGTTAGGAGTAAAAGTATAGTATAGTATGGGAGATGCATAATTTCTGAAATTCACGAGGTGCTACCGAATTGATGTTTACAAGAGGAAAAAGATACTTTCTTTTGAACGATGTAAAATTTTTCTTGATTTTCCTATTCCTGATACGTTAAGTTTTAATTCTCAGCTTTATCTCCTGCATGTTTTGGCAAAAACATTAAAATTCCTTTTTTTGAAATATATTGACACACACACACACACACACACACACACACACACACACACATATATATATATATATATATATATATACAGTGGAATCTCGATCTATCATTTTTCAAGGGACCGATTGAAATGAACAATAAATGCGGGAAAACGATAGATGCGGAAACATAACAAAGCAATATGATCGTTGGGACTGGATAAAATGAACGACACATACGGAAAAACGATGGATCCGAAAACGATCGATCGAGATTCCACTGTATATATATATATATATATATTTATTTATTTGCCCTGCGGCAGTATATTTGTCTTGAGGATATAAATCCATTCCAACCCGCGAATTTGTTTGAATTTTGTTATGGGACCGCATTAGTGAACCAAAGCTGCTCCCCATGAGAGAAAAGCTCAGGAACGTCCATGCCTTATTCTGGATTTGAACCCGAGCCCACCTTGTGGAAGCTCGAGACACTAACCTTTTTATGGTGGTTACTTGTTGAATGTGGATAATTAAAATTTCAACTATTTCAGCCTAAAATATTGGGTCCTTTCATGTCGTATAAACCGAATTAAAAGTAACTCAGATCCTAAAAATACCTTAAAGAATGTAATGATAACTGAACGATAGGAATTTCAAAAACGGCATTTTAGATAATTTAAGAGTGTTTTTACTTCACTGCTGTTCAACGTACATGAGTTATTCGTGTAATATCCTGAAATTCAAGGGTTAATTTGAAATAAGAACACCACACTTTAACAATACAATAAGGGGCGCCCAAATGAAAGTTAGACTTTTGTTTCAGCGAGAGTGGTTAAATACCCAGAGCTTCACGTTTGCGACAGTACATGACATTGTATGTTACGAAACAAAGCTGCTATCGTCGGAAAGTGTAAGAGGGCTGTTTGAACGCGTTTAAGCAAGATGATTACTTTCGGTCGTGACACGGATTCGTCCAAACAGGCCCAGCGAGCGGTTATTCAATTTTTGACGGCAGAAGGTGTTAGTGAAGCCGAAATTAATCATCGTAAGAGGGATGTGTATAGGTATGAGTGTCTGTCGCAGTGCACCGTATCCAGACTGTTTGGGGAATTTCGTAATGGGCGTGTGAGCACGGTACATGCGAAGACCTCTAGCACAACTTGGGCATCATGGAATGGACACAAGATTTGCTGCGGCACTTTGCCGGGAGGTCATTCCGTTAGGAGGTCCTCGACCCCCCCCCCCCCCGACCCCCAAATAGCCTAGACCTGTCTCCTTACGACTGCCATATCTTCAGCCCAGTGAAAAAGGCATTCAAGGGCCACCGGTTTGCTAAAGATGAAGAGGTCAGAGAGGGCGCTAAAAAATTAAATCCGCAGTCAACCATGGACGTTCTCCGCTCAGGATATCCAAAATCTAGAGAGCGCTGGGACACTTGCTTAAACCGAGAAGACGACTATGTGCAGTGGATATGTAGCTCATGTACCCCTATTAATTTCTGGTTGTTCATCTATTCCAACCAATAAACCAATACAGAAAAAAAAAACCCCGAAAGTATTTTTTTCATTTGAGCCAACCTTATACAAAATACGCGAAAATAATCGAAACGTATTTTAAAATATTAAACTCTTTGATTTTCTATCAAAAGTTGATCAAACAGATATTAAGCTACAAAGAGTCAATTAAACTGTTCAGATTTCTGAAAATTGAGATCTTGCTGAACTTTACATCAGTGGCTAAAGAGGATGCTTCTTTTAAAGAAAAATGTCTTATCCGATTCACTGAGCATCCATAATAGCTTAAATACATAATAGCTTAACCGTTCAAATTCAAGTTGATGTAGTTGAATAATTATAAGAATTTTTTAAAAATATCTCTAATATGTCCTGGGACTTATGGACGCATCTAAAACACCTTATTAGGATACATGATCAATCCCTCTGGTGCACGCACACGCACACACACAAACAATTATATATATATATATATTCAGTTTTATTTTCTGTCTCAGGGTATGTAGTATAGGTCTTGATTTCTCAGATCTGTCATCTAATGGATATGTTTTAGATGTCCATGTCTTTCAAGGCAGCATGACAGTAAAGCATCACAACAAATAGATCTCCTACCCCTCGAAAACTTTCATCTTGCAATACTGTCGCATATAAATCATAAGCTATGTTTTTTACCGTATTTTGTGAATAAATTCCTGTCGTATCGCATGCTTTCCAAAATCAGAGCAGAACCCCATGAAGACCTTTTCACGACCTTTCACGCAGGTGGTCAATTAACGAGCGGATCGTTTATAAAGTTGTGAAGAAAAAAAAGAGAGAAAAGAGCAAAAATGACGAAACAGTACGGCTCGGAAAAAGAAACCCGTTTCTGCGCCTCCTAATGGAGAGTCCGTGACCGGTTGTTTATTCAAATCACCCAAAGTAATGGCTCACCGCATGCGATCGCAACTGTGACCGACGCCAGGAGTTGTGACGGACGGGAAGATACCCGTGCGGTGCCGTACAACTGTGAAATTATCTGCCCATCGTGATTCCCACGTCTTTTATTTCATTCTTACAGGGATTCCTTCTTTCCGGGCTTTTGGGGTTTTTTTTATACCAGCAGTAAGTGGGAATGCATGCAATACTCAGGATTTCCGTATAATTTGTTTTATTTTCATACATCTGCTTTCTTTTTTTCATCAACCCAGAACTCGATGTAAAAGAAAACTGATCGAGGTCGTGAGTATCAAATTGTTAAGAGACCTCAATGATGATTGGTGTTATGGTCTGAAAGCTCATGGCTTGTGCCATTCGGCGGACCAAAGGACAATAAGTGTAAACCAGTAATAGACATTAACAAGGGCTAAGCAAAGCATATTTAGAGGAATCTATTATCCTCGTATAATAAAGTTTTTAATCTTTAACTAACACCACACACAGTCATATATATGCAATGAAACTTCTCTATCCGGCCACGACTATTTATTGGTCACCCCTGAAAACGGTCACTTTATATGTACATGAAGGACGTTCCATAAAAACTGAGTGTAAAGTTACAAAAGATATAGAAATACAGGTACAGCAAGAAATAATTCTTCATTTTCTAGATATCTTTCCTCAGATGATATGCAACGGTCTCATCGTTCAGTCCACTTTTCAAAGAATGTGTCGGAGCCATTTTGTAGAAGATGTTTCGGTGAACCCTGTACACAAATAAAATAATATCGCACACCGACAATAAAAGTGACACAAGTAAAAAAATTGCGATTTTGAGGTTATATCATTGAAAAATACGTATAAAGTGCCCCATCGTGCTCGAAAAGCGACGCATCTCTATCTCGCAATTTGTCCGCCTGAGGGCAGTTGTATCAGTTTTATTGTAATGCTAGGCCAAGCTGTAGCAATAGTATTCTTTAAGTAGATTTTTCTCAAATGCTGCATTTTTGAGTTGTGACTCTTTTCCTGCCGGGGTGCGATATGTCGGAAATTACCAGAAATCCTATGGAGTGAGGTCAAGACTGCAAGGAGGACTGGTTTCAATATTACATTTTGTAACACACTGTTGACCACAAGCACCGAATGCACACCGCATTTCATTTCTTAACTCTGAATCGCTCACCTCCATGCCTGGATGCAAAACGCAAACGTTCTGTAACAACTGCTCAATAGCAAAAACAGAATCGTATACCACGTTTAAAATTTTTTTACCGCAGATTCTTCTTTAATTCAGAAAGTCATATGCAGTTTCCTTTTTTTTTACTTTCGCATCGTAGCTAACCTCGGTAAAAATACTCTCAATTTTTATGGAACGCCTTTTGTATATTTATTATTATTATGTAGTATAATTCCTTTGAAACAATAGTTATGTTTATTAGTGATATCCCAGAAAATGTCCCCGATTTAAATTATTTCAATCAGTTAAGGTGACAATGAATATTTGTAGTCGACTGATAATTTATACGGTATTTTCCAGCAGCTTTGAAAATGGAGAGGCCACTTGTTTCTTAGGTACATTTTTGTTGTATCGAGAGTTACTCCGATTAAGTAAGACTTCCCGCCAACCGTTCACTTTAATCAAAAACTAAAACTCTTGTTTTGACTGTTTTCTACCTCAGGTTCACAGTTACTTTTTTTCTCATCTTGTGCAATCAACCCAAATTATTTGGCCTTCTACAACCAGGTACCTTTCAACTAAAAATATTTTTTCCATTTATATAACTGACTTGTCAATTAACACGAAGTCCCTCCAGAATTTCATTTTGGCCTTAAAAATTTTATTTTGGCTTTATAAAAGTCTTATTTTTAGCCTGGCGATAGACTATCGTGATACCATAGTACAACGTTATTTAACCAGTCAATGAATACGACATGTGAATAACTGAAAAAGTTAGCAAGATGGGGAGCAAGTAACCCTACCAAAATTTGAGCGACATGAATGTTTGCATGAATGTCCTGGATCTCGCATTTCAACAGCCGAGAGCCGATAGGATAGGGCACTGCATTCAGTACTAAAGTCTGTGGGTTCCAGTCCTGGATACCACTGTGGGTGATACTACTGTGGGTCCACAGTGGTATCCAGTCCGGTTGGGCCTGGATATTTGTAGCTTTACGGTATCGGCTTTAAACTGTAGTCCCGGTCTGTTTAGAGCAGGAGATGACCACAGCGCTCTCAATTAATTAAACACAAAAGCTGCAGCTTTTCCAGCTGTATTGCGTGGGCTCATCTCCATAACGTGATTTGTTCTACCCCGTAGACAGAACGGGTTACAATAGATTGCAAAACAGATGTCATCAGGTGGGACTGGTCTCTGTCTTAAAGAATGGGATTCATGATTCCCGATCTTGTTATTCGATACGCATGTCTGGACTTGGAGAACACTAGACGAACGGTATAATTCAGGGTGTCTAGAATGATATTGGAATTAGGAGGCAGTTGTATAATGATTTGTGTTTTACAATGGGACTGTTTGACATTGAGACCAAAATAATAAATCCTGGTATGGACTATGCATCTTGGTTTCATTGCCTATATTCTTGAACGTTGAGATTATCGGACTTTTTGCACCGTAGAAGCTGCTTGGAGTAGACTCTTTATTGTTTTCCCAAGACAACTCATCTATTACCATAACGAGGCTTCAAACTTTGACTCTTAAAACAGTTTAACATGAATGCATATTAGCTGAATTCGAGAATCTAAAGGCCTGATCTCGAATTACTCCACAGAATGATAACAGATTAATCGAACTACTTTTATTAATCTAAGTTTTCTAAGAACTCATTTGGTTGTTTTAACTCTAATCCACAACACACATTGCCTTTTCTTTAATTTATTTTTTGGTTTTCCTACTTTCACGTCATAATTTCAAACAAGCTACTTGATATGGAACAATCTAACCAATAGGATTTCATAAAAGGGTTAATGTTTTGCATATTGAGAGTTTACATTTTTATTACCTATCCATTTGATTTATTGTTTAATCGGACTTCCCGCCAACCGTTCACTTTAACCAAAAACTAGAACTCTTGTTTTGACTGTTTTCTACCTCAGGTTAACAGTTAAATTTCTTTTTCTCATCTTGTGCAATCAACCCAAATTATTTAACCTTCTACAACCAGGTACCTTTCAACTAAAAATATTTTTTCCATTTATATAACTGACTTGTCAATTAACACGAAGTCCCTCCAGAATTTCATTTTGGCCTTAAAAATTTTATTTTGGCTTTATAAAAGTCTTATTTTTAGCCTGGCGATAGACTATCGTGATACCATAGTACAACGTTATTTAACCAGTCAATGAATACGACATGTGAATAACTGAAAAAGTTAGCAAGATGGGGAGCAAGTAACCCTACCAAAATTTGAGCGACATGAATGTTTGCATGAATGTCCTGGATCTCGCATTTCAACAGCCGAGAGCCGATAGGATAGGGCACTGCATTCAGTACTAAAGTCTGTGGGTTCCAGTCCTGGATACCACTGTGGGTGATACTACTGTGGGTCCACAGTGGTATCCAGTCCGGTTGGGCCTGGATATTTGTAGCTTTACGGTATCGGCTTTAAACTGTAGTCCCGGTCTGTTTAGAGCAGGAGATGACCACAGCGCTCTCAATTAATTAAACACAAAAGCTGCAGCTTTTCCAGCTGTATTGCGTGGGCTCATCTCCATAACGTGATTTGTTCTACCCCGTAGACAGAACGGGTTACAATAGATTGCAAAACAGATGTCATCAGGTGGGACTGGTCTCTGTCTTAAAGAATGGGATTCATGATTCCCGATCTTGTTATTCGATACGCATGTCTGGACTTGGAGAACACTAGACGAACGGTATAATTCAGGGTGTCTAGAATGATATTGGAATTAGGAGGCAGTTGTATAATGATTTGTGTTTTACAATGGGACTGTTTGACATTGAGACCAAAATAATAAATCCTGGTATGGACTATGCATCTTGGTTTCATTGCCTATATTCTTGAACGTTGAGATTATCGGACTTTTTGCACCGTAGAAGCTGCTTGGAGTAGACTCTTTATTGTTTTCCCAAGACAACTCATCTATTACCATAACGAGGCTTCAAACTTTGACTCTTAAAACAGTTTAACATGAATGCATATTAGCTGAATTCGAGAATCTAAAGGCCTGATCTCGAATTACTCCACAGAATGATAACAGATTAATCGAACTACTTTTATTAATCTAAGTTTTCTAAGAACTCATTTGGTTGTTTTAACTCTAATCCACAACACACATTGCCTTTTCTTTAATTTATTTTTTGGTTTTCCTACTTTCACGTCATAATTTCAAACAAGCTACTTGATATGGAACAATCTAACCAATAGGATTTCATAAAAGGGTTAATGTTTTGCATATTGAGAGTTTACATTTTTATTACCTATCCATTTGATTTATTGTTTAATCGGACTTCCCGCCAACCGTTCACTTTAACCAAAAACTAGAACTCTTGTTTTGACTGTTTTCTACCTCAGGTTAACAGTTAAATTTCTTTTTCTCATCTTGTGCAATCAACCCAAATTATTTAACCTTCTACAACCAGGTACCTTTCAACTAAAAATATTTTTTCCATTTATATAACTGACTTGTCAATTAACACGAAGTCCCTCCAGAATTTCATTTTGGCCTTAAAAATTTTATTTTGGCTTTATAAAAGTCTTATTTTTTAATATATGGGGAAATTCATTAAAAATAATACCTCCTCACATCGCCAGCAGGATTCATTTGCTAGAATGCCCACCCAAGTTTAAAAGGCGTGTGCGTTCCAACTCCGTCCAAGGTAGACGGAGGATCTTTACAAATAATACTTATAATTTCAAAAACATACCGTTTGCATGAAAATGTGATACTTTTGTCATGGTTATGATGAATATTTTATGCACACTGTGGATTTACATTTTATGTATGAAATACGTTACACGCATGTAAACTAAATATGAAGAGACCAGATAATTCGAGTATGAAGAAAGTTTGAGAATAGCTCAAAAAGGGAAAAGATTTTCCTGGATGTCTGAAAATGTCAACCATTTGGACATTTTCAGTAATTTCTGTGACAGATCCTTCCGCTAACGTTCTTTGTCCAGAATTATTTTTTAAGCCATTGACAAGTGCACACAACGTAATCCATTCTTGAAGTTGTTGTTCTCTTTATAATCCTGCACATCTGCCGTAGCATGACGCTATCTCTCCAGATAGATGATTCTGCACGGCTTGTTTCTGCATTTCGAAATCGATATATCACCCAGATTACACAGGGTCAGGAGCCTGAAGATCTCTGCGCCTTTCCTTGGTGAAATCGATGCCTACTTGACCTACAACATCGAGAGGTCTGTGTTGACTTGGAACTGGAGGAATACTCTGTCTCACTCAACCTCGATTCTGAAGACGCTCTTGTGACTTCTGCCGACATTGACTTCGAGAGGGGGCTGAGGAATTTGGCGAATGTTTGGGTAGTGCGAGAGGGTAACAGAGGAGGTCATGGAAGCTGACTGTCTAAATAGGACATACTCCAAGCACAATATCCCAAAAATCGTGCAGTTTGGGGCGTAACATAGCAAAGGAAATTCATCCACACGAAATGGCAAGAACCAGTGTTTTCTGTATTTTTTTTCAGAAATTGAGAGCAGTGAGTCATGAAATGACCCAAGGAAAATATTTAGATAAAACTGAAAGACAAGGTTTTTTAGGTTATACTTTATTTCTTTCCAACTTTTAGAGTTGGAGCCTCTACAACTCTTGCCTAAGGCTAGTGCATAATTTATTCTTAAAATCATTTAAATTTCCATTATTATCTTTTAAATGTGAGATTTCGAGGGCTTTTCCTTTTTAAATAAAAAATAACCTTTCAAAGGACAGTAGAAGTTTCTAGGAAATATACTGTATGTACGGATCCTTCCTTCCTATGGAAAATATCGATCCATATTTTTATGTATTATCTTATATATAACCAGTGAGTGAATAACCGATCTGTTCGTTCAGTAGATATCAAAACTCAAAATCGTTTAGCACCGGTCAAGGACCATTTTCAGTGTGCTATATAAAACAACAAAACAATAATAACATAGCTATGTAGGCCAAAATTAGCAGAGATTAAATAGAGAAATCCTTTATTTTTCATTAATTTCAAATTATTTTAGATACTTGTATACATAAATTACTAACTGAATACCCGTGCTTCTCTATGGAGTACATTTAAATTAAATACAACGGGTCAATTAAATATCACTGGTCAATATATGCAATTAAGGCAAAAAAGATCGCAACGGATATTTTCAGAGACAAAATAATGTAGAAGAAAATATTCAAATTAAATACAACGGTCAATGTATGCGATTAATTTGTATGTTTAATATCCATAAAACATGCTAATTTGAATTAAATTCTTAAAAAAACTTCCATCTTAATTATTCTAGTGGTTAAATTTTATCTTTTTCCGTATTTTAATATATTTTGTCAATTTATTACGATATTATGCACGTGAAGATAAATTAATTTAAAGTATCACAAAAAGAAAAGAAACCACGTGATCAGCATTTAATAAATTAAATTCTAAAAATTAATCTTTAAAAATTCACCAAAAATCAGAAAAGAGGTAAAGATTCGAAAAAGATTTCATTTTAAAGGAATTTTTAGGATCTTTCTCGTGATATAAATTTTATAACCTTCAGATTATTATTTTAAATACAAACTTTAAAGATTGTTGCATAAACAGCTTAAAAATTTAATTTAAAAAAAATCTAAGAAGGATTTTTCAGAAATCTTTCTTAGTGCATCCATTCACTATGAGAAGAATCGCCTTGCAAAATTTCAGCCCTTTAGTTCCAGCGGTTTGGTCTGTGCGTTATCAGTCAGTCAGTCAGTCAGTCAGATACGGAACTGTTTTATATATATACATAGTAGTAATCACTAAAATTCCTCATAAATTAATTGTTCTGCATCATAAATTGGGTATGCTGCTTACTATAATTAAGCTTATTAGCATACTTAAATCGATTAATGGAGAAAGTCTTTATTTCGTTTAATTCCTTATTTTAGTTACACATAATTAATGAAAAACTTCTCAATTACTGATATTTCTTTTTAACTAATTAATTTTTTCCCAATTAGTAAATGTTTTATAGAGCAAGGCCAGGTTGTATTAGATTTTCCCACTCATTAATTTAGATTTTTTGATAACTAATTAATTTTTTTCAAACTTTTTTTTAAACCAATGCGGAGGCACTTGTCTTGATGGCATTCGCCTATAATACACCGCAGGTTTGCTGGCCATTTTATTATGGGGGCACCATATAGGCGGACCAGCACTACCCCCTTTGAAGGGACAACACAAACGGAGGCATTTTAGTGGCGTGACGCCGGGATTCGATCCGAGCATGTTTTTTCAAACTAATAAATATTTTGCGCAGCATGGCAGGTCTGTATCAGATTTTGTGTTTTACTGGGTAATAGTGCCTAGAATGACATGCTGTACATAGAGTAAATTTGAGCGAAAATTTAATACGTAAAATGATTTCACATATCATGGAATTCTAGCTTATCACCCCAGTTAAATATTTTGAACAAAAGAAAGACTGACATCAAAATATTTAACCCGGTGTTTAAAAATATCAGATTTTGAATCTGTCTTGATATTTTTATTTCCGGTCCATGAAATTACTATTGTATTGTTTCGAATGAAGTTTGAAAGATTTTCTGTTCGCAACTTTTTTACAAGATAACTAAGTTTGTATAAGTACGAAATATTTAAGAAACTTCTTTAAAGTGCTTATCACACTTTGCAATTCCCCAGAACTGCTAAGATTTTCGTAAGATACATATCTTGGAAAAGAAGAAACGTGTTATTTATCTCTATCACCCAAAATTAATCTTTTGCCAAATATTGGGTTCACCTTTTTTTGCGAGTTAAAGTTTCTTAGATGTGACACTTAGAAGCGTAGACACCGCTGACACAGAAAAACTGATAAAAATTATGTCATAAAAGAGTCATTTTTTGACGTAAGGATAAAATATAGAGATAAATATAGAAACAGTTTTACAGGTTTGATATCAAATAATGGGCTTTTTTCTTCCCCATTCTTTCAGAAGCGCAAAAAACATTGTTGTGGAATTTTTGCTTTTCTTTTTTTAGATTTCCTTCTTGGCGTAGCGAGCATTACACAAACTCTATTCTTGGCGATGAAATCTGATAAATGCATCGAAGCATGACACTGGCTAATTCTACCAGTCAATCACGTGCAATAATGACACGGAAATTAATAAAATTAATTAAAATGGACCATTGTGCTTTTCCGAACAATATTAATAGAGAACATTAATACGAGGAAAAACGTTCCTCGCTTTATCCAAAATAGAGTTGATTCACGTATTATATTCAGTTTCTAAATCATGATAACGCATTTTTAATGTCAACAAAACTTTAATTATTTCTTGATTAATTTTTAGATATTTACTTGTGATAACATGTATCGTGCCCAGTATTATACTATATTTTCTGTGTCAAACGCTCTCCATAATGATGCTTTTCAATGATAAACACAAACAATGACACTACAGAATGATAAACACAAAAAATGTTAAAAAAAAGTATAAAACACATCCTTACAGGTCGGACATCTAATGCAAAAATTAGCATCTCCATTGTATCCAGATGCCACAATCCAAAGGTTTGCCCGTATGATGGTTCCCTTAGTATGGCATAATCGACGAGTATGTTGGCCAGATATAACTACGTTGGACATTGTCAAGCGTCAAAATGAATTTAAACTTATTAGAAGCCATTATGAGGGTAAACTTAGTCCTTGGCTGATGGGTTAGCTGAGATACAAAAAACTCACGGGGCAACAGTCCGATGTGGACCAGGGCCAGCGGTATCCATCTCCGCTTTCTTGACCGAGGGCTTGGGGGTGCCATACAGCATATGTCTCAGTCAGGTGGTCAACCTGACGTGGGACCCCCAGAGTTTAGTTCCCAAGCATGCTTGGTCCTCATTTTATCGACCCACTCAAGGGATGAAAGGCTGAGTCGACTTTGCCCAGTCGCAGGGTCGAACCCTGGACCTGTGGGATGGCAGCTTGACGCTTTTAAAGCATATTCGTTACAATTATGTTTCAAGAAGTGATGGGGACTTATGGTTACCTCTAAAAGAAGAGCTCTGTTCCTCCCTCCCTTTCCCAGCTCTATCTTCATACATAAACTTGAGAAAAATAGAGTTTTTCAAATTAAACTAAAAGCATTCTCAGGCTTATGATAAACTAGCTGATTACCCATACGTCGCTACGGAGTACATTCAAATTAAATGCAATGGGCAATGTATGCAATTAATGTAAAAAAAATTATATGTATTTATAAAAAATGGTAACGGATATTTTTATAGACAAAATAATGTAGAAGAAAATATTCAAATTAAATACAACGGTCAATGTATGCAATTAATTTGAATGTTAATATCCCTAAAACATACTCATTTGAATTAAATTCTTAAAAAACTTCCATCTCAATTAGTCTAGTGGTTAAATTTTATCTTTTACCGTATTTTAATATTTTTTTTGTCAATTTATTTCGTTGTTATGCACGTGACGCAAAATTAGTTTAAAATATCACAAAAAGAAAAGAAACCACGTGATCAGCATTTAATAAACTAAATTCTAAAAATTAATCTTTTAAAATTCACCAAATATCAGAAAATGGAGGTAAAGATTCGGAAAACATTTTATTTTAAAGGAATTTTTAGGATCTTTCTCTCGATATAAATTTTATAACCCTCAGATTATTATTTTAAATGCAAACTTTAAAGAATGTTACAAAAACAGATTAAAAGTTTAATTTTAAAAAAATCTAAGAAGAATTTTTCAAAAATCTTTCTTAGTGCACCCCTACACTATAAGAAGAATTGCCATGCAAAATTTCAGTGCTTTAGGTACAGCGGTTTGGTCTGTGTGTTATATGTCAGTCAGTCAGTCAGTCAGTTACGTAACTGTTATATATATATACTAGCCACTGCGCGACCAGCATGGTCGCTTTTAGTTTTATATTTTCTTTTGCAAAACAATTCAACTGAAAGTAACATATGTAAGGAATGTTACCATTACCTGTCATCATAATTATACGTTGTTAAGGGGTATTCTCTATAAGGCTGATTCTAGAACATCGTGATCAAAAAATGTGAATTTCCATTACCTTAAAACAGAGTTAAAGACAGGACTGAGAAACCCAGCATCAATGATTTTAAAAACTACATCCCTCTTTGTATGTACTATTTTTCAAAATTAAGATATCTATACTTTATCATTACAACAAATAAGAAATTGTTGGGGAAAAATTTTAAATATACTGTTGATTACATCACTCTCTGTATGCATTACTGTTCACAATTCAGATATCTACACTTATAAAATGGAATAAAATTCAGCAAGTACTGAAAAAAAGTGTAGAAAATTAACTATTACTGGTTGTTGATTGCTATGCCGGCGACGGTTAAGCCTAACCTCGCGATTATTTATGCTCTCTCTTAATGAATTATTTCTTCGCTTTCTTTCTTGAGACTGATCCCAATTTTCACTTGATCGTGCAGCGCGCTTTCGAACATTCCTGATTTCAGTGCGTAACTCCATGTTGACACGCGCTTGCAAATTGCGCACGGCCGCTAATGTTTACATCTGGTAGTGGGAGCCGTTGCCATTCGGAGTGTAGAAATATCATCGATTTTTGTGCCGCATACCTACGCGTTTTATATATATAGATATATAGATTAAATTTTGTCCAGTTCATTCTAAAAAAGTACGTGGGATATATTTTTTCGTTTCAAATCATCATTCTTATGTCCTCAGATACAACCCATAATTTTTGGCTGAAATCCAAGTAATAAAATTCCTAGTTTTGTCTGTCACAGGAGTCCATCTAAGTTAATGCATCTAAAGTGATTATCTATTTTTAAAACTCTAAATTCGAATCATTATATAGGAAATATTTACGTTATTAAATTTCGATGTGCTACTTAGGTGCTAGGCTTGTCGACTCAAAGCATCCCTAATCCTCATCTTGAGAAAATGAAAAGCTGTGAATAGCTATCAGCCTGCGCAGTAGTTCATTGATATAACGATCATGTTTGACATTTTCCTGAGAATCATCAAAACTTGACACGTAGTTAAGGAATGTAGCGTACTGGAAAGATGAGGTTATTTTTCCAAAGAACCCACAAGCGCTTGGAACACAGCTGCGTGTTTTCAAGGAATGTGTTATTCGGTTCCAAGCCACTAAAGCTGTCAGTCGATAATCTGCCGTCATCTGCCGCCCCCTCCACCCCTTCTGAAAATCCAGACATTGAGGGGAGACGCTGTATAAAATCCGAGCGGGATAGACGTGTGTTTGCTAGGCTCCTGTTTTTTTCTTGGGCCGGAATGGGCCCTGGAGCGCGCACTGTAAATCTGCACGTAAATTAAGTGTATATGTCGAAAATGTCTAATGTTTAAATTTTTTCTTGTTAATAAATTGTTAAGTTTTGTTTTAAAAATTTGGCCTTCGTTTTGTAAATCAGAACTCTGTCTTTCTTGGTATGGATCAATAGTTGTGGAATTTCTTCAAAATGCCTCAGAGAGATAATGCCTTACTACTTGTCGTGACGCCACAGGAACAATACAGGCCCTTTTTTCACTTTCTGGTAAGGCAAAGCGAGTGAAAAAAAAACTGAGTTTGCAGTGAATGTGCCCCAGAAGTGTTGTAATATTGTATTACATAGTTTCTTCAAAAGCTTCGTGTGATGAATATCTCAAAATAACGAAGCTACACCCGACATTCACGTCGGACATTGACAATGCGCCTTCAGTGTTCCGAACAGAAAGTGACTCGACACGAGACACGAAATTACGACGTCGCTGCATAAATACTGAGGCGAAAAAAGAAGATTAGGGGCACGTGCGTCGAACACATTTCTTCCGAGATAATGCCCAATTGTTGTTCCAGAAAACAATGGCAAGGGAGAATAAAATTTCATCGGAAACAAGCAATTTCGCGTCGCGGAATGGGCCGCAAATGGCGTGCATCTGATTAACGCTGGTCGAACGCGGGAACGAATTGTTTGGCGATTCCGTCCCGATAACGCCAAGTTTATTCCACCAGAACGGGAAGATTGCGCAATAGTTTAAAACGAGCATCGACACACATATTTGAGAGGAGCAGAGCAAAGAGAATTGAGACACATAGAGATTAAAAAAAAAGGGGGTAAACTATTTTTCGGATGATGCGTTTTTGAATTTTGATCAAGTATAATAACAAGGCATTGTTTTTCGTTTTGAAAGATCTGTTTATGAACGTACTCACTGGGAATCATGATATGCAGTAATATTGTTGTCAGACTATAAGGATATGAGTTTCGAATGTTAATGACACTGGCGAAATCGTCTTGGCAGTGGGATCATCTTTCATGGTCAGTTACAGTGTTCAATAGCTGTGGGGTATACCTGATCCTTAAAGCGGTAAACCAGATGACCTCGCAGATTTCAGGTGATTTTCTTCTCAGTAAGTTTTTTAATCAGACTGACAAATGGATTTTTTTGAATTGTGTTTTCTGTATTTGAAAATAGATCTTTGAGTGCAACTCGCGTGTTCTTTCTGTATGCTCACTGAAATTAAGCTTATTCGTATTAGTTTATACAAAGGTGCGCTTTGAAAAAAAATCGGATGACAAGGAAAATTTATAATGGCTTGATACGTCGTAAAAATTAAACTAATCAGAAGTTTTAAAGGAACTACTTTTAGGGACAATAAAAGGGTTTAAATAAAGTAAAATATATGAGTTCTCCAGTTTCAGTTCTGGAAAACGTTCTATTACTTTTTGTTCATAGGTCCTCGAACAATATATATTTTAAACGTCTTTCTTTTCTGATGCCATGAATAATTCGTCCATGGACAATCAGGGGTGCGGTGTTTACACGTCCTTGTCTTTAATATCCGTACTGCTTGGTTTGAGTTATGTTTATTGTGTTAGGAAACATGTTTTATTATGTTTTTATTATCTGAAGCTGACACCTTTGATTTCTTAGACGGTCCTTCTCTTTTATGATACTCTCTTCACCACGTTTTTTCCCTTTGGGGGCGTGTATGAGTAAATGTTCTTGTTAAATTTCCTTGCCATGGTCTTTAATAATGCCATTAGTGCACCTTTATTCCCTGGATGATCCTCACATCGATGGACCCTTCATTTCAGTTTATCCCAAACCTAAATATTATTTGGATCGAATCCAACATTACCAGTAATCTTGGCTCGTTGTCATGTTAGGAAGGGGGGATCTCCCATTACTAGTAACCACAGTGCTCGATTACGCTCTCAGTGACTGACACAAAAAAGTATAATAAGTAAATGACACAAAAAAGTATAATTTTTCAGATTTTTATCATTTAAAAATGCGTGATACCACCAACCTAAATATGTAGCAAACTTTTGTCACGGTAGAAAAACATATTCTGTTACAACACGATAAGGCAAAAAATAAATAAATAAATAGAATCACTCCCCGTGTGAAGCTTCAAGCCATATAACTCTACATCCAAATAAACCTCAGTGACAACTGTTAAACAACAGCTAGGATTTCACTGAACAGCGATCAGATTAGGAGTATGATTTCGTGATAGGACGCTGAAATCGTGATTTCTGAATTTTCGGAGATGAATGATGAGTGGTAAGAAGACCTCAACGATCGATTGTTTTGCGATCTCTGTACAGAGCTGAACATTTTAGATTGGTTTCGCAGAAGATTTTCCGGGCCTTGATATGTCATAAGTTGTGATGGATCACATTTTAGCCAGTCTTGTAATAATTTCCGTGTACACAGACACACACGCACATAGCTTTAGACACGCTTTTCAAGAACAACAAATAGGGTATGTTAACGTTCCGCCTTAATGTAAAAAATGCAAATGCTATAATTAATTTCGTTTCAGTCATGAATTTATTTGCTTTCATTTTCATTGATAAAATTTATAAATATCATTGAGTCATCATAAAATTGCTGTTGTAACTGAAGTAGGTAATATATTGATATTAAACAAAGAGTCAACCCAGGCAAAATCTCCATTAACAAACATTGTTATCTATTATTTTGATATATGAAACCCCAAAATTACCTAAGATAAAGGAGAGTTGAAATACCGAATTGATCGATTATTTCTTCTTAATTTGAATTAGTTATTGACACGTCGTGAGGGAAGGCAATATGGATATAGCTGTTTCTCGATGTAGTTCAGATGGGAATATATATCGGCCTTGAAGTTCGCAGACGCGAGTCCAAGGCCTTCTCCTGACAGACGGTTGTTTTAGATAATTCAGAATGTTAGAATGAATGTTTATGGATCCTTCGTAAAACATGTGACAAAAAATGAGGTCAGGGGACTTCGTTTCAAATCTCGTTTCAGGCAGTCAATTTTTTCCTTTAAAACTGATATATTTCTTTTGAAAATACTTTTAATATTTTTTTTAAACATCGTCATTGACAAAGAAATAATGTTTAAGATGTAAATATCTTTTCCCATAGTTCATTTTGACATGAGTGGAAAGTTCTCTCTCGACCTTATCATTTATAACCGTGGTATTTTCAGAAAGTAACAGAAAAGGTGTTATGAAGGGTTGACTATGAATATCTTCTCATGCCGGTTGTATAGGAATATCGTCTCATTGATATCCTTTCCCCCGTTAATGTCTTTAGGCCAGGGCCCCACAACTGCTTACATAAATAGATGCTATCCAAACAGCCTGTTAAACTTCATCCCTAAAATTATTTGTATGTATTACGATATGGAGGTGGAGCAAATCATGGGAATACGACAAGCGCTTGGTGATATACATCTGGAATCAATGGATCATCAAACGAACCTCTGACACTGACATGTTGAAAGACCCGTACCCTGATGGAGACTATGTCTATGAACAAGTAGATGGGTTAGCCCTGATAGGATGTTGCGTTCTCTAATTGTATCGAGGAACCGGACATCCTCCCATGAAAATATTCCCCTCAGAAAATGACAGAAAAGACTCCAACATCCATTTGGACCCATTGCCCTAAGACTCCATTTGGACCCATTGCCCTCAAACTGTTCACGTCCTATTCACATTCTATCATTAATATGCTGAAAGAGAAAGCATTGTGTATTAGAGCATAACACGTTTTTGAAATCGACAATACAGTTCAGGTGAATCCTTATTATTTCAAGATGCGGCTCACAAAGTGATTCTTGGCTCTTGTAATCCATTCGACAGAATGTCTGGCATTTAGGGTGTTTTGCAATTCTCCTTTGAAATTTGCTGTTATACTAGCAGACAATTTAATAAATTGCTACCCGTTGGTTAGTATGATCTTTCCAAAGTGCTATTAAGGCTCGTCATTAAGGAGGTTTTCTCGACTATAGAATTGAGTTTGACACGACCATTGTTTGAGCGATACACTATTCTCGGCACATACGAGCAACCCCTGTTTGGATGAAGTTCAAAATGCTGACAATCTCAGGAATGTCGGGTTTAACTAGTTTGTCACCGACAATTATTCCACTTTTGAATTGGCCCGAGTCATTAATTTTATCCATTTTACGGATTCATGTCAGATGATAAAAGTTGATTGATTAAATATTCTTCTACCCACAATTGCTGGTGCCGCCGCTGCTAAACACCAGCCTGTTCGGGTCGGTAAATGTCCATAAATTTATTGTTATAGCTGAAAGTCTGATTCTCTCTCTATTTATACTTCACTCAGAACTGATTTTAGAATCTATAGTTTATAAAAGTTTTTAATGAAAATAAAAACTTTGTAAATAAGCTTTTGCTTGAAAAAATCCAGGTAGGAAAATATCACTTTCTTAGTAGGGGCAACATAGTTGTTGAATTGCTTTAATGCTGTGAAACAGAAGTAAATCCATTTCTTTTGTTATCTCTTTAAACTCTTTCATTTAACTTTCATGCAAACAATGGTTTTACCAGTACAGTTCTGTCCGAGTTTTCATATTTTAAGTAAGTTCTATATTTCGTATCTGCATACTATGTCGAATTTAAACAGCTTTAAAGATTTTGTATATTTATCCATCTATTGTATTGCAAAGGTTTTAGATTTTTGAATGTTTTGCATTTATTTAACCATTCCCTTGTCTTTGCAGTGCAATCTGTAAAGTCATTTTATTTTATTTTGTACTTTCTAAAATAACTGTTGTGTAATATGCATTTATTATTACACAGCAGTTGTTTTACAATTAGTTGTCGTTTCTTATGCCCCCTGGCCGGAGATATTCCAAACCAGGTCCATATAGGCTAGCGGGCTGAAGGATGCGGGTCCGGTTTATAATGGCACCACAAGGGTTGGAGTCCGATTTAGCCAGGTGCCACCTCAATTAAGACCGAGCAACTCCAGAGGTGACATTTCGGTGATCGTACATTCTCCCATCCGCTCTGATCTCATTGAGGGACTTTCCGGTGTACGGATTTAACGTGCCCATATCCGGTCTAGACACGGATTTACAATTAGTGTTGAGACACCGTGAGAAAGAACGCAGTATAAATTGGCCGTTGTTAATTTTACAAGCAGCGTGCTATGAATAATATAATTTAAGGTCTGAAAAGCTTTTCTTATGAAAGTTTAATCGTATTAAAGAAATAGTATAATTCATAATAGTTTATGTCAAGCTATGAATAATAAATGACGGAGGAAAATTTTGTTGTCGTGAAAGTTGTACTATTTTATTTCGGATAAAATTATTTCATATTTATATAATAGTGATGGGACACTACACTATAGATGAATAATAATAATAATAATAATAATAATAATAATAATAATAATAATTAAATGCCTTAAATCAAATATATAGCTTAATATTTTATTTTTCCTTCAAAAAGTAAATTTAATTAAAATTTAATGATGTTATATAATACCATGCACAGTCAGTTAGCTCTGTTTTATGAATTATTTTTCCTATGTTTGTATGCGTTCGGGCTAGAATCTTCTACTTTTGTGATAATAAATTTATAAGCAATAATTTATAAGCAAAGAAAAATGATTCGACTATCACATCTTTTTTCAAGCTATAACTTTTTTTTGTTGCTACATAATTTTTTTTAATATCGTCTCCTAATGAAATGAAATTACTATGAAAGACAGTTAGTAATTTTTTAACTCAGGATTACGTTCCTCGATAAAGGTACTCCGGAAAAAAAAATTCAGAGTCCGTCGAGAGTTATAATTTTGGCAGCGCGCCAAACCCAGTAGCAGTAAACAGTTAAACATAAAAGTACCAAAATACGTCCAAAAAAAAAAAAAAAAAAAAAAAATGAAAGAAAAAAAAAAGAGGTAAGCAACGACAAGTAATCCTACGTTAATAACCCGCGGTAGTTTCGTTAGAGGAGACTATCTGAAATATTTTTTTATCTTTTATTAGATACATTGCAAATAACAATAGGTTATTGATTTATTTATTACAAATGTCCGGAAGATTGGCTATGACGCTATTAGTTCTCAGTAAAGGGCGAGACTACTGGCCATTCATTTAAGGGGGCTCCGTATAGGTGGCCAGCAACAATAAGTATATTCAAAGATTTTTACTTGGGTCATTCTTATTGGTTTTAGAATACATAGTAACGACTCTTTTACTTAATGACTCGGATATAACAAAAGAAAACATGATTAAGCCTCCTGAAAATAAATGCAGCGCTTTTAGACAAGTTTTTAGATATAGGAGTTATGACAGAATATTCTAACCAACCATAAGAGAGCTAAAGATTTCTAATGAAAAAATACAAAATACTTTCACGAATAGAGGCTGTATATTTTGATAAATAATTAGACTATTTGTGTCATCGAGGGTTACTCAGAAATATGAATACTTGCGTGATATTAGTTTTGCGAGCGAATATGTCGTAGAAAAGTTGTAGTTATTCAATAAATGGTGATTTTACAGTTTAATTTAAATTGTTTGGGGAATTTTGTTTCGCTCGTACGTCAGAGTTGAAATAAATCAGGGATACTGAAGCCTCCGGTCGCATGCGGCCCACCAAGCTTTTATGTGGGACCGAAACACTCCCACTCGTTATCACAAAGGTGCTTTTGTAAACATAATTCTAAAAATGAGTGCTTGAAAAAGACAAAACTGTACAAAAATGTGCCACCTGCTGCTCACGTCGTTTGCATCAACGTATTTTTGTGAATCATCCAATTCCAAAATGAAAAATGAAGGTACAGATCGGATATAGAAATCGGCTTACTGATTCTTACCTTCATGACTTATTGAGAGTAGCATGTAGCGAGTATAAACCCGATCTGTCTAAAATAGACAAAAGTTTGCCTCAACATCAAAACTCTCAACATCAAATGTCTCAACATCAAAATTTTCCGATATTTTGAAAACATAGTTATACGTAACATTTATGATGTATCCGTGGCATAAATCTGTAAATGTAAAAAAAAAATTCGATTTTCTAAATAATTTGCTTTCCTGAATAATTAACACATTTCATGACGATTTTATCCTTCTGCATATCTTTGTGAAATAAAACAACCGTTATCATTAAATCCGCTGAAGCAGAACTAATTTTAGAGCAGTAAACATTATAATTTGATATCAATATTTTTTAGATGGTCTATAAAAACTCGAGGTATTGTTTTTTTCCTTTCATTTTCAGCAGCAATTTTCTTTCAGCATACGCTTAATCTCTATAATTTCCTTTCCTCTTCCGTACTTATGATAGATTGCATGTTCCTTAATTGTTCATTTGACAATCGAGCAGTCCTCTTCAATAAGCATTCGTACATTAGACAGTACACGGAAACTTCTCGCAGAAGTTCAAAAACGAACGTGTCTGAGAATGCAATGGACAGAAGATTAGAATGTTAATCTTAAATGATAGCTCCCTAACTATTACGTTTGACAATACTGCGTTTGCATTTAATTGAATATTTGACACGAAATTGATGATAGTATTCAAGGCATTTATTCAAAATCTTCTAAGACTTGAATCACTGCTAACATGAGCTTTGGGTTTCCAATAGGCACTTACCTGACATATTAATGAATAAATTAATGGAGACACATGTTACATCAAGAGGATTGAATTTGTTTTTACTTGAAACAATTATTTTAATCGATCTTGAAGTGAATACAGAACCAAAATCTACTCGTTTTTTGGCAGAGAATATGTTAGACATACAAGAACACATTTTGTTTACTTAGACCTCTAACAATATATTTTTTATACATCATTTTAACATGGTAAGATTTACTGAGGCAATTAATGACATTACCAAGGTTAGACATTAAAAAGTTATTTCTGAATTCTCGACTACCCATGGTTGTATTATCCATGTATTTACAAATAATAGGTTAGATATGAAATACAAATTTTCTTACTGACAATCAGCGATAATTCAGATGCTTACAGAAGAAAAAACAACAATATTTGAAAGCTTTATTATTAATTCAATTGATACTCATAAGAAACGGTGAATATAGTTTATTTGCTGCTTTTGTTGTTGTCGGGCATAGGAATAGTGTAAAGAAAAAAAGAAAAAAAATATTTCAGGTAGTCTCTTCTGACGAAACTACCGCGGGTTACTAACGTAGGATTACTTATCGTTGCTTCACTCTTTTTTTTTTTTTTGACGCATTTTGGCACTTTTCTGTTTAACTCTTTACTGCTACTGGGTTTGGCGAGCTGCCAAAATATAACTCGCAACGACGCTGAAATTTTGCTTTCCGAAGGATCGTTATTGAGGAACGTAATCCTACGTTAAAAAGAAGAAAGAAAGAAGCACACTACCAGTTGCATTATCTATAGAAGAGGGGTGCCATTGCCTCGAAAAAGTTTGGACTTGTATCTGTTGATCTGCGAAAGGTATTTCATTTCCCTTTCTATCACCCAATGGAAATTCCAGTGCAGGCATTCCCCGATCCGCCACCTGGGGATTCGCCCTCTAGGGGTTGCATGTAGTTCATTTAAAGCAATCAAACACTTTTCAGGTATACAGGTTGATTTCAGGGTTTGCCCGTGCATTAATTACAACGGATAGTCGGGAGTTCAGAGTCATTAGAATCCTGAGCAATATATTTATTTCTGATATTTATACTTTTTGATTCATTCCAAATGTATAGAATTTATTCATACGTTATTCACCATCTACACAATCAAAATATTGTAAAATATTTGCCATATCATTACGATTGGATTACAATTTCATCCTAAACAAAATAGCATTTACTAAAAGATTAACAAATGTAATTAAGTACTCTTTCATGGCTCCCTAGACGAATGGGTATTTGAACACATTAAGATGTCACGTTCAGCTAAATTAACCTACTTTCTATAAAGAATGATATTGGATGCGCCACATTTTAACAGATTTGAAAAGTCCTTTTTCTCTGAAATCTAGTTAAAAGAACACAATCATAATTACATACACCTATACTTATACATATTCTTGTCTTTGTACACAAATTATAAAGGCGCTAGTTGAAGCTAGTCGTAAAGGTTTTCATAATATTCAAATGTATCTACAATTCAGCGAAGAATGAATGCTATTGGTAGAATTTTAATTTTCATGGTACCTAACCTAGTAAATTTGCTAGGTAATGGGACCAGAGAGCATTCAAAGACAAACGTGACTATTCAAAGCCCGACACACATTTTTTTAAATCCCTTTTTTAGTTTTTCAAAACCTGAATTTCTTTTTACTTTTAAACTCTTGATGGGATATTTTGCTTCGTTGCTCTCTCTCTGTACTTCATGTTCAGTGAATTTCGCTTGCGTGATCGAGCATTGAGCTTCTTTATATCGACCTTTACGCACAGAAGTGGACCATGAGTCGCAACTGCCCTTCGGTAGACTATCTGAAAGAACGATCTGTGGGAAGACATCTGGAGAGGTACATCTGTGTTCAAGAGATAAGCCTTAAAACCTTCCTCCCGAACAAAGCGATGGTGTGGTGATAGGGGTCGGCATGTCTTATGTGCAGCTTCCTGGTAATTGTTTCAAGAATTTTAGATTATGAATCTTTGCTCACCCAGGACTACAATTTAGCGCGTGATTTTCTTTTGGGAATTTTCAGACGAACGAAAGCGAGGGATTATCGAACCCCATTTGAAGGCGCACGCTAGCAAAACATCTCTCCGGATGAAAAAGAGTTAATGCTTCGTCTTTACTTGACAAAAATTAAGATGAATATATTTTTTTGAGCACTCAGCCGAGTAATTTTTAACCCTTTTATTATTCATGAACGTCAATCCCAAGTACAAACGAATCGGCAGTTTGAAGAAGGGAACGAATACAAAAACTGTTTTTGTGGGAAATTAAAAAAAACTTTCTTATTAATTAGTTTTTTTCCACTAAACTTTTATATAAGATTCTTTGCATTCACCCGCTATTCCAGTGCCTTTTACAGCTTACAAGGAGTGTCTATATGTAAATAATAGTGTGGCACCCCCCCTCCCCGAAAAAAAAATGGTGCTTGTTCCCTTCTTCAAACTGCAGGTTCAAATATAAATTTAGACGAAATACCCAAGAATGACATGTGAAAAAACTCATCTATTAATAAATACAATGTTATAGAATTGTGACCAATAGTGGAAGATACACAAATCAACCCTATTAAAAGAAAACCTTTTTTTTTAAAGTTTGGATTTGAGCATTTTGTGTTAAGCTTATGGGTAATTTTTAAAAGGGAAATTAACTATCAAATGGCACATTTACATGTTTAGATCAGATGATATTTTTCGTGTTATCCCCCGTCTCTGGATCGTCTTGGTTGTTTTGGACTCAAAAATATTTCTCTACTTCTCAGGCCGCCTACAACTTCCCCACCTACGGTGACGGATCACCACCCTTTCTACTTATTTATTTTTTGCGCATATGAGAGAAATAATCAAAGATTAGCGCGAAAATTTAACATTATATTAAAACGTAACGGAAAAAATATTTCAGGTAGTCTCTTCTAACGAAAGTACCGCGGGTTATTAACGTAGGATAAATTATCATTGCATACCTCTTTTCTTTTATCTTGTTTTTTTCTTTTTTTTGACGCATTTTGGTACTTTTATTGCCAGTAGCAATAAAATAGCCAGTAGCCAGTAGTAATAGTATTATACCAGTAGCAATAAACAGTTAATTCTGTTTAACTGTTTATTGCTACTGGGTTTGGCGTGCTGCCAAAATTATAACTCGCGACGGACTCTTGAATTTTTTCTTTCCGGAGGACCGTTATTGAAGCACGTAATCCTACGTTTAAACGGGACAAAAAAAGTTGCAGATTTGAGATAATTGTTTTATACATATAGGGCAGATATAAAATAATTAGATCGTCGGTTCACCTATTGGGTACTGACATTGTAAAAGCAGCCATTAGAATTCTCTGTATCCAAAATGTCCTCTTATCCGAATATTTACGGGGTATATGGAGGGCTCAGAGTGAACAAACTCCACTTTTTGGTCATTTCATACTAACACACCATGGTACAGTAATAATATCCTGTTTTTCAATGCAATAGTGAACTAAATCCGTGGTATAAATTTTAATCAGGGGATGCAAACATAAGTCAATGGTTGATCACTTGTTGAACTTAAGACTGCTATGTACTAACCCCATTGGATTCGCTCACCTCAATGTTAACCTATGGAGAAAATTTGTCCACGGATTGCCGATTTGGATTCAAAGATTTAAAAAAAAAATGTACTCCATCATAGAGAAAGAAATTTTACATTTGTGTACATTTTTCGTTTTTTTTAACAATGCAATTAATATTTTAAAATTTAAGTTATTCGGGGAAAAATCTGGTTTAGTGTGCGTTTTAAACGCTCATAAATTCCTTCGGTGGACGAAATTTATAAAATGAATCCTGTAACGCTTTGCAGAAAAGTTCAGGCTATCTGACAATACCAATTTTATATGATTATCAGCATTTATGTACCTGTAAATACTTGACAAAAATATATTTAGAATAAAAAATTTGGGGGCAGCGCTTAACCCCCCTATATAGAGAGAGCCATTACAATCCCTGAAAATGTCAATCCTAAGGGGGGTGGAATTCTCGAACTGTCAACTGGACTCCTCCCACCACTAGAGTCTGCAAGAAGAGGAAAAGGGAAATACGATTTTATTTCTTAGTACATAGCAGCCTTAAAGATCAGTTTTCTCAGAACTGACTTTCAGAGACTTCGTTCACTTTAACTCTGAGCCCTCCAAATGCTTGTGACATTTGATTATAAAAAATGAGATGGGTAACCCTTCATATAATTCAGTTCTCGGGTTGTTAGAATATATTTATTAAAAGAGGAATTCATAGTTAGACTTGGTACATTACGAGTCGCCTAAAAATTTTCCTTTTAATTACTAAGAAATTCTTTTATGGCAGTATTTGATATTGAAATTGAATTACATCAAATTATTTCGTCCCATTTTTTTATCGTAACGGATAAAATTGTAAATATTAGGTCTCTTGATAGGGGTTACAAAATGTCTAAAAAGCAATAAAAATTTTAATTTAAATAACTGAACGCAATTATGATCAAGATAATAGTTTATATCAGTTGTAACCTTATGCCATTTCTTAAGATACCATTTGAAATTTTATAAATGTATAAATATAACTAAAAATAAATATTCCAACAGAGCTAGATAATTATAGGAAGAATGTAGACAAAAAATAAACAGAAATCAAGCACTCATAATGATTATTGGTGGAATATTTATTTTTAGTCACATTTGTCCATTTTCTATACGAGGACTTGCTGCAACTGCGCAATCTTTTATTGAAAAGTTAAAAGTTTTCAACGCTAGGATAGGTTTTCAGTTAATTTGTTTGGCAGTCTATGCCCGCTTTATAATTTTTTTGTTTGTGTTGTATTGTTTATATTATTATCTATATCTATACTAATATATAAGGAGAGAGCGGATTTTGTACGTGGAGGGTAATCTCCGGAACCACTGCACCTATTTGAAAAATTCTTTCACAATTTGACAGGTACATTATTCCAGATGGACATAGGCTATATATTATGTATATCTGATCAGTAGAAATAAAGTTAGAGGGGAATACTCTAGATTTGTGTGCACGGCCGCCATCTTGGATTTTTCCGCCAGGGTTTGGCGCATTTCGCATGGCGATAATTATTGCGTTCTGGTAAAAATAACCCAATGTCAAATTCTCTAATTTTAAGATCAAACAGTTATTTCTGATGTGATCTTTTAATTACAGTATAATAATTTTAGGTCAGATCTCGGCCTTGAACTGGAAATCTGAGTCAAATTGACTATACTCAAAAGAGTAAATTATTTTTAAAACTAAGAGTCTTTTTGTCGAAAATTTTTGAATCCATTATCAGTTTTTCGTTAACTTATTAAATTTAAGTTGCTTTTAATTTTGTTTATCAATTGTCAATTAGTATACTATAATGATACACCATTTCATTTATTTGAAGTAAAAATTATCTGCCATCATTTTTTCGTAAAATGTAAAATGCAGTATACATTTTAAATACAATATATTTTAAAATATTTTATAATTCCAAGTTGTAGTGGATTACAAATAAATTTAAATAACTGAAGTTCAACTTCTCTCTCCCCAGGAACCTAAGTTAAGAAGTTAGTTAAGGTTAAGTTATTGGTTTAGGAAAAGGTTTTTTTTTTCTTATTTCCAACACAGCAGGATAAATTGTCAAATAATCCTTGTCCCGATTTTATTGTATGCACCAAATATTTGGTTAAGGTCAAATCTGAAGTAAAATTTCATTTCCACAATGCCCTAACCAAAAAAAAAAAGAAAAAAAAGAGGATCTGGTTACTCACCATAAATTTATGGGTTCATAATTATTTTACATTTTTCAAAGCTGAATTTGAGATAATTTTTAAATTGCAAGTTATTTAGGTGGTACGAAAATGCTGTATTTTTTTTCTAACTAACAATATATTGGCATAATATTTTGGGGATTCATTGCTATTAGCAAAGAGTTAGGGCAAACTGAATACATGGCATTGAAATTTTATCTGTAAGTAAAATTCATTTGACCAAATTTTTCATATGGATCATAATTTGGAAAGGTAGTTTTTAATTAAAAATGACAAAAAAAAAATCTCAGTCCAACGATTAAATGATTTTTCAAAAATATTTCAAAGTTTCATAATTAAAAAAGGTCTTTTTTATTAAAAAAGCTGAAAGAAAACCCCAAAATTTCCAATATTTGAGAATGATTTTTTCAAAAAAATTTCCAAGTTTCATAATTTAAAAAAGTGGTTTTTATTAAAAAACCGAAAATAAATCTAAGTCTAACGTTTAAATTATTTTTCAAAATTTTTTCTAAGTTTCATAATTTAAACAGGTGGTTTTTATGAAAAAAGCTAAAAAATTCAAAGTCCAGCGTTTTGAAAACACCGCTTGAAACACATTGGCGAGAATTTTTCCACTCCTCAAAACACGGTAAAATCGCCAAGTTGGCGCAAAAAAATCCAAGATGGCGGCGTGCTCACAATTATTAAGTAACGTAATATTAATTTGAATATTATTTTAGGTGCTTAAAGTAATTAAAAAAACATTCTTTACTTAAAATCCTTTTTTTATTTTTGTATTTTTATTTCATCTCTTACTCTAATTTTGAGATACCAATGTGTATCTATACTTCTATAATCTATCTATCTATACTTATATGTAAAGAGAGAGCGATTTTGTACGTGGAGGGTAATCTCCAGAACCACTGCACCTATTTGAAAAATTCTTTCACTGTTTGAAAGGTACATTATACCAGATGGACATAGGCTATATATTATGTATATCTGATCATCTATCTATACTTATATATAAAGAGAGAGCGATTTTGTACGTGGAGGGTAATCTCTAGAACCACTGCACCTATTTGAAAAATTCTTTCACTGTTTGAAAGGTACATTATTCCAGATGGACATAGGCTATATATTATGTATATCTGATCACCTATCTATACTTATATATATCTATCTATACTTATATATAAAGAGAGAGCGATTTTGTACGTGGAGGGTAATCTCCAGAACCACTGCACCTATTTGAAAAATTCTTTCACTGTTTGAAAGGTACATTATTCCAGATGGACATAGGCTATATATTATGTATATCTGATCAGTAGAAATAAAGTTAGGGGCACAATCCTAACAATTTCTATTGTTACCGCTACTGTCCTCTACCGCTTTTTGTGACGAAGACTCGAAGGTTCCTTAGCGTGGTTCTATCGCGGTGGGATTCTGTTCTGACGTTAGCGGTTCGAAACTAGCCGTTCTCCGGCACACCTTTTTCTTTAAAAAAATTAACTTTAATGATTAAGTAACGTAATATTAATTTGAATATTATTTTAGGTGCTTAAAATAATTAAAAAAGCATTCTTTACTTAAAATCCTTTTTTTATTTTTGTATTTTTATTTCATCTCTTACTCTAATTTGGAGATAGCAATGTGTATCTATATTTTTATAATAATATATAAAGAGAGAGAGAGCAGATTTTGTATGTAGAGGGTAACTGTAAGTCCCGTGTGATACTTTGTGGTACACGGGAATTTTATGTGTTTTTTTAATTAAAAAAAACTTTTGTACATTACAATATACCTTACAACTTTTCCTTTGTCAACCGCAGTCAAGTAACCATAGCAACACCCTTTAGCTTGCGGGGTCTGTTTTTCGAAATCACTCTTTAGAACGGGAAAATGTTATCTACTTCCTATCCCCATTTTACGTGTGGGACATTCAGCGTGGGGAGTCAGGGGAAAGAGTGGTTAATTGCTTTCTTACTATTGAAGGAGAATTTCAATAGTAGTTCATCGGCACCCCGTGGTCTTTCATCTCTCAAAAGGCTGAAAATGGATGAACCGCGGGTGAACCGTCCTTCTGATGTCTCTCGCCTGAAAAGAAATAGCCTCTAGATAGAACGACAAAAGATTATTATTCAGTCCTTTTCTGCAAGATTCACCCTCCGTTCCGAGAATGTCACACAATTGTTCTTCGGGGGCAAAGCCGTTAGGAAAGTCACAATGAAGTGGAATTCGAGACTATATCTCTGCCGACACCACACCGTATTTTTCCAGAGTATATGCTTCGGATATATGCTATCCCACCCCGTAAGGAAAAGGTTGTAACATTTTAAAGATTCAAGTAGAGGAGGTAATGATAAATACAAAAAGGATTTTTGAAACTGGCAACGTTAAAGGGTTTATTGAAGAAAACTACATTTGGAACTACTCTTTTTATTGGATATTTAAGGTAAAGAAAGATTTACAATTTATTGGCTATCAACTGGAAATTTATTGGTATAATATTTTGTTCAACCCGGACAAAGTCGGGACGGGCCTCTAGTACCTTATAAATGTATATCATATATCATATGCAATACAATTTGCTAAGTATTAAAAACAATAAATTTATACTTATCAAATCAGCATTGGATATGCTATTTTACACAATAATTATAGATGATTTATTAGTATAATAGCATGGAACAATATGCAATTCTCAGCAATTTACTATGAGAGTCAATTTTTTTTTATTTTGGAACATATCTTAAAATATTGAAGGAGACAATTCCGTAAGTCTCTTTTCATTCTTTTCCAAAATGATAATTTGAATATATACGAGACATTGAACTACACTATATGTGTCCGATATGTAAGGCCGGACATGATCTGGAAGCGCTTATCCTTAGATTAAGGTTGTGGAAGCAAGGGTACGTACAAGCAAATAACCTTCACGTCTCTAAAAATATATCACTCGAATCCGCAAAATAATTTCCCATTCTCTTTCCACACGGCTTCTCTCTCGTACAATACGACATTCTAAACACAAAAGAAATATTTCTGCTACATTTCGGAGTATATTTTTCGGAGTCGGAAGAGGCGTCAACCACTCCTTAATTCGTCACGAAATGGATTTCAAGGAAATTTTTTTCTGCTCTGAGGGACGAGGCGTACTGTGTTTGCGAGACAATGAGCAACTGACTCGAGGAAGCCGAACTGCCTGCACAATAGTCGCTAAAACAGTAATGAAGGATTGAAACATCAGAAAGAGTGCACTGGTTTCTTTTTATAACGCGGGAAAAGTGTTTCCGAACAGAAGGTTAAAATCTTTGCTATCGGTGTTTTTAATGAGCCCGTGCCTTATTCAGTAACTCCTGCCAGAAATATCATTCATTCGGATCGATATAATGAGATGTGCACAATAGAAGTCGGAAATAATGAGTTAATTATCTCGCTGGCGAGTATCCGTATCAGATATCAGATTGGCCTATTTTTTTTTTTTTTTTTTACTTTGAGAAAACTATTTGAAGTAAGAGAGGGGTCTTTCAATTATAAAACTCATTAAAGAATGTATAAAATTATTTAAAAAATCTATATAACTGTTTGAGGGATGTCACTGAAATATATCTTCATATCACAGTGATAGTTCATTCGGCAGAATACTTGCTCGGGATTTGAATGTCAGGGTTCGAATCCCGGTCCAAGTGGATGGTCGTTACAGGACGCCTGACCGCTGAAAGAAATATAATGCATTCTTTGGAGGAATCTGAGAAATTTCCTTGTACGAAAAAATCAGTCTCTTTGATAAATATACTAAAAAATTTATAAAAAAAAATTTCATGCCAACATCCTGTGTTTTTGACCTTAAAAAGAGAGGAAAATATTCGAAGGAAGTGACTGATGATAACACTTCCTCACATCGCCAGGATAGTTCATTGCTGGTAGAGTATCGATTCGACGTTTGAAGACATGAGCTCGAAACACTGTTTTAGGAAATGGTCATTACAACTTTTAAATGGAAGATACCACCAAAAATCTCATATGCCAAACTCATTGACGATTGTTTATGTTCTTCTACGATACATGAATATCTATCTCAACTAGTTATTAATATAACCCTTTTTTATCGTCATGAGTTAAAGATTTTTTTGGGGATATTTTAAGTTTTTTTTTTCAATCCGACATTATCCAGAGAGTTTTAAATAAAGTACCATCTCTTACCCGCTGACTGCATGATCCATACTGATATTTTTGCAGTACACGTTATCCTTAGGAAATAAATCTTGTTAATTTTATAAATATGTTAACTTTCTATGTTAATGTTATAAACTGAATAAAATCCAAGAGCGAAAGTTTACGACCTGAAGTTATGTGATATGTCAGAGGCTACCCTCAGAATATCATCCTGGAATTTTTTTAAACGTTTTTAGTTTAATGCATTCATTAGATTCAAGATTTTGATGTATTATTTCCGTTGGATGAAGATTAACTATTAATCGGAAAAAAAAATCGGGATTCATAAGATGTGGATTCATAGCAGTTCTGGATTCATATGAGTATTCTTAGAACAGCAGCACCTTGTAGTAGATGACTATGCACAGCGCGGAAGGGAAGATTAAGTTATTATGAGCGAAGATTACATAATTATCTTTTCTTGGGAAGCTTTTATTAAATCCTAAACTCTGGATTACCTCATTTTAAGGGAAACATCCTACTTTATAAAAAATATTTGATTATTTTTCCTGTTATAATTATTTACTTTCTAGGTGGTACGGTGTTAGCAGTTGATGTTCCGAAGTAGGAGACAGATAATTCTATCATTAACACTACAATAAAACATTCAGTAAATTTTTCTTCAAAACTTTTCCTGATATTTCAATTTATATTTGGTCTAGCTGTTGCAAGATGACCTCCAAAGTCATAGATTTGACAGACTCCGCTCTGATTATGAATGAATCGGTCTCTCTAGAACCAAGTGTAATTATCCCGCTATCTTCCAACTTTTGTCAAACCGTTTGATCCGATATCTGATTGTCAGGAGAATCGAAATGGGAAACGTCATTGTCACTGATATGACTTTCCTAATTTGCAGGAATAGATTGGAATGTTATAAAATTCTGTATGCTGTAACGAAAGAAAGACTTTAATTAGGAGATCCATTTAGTGCATTACATGCAAAAAGTTTTAAAAGAGAGTCTGTCGTATTCACTGAAAAATAATGAAAAATGCTGGAACCCCAACCCCCATAAACCGCCTTATCAATCCTTACAAGGGTTCGGACAAAGGACTATCAAAAATTTAGTATACTCAAACCATGATCCCCACGTTGGAAGAAAAGCAGGCAATCTAACATCTTTTATGATCAAACAACTACAATCTCGGAATTGCATGGGTAGATTTTTTTTAAGCTTCATTGTCAAAATCTAAAATGAATAAACACGTCATCCCGATCTCAGAAGTCAATGAACACGAATGTTGACCTAAAAACTGTCATAAGCACGGAGGATTGTTGATGTTTGTTTCATGTCGTACATGCTTTCCTCGTATAATAATATATATGTGTTAGAAAACATGCTACAAGAATAAGATGGAAAATATTTCTTAGATATTATTTCTCGACGTGAACGAGAAAAGAGTTTACCTGGATATTTGAACTTTTGATTTACTTTAAAATATGTGTAAATGCATTTATGAGTTAACACTCTTTGATAAAGTAAGAAATCCTTTTTCGGGTATTCGACGAAGAACGTTCAGTGGATTTTTCCCTTCACCCGAGGATACAGTAGATATATTTTTGCGAACTGAATGATTTCCAGATGAATTATTTTAAGATAGGAGATTTTTCCCTATAGCACAAACTTTAAAACTCCAAAGACTGATGAAAAGAAAAGCTTTATTTTTAAAAAGCTTTCATATTTTTTATGCAGTTTCCTTAGTTATTTATTCTGGGTAATTACTCCATGTAACACATTAATGTACATCCGTAAATATATCGATAAGCAGCTTTAGACTTCGAGAGCCTCTTGAAATTCACTGTGTTTAGCTAAAATAAAAATGAATTAAATATTAAGTACTTTTCCGACAGTTATCTCTGTGAGAAAGGACGCAAACACACCGCGGGAGTCCTTTAATGAACCCGTCAAAACTTGTCCTTTAACTCGCCAAAAGCTGGTCGAAGCCTAATCTACGAATATGCTATTGGATTGCCCTTCAACTTATAAAGCAAAGCGTTGGCTCGTATTTTGCGAGTATTAATCCAGAGAAAGTCTTTAAGGCTGCTATGTACTAACCCCATTGGATTCGCTCACCTCAATGTTAACCTATGGAGAAAATTTGTACACGGATTGCCGACTTGGATTCAGAGATTTTTTTTAAAAAATTGTACTCCGTCATAAAGAAAGAAATTTTACATTTGTGCACGTTTTTCTTTTTTTTTTTTAAAAAATGCAATTAATATTTGAAAATTTAAATTATTCGGGGAAAAATCTGGTATAGTGTGTTTTAAACGCTCATAAATTCCTTCGGTGGGCGAAATTTATAAAATGAATCCAGTAGCGCTTTGCAGAAAAGTTCAGGCTATCTGACAATACCAATTTTATTTGATTATCAGCATTTATGTACCTGTAAATAGTTGACAAAAATATATTTTAAATAAAAAATTTGGGGGCAGCGCTTAACCCCCTATAGAGAGAGAGCCATTACTATCCCTCAAAATGTCAATCCTAAGGAGGGTGGAATTCTCGAATTGTCAACTGGACTCCTCCCACCACAAGAGTCTACAAGAAGAGGAAAAGGGAAATACGATTTTTTTTCTTAGTACATAGCAGCCTTAAGGGCGGAATTCCCTTTTATAGGCATATCCTTTTCATGCAGCACTGCCGGGCATGAGTAGACAATTTATCGCTTATAATTTTAGGCAATGAATAATTAAACCGATTCTTTGACACGCTATGCATTTTATGGTCATGCATAAACAATGACGCAATAATCTTGAATAGGGAATGAAATTAATGCATGCAACTCCCCATCCTTCGTAATTTTTCACGTTGGTTTCCAACTCACGCCTCATCCGAGAAACCTAGAAAACATGCCTTGATTAATAGTGCAACCGCTAATTATTACAACTACTCTCTCGTCGGTTCACCCAGTGAGGAAAAAAACCAAAAAATAGAAAAGAAAAAAAAAACCTGAACGAACAAACGATTCTGGAGCAACGAGAACAACCTGAATGATACGCACTCCAGCATAATTTACATCAATAATTATCTGCACGAACTGATTTTCCATTCAAACTTATTTGCTTATTTATTGGATTCCTGCTGGCGTAGGATGTTTATGCAAAAATGGAGCTGACAAAGAGGTGTTCCTGCACGTGATCTTTTCCTTTCATCTCGTGTGCAGCGTAATCCCGAAATTTATTGAGACTTGTTTCGAGATCAAATTACTCTGGGTGCGTCCTATATTACATTGTTATTCTCTTTCATCATTGACATTAACGACGGATAATAATGATGATTGTTAGCACGAGGGAGCAGTTTAGATGTTTCGTCTGCTACATATGGTGCAGGAGTTTCGTAATATGAGGGTTGAGAGGATGTGAAAGAGAGTGTTAACTCGATTAAATTGTATTGCATCCTTGAACTACTTTTGATACATAGGTTCCAATCTTGCTCTACGTTTTCCAATAAAAATAGATAATTTCTGGCCCCGTTTTCGAGAGTTTTTTTAATCGTATTTAGGAGGTTGTAGGATTCTTTATCGATAATCATATTTTTTAAACAGACTTTCTTTGCTTCGTTGCCCCCACCTACTTCAATACACTTTGTATACTCCCGATTGCCGTGGAGTGGAATATTGTACTATGCCAAAATGGGAAAGTTATACATAAAATACAAATTATCCTGTGAAACCTCAACATTCTTTGCAAACAAATATAGTGTTCCGTTTTCCTGGGTTTGTTAGGATTGAATAAGAATCGCTCCAGAAAGTTCACACAAAATAAATTTATTATTTTGTAAATTCTTCAGGCGTATACGCAAATTCAAACATAAAAGACGTAACAACTGTCTTCTATACAGCAGAAAATTCTAAAAACACAAGTCAGGATACCAGAATTTTCAATTCAATACACGCCAATTAACGCAATTACAAAACATTCAATTCTCACTAGGAAATTGAACTGAGTTCCAATGCCAATGTCAGGTATATTTATGGATTTCCAAAGCACCCTCTACAGGTCAGTCACAGCTAGATATTTATAGAAGCTTCTAGAAAGGCTTAGTCAGTAAGTTGGCGAAATTTCACCAAATCTGGCGACCAAATCTAGCGAGATTCCCATGTTGAATACATAGCTATAGAAGCTCTTCCATAGAAGCCATTTTAACGAAACAAAATGAAAAATTTACAAAATTCGTAACAATAGTATACTTTTAAAGAACAAAAATTTATAATCCATTTGATCTTTATTAATATTTTCATCAAAACGCATAAAACAGTAGATGTAATTCACTTAAAACACCTTAATAATAGTATTTTTGTATGTACAATACTGTACATAATATATTTGTATTGCATCCAGGGGTAATTTGGGGTTTCCTTTTTTATTATTCCAGTTTATAAGTTAAATGTATCCAGAATGTGAAACAGAGGACATTTAATATAACCTTAAAAAATTCATCTAGAAAAAGTTCAAAATAGTTTCATTCCAATTTCGAAGACATGAATCAGCTTTCCTCCTCAGACGTGTATAGTTAAAGAATATGCACATGCTAGTTAATGGCTTTGATATCAGTGTTTTCAAATTTCAGTACCTTCATTTTCTGTTAGAGAGAAGGTATTTTAGTGCAATATGTGTTTGCACATTATTGGCGCAAGCTAACTTAATGTTGCTCACTGAGATTTTTTATACCTAAAAGGATGCACGATCTGTTTTTAAAAGCTAAAAACAGTCTGACAAATGATATCTATATTAATTTTGCTAACAACATAGTAAAAGCATGGAGGATATATTTCGTTTTCATTTTTATTTATTCACTATCTTTTGTGCTTGTAGACATAAGGAGAACTTCTGAACATTTGTCATAAAAAAGTATGGTTATTATACAGGGAAGAACTCGGAATTTCAAATTTAACACGTTCCCTGAAGCTTGTACTTTTTTAGGTACACACTGAAAATCAAAATCAGACGAAATGATATGTTTTATCACTGATAGAGGAAGTGCAAGAAAACAATTATAGGTATCCCGAGCTATGACGATGTTAGCATCGCTTTTTAAGCCGTGCGCCTATAAAGGCCATTGCGGTGTAGTGATGCGTTGTCAGTTTTGCGATAGAGCAAGCCTTCTTTTGTTTCTTTCAATTACTTTGAAACCGGCTGATTATGCATTAGCCTTATCGTGAAGAAACGAATAAAAGAATAGGATTAATCATAAATACATACAATTGAACTTTCCATTCAGAGGTGTTTTGAAACATAAAAGTTATGGAAAACAGGTTAATGACATCATACGAGAAAATTTCAACGCTAAGGAATTGATTTCTGACTTTAATTGCACTTATCGATCAACTGGTAAAATTTCAAGTTATGCCACTCTTTCTAAAGTAGAAGAGTAAGAGATATTTAGTGGATTTTCTAATAACACTAAGGATATCCCTACTATTTTTTTTTTAAATTTTCAGTATGAAATGCAGGTATTTGTTTGTTTTACTGTGAGTTTTGTAGTTAATTATTTACTCCCCTAATGAATAAATTTGCCAAAATAAAAAGAAAAAAAATTTCACGTAGTCTCTTCTAACGAAACTACCGCGGGTTATTAACGTAGGATTACTTATCGTTGCTTACTTCTTTTGTATGTGCATATGCATGCATGTGTTATGTGCATATGCTTGTATGTGTTATGTATATATGTATCTATATATATGTACGTATGTATATATATACATATATGTATGTCAAAATTTTAACGCATTTTGGTACTTTTCTGTTTAACTGTTTACTGCTTGTCGAAGCGATGCAGACTCGGTTTGGCAAGCTGCCAAAATTGTAACTCGCGAGGACGGATGGACGGACGGTTTTAGAGTCTGAAATTTTGCTTTGTGAAGGACCGCTATGGAGGAACGTAATCCTATGTTAAAACCTAAATAAAAAGATAATTTTAACATATATCATTCAGTAGAGTGTACCGTTTTCGGTACACATATCCTGAAAATGACGTTTCGAAATCGACTGATCTCAAAAAAAGGTAGGGTGAGAACGCGCTAATCTAATTATATGATGTCTACGCAGGCGATGGCATTATAATATAAGTGCATTTACGGGGCAGAGTACTAAAAACCTAGAGATCTTAAAACTTTTAAATATTACATAATATTAAAAAAAATTGTTCTTTAATAAAATTGGTGGATGTCTAACGCGCTAGCCTTTTTGCACTGAGTCGGTTAGAATCAGCTTTAAATTGATGTACTAGCCTGCCTTTGCCGTCTTGAGATGACCGTAGCACTCCAAACTCCTAGCTACCAACCTTACTTTAATAAAAATTCAAAATTTAAATTTTGTAAACAACCCTTCATTTTTATTTTCTTTACGTAAAACGACAGATAAGAAATATCAATATTAGAGAATATTGTTGGTTAACTATCCCAGTATGTCCTAATATTTCGTCAAAATTATTATGCATAATTACGATAAGGAGACCAAGCGCTATTAACAAAAAAACCGGTTCCCCTTTTGCTGGTGGCGAAACATAATATATAAATTGTATGTGCTGAATAAATTCCAATTGCAAAGCGAAAAAAAAATTCCAAATGACTTTCATTCTGCATTACTCTAAATACGAAATGATAAACTGTTAAAAATAATTGAGGTTATCATTACTGGACAAAACGAGGTCTAGTTGAATATGGAATTAGCAATGGACATCATTCGATTGAAAAATTATTGATAGTTCAGAATCAATCAATGACATATGTTAATCATTTAGCTCACGGACGATGAGCCACTGGCTTTTGACGGCTTACATCAAGTTATCATTCACGCAGATTATGAATCCGGTTTTATTTTATCATCTTAATAGTCAAGATAAATCAAAGTAAAGCTGAACTTGTTTTTTACACTACCTGTTAAGAATTTCATCAAAAAAGTTTTGTCACCTTAAATGTTTCTAAATTTTTTTTTCAATTTTTCACTTTTATTTATTTATTTATTTATTTATTTATGACCTAAATTATTTTTCGTAATAATTTATCATTTTAAACATTTGTTATAACAATTTACCATTTTAAACATTTTGACAGATTAGTCATAAATTCTCCGAAACTGATCTCTCAATATTTAAAAAATGCTTTTTTTAACAGCTTGTTTTATCAAATGCTAAGAATGAAACAGAATGTGAATTTTATAAGATATTTATATACAAGAGCAATCATATCAAAAGAAAAACAGATTCAAAAATTGTTAAATTATCAAAACGTTGCACTGAAATGTACGTTTCCAATACGAAAAAAATTTTCGACAATGTCTGCCAGAATCAAGTTTTAAACCCGGTTGTGCAAACCCAATTTCTACCAACTGATCTAATCCGATATGTCAAAAAGAATTATTTTCATTTACTACCCTCATATATTTCCCTCTTTTTTTAGACTAATGACATAGGATATCAACCTGTACATATTTTTAGAAAACTTATTTATTTCAACTATTTGACGATGATAATTTGTTTTCTACAATGATTTTGTCATGTACTCAATAACGGTTCTTACAATTCTTTACATAGGTTAGTTGGCACTGCAATGACTGTCTTCTTAATCTAGGAATTCGACCCGGATGCTTGATACTCGATGTCAGCGTTCTACCAGCTGAACCATCCCGGCATTACCGAGATCTTCTTAAACATCATTCTTCATATTTTTTTAGTCAATGAAACAAATTTAGCGGTACTTATTCTGAGAAAATCAGCATCAAATTATTTTTTCATCAACAATTTTATCCTCATGCAAAATCTTTTGCTAAATGCAATCTCTCAACATGTATAATGAAAATATACTACTATTTCGTAATCTAC
The DNA here is from genome assembly GCA_907164885.2 of Dolomedes plantarius. NCBI lineage: Eukaryota > Metazoa > Arthropoda > Arachnida > Araneae > Dolomedidae > Dolomedes > Dolomedes plantarius. The sequence goes on from OU015497.1 coordinate 34,767,022, forward strand.
AATTTTACTACTTCCGAACTGTTAATAGAAATGTTTCATGAATGGATGAAATTTATCTTTGAGAGATTGTGCAACATAAACGTTAAAAATAGTCATAAACGCTTTCAGTATGGCATCTACGAGCATAAATGTTTTCACGATACAATTTTCTTTTCATGACATCTACTTTATTGTACTTTAAAACAGCACACTACTGCTTTCTTTTTCCAATTTACTGTCTCATTTTAGAAGGATTCCACAGTCAGTGGGATTTTTTGTTGATATAAAGAAGACCATACCAAATGTTATAAAATCCCATTCTTAAAAATTTAGCTAAAGTCTTTCGCCAAAAACAGTTATTAAAATCAATATTATACTAAAACTAGCGGCCCGTCCCGACTTTGTCCGGGTTGAACAAAATATTATACCAATAAATATCCAGTTGATAGCCAATAAATTGTAAATTTTTTTTACCTTAAAAATAACCTTAATAATACCTTAAATTAATATTACGTTAGTTAATAATTAAAGTTAATTTTTTAAAAGAAAAAGGCGAGTCGGAGAACGGCCAGATTCGAACCGCTAACGTCAGAACAGAAGCCCACCGCTATAGCACCACGTTAAGGATCGTTGAAGACTTCGGCACAAAAAGCGGTAGAGGACAGTAGCGGTAACAATTGAGATTGTTAAGATTAAGCCCCTAACTTTATTTCTACTGATCAGATATACATAATATATAGCCTATGTCCATCTGGAATAATGTAACTTTCAAACAGTGAAAGAACTTTTCAAATAGGTGCCGTGGTTCTGGAGATTACGCTCCACGTACAAAATAGTTCTCTCTTTATAGATAAGTATAGATGATCAGACATACATAATATATAGCCTATGTCCATCTGGAATAATGTACCTTTCAAACAGTGAAAGAATTTTTCAAATAGGTGCCGTGGTTCTGGAGATTACCCTCCACGTACAAAATCGCTCTCTCTTTATATATAAGTATAGATTATCATTCCGCTCCTATTTCATATTTCGCGTGTGACGATTTATCTTTCGTATTCACAGATAAAGTTTAACTAGATTTTAGTAATATAAATTTTATATACGTGCTTTTGTCTATTTTAAGAGTATACTTAAATCTATTTATGCAATATATAATTCAATTAACAGTCACTGTTGTGAATAGTTTTACCTCTCCCTGTAAATTTGCAATATAAATCATTAACAGAGGATTGTATGTCACTGTCACTAAGATACATTTCAGTCACATCTTTGAGATTTCAAAGACGTGAAAATAGGATACATGGAAAATATTTTAGATATATATATATATATATATATATATATATATATATATATTGTCCGTCTTTTAAAAATATAAGTTTATTAATTACTCACTAAATATTTTCTCACTAAAATGTGTTTCCGGAAAAATTTAGAATTTTTGCTTTACGAATAGTTTCTTCTGTGTCATTAGATAAGTAGTTTTAGTTGTTTATTTTTGAACATTTCTGAAAGAGACTTTTCTCTTCAAATTATTAAATATTTTATGAAAATATTGTGCGTAATCGACCACACATTTTATATAAAAACTGCTGATCCCAAGGTAATGTTTCACGATGGTTATGCATGAAGTAATGAATTTAAATTTTGACAATCGAATGTGAGAACTCTCTGTGTGCCAACACATTCATTGAGTCAATTTTCGAACCTCGATCTTTGAAGCAAACTTCTGATTTATTTGGAATGCGCCATATTTCCTGTTGGATCCTAATTAATTTATCTGTTTTCGGTAATAGTGGGAAACTTTTTCCTGGAGTTGACTATGTATAACTCAGAAACCTCCTGCCATTCTACCACTAGGCGATTCATATAATTTTTATACGATGCAACGCATGTTTTCCATTAAGAATCCCGAAATGCCATCGAAAGCACTGAACTACTGCATACTTTTTGAAAACACTCACGAAATGCCATGCTTGTTTACCTCTGAAATTCTAATTATTTTTTTAATTGTAAATGATGGGTAGAAGGAAATTACTATAGTTGCGAAAATCTGCATTTAAAAGAGATTGAGTAGAACGATTTATTGCTCAAGAAAAGGAGAAAGGAAACATTAAGTGGCCCACTTTATTGTAAAATTCCCGCTTTTTAGTTTTTTATTCATGGAAAAGGGAAAAAAAGCGAATGAAATGATATTAATTCTGGCATTTGGATCAATTTAAAAAGCGTTTAGAAAAGAAATTTAGGAAGTAAAACTCAGTTTCCCAGCAGGATCTGGATGCTTTCGAAATTATGTGATAGAGCTATTTTTTTTATTAGAACGTTAATTTCAAAGGTTTTGAAATCTGTTTTTCAGAAAAACTAGTTATTGTGATTAGTATTGTGATTTACGAATATTCAGAGAGATCGAGTTAGATTACCAAGTAGGGAAAACATAGATGCTTCCTTATTTGTTCTACAAACAAGGGGTCACTAGATTTCTACATAGCAAGCAACAGTTCATATAGAAATCTCCTAAAAATGTAACTTAAGGAGCAATTGACTTTCAAAACTATTACCTTCTTTTACTTTTGCTTTCTTTCTCTGGACAAAATTTTTTCTACGGGTAGGCTTAGTGTCCAGTTGTTAATAGTTGACACATATTTCGTTTTATGATTTTAATTTAACTAACAGAATTGATTAAATCCCACAGAGAGAGAGCAAAAGTGATTGAAGTTCCTCTCCACTGGAACTCTAATAAAATACAAGCATAAGTACAGTATAAGCATCTCAAGAATAAATATATGTTGAAGCTGTTGTGCTGTGAGTGGTACAGTACACTTAGGCAGAAAGAGAGCTTTTTAAAAATTTATATTTTGATACAGATTATAGATATTTTGGAGCGTGGTGGCCCTGTTGGCTGAGCAGCGGGCCAGTGATCTGAACGTTCCTGGTTCGATACTCGTCGCTGTAAATCCACCGCCGTGTTCACTAATGGTGGCCTGGGCAAGTAAAATAAGGCATGGCTGCAATGTCCTCCAAGTTCTCAAATTTACCTCTGGAGGTGCGGGGTCAAGTATTCCGGTCTCGTCACTTGACTCGCTTCAAAATTACGGGACCAGTCATTTAGCCAAGTCAGAGTCCGACCCTTGTGGTGCTAATTCAAAACAAGAGCCGCACCTTCATCGCCCATAACCTTCGGGACTTGATCTGATGTTGCTGTAGGTAAAGTGGCATAAGCAACAACATATATATTTTTCTATATTCAGATTATTTCACTAAAGACTTAAGCTCATGAAAATACATGATGAGGCATTGCTGTTTTTTAGAACCAATACATTTGTTAATTATGTGTTGCGATTCTAACAGAAATCCAGAGATGGATTCAAAACTTGTTCACATTATATGACTTAAAGCCAATAAGATAGGCTCCTTGTTTTACCGGTGGTGGGGTAAGCGCGTGTCCAATATCGTACAGGAAATAGGAAGAGGAAATAAGTTTACGATCAACGTATTTTCTATGATTTCATATTATTAGAAGATTTTTTTTAATGTAATGAAGTACGAAATAAACCTTTAATGCTAAAACTATGTTTTTATACAGTGAAAAAATTCAAGATGTTCGACTAAAGCATTTTATATAGAGGAAACTTGTTTCTGTTAGTTATTTAGTAGTTTATATTTTTTATACAAAATACCTTATGAAAATGGTTTGTTTAGCCTAAGGGCCTGTTCAAATAGAATCCGTCAGCGTCGACGTTGAAAATTCCGTTGGCGCTGATTGATTAAATTGGTCAATGATTGGTGTATGACTGGTTAAAAATGTTTACGCTGACGCTAGCGGATTCTATGTGGACGGGCCCCTACACTCAAATCAGCGGACACCTAAGCTACTGGGAGTAAAAAAAGGCTTTTGTATCGCTTCCGGTACGAATGTCTTGCTTGAAATAAAACGTGTTTAATAGAAACAAAAATGGCGGGTTTGTATGTGATAATTGAATTACAAGTGATTTTTTGTTTTAGGCTTACAGCTAAACATGTAAATGACACAAGGACACTTGGAGGATAATGGATCTATTCTTCATATTGTCTTTGAAGTATGAACTGTTTACGGAATGAAAAGTGAAGCAGGATTGTATTTTACATTCATGGATTTCCCATCCGTAAAAGATTCTTAGCTTTTTGCTGAAAAGGGATTAACACTTCGTAACAAAAATTCCCGATCAAAGACCCTTTTCAAGATTTCATGGGAATGTATCTAAGAAAATAACAGTTACTTTAGTGTTTCATTTTCTTCTAATTGAATCATAAATATTTATTGATATAAACATACATTAGTACGTTAAACTTCCCGGTTCAATCCAAAAAGCGGAATATTTTTATCAGTTAAGAGAATGTACTTAGTTTTAAAAGTTAATAGTAGGAAGAGAAAATTAAGAATTACGAAATCAATTTACGAAACATGATGTTTCTGGTTTAGAGTATTTCCAATTACTTATATTAAAGAACAGATATGTTTAGAGCGGGAGATTAAAATAATGAAATTTTTTATTAAATTAAATTTTATAATCAATGGGTCTAGTTCAAAGGGTATTTATACACGCTGCACAAACACCTGAGATTTTTTTTAAACTTTGTGAAAAGGAACACGTATTTATTTCTATTTTAAGGATACACGCATATGCATCATAAAAATATAGATCAAATAAACAATTTTGATTAATGATACTTACAATTTATTTTTATTTGTTTTTCTTAATTCTGATGTTAGAGTGAAACATAGTATCTATCATAGTTCAATATCTTTTAAAGAATCTCGCCCTAACACACCCTACGCTTTGCAATTTCCCTCAATTTTGAATCTTTAGAAACATAGTTAATCAGATAAAGCGTTTAAAACATCACCAGCGAAGCAATTTACAAAGACAAGAGTTGCTTTCATTACGCCTAAATGTTTCAAATTAATTTTTTTACTAACCTACCATTAATTTACAACTTAAAGAACATCCAGTTTTAGGCAAGAAATGAGACTTTTTCAAAAAAGGGCGTATGGAAATCTACGTGACTCCTGACCAGTGATCACGCGAGAGAGACAGCATTAAAATTCCCTTGGGTGTATATTTCTGCTTTAAGGCAGAGAGTGTACGTATTGTGCCGAATTTCCATTGAATGTTACTTTAAAGATGACCCCATTTGAATTAAAAAATGGATTTGGGAAAGAATGTGTGGTGTTTTACGACGTCAAGGGGAACAGAGACGCAATATTCTTTTTTTTTTAAGCACATTGCTGTTTTCTTGGCTTAATATATGCTTTAGAGCTTTAGAATCAAATCTTTTGTTTCTATGATGATTATGTTGCCAGGTAAAGATTTTTATGTTGTACAATCTCTGTTTATTCTGTTATACATTTATACTTTGAATCTATTTATCTCGGGATGGAATGTTGTTTTGTCAACTCTAAAAGGATATAACTAAAATTCTCCGCAAGGTATCTCCGTGAAGTTTTATACAGCGTTTCTTGTTAGATATTAATTAAAGCATTTCCAGGATTTTTGGATTAGCATGAAAATTTTGAGAAAAAACTACCTAAAGCAAAAATTACTTTGATAAGAGTGACTGATTTTTTATCAATTTTTAAGAGATAAAAAATTTTCAAGAATAAAATTTTTGTAAATCTTGATGAAAAATTATTTTGTAACCGTTTCCATGTAAAGAATTATGAATATAAAGCCGTTGATTCAGCAGGTATATCAAATACTACTAAATATTAAACAGGCTTTGTTTTTTAATTTTAAATCTTTTCGAAACAGCCCAATTATATATTACGATTTTTACAAATGATACGTCTGAGAAAAAAAATCATTACAAAATGCGCTTAAATGCAAAAATAAATAAATAAATAAATAAAACTCTGCCTCCCCCGCCTTTAATGTATTTTTGCGAACATTTTGTGTTAGCAAAATCCATGTGGGACCCACGTACTTAATTATACTGTTAATCTGCTTTTGTTAAAACGATAATTTTTTTGTAAGGTATTGTAATTTTGCAATTCGGGAAGGGTCTTTTTTAATTGAATTTTGCTTCTCTTGAAGCTTAGTGGATATTTCCAGAAGATATTTAAAATTGTGTAATTTGTACATAAAACTGTACATAAAATTGTAACAAACTTGGTTTATTTCTCGATATCATTTAAATTTTCTTAATGGGAAAGAATATTTCCTTTGCTATGAAATGTACGTGTAAGATGATGAAATGTTCAGAAAAAGTAAACTAAGGGGATAAACCGATTACTTCTAAAATCAACTAAGAACTTTACGTAAGGATAACTAGCAAGTTGCAATAGTTTGCTTCTTGCAATTCATCAAGAAATGTGTTTCAGCCGAACCTCGCTTTAAAGGAAAAGGGGTATAACTGTTTTCTGCCTATCATGCTTCATTGTTCGAAAAAAAGGGCAAGTTTTAAGCATTAAATTATCTTAAATTAATACAATGTTGTAATGTTGTTAAAAGTTGTTAAATCAATATAATTTAATTGGACACACATACATGTACATTGAGATATTTAAAACTACGATAAATGATAAAGATTTAATTTCTTGTTTCATAGTTCTCAAATGGTCTTAAATCTCGAAATAGAAAACAAGGAAATGAAAATACTCTGAAAGTTCAACAATGCAATGGGGAGAAAAAGATTTCGTTCGACGTCGATTTTCAAGTAAAACTCTATTTAAAATCTGTTAATCGCCCTAAGTTTATTCTAAACCCCAAAAAATGTTGATCCAGATTTTTTGTTTGGTTGAAGTTTGGTTACATGTAAAGAGGGCCTTTCTAAGGTTTCGTGAAAAAAAAAGGACAAATGAAAAGAGAATTCTTATTCAATCCAGAAAATGCAAATTTCTTTCAGTGGCTCGTAAATGCTTTGAAGAGATGTACGTTGATAAATGCCTTTTCATACCTACAGTGCACTTGACTTTTTTGGGTTTGATAATCTTAAATTGTTCGAAATGGGCCGTAAAATGAAGGAGAATTACTTTTTTTGTGAAAGGGAACAAGTTTTATAGCTCCAAGATGGGCATAAAACATGTAATCAAACTTTCGTCATGGCTAATAAGAGGTGCAGTCAACTATCGAAAATCAAATTATTGCTCAAGTATTGTACTATAAGTGTTTTTTTTCTTTTTTAATGCGGATGACACTTGTATCTGACTGTAAGTACTTGTTGACATTGTCCCATGAAGATCTGCGAAGTTTTGCTGGCTACTTTATTATGGGAGCACCTAATAGGTGAGTCAGCATTGTTGCCTATGAGGGGGACGACGCGAAAACGACAAAGGCTTATTCGGGTTTTGAACTTAAGCCCACTGTGGGGCAGCTCAGAACGCTAAACACTATGCTATGTGGGTGGCCTGTACTATAAATGTTACCTCTCCTAAGCTAGGAAGACAGGTGGTTATTAAGACAGGCGACCTATTGTGTGGCAGCTGATAAAGAAACCAAGAGCAAATGCCTTTCGGTTTGCTGTAGAATTGGGAAATATGGGAGTCGTTTCATTAGTAAACTGAGATTTCGACCTTCTTCACATTGCATCCAGAGCGTGCGTTGCATTCTTCCGTTGGTTCCGAGATTGTTGACATGACTGATCATTGGTCTATATATCACGTGGTCAATGAATTGAGCTCTCTGATTGGTTAAATTTTTTCACGCTAACGCTACGTACGCTCCGGATTCAGTGTAAATAGGCCTTAAGAGGATTCAACAATGACATTACCTTTGTTTCTTCCACTTTTTTAGTTCATGCGTGCTTGGAGGGGAATTAAAACTGCTAAATTCCCTCTTCTGATAATCAGATCTCCTCATTGCTCTAATATGTCTAAGTTAATTCACATAACATTCTGAGGAAAGTTCAGAATCTTTTTAATTGTAATCAAGCACTGAAATGAATTCTTTCTAAACACTGAAAATTATACCCCCTTTTTTATATTATTAGATATTCTTGAAAAATTAAAAATTATTCTTATCATTTATAACTATCTCCTCGTTTTTTTAAAATTTGCACATGAATATATTTTTCTCTGATGTACGGTTAACTAAATGAGCAGACTGCGTCTGGATAACTGTAATAATCTTTTGATATCAGTTGGAAATTTTGTATCCCATTTTGCAAAAATGTTCAGGAAGTCCGAGAGACTTTTTTTCAATTACAAGATTATTTTTTCTTTCTTCGACGCGACAGGTACATTATCCTAAGGACACTGACCCATCCACATCGTTTGCCACAAATACGTTTGCCACTTTAGTTTGGGAGCATAATATAGCAGAGCCAACACTGCTCCTCTTGAGGCAAAGAAGGAGAACATCCATGCCTTACCCAGTATTCGAAACCGAATCCACCTTGTGGAAGCCCGAGAAACCAACCACTGTATGTGGAATTTCATAATGATATTTCTCACCAAATGTGGATACACACACACACACACACACACACATATATATATATATATATATATATATATATATAATATATATATATATATATATATATATATATATATATATATATATATATATATATATGTATATGTATATGGGTGTGCGTGTGTGTGTATACATGTATGTATGTATGTATGTATGTAGAGAGAGAGAGGGAAATAATTATGCATATAAAAAAGGCTAGAACAATGTAAACATTTGTTTTTCTTTTAAATTTTAAATCCCGAATTTAGAACATATTTGGTTTTTTATACATTTGCCAAGCTAAAGCTATCCCAGCATTTTCTTTTCAAGTTTTGCACGCTTGAAAACTTTTAAAAATAATTTAAATTCAGGGTCAAATAAAAATTTCCTTTACAAAATTTTTAGGTGCTTGAAAGGGAAGGAAATATTATTTTTCATTGTAGTTCTTGCGCCAGATATTTCAGTATATTTTTGAAGATTTAAATTATGAATCAAATATACTAAAATTATTTTAGCACGAACAAACGAATGTAGTAAAAAGTTTCATGCAGTTGTCTTAGAAATAATTTTCGATGTATCTTTTCAAAGATTTCAGATTAGGAAAATTCCAGACATAGTAATCATTGTACTCAAAGTACTCAAAAGTACTCTAAATACACATGTACAGCGGCATACATAGTAGCAGTACTATGTAAAAAAATTGTATCTGGTATTTGAATTACTGTAGAAATGTGACATTTGTTTTTTTTTTATTCTAAACTCTTTATAGTCCGCTTTAATTCTAGAAAATGAAAATGTGCTTTTTCTTGATAATTTTGTGTCACGATCAAGTGTATAGAAAGGTAATACCTCTATAATTGGAACAAACCATTGGGTATCCCTTCTTATGGATGGGGCATAAAATGCCGATATTCCACTCCGATGACAACTTTTCAGAATTCCATATTTTTATAATTAGTTTATGTAGGTGCTCGTAAAGTCGGTGACTTCCAATTTTAAGCAACTCTGCAGAAATAAGATCATGCCCATGCGACTTATTGTTTTTGAGCTTCTTGATCGCTGATTCAATTTCATTTCTATTAGGGGGAGGAATCAGTTCAGCATCATTGATGCCCAATGTGTTGCGACTATAGTCGTACACACTAGGATCTCTTAGAAATTCTACAGCTAAAAATCAAGTATTATGATATATAATCGTATATTTAACAATAGGAAAATTACATTTATTAATAAAAAGATTGAGATAAAATAGCAGAATGTTGTCTGTTCCGAGTTTCGGAAGATTATCTTGTGTTTTTAAAAATATCTTTGAGTCCATTTACTTATCACATACATTATGTTATTAAGTTATTTATCTAGTGTTTCAAACATTACTTTCGGTGATTACCTTTATTTCAATGATGTGCATGTGCTGACCATATTTTTTTCTGGCGTGATACTACATCACCTGTCAACAGTTATGAAAAACGACAATAGTTGTGTATAGTATATGTGATTTTAGGCGATATGAGAAAAAATAAGATTTGATTTTCATTTATTAGTCTAAATCCAGATAAATACTCAAAATTTATATCCTTTTAGGGTAAAATCTAGTTTCTAAGACATATTTGACGAAAAATAGATATTTTTTCGGTTGTTCTCATCCGAGTTCGAATGGAATATTTTATCCTATATCACATCCCTTGAAACTGCGAAAATAGAAAAACATTTGCTTCATTCTATCACTCTGTGAAGCTTTACCTAACAACACTTGAAAGAAATATTAATTTTAAACTATCATAAAAAATAAAAGGAAAATTCGAAAATTAACAGACAAACTGACACTTAAGTATATGGAATTTATTTATAATTGGTGGATTAATATTGCTCTCATGTACAATAAATTTTATATCCTAATGTGAAAAATGTTTAAACTCCAGATGTTGCCAATAAAATAAAATTAATATAAATGCTTCATACTATTTCGCCTGAAATTTCTTATTGGATTTACCATGATCATCATTTGTTAATGCTTTTCTTAGAGCAAAAGATATAACACCTGCAAAATCCCGAAGAGTTCAGCAAATGCCAGACGCTTGATCAGGTTAAGGATAGCATTAATTCGAAAGGAAATATTTAATGAGTGTATCATAAAAGTGCTCCTAACTTTTACGTATTTTAAATATGAATTGATTTGAATCTTATCACAGGCATGAATGTGTCAGAGAAAGGAACGAAACCCTCCCTGAGGAACTAGAAAGATTAGTTTTTGATTCCAAGGGATAAACCCAAAAGGCGAAGTGGGCTAATGATACGTTGTCACAAAAGAAATTAGGCTTTCGAACGTATTGTATTCGACAGGATGTGTCTGTACCACCTCACAAAAGAGGTCAAATTTCAATCATTATAACTTGATTAATATACCTATCAAGTACTCTGTCACGAAAACAAATTAATTGAAAAAGACAAATTTTTCTACTGCACGGGTATTCCGTACACAAAGAAATATCAAAACAAACTTCATATATATAACACACACACACGCATATATCTATCCCTCCCTCCCCCCCTCTCTCTCTCTCTCTCTATCTATCTATCTATATATATATATATATATATATATATATATATATATATTGGTTTATTGGTTTTTTCTTAATATGGTTGTAGTTATAAAAAATTCTATAAGAATATTACATTTAAAAAAATAAAATCTGATGATTGCATGGTTTTCCATGGGTTTTCATTATTCAAACTTGTGAAGTAAAACATCTTATCCCGGATATCATCAGGAGATCGTTAAAGTTGATGTAAAATCCTTTCCAATATTCTGTGTCAGAGACTCAGACCATTTGTTGAATCTGAAATTGGTAACTATCAATGTGGGTTTAGAGGGGGAAAATCCACTATTGACCAAATTTTCTGTTTACGTCAGATTCTTGAAAAATCAACTGAATTTGATATTGACACTCATCACTTGTTTATTGACTTTATGTCCGCATTTGATAGTGTGAGTAGGAAGCATCAAATAGATGCAATGTCGGAATTTTAAATTTAAAGTAAACTAATTTGACTTGAAATGTGCACGATGAGTGGCACCAAATGTAAAATCAAATTTTTGGGTGCCCTCTCGGAGGGTCTAAGTGTTAACAGGGTGACTCTCTTTCGTGCCTTCTCTTGAATATTGCACTGGAAAAGACTGTTCGAGATTCAAATATTGACACTCGTGGAAACATCCTTTACAAATCAGTTCAGCTCTTGGCTTACGATGATGATATCGGTATAGTTGATAGGAGCGTACCAGCCTTGAAAGAAGTATTCTCCTCTTTAGAGGTGGTTGCAAATCGTATGGGATTGATTGTAAATTATTCTAAAACCAAATATATTCCTGTACAGAAAAAACCATCTGGAGATACAACCAATCATTTGAAAATTTGCCCTCATGACTCTGAAGCTGTTCCTGGTTTTAATTACCTTGGATCTTTTGTTAATGCAAGCAACGATATCATTTCTGAAATCCAAAATCGTATCTCACTGGCCAAAAAAACGTTCTTTGGACTTCGCTCTTTATAAAAGTCTCATTTTCTCTCCAGAAAAACAATGCTTCTTATCTATAAAACTTTCATTAGGCCGGTCCTAATGTATGATTCGGAAACTTGGTCTTTAACAATAAATGGAGAGTACAGAATTGTAGTCTTCGAGAGAAAGGGTCTCAGAAGCATTCTTGGTGGTTTTAGAGAAAATGGCCTATGGCGGAGACGTTTTAATTGAGAAATCTATAGATTTTTTAAAGAGCCCGATATTATTAAAAGTTTTAAAATTAAAAGAATGAACTGGGCCTCTCATATTGCTAGAATGGATGAAAAAAAATCCAGTAAAGAAGATTTTTGTTGCAAGGGCTTTTACTAATCGGAAAAGAGGAAGGCCAAAACTAAGATGGCTCGACTCAGATTTTAGAGTGATTGGAGTGAGGAATTGTCAGAGCAGGTCTAGAAATAGGCTGTCCTGGAGGAATCTTCAACAGAAGGCCCTGGCCCACCCTGGGCTGTCGTGCCAAATATGATGATGATGAATTTTTCTACAATTAAATATACGGTTATATATCATAATACTTGATTTTTAGCTGCAGAATTTCTAAGGGATCCTAACTTTTAGTAACACACTAAGAAGCTTGTGTAATTCTAAGAATGGTAACTCTATGAAGTTTAATCAAATAGTGCGTACCGTAGGAGAACGTAATCATTCTATTCCTATGAATTTCCTTGTTAAATTCTTGAAAACCACAGAAGAATATTTAGTGCCTACTATGATGTTGGTACTACACTTGGTACTGTAGTACACTGAACTACCTATCACCCTTATACATACTACTACACCCTCGGCAAAAAATACAAACCCGTGAATAATTTACCCTTTTACATTACACAAAGCCATTTTTGGGTTATCCTTGTTTAGCAAAGTTATATCTGTGTGTTAATTAGCTCAGATGAGCAGAAGTTCAGTTTATATATTATTTTTAAAGCAGCACTCAGTGGTAAATTAAAATGTTGTTCCACAAACTAAAGCTGCAATGGCTTTTAAAATTTTTAACCCCGGTGTATCAGTTTTAGGTGCTCGAGATTTCAGTTTTAATTTGTGATGAGAATTTAGCAATAATTTTCCGACATTGGAATACTTACATTGCATTCTCAAATGTTTTGCCTCGCAAAATTCCTGAATTTTCGTGTAAACGTAAACCTTACTAATACACACTTCCAACAGAAACAGTGCATGGCAAGTCATTTAAGTTAGAAACAAAATATACAACGATTAAAAAAATATTTTTCTCGAATTCGCTTTTACTTTAAATACCACGATTATGTATTAAAAGTGTTAAATATTTAAATATACATTACTATTTTCTCTTCAAAATTTCAGGATTTAAATTTGAAGTTAAAAAAAATAAAGCTGAGACATACTTATTTGCTATAATTTACAAAAAAAAAAGGGTTTCTATGTCGTGCAAACTGGTCAGTTTCATTCAATAATACAATGAATTAAGCTCTCGAAAGTAAAGCATTTCCTTGTCCAACGGAGCATGTAACATGAAATTAGCGTGAAAAACGAGAGTATTAATGTTGAGGCGCGTGAACCATTCACTACTACCTTTAAAATCCAGGGAACACAAAGTTAGTCAACCTTGAAGATAACACTGACAAAGTGCTGATTATACGGGAAGCTGGAGACAATAATTTGCGCCATTTTTTTTTGACGAATTGTTATTTTGTATTATTAACTTAAATCATTAACATACTTTATGAAACTTTTAAAATTCTTGCTATAAATATGAGTGCTCACAAAAAAATTGACTTATTTTATAACTGAGCTAAGACAATGATTGGTTTTCTGACGTGTTTGGTATATATAAGTAGAAGTCTATCTACTATACCGAAATTCGTATCAGTGGATTAAATTTGTTTAAGAATAATTGCTGTAACAATCAAAGCTCGGTGTGTTTTCGGTAACTCACGTTAAGGCTGTTTTTATTTTAAGGCTGTCATTTAGGTGAGCGAATCCTACTGGATTGCACCTTGCAACAGGATTCATTTTATAAATTTAGTCCTCCAAGGGAATTGAGGAGCTTTTAAAACACACTATACCAATTTTTTCCTTGAATAATTAAAATTTTAAAATATTATTTGCATTCTTTTTAAAAAACGAAAAATGACCCAAGTGGTAAAATTTATTTCTCTATTGTAGAGTACAATTACAAAAAAAAAATCTTTAAATCCAAATCGGCAATCTTTGGACACATTTTCTCCATAGTTTAACATTGAGGTGAGCGAATCCAATGAGGTTAGTACACTAGAAGCCTTAACTATCCAATTCATAACACAAGCAACATACACAAACATACTTAGAATCTAACAGATAGATAGGTTTTATGTTAGAACCTTATGAAATATACGTTTTTCTATCTTTTCATCCAATGTGTTTTTCACCATGCGCATGTATCAGAAAATAATCATTATTTGCGCATTATGAAATTATATGCGCTACAATCGTACAGTATTTTGTGATATAATTGTGAAGCTGAAGATGTTTAGACTTTTGTTTTTGTGCGTATGAGAGTTTGGCTTGATGTGCTGAAACAGCAACAACTTTAAAATCGTGTTTAAATTTGTGAATAGTTCAATCGGAAACACATTAGACGTCTTTTTTATTGTTAATTCGTTTCTCTCATCCCTCATTCATATGCAAACCTGTCATGAGCACTGAATAAGGCCATCAAACGATTTCATCATTGTAATCACCGAAGCCTATTGAAAAATCTCGCCGTTTAGAAATATTTCAGCACGTTAAAATGAGACTGAATGTATTTCGCTCTCAGACATGTAACTTCTGACCACTTTCAGAGGAATGTATGAATACAAAGGACAATCATTAGTTTCATCATAAGCGAATGCTTCATACTTGAACCGCATTTTATTAAGAATGGCTCCTAATGAATGCTCGGGGGAATTCATTTTAACCGCCAGGCTTTAAGGCATTATAGAAAGCACTGTAATTAACGCACACGCGCAGAAAGAAATGCAACATATGAAAAACTACTGGTTGAAGGTCTTTTATAACTTTCAATAACAACGGGACTGCGATACGTAATTTATGCATTAGAAATAAGTATATTCGCATCACTGCCGGGATTTAGATTTATTGTTTCGAATATACAGACCCTTTAAAGGCCTATGCTTTTGACACATAGTGATTTTGTCGTACAGAATTCGCAAATAAACATACCAAAATACGGAAGAAAAAAACTTTTCGTCCCATCAAGTTAGTCATGCATATCAAAGTCAGTGACAGACTGTGGAATCACCACGTCAACATATCACCAATTGTTCCCTGTCTTTCAAAGTCCGTGATACAAAATCCATTTGTTGAATCTTAAGTTTTCCCTTTACAGACTGTTGTTATTTTCCAATGCGGGGCACTTGTCAATGAAGATATTTGCACATAATCCGCGAGAATAATTGCGTGTTTTCATTGGGGGGGGGGGAGCGTATAGGGGAACCAATACCATTTACTGGTTCCACCTCCATTTTAACTGAGCGACCCCAAAGCGGCGACATTTGGGGGCTCGTACTTTCTCCCACCCTCTCTGACCTCATAGGACATTCCAATTTACGGATTTAACATGCCGCTATCCGGCCTAGATACGACGGTATTGAATGGGTACGTCGGGATTCGAATCGAGCACTCCCAGTTTCAAACCCAACTCTTTATAAACTAACCTAGTAGAATTTCCTTTCTCACTTAATTCTTGTGCTAACATTATTTTCTTTTACTTGCATGTGGGAGCCGTTTGATAGACTAGAGGAATAAATATTGCAAATAATGTAAGGATGAAAGGTATTGTAGCGAACTGAGGTTCGTAGTTTCAACCAGTAGATGAACTAAACACACCAGGTAAACATCACTCGTTACTTAAACAAAACAAATGCAATTTATTGAGAAAATTGATGATGATGAGATATGTACACTGCACAGATGCAAGATGAACTTCGGTAATCTTAAGAAATCACACTTGATTTAATCGGCGTGGGGCGGAGTAAGAACAAAGAAGTCCGCTAGGCTAGCAGAAACTGACTCTGCTTCAATGATGAAGAAACGGCACTTCGTCCTGATGGGAAAAGGGGCTCCCCTACAATATCAACGGTGGTGACCACTGCACGCACCCGGTAGCGATGAAAATATAAAAATAAGGAGAAGGGACTCCTCACTGGTAAATACGGTAGCAAAGGCTACTTCCACGAAGACTGGTCTCCGAACAAAATTAGCGGAGTATGTTTACTCCTCCAGAACTTAATCGTCGCTGCAAACAGTCACAAGTCTGTACCTCTAAGGGCGGCCACCCGGCTGCTCTCACACTGGATCCGCCACGGTCAGGAACAAAAGACGCAAGCCACGGGAAAGGGGTCCATTCTCTTTTATAGGAGAGCCTCCACTGGATATTGCATCACTCTCCGGAAAGTTCGAACGATCTAGAACAGTGAGCAACGGAAATGGGTTTCCCGGGGCGATAATGAAATATTTTCCCCGGGTCTAAAGCGGCCGCCTTTTTAGTTTGTCCTCAAAGCCACTTCAAAGAGCCTCAAAGGGCAGCTTCGGTCAATGCGAAGGGGCACGAGTCCTTTTGTTTAGGCACGCGGCGCCTCCAGGATGCTGCTTAACAACTGATAGTTCATGAATGAAAAGCACCTGGAGTCTCCTGTTATTGATAATTGACGTCAACCGGTTGTCACCCGGTAGCGATGACTAAATCAAGAAAAATGACCGAGGCCTCCTAACGTTCTGTGGAACAATTCTATCGGATGAACAAAGGGAAATGCCGTCAGCATTTTGCCACCTGAGTGGTCCGGTTTCTTTGATGACTCTCAGGCCGAGATAGAAGAATTTCTTTTGTTAACGGAGAGGTTGAAATGCAATACTCTACAGTATTGACAAATTTTTAAATGAAATTTTTCTTAGTTTGTTTAAAAGTTTTCTTCATACTAATTAAGTATTTTCAAAGCATTTATCAATTACTAATTATTTGCCCTTTGGACATACCGTACAATTTTTCGAAGAACATTGTTTTTTCATTTAATTAAAAAAATATATCCTTAGTTCTCGAAGCTGTAAAGAAATATTTACCCAAAACTACATTTGCAGATTTTTTTTTTTTTGCAACTAAACAGTTAAGACTAAATTCTGTAAAAAACAATTTTATTTACTAAATCGTAATCACGTTAAGTACCTTATACAATAACACGGAATTCTGCCAATCTAGTACTAGTCAGCATATATATATATTATATCAGCATATATATATATATATATGGCATAATTGCATACATTGACCGTTGTATTGAATTTAAATGTACTCCGTAGCCAAGCACGGGTATTCAGCTAGTAAAAACATATTTACAAATGTTGTCTTATGCCTACCACTACGAAATTCGTTGTTTTCTCATTATGGGAGCACCCAATAGGTGAACTAATATAGCGACTACAATTTTGACCGAGCATTCCCAGGGTGATATCTGGTGGGCTCGTACCCTACTCTCCCCCTCTATTCTTCATGGAGAGACTCTCAGACCCACGGATATAATATGTCTATGATCGGCGTAGACACAAGTGCATTTATTGGTGCTTTCCGGGATTTGATCTCACCACTCTCAGTACCGAATATCACAATGCCTTGAGCCCCCTTCTATTTACAAATGTATTTATTACGAAATACATCATGATAAGATTACAATAAGTTTCCGCATTTCCTTAACTAAATGTTGAATAAAACATAGCCTAACACGTATACGAAAATTATATGCTCATAGGAAGGTTTTAATCCCCCTTGAGAGACACACATAAACACAAGATAACATCGTCTCCATTTATTCAGTTCACGCTTTTTTATATAGCACGTTTTCATATACATCTCTATCATCCATGAATTCCAGATCCTGATGCATGATTTGAAAAAAAAAAAAAAAAAAAAAAACAAGAAACAAAAAAAAAAAACGGATGTGAATAAAATTAAATAACAGTAAACTTGGAAGTTCTGTTTACCTTTACTCCCAATATTTCATTCTCCTTAAAAGCACCCACAAAAAAAAAATACGCAGAAGATGAATGACAAATGATCTCAAAAGCCATAGATCAAACACGTTGATACCCGCGAGCGCTAACTGCTCTGAATCACCCCCGAACATGCGCCCGAGTTTGGATCAGGGATATCGAATCTCTTTTCTCCCATTAGCAGCGGTTATTTGCGGGAATGTGAACATAATCATGACCATAAAACCACTGCAAATAATACGGAGAAAGCCGTGTGTGTGTGAGAATAAAAACAATGCTGAGAGAAATAAATATTTTTACCAAAGAAATGTTGATTAGTTTCCTCATCAGCGAAAATTTGATAGGATTTATAATAGTTTTACAGCCTAAAGCATAGATATGAGGAAGAAAAAAAGTTTATTCTCAGAATGAAAATGCTTTTATACTCAGAAAACACAGTTCAAAGTATTGTACCCAGTTGTTGTTGTTTGTCATGGTTCAAGTCAGTTACTTTGGTCTTCCGTGAAAATAATTACCTTGTAACTGAAATAACGGTAAAATGTTTTAGTACTTAGTGTTCAACAAACTTTTAAGGTTTTTTCTTTGTTTGTAATGATTTGGACAACTTCTAGAAATTTTACTTTCAAAAGGCAGATAGATAAATTGTAACAGACTATGCATCCCAAACAAGGAAATATGTGGACAGTTTTATAGCAATAATGATCAATATTGAAGAGTTAACGACAGATAATTGGAGAAAGAGAGTTAAGGGATAGAGGATGGAGTAATTTGCACGGTTATAACGTTGATCCTACCGTATTTCTTAAACTACTGGAGACAATAAAAAAACATCATTTTTAATTTCACATAAGAGCAAGCAAGCAAAAACATAGTTTACTATTAGATTTTAGAAAAAAAATGTTTCTTTTCCTTTATATTTACCAAGTATTAAAAGAGATAAATAATTGGTAAATATGACGTAAAAAGATAAACATTCAACAGTTATTATAAGTGTAATGGTACTTTTAATATTTGATTACCGGAAATCGTTTTTATCAAGAAATCAAATACATCTAAAGATTTAATAATATCCTTCCTTAAAAATTTACGGAGAGAAGATTTAGACCATTAAAATATAATTACTTTTAGAACAAGCATCAGAGTTTCGGAAATTAAGGGAAGTTTTATTGTTAATTCAGTTCATAAATATAATATAATTTAACCCAGGAATTGGACGTTATACTTCCTCTTAGATGAGTAATCAACCTATAATTTCAAATAACAAAATCTAATTAACTTGGAATTACTAAACAATTTGGTGATTCAATCCTAAAAACTATAGCGAAATTCGGGAAAAAATGTGTGTCTCACGAAGTGCTAACCATATATAGCCTGAGAAATTTCATATGCGATTTAACGTGTAATATTATTATCAAATTTAATAATTATTTTTATAATCAATTTTTTTTTTGTTTTTCAATATTGTTTAACATTTTGTTTGGAAAGATTTAGAATTCATTAAATTCTACCTGAAAGTCACAATAGTAAAATTTATTTAAATTAAGATTCCTTAGTAAATTTTAGTTTCATAAACTTACCTGTATGATTATTGATGAGTATGCGTTATATATACAGTGGACGCTCGTTAATTCGAACTCAAAGGTTCTCGGAAAAAAGTTCGAATTATCCGATGTTAAGAGAAAATATATAACTTTAAATGTGTATCATTGAAGAAGAATCTCTCCTAGTATGTATAACCCCAGAAAATATATTATACTATGTTATCTAAAGTTAAAAAGCAACACAGACTTACCTTAATCATAAAATGAAGCAGAAGATATGCAGTATAAAGTAAACTTTATTAAAAATATGAATTACACTTTGGGGAAAAACTGTAAAATGGATGGTTGGTTCTGTTTATGATGCCTACATTGTTCAGCCATCTTCTCGATTTGAAGTGAACATTTCAATTCATTTTCAGAGGAAGGTTCCATCTGAATAAATGTTTTCAAAGTTTTAATAGAGTCCATTATGGTTTTGTCCATTATGGCCGCATTAAAAATATCTTTCGGCAGGTAAGTAGAGAAAAGCCCTGACAGTTTCCTACCGAAATTACTGCATACGTCTTCGTTTACATCAGAGCTTTGGCCACATACAGTTTGATAAGAAATATTGTGCCTTGACTTAAATCGAGAAAGCCATCCCTCACTACATTTAAAATCTTCAATACCCATTCGAATTGCCAATTCATCAGCCTTTGTAAGCACTAGGGGTCCATTTATCTGAAAATTTCAAGATCTAACATCATGGAACCATAGCAGTAGAGCTTTTTCTAGAACTTCTTGGGATGTATTTCCCATGCATTTTCTTCCTCTAGCAAATTTATTTTTTCCCATAAATCTAAAATTGACTCCTTGTTTTTCAAATTAGTTGACAAGGCATTTTTTAAAATTCTATAGTCAGCTGCTAACTTTGTTTTACATTCGCCATTCCCTACTTTCTTTAAAATTTCTACCTTTGTCTAAAAAGTTAGGGTTTTGTACTTTCCACGTGTAGACATCCTGAATTTTTACACATTCACACCACACAATGAGGAAGAAAAACTAGACCACATTAACTTGTCTGCACTGCAGTTATAACTGACGCAGCTCCCTAGAATCTGTAGTAAAGACTAGCTTTTCTGAAATTCTAAGAAAATCGATCCAAATAAATGAAAATTGCTTTTTCCGTTTAGCACTAATAAGAAGGACAATAGCTACTAACGTTTAGCGGACATGCAATAGTCTAGGAATGCAGGCATGTGCCTCTTTACGCAGAAAAGAAATTTTGACACACAAAATAATAAATACAGTGTGTATTTTCTCCATTAAACGAGGAAAAAGAATTTTTTTTTTGTCAAATTTTTAGTTCGAATTAACCGAAGTGATAAAAATTTAGTTCGAATTAATGAGATATTTTTAACATTAACTCCAATACAAGTTTTTTGGGGCCTTTGGTTTAGTTCGAATTAACCGAAAGTTCGAATTAACCGAGTTCGAATTAACGAGCGTCCACTGTATATATATATATACTAGCTGAACACCCGCGCTTCGCTACGGAGTATATTCAAATTAAATACAACGGTCAATTTATGCAATTAATGCCAGAAAAAATAAATATATATATTTATAATAAATGCGACGATCAATGTATACAATTGATGTAAATATATATATATATTTAGAAAAAAATCGTAAGGGATATTTTTTTGGATAATATCCAATCGTCTGCTGCATTAGAAAGAAAAAAAATATTTTTTTGTCTATTTAGTTGCTATGCACGTGACGATAAATTTGTTTAAAGTACCAGAAAAAGAAATCACGTGATCAGCATTTAATAAATTAATTTCTAAAAATTAATCTTTAAAAATTCACCAAAAATCAGAAAATCGAGGTAAAGGTTCGAAAAAGATTTCATTTTAAAGGAATTTTTACAATATTTCTCATGATATAAATTTTATTACCCTCAAATTATTATTTTAAATGCAAATAAGAAGAATCGCCATGCAAAATTTCAGCCCTTTAGGTCCAGCGGTTTGGTCTGTGCGTTGTATGTCAGTGAGTCAGTTACGGAACTGTTTTATATATATATATATATATTATATATATATATATATATATATATATATATATATATATATATATATATATATATACACATTATATATATATGTGTGTGTGAGAGCGAGTGTGGGGTCGCACGACTGAAGAAGCATTAGATATAAAATAATTGTCAAATTACCTCCCTAAGTCCGTGTAAATGTCTTAGCATCTATCAACACAACTTACAGTTTTACATGTCTCAATTGAATTTGCATTTCGAAGTTAAGAAAAAGAGCAATTCTAGCACACTTGTTTCACTGTAGAATGCTCCTGTTGTTATAGTTTAAAAGAATCTGATTAGAGATGACTTAATCAGACTCGTGCTTCGATAAAATGAAATTAAGTTTGGTGCTTCGATATTTTGACTAAACTGCAGTCCCGGTAGACGTAAACGAGAAACCTAACAGTAAAAAGAGTGTCTGCATTGAAAGAATGGAATGGGCGACTTCGCGACCCGGAAGAGGGCGACATTAGCATATCAAAAGACTGAGGAATGTAATTAGGTACAATGTTTAAAGAATTAAAATACCCATGTATAAGCTGTCAAGAGTCAAGCAATTGCTCTCTCAATCTCAGTCAGTGAATCCAAGAGTGGTTAACATATCCTTTCTCTTTAAGGGGATGGTGGACCTTTCAAAACGATTTCTGAAATTTTTACCACAGAGATATGAAATTTTGTATATATATTCATTAAAGTATAACAATATTAAAAACCTTATAAAATTTTATAAATATTTAAAAAAAAATATTTTATAATTAAAAAATTTAAATTAAATTATCCTTCTTTAAAATTCTCCTTGTGACTCAATTTTAAACTTTTCCTCTTAATTTTGCATTTATATTGCTTATAAATACTTTCTGAACAAAGTTATGTATTTTTTTGTACTTTCGTTGAATAGTTAATTTTTAGAAAAGATTTTTATGCTTGTACTCTGAATTTTCGCGAAATTTTTGTACTTTTCTACACTAAAGTTAAACTTTTATAACCTAAATGACCTCGAATCCTAAAATGGATACATAACTTTATTTTGATGTATTACAGGAATATTTATTATAAATTTCATAAAATTTCGTCAAAAATTATGACGCGAGGAGCATTTTAAAGACTTGCAAATCTGGAAATTTCTCATTTTGAGAAAATGTCATTTAAAAGATAATTTTTTTTCTACCTTTAATACTTACAACTCTAAAGCCAACAATTTTTCATTTTTCTTTTCACTACACATTTTAAATGCATTTCATTCCAATATTTATATGTTTTTAAAATATTAATACACCCCCCCAAAAATTCCAATTTTTGCTCTATTTTTGGTAATTTGAAAGTCCACCATCCCCTTAAAGTGAATGTGCTTGATTTTTGATAATTTGCCGACGTGTTACATGATACGAGCTTTGTATATCGGTCTATAATTCTCAAACACTCAAGTTTCAGTTACACGAGAGATTTGTACCCACGACAATGGTGTGTGAAATCGCTTTTCATCCAACATTTATTGTGGATATGGAGTACTCTTATATTACGGTGCTCTTATATTACGGTATTGTGCTTTGAGTACGTTGAACACTTCCAAATTAATTTTTAAAGTGTTCTTAGTGATTTCCACGAAACTGTGGGAATAAAAGAGTAAACGAATACGAAACATTTAAAAAAAATTAAATGTTAACTTCAAATATAATTTTTTGAAATGTAGATTGGAATATTTTAATGCTGGATTAAAGTAACTAAAGAATGAAAAAATGTTAAAATTTACTCTTTGAAACTTTTTTCCGAGTTAATTTAATTACTTACATTCCTCTTGAACAGCATCACGTGTTTTAAATGTGTATTATTATTTTCCTTAAAATGTATACGGAAATATTTGAAGGATGAGATTCACTTGCGATATTCCGTATTAGAAAATCTAGATAAATATCACGTCTGAAATAGCAGGGAAAACAAAAGAGATTCCGTAATCGAGATATCTTACGATGAAACTGTTATCTATCAGGCATGAAAATATTTTCGTTTTATGTCACAAAACCGATTGCGATATTTGAGACTATATTCTGAATGCGATAACTAAAGAAATAAAGTTACTAAAAGGGTAACCCATGCGCTTTCCTTTTTTGACTAGATTTTTATTGAAGTTTGGATCAAGAAATGACCAAAAAAAAAAAAAAAAATGCGTTTTCGTTAAAATAATGATTATGTTCAGACAGGAGAAAATGCCTTTAAGGGGGGAGATCACCTTTGCACGCGCAAAAATACATTGATTTTACTACCAAGCTTAATGTGTTGTCAAACAGTTAATTTGTAATTAATTTAAACCAGTTTTTTAGGCTGAATTGCACAAAGCTTTATCTATTAGAAAACAAAAGCAGGATTGTTGGGGGATTATTAAAAAGTATTTTATATTAAATAGTTAATGTTTTATGAATAATGAATCTTAGGTTAATGCATTTCGCTCAGAATTTTTAAAAAACTATAAGAGATATATTAAATTATTTGTACATATTCTATCCATAGGCAATATTTTAGTCTACACCTAAAATAATTAGCATATTTCACATAAAATATTTTTTTCAGGCAAATGTTTTGTAATGTACAAAAAATATCATAAATTTTTTTAAAAATTTTCTGGAAAAAAATTAGTAATATGTACTTACTTAAATTTAGGTAGAAATTGTATAAACATACAAGATATACATGTGTACAAAGTTCTAGCAATTTGAGACGATTAGTTTTGTAGAAATAGTCCGCGCAAGTTTGAAAATAACAGTTTTTAGAAAAAGCCATTTAAAGTTTAAAGTTTCTATAAATTACTTTACTATTAGCTTTATACATTTGGAAATAAAATCGGTTCTAATCTTAGTATCGACTTCAATTGTTTCAAAAGATTCCTTGTATTCCGTTCTTCAAAATTAAATTATAATAAAAAATTTAGTTTTTTGAAGGTTTTAAGGTGATCTCTCCCATTAAAAAATTCCTATTTGTAAAAATCTTTTTTACAGTAGACGACTTAATATTGTTTAGTTCTCAATGTTAATTAATATTGTTTAGTTCTCAATGTTAATTAATATTGTTTAGTTCTCAATGTTAATTAATATTGTTTAGTTCTCAATGAAATAGTTTTTGCTTGTTAACAATAATTAGTCTTTGAAAACTGCTTTCTTAGGTGTCTGTAGGAATGCAGTGACTAACTGTTGTGAATAATATAATATCTTTATGAATATCGTGACTTTAATAGCAACATTCCAGATATTTTATGAGTTAAGCTATTCTTTCATGTTAAATCACACGCCAAACATGCAAAGATATGGGTAAAAAACGTAACTAATAATTTCGACCTGAGAAACTACAGTTATACCCGGAAACAAAATGGCGGGGGACAGAGCTGCTTACCCTTGTGGGAAGATTTAATAGTGTGCCAAGTTTACTGATGAGACGCGTGTACACCACCATCGCAGCTTTTCTTTCCTTTTTGTATTCAATCGGAGAGTTCTAATCATTTTTAACCGGTTTTCGTCACGCTTACTGCGCTGCGCTAACAAACGCTTTGCCTCCGTCCACCCGCAGGGATAGTGCAGAGCAGAAAAACTGAAGGGGCAGAAAAATTAATAAAAAACCAAAAAACCCTGGTTTTTGTAATTAAATATGACAGCGGCAGTAAACTGGATTCCAGAAAAATTAATTAGGGATAGAGTAAGACTGCAGAGAGCAAGATGCTAGGTCTTCCCAGTTGTTGATTCCACTTCAAATGGAAAGAAAAGAACATTTTGGAGGCGACAGAGAAGTGAGTGTTGTACTAAAATGAATAATTGCATTATGAACATCTACTGAATTAAAGGAAACATTTTAATTAAAATTTATATACTTTGAATTAAAATGAATACACGGCTATATAGAATTCGATACACAATAGAAAAAGTTCCGTCATGCAGACGCCGCAGAATGTTTTACATTTATGACTGTAAGAGCAAATTAAAAAATGCAAAATTTTTAATGCAGACGCCGCAGAATGTTTTACATTTATGACTGTAAGAGCAAATTAAAAAATGCAAAATTTTTAATGCAGACACCGCAGAATGTTTTACATTTATGACTGTAAAAGCAAATTAAAAAATGCAAAATTTTTAATGCAGACGCCGCAGAATGTTTTACATTTATGACTGTAAGAGCAAATTAAATAATGCAAAATTTTTAATGCAGACGCCGCAGAATGTTTTACATTTATGACTGTAAGAGCAAATTAAAAAATGCAAAATTTTTAATGCAGACGCCGCAGAATGTTTTACATTTATGACTGTAAGAGCAAATTAAAAAATGCAAAATTTTTAATGCAGACGCCGCAGAATGTTTTACATTTATGACTGTAAGAGCAAATTAAAAAATGCAAAATTTTTAATGCAGACGCCGCAGAATGTTTTTCATTTATGACTGCAAGAGCAAATTAAAAAATGCAAAATTTTTAATCGGTTGTTAAAACCAATTGTTAAAACACACACATATGTATATGTGTATGTGGGGATGTAACGAAAAAATGCTTGTTGCTAATTTTTACGTAACGCGTATTCCAAATTATCTTTTCTAACTAAGAATAACCCCTTATCTTCGCGATATAGGAATAACGTATTTGATAAATTATACCAGCCCTTAGAGCACATGTTAAAATTCTTTCTTAGGCACTGGAAATTCCTCAACCCCGCAATCAAAGGTCAAAACTCAATAGCATTCCAATATCTTGTAAAGAAGCCGTGAAAAGCTCACTCCCCATGAACTTTGTATGTGATAAATAATCCCTGTTTACAACAAATTATCCACTAACAGACCGCCGAAACCCGCTCTTATCCCATTCTGGATTATTTCCCGCTAAAATGAAAACACTTGAAAAGCACGAAGGTATAGTCCACGTGATTACTTTAACCAATTAAAAAAAATTCTAAACCCTGGTGGTCAAACAGGGAACTGTTCATTTTATATACGCCTGAAAGGGAGACGTCTTCGAAATGCTGTCAAGTGAACTCACACTCTATTGATCTGGGGTGTGTAGTTTGTAAACACGCGTTTCTCTTTTTACTCCACTCTCTCTGTCTAAGTCCGCTAATATGATTTTTCTGTATCTACGACTGATCATCTGTCTCCCCTGTGTGTATCATTATGCTAGAGTGTGTTTTGCTGACGCACGTCTCCATGATGCTGCTTTTTTCTGTATCTACAACTGATAATCTGTCTCCCCTGTGTGTATCATTATACTAGCGTGTATTTTGCTGCAGTACATCTCCATGATGCTGCATCGGAAATAAAATCTTTGAAAGATCTGTTATAGCCTACTCTCCACAACTGAATCTCATCCTCCTTCCTACATACTTCGGGCCTTCATTTTTGTGTTTGTGTGTTTTTACATATGTGTTTGTTTGTACATGTGTGTTTGTTTATTTGTTTGTTTACAAGCGGCCGATTGCTGATTAGCTAGGGCACAGGAGTTCGGTCCAGAGCCTGTGGATTTGAGTTATTGCCACATGTCTGCACTGTGGGAAGAGTAACAACAATGGACCGACTAAAATGGCTGTCAATCCCAGACTAAGCTTAAAATCTATTTACAGTCTGACGTGCTAGACTTTGAAGCATGCTAAACGTGATAGCACTAACAATTTCAGAGCAGTGGTGCTATCTCTCGGATTTTGCTTGGACTTATCAAATGACCCTCGTGTATATATATATATATATATATATATATATATGTGTGTGTGTGTGTGTGTGTGTGTGTGTGTGTGTGTCTGCATATTGAAGTTAAGTGCATATTAAAGGGGAAAAATATAAGCAATTGATTCTTAAGAAATAAAAAAAAAATTAAACATCATTATAACAGAGAACAGTCAACAAAATTTCTCACTAATACTGAATTAATCATTCCAAAACGCGAGAGGAGACACCAGACCTTTAATACAAAAAAAAACAATCACTTTAATTTTTAAAAAATATCGTAAAGGTTTTATGCTTATAAAACTTCAAAAATTATCTTGATCCACTGAATGATAAACAAGGAAGTGATTACAAATTGCTTGTTACAAATTATTAAAACGATATAAATACTAAATCAGATGCTAAGCAGTGAAGGAAATAAATTTTAGCAAACGGTAAACGTGATTTAATACAAATGTGCCTAAAAATGTTTAACTCTGAAAACTTTGAAAACAGACAGAACAATTTTTAACACTAAATGTGCATAATGCAGCTAAATGTACTAATCAAGTGTACATGTATACTATCGATACTTATAATACTACTATTGAAGTTAATGCAATAAAAATTATCAAACATTAATTGAACTGTTGATATTATAATTTCGCATTTAAATTGAATGTAATCTAATTCAATATTATTGCATATTTTACTTGCCTGGCTTGAAGTGGTAAACATTCGTGTTAGGCGAATCGTCCATCTTTATGAAAGTAAGTGTAGTTTACAAATATTGAAATATATTTCAAAAGACTGAAAGGTACATCAAAATTATTGTATATTTCACTTGACTAGACTGAGGTGGTAAGCAAACGTGTTTTATGATTCAGACAGTATAAAAGTAGATTGTACTTTTATACTGGTTGAATTACATCAAAGTGCTATAATTACATAAAAGTTTACAAATTCCTTGGATGATACGTCAGCCTACCTGCTCTGTAATTTAATTAATACAGAAACTGCACTCTGGAAATTAATCAGGTTCCATAGAAGGAAAACTGCCATTTGATGAAAAGAAGCAGATCATTAGTTTCAAAAGCGTTAAAAGTCTACTTTTTTGTTTATTTAATTCTCAATTTTAGAGCGCAAGTGACTGTTTACTTGCCAAGGGTCACGAAATTTCATTTATCATCAGTAGATAACTTTGCCATTTTGTGTTAGAAGTCAACGGCCTGAACAACACTAAACGGCCGATCAGAAGAACAGGTCGTGACCTCTCTTCCTCCGTTTAAATGTTTTTTGAAAGAGGGAGAAGTGAAAGGTGTTATCCATTAAATAAATACCGTATAACACGTTAAGACTAACACTTGTAAAATGCGATCATTTGCCGGCAATTACTGTTTGGGGGCTTATCTTCTTCCTTTACGGAAGTAAACTAAACGTTCGTCATAATCTCCGTCTAAATAATATAACAAGTTATTCTGTAACACCACTAGTTATGGGTTATAATAGTAAATTTATTGCTCACATGATCTGCATTTTAAGTCTTTAACTAAGGATATGAATGTTCAGAGGAAATCTACATTTTAATTTTAATGTACATGCTCTTAGATTCGCCGAAGAAATGCATTCCCAAGTCACTAAAAATTAATCTTAAGAAAAATAAATATTGAAGTCACACAAATGTATTAATATTTTTAGATCAAACTTTATTTCATTTGGCTTACTACTTTCTTTTATGAAAATTACAACTCTGTAGTTTCCCAAACCTCGGCCGCCCACATGGTGTAGTGGTTAGCGTTCTGAGTTGCCACACAGTGGGCTTGTGTTCAAATCCCGAATCAGGTTTAGTCGTTTCCGTGTCGTCCCCCTCATTGGGAGCAATGCTGGCTCACCTAAGATGCCCCCCTCACAGTAGCGTAGCGAGCATAACTGGCGCCCGGGGCACGATACCTTTGTGGCGCCCCCCCCCCCTGAAAAACATATAGTAATATAATATATAGACCCTATATTGGCGCCCTTGATAAACATATAACATAATATATAGACCTTATATTGGCGCTCCCCCCCGAAAAGCATATAGTAACATAATATATAGACCTTATGTTGGTGCCCTCCCCTAAAAACATATAGTAATATAATATATAGACCTTATATTGGCGCCCTCCCCGAAAAACATATAGTAATATAATATATAGACCTTATATTGGGGCCCTCCCCTGAAAAACATATAGTAATATAATATATAGACCTTATATTGGCATCCACCTCGAAAACATATAGTAATATAATATATGGATCTTACATTGGCGCCCCTCTGCGAGTGGCGCCCGGGGCATGATAGACCCCCTTGCCCCCCCCCCCCCTTTTCTACGCCACTGCCCCCTAATAAAGTAGCTAGTAAATCGCGGTGAATAACTAAAGGTTAATGTCTCACGAGAAAGTGCCGTTGCATTATTAAAAAAAAAAGTTTCCTAAAGCATGGCTTTAAAACCTTGCAGGTATGCGAAAACAGCCTCCTTCCAGTTATTTTAGTTTTTAAGAGAGAAACACGCGTTAATCGATACATTTCCTTTGCGTATGCATTAAGGATTACTGTCACTAAATACTCATTTGGGATCTATATATTTCTGTAAAAGGATTATCTCTTAAGAACTGACTAATGCTCAGATTCAACATGTTAAGTCTGTCCGCACATGCATAAATAAACGACAGCTTTCACGGGCACTCAACTAATTCTTTGGCGCTCAGTTTGCTACGCTTGAATTATGTGTCATTCACCAGCGAGGTGAGCCTATCTACGGTTTTTAACGTACCTCAGGATTTGTCTCTAGAAATATGCAGACACATAATGGCCCACTCTTTATATAAAAATAGTTTGATTGTTTTAAAACCAGTGCTTAAAATTACTTCCTCCATTTAGAGCAAGGATTTTGAATCGATTGAGGCATACAAATAAAAGAAAGTACTCAATTTCTTTTCTTTCTTTTTTTTTGATATCCGAGAAGAATTTGATATTACATTAAGATATCTGACACTCACAGAGACACCCTCCGTGTGATAAGATTTGATCGTCTCAAAACCAGTGCATAAAATTGTTCTCTATTCAGAGCAGAATACTGAATCCGCGGAGAGATGCAAATGGCAGAAGCTAAACAGACACAATACTTATCGGATGTCCGAGAAACAATTGGTGTTAGGTAAATTGTCAAGTCATATGACGTTTTCTGTTAATTTGCCAGTTTATGGATTAATACTTCCTAAAAACGTTAACTATTATTTTACAATGACGTGTTTATAAAAAGCGAAGGGTGTTTAGTATGTCTACTACAAATGAAAAGGTGTACCGTTATAATCGGAATTCGATGAGCTAAGTTAACACAGGTAGGAAAATTTTCCTATGATATCGCAGCGAAAATTATCCTGTGCATCTTAAACTTATCAGATCCATCGTCACGTCTACGTGACGCTAGACAGAAAGGGTTAACGTTTGTATTGGCATAGGTTTGAGTAGTTAAAAGAAAATAAAGAAGCCTCTGTCAATCATGCCAAATTTTCCCTGATATTCCTACGCGTGATATAAATACGACTAATAGTATACTGTGAGTAGGGATATAGAACTTCCACTTTCACTTTACATCTTATGTTGTCTTAGCTGAATAATTTAAGATGTTTTGAAACGAGCTCCTAGAATCATTATAGATTGTTTGTTTTTTAAATCAGCAATAGAATTTCGGTAGGAAAAATCTTAACAGACTGATAAAGGAAAAAAAAAGAATATTCAGATAAACAAATGGCAGTTAAAGAATCATGTAGGTTAACTAGTACATTTAAGAAAAAACATTCTAGAGTTTGCTTTTTAAATCAACCATAGAATTCAGAGTAAATATTAACGCACTGATAAAGGCAAAAAGAAAAGTAAGATCTATTCAAACAAATGGCAGTTGGAGAATCAATTAGGTTAACTAGCCAATTTATTAAAAAACATAAAGATTTGTAAGAATTATAATATTCCATTGTTGATCATACTTCGGTGCATTTTAAGATACAAATTTATTCTTTCTTTTTCATAGAACGGTCCCAATTTTGAGCATTAGCGTAGATAACCGATGCTAAATTCTAACAATTGAATAAATATGTTTATTGTTGCACATTTACTAATTACATGAACACTCCAGCTGGCAAAAGTTAAATATTTTCATTAAATAGTCTGCGAATGAACTTTTTTTTTTAAAAATTTCAAAAATTAATTTAAATGTTAATGTTATTCGAGACACGATCTGTCTGAAGCGTCTAGATTACGACCCTCCAAACCTACTTTTTATGTTTCGCTAATGATCGATAATTGAAGACCTCTATGTCAACCTGAGGCGCCGCGGGCCAAAACTTCAGTCAGAGAATAACAGAAACGAATTTTATTCTTGTATCCAACGAACCAGAGCTCATTTTCTATTCGAGTATAACACTCCATTCATCTCTTTCGGGATATTTTTTTTAATGTCATGCTAAAGTTCAGAGATGATTAAATGTGTTCCATCTCGAATAAATTTGGCAGTTTTCCCGAAACTAGATTTCCATTTGCGTACAAAATAAATCGCCTTAAGCTGATCAAAATTTAAAATATTTGCGCATCTTTTTAAAATGTTTAAATTCATTTGAATAGTAAGAAGGTTAACTAAAAATCTGAAATGTTTTTAAATGCTTATCACAATTTAAGTATTTTAAAAATTTCTTAGCAAGATAAAATAAGCTATTACAAAATATTTCTAGCGTGGAAAGCATGATTTTATTTCCTGTAAAATACAATTATATTTAAACTCGCATAAAATATGCAAAAGAAATTTAAATAGATGTCAAATTCAAAGAGTTTACGATAGAGCAGGCAAGTAAATCAACTAGACGCTGAATCAATCGAAGTAACACAGGGAACTGCATTTTGAAAGATTTGGAGTTCGAATCCTATTTTCCTACGATTACCTACGCTATCATTTTATGCAACATAAATACGCGGAATGAAATCATATTATCATAAATAGGACGTATAGATAGAAAAAAATTTGTAAAGTATCATATATATATATATATATATATATATATATATATATATATATATATATATATATATATATATATATATATAGAGAGAGAGAGAGAGAGAGAGAGAGATTGTAATATATGATAGATTTATAATTTCAGCCATTGTAAATGTATACAGTGTTAAGAAATTGGTTTTTAAAATTGAGAATTGCTGCATTTTTCCACATCGCCTCGATCAGTTGGAACTGCCCCTGTCTCAAAGCTAGGAAAGTCGGGTTCATCCTAGTCAAGGAAATAAAATTATACTTTCCACATAGTACTCAAACAGAGAAGGGAGAAAAGATTTGAGTGAAGGGAATTTAAAAGGAAAAATTCGTTATATCGCCGGTATAAGTGAGTTCAAAGAGTTACGGTCTCGAGGTAAGGAGACCCGTATTAGATCCCTGGTTCTTGAATTCGACCGTTATAAGCACTCATAATGGTGTTGCCATTCCATTAAGATATGGATAGCAAATTTATCTGGCTAGGCTAAGAAGGTCTCTGTCGCGAGGTATGAATACTTGTCCATTCCCGCCTCTTCCACCTCTAAATGGGCTCCAGTTATGGTTGCTTGGCCATATTTCAACCACGAACTGAGTATTGTACTCCGATTTGCACTGCGTTGAAGAAATGATAGTCCGTTACTGTAAATTTGTCCGAAATTCTGAGGTCAAAATGTGTGAATAATATTTACTATTCTCGATGAATCACTCTAGACCAGAGCTCGGCAACCTTTTATCTTTCACAGCACAACAACGTTTTTTCGATAATTCCGCGGCACACTACAAGAAAAAGCTTGCAAATACATAAATTACAATAAATAGATATGTTTTTATTAGATAAAAAGCACAATAAAACAGCTCTATGTAACAAGATAATTATAATCCTTTAAGTTTTATATAAATTATTTTGAATTGTACACCAACACAAGAAAAAAATATAAAGTTATAGTTTACAAGTAAAAAAAAAATTCTCTTTAAATTTTTATATAAAAATTTGTTTTTGGTCTTTGCTTAAGCCTAATAAATTAAAGTTAATTTAAACATTTTTTAAATATTTGAGCTTGTTTTGATGAACATATGTACGTTTTATATTTGGCTCTACATTAGAAAGAGCTACCCGAAGTTCATGGTCAAGACCCTTGATACATGATCGTTTGTCATTTTTAATTAGAAGCAGTGTCGAAAAACTTTGTTCGCATAAGTATGTCGTAGAAAAAGGGAGCAAAGTTGCAATGGCCTTGTCAGAAATTTGTGGGTATTCTTTCTTAACTGAAATCCAGAAATATGATGATCGAGCATACATACAATGTATGGTAACAATATGTATTTGTTTTGTGCATAATTTCGACCCAGAGAAATTAAGGAGGAATATTTAGGAGTAAGTTAAAGGAGTAAGTTAGAGGAATATTTTACTTAGAAAAATTTCTAACTAATAGCGGTAGTTAATTTTTTTATTATTATTATAATCTATAAAATCAATGCGGAACAGTCAAGATCACCTCACGGCACGGCGGTTGCGGAGCACTGCTCTAGACTGTTTTTAAAACCCCAAAAAGGCCATACTTTGTCAAGAAAAATATTAACTGTTGCACGTAAAGTTTGTTGTATGCATTCATGATGTTTACTATATAAAAACATGCATCAGAATAACTGCTTCACAGCTTACAAAACTGTGTAAAATATTTGAACTTAATTTTTGCGAAAAGAAAACTTTAAAAGTTTATAAACTAAAGTAAATGAAATGCGTTGAAGAGTTCGCCCTTTATACTTTTTCCAGAAATGGTTGTTACCCAGGAAGCTTAACGACAAGAAAAGTTAAGGTCACACACCGAGCGATCTATTGTTTCACTCACTACTTTCAACGGACCTGCAGGCTCTTACTCGAGTTACGAAAAAGAAAGTTAATTGTAATTATCGTGATGTAGTTATCGTGAATGAACTGAATGTTTTTTTATGGTAATGCAAAACCGCGGTGAGATGAAATTGGCCAGAACAATATATTCTCCTTTCGGCGAAGGAATATTCTACATGCAAATAACGAATGCTTAGGAATAATGTGGGCAAATGTAGTTCGACAAAATAGTAAAGTCTTTTTTTTCCTCGTTGCATTACTCTTCCGTTAAAAAAAAGTGTAGCAATCGTGGTAAAAATACAAAGTTTTCAAAAACTTTTTTTTCTTTGGATAGAAGTAACTATCATTCCTTTGAAATTGCTGGGAACCATTTCTACTTATGTAATATCAGTCATGTACCGCTCATAAATTGAGAGAAATTAATATCTCTGTAATAACAGGAGCAAAATTTTGATCGTGCTGGACTTTGCCTCCTTTATGATAATATTATTGAATGATGCAAATATATGAATTATCTAATAATAATTAGTGAGTAATAGTATTATTATAAGTCTGGCTAAATCTGACCCCGACCCTTGTGGTGATATTATAAAACCGGAGCCGCATCCCTCTGCCCGATAGCCTATATGGACCTGGCCTGGAACAGATTCCGGTCAGGGGGCATTAGAAACAACAACAACAACAACATTATTATAAGCAAAAAGGTGTTTAATAATTATTATTTTCATTTTTTATTTTCAAATTTTTCTTAAGATCAAAAAATGTGAGACTTTCTGAAGTACAATACTTTTATACCCATTGCAAAATTTGTAGAAATACCGGTATTTCGTGTCGTAAGTAACACCAATGATTAAAAACTGGAATCACATTTGTCGATAAAGTATGTGAGTTATTCTTTTAAATATAATATTTCTCTTAAATTTTTATACATTTTTGGTAGTTTAATATGCGGGTTTGCCATAGAAAAGCTCTTAGAAAAGTATCTGATAGTTTGTCAATTCAACAATTAATATCCTCTTAGTGGACTCTGAGGATTATTTTTTAAATATATACCACAAAATCTCAGATATTCCTGCATTTTGTTTTCGTAGTTCGGGCGTTTCATAGTTTCATTAATTGTTGTCGTCGTAAATCTTCAATACTAGTGTTAGGCTAAGGAATTTTTCTCCCTGTGTTTTGCCAATCACATATTAGCAAATGTTTATTTTTTTAATTATTTTTTCTAAAAATGCATATTGAAAATAGATCACTAAATGCAATCTCCGTAATTTTGAAAAATCATTTAACATGAAATGATTTTTTCTGAAAAAATTTTAATTTTGTAAGGATAGATATTGGTAATTTAATGCTTTGTAAAAAAAAAAATTATCTGCACAAAAATTAAAAATTTTTAGAGCTAAGCCTTCTTTATTTGATTGTCTACCTTCATGCAAAAGTAGAGTTTAAATGCATTTTCCAGATACGTGATTAAAAAATATTGAGAAAAATTTAAAATGGGCATTAAGAGTATCCAACACCAACTGATGCTCTAGCTTAACTTAGATGAAAAGTAAAATTTAGTCTCTGAGTCGATCAGACTTTCCAACCTATTTTAAAGGAGAAAAAATTGCATTATCTATACCCGAGATAGAGACTGTTGTTTTTAATCATGTCATGCAGGGTATTTTTTATTCCGGAGACTGAGTTAGTATTTCTTTTATCATGTCATACTAGTCATGGCTAAATATTATGGCCTTATTTTGACTTTGTATACGTAATTACCCTGTCTACGAATAACCCCTTACTCTGTCAGATTTCCGAAGTTAATTCCGCTCATTATCATGTGTAAGACAGGCAAGTTTAGGTTTGTTAGTCAGAATCAGTTCAAGGATGGGTAGTACAATATATGGTACTGCCATATGTCTAAATAGTAGAATAGCGTTGCAAAATGGGGCCATAGGGTTCCAGACCAACATACCGACTACCATATAGCTGAAGGACTCGTTTCGAAGATTTCAAGTGACGATTGCGTTGTCTCACAGGTGTCTGCAAGGAATTGGGGGGGGGGGGAGGAGAGTGGCAAAAAATGAGTCATTGTAAAATATTTAAAAAGAATTCTAATCATTTTAATATGACACGATAATGTCAGTTCCCTCTGGATTACAAATTATGCCATAAATGGAAATATGACCATAAATGCATTATGGCATAAATGGAAATACAAAATGTTACATCTCTCGTGCTAAGTAATGTTTGCTTGAGAATGTTATTTTCCTATATTTCTTAATGAAGTCATAATGATATTTGTTTTGCAATTTTAAGACTAAGTAACAGGACTTCTCTTACTTAAGAATATCGGTACGCGGTCCATAGATTGTAGTTCTCCCAATTCATTCTAAAGGATTAATAAATATATAATTTGTTTTATGAAGACATTAATAATAATATTGATTGTGTTGAAATTCACAATTGCATTCAGCTTGCTGTGCCGAGCAGGTGTCTTCGTGAGCGGCATTTATTTGTAAATGTATACAGGAAATTTAATTACATAGGAAATTTCTCTTTGTACAAATTTTTTAAACCATCTTTCAGAAGACCTTGATAATTTTAATATGCCTTTTATTGTTTTTAAGGCTAAATGTTTGTAACTTCTGTATTCGTAATTCATGTATTGTTTTGTTTATTGTATATGTATATATTGTTTATGTAGCTTTGTATGTTTGTTTTGGTGTTTCTTTTGTCTGTTTTAAGTTGTATCTTACATGCAACAATATAAATGGAATTTCCTGTAGTGTGCATTTTGAATAAATAAATAAATAAATAAATGTGTGAATGCTTTTTCAGGCTTATTAAATGTGATAAAGACGCAGAGCTGATGCAATTGGGAATATCGTACATCTTTTCTAACTTACGTAGGAATGAAAGTCTGTTAAGAACGAAGTGAAATCAATCACTAGTCAGATGAAATGATGTATAATATTCTTTTTTAAAAAAGTTATGCAAACGTGACCTCACGTCAATGGGTATTTTTTCCCTCGGTTATCATGCAGTGACCTGCCAATAATTATTTTCTTAAACAACAACTTTATTTATTGGTCTAAGCTTTTACACAGTATACATTACCTTCTTCGGCTATCTTTCATTTCTCGATGCACCTAACAAAACAGATCTCGCCCGAGGATTATTAGCGTGTTATGTGTGTGTGCGAAAAGAAAGAAAAAAAAAAACACCTCTCCGCATGTATTGTAGATTTTTTCGAAGTTCTTTATTTAGGCATTTGAAATATTTTTCTTTGTGATCAGATTCCGCATGAGTCATATTAATGTATTATTCTAGCTTTTTAAGGTATCTGTCTACACCCGGGGCATTGTTTTTCAAAAATATACAGTACAGATTAAATACACATATTTTTAGTTGAAGTGGAATATAAAATCATGATAACAAATATAATTTTGGTAAAAAATTCATAACATTTTAAAATAGAGGGAATTCTTTGTAAACGTGTAGTACAATTGAGGGCTTACGCCAGAGATCCTGCACTCAATTCAACTAAATGCATTTTAATTTCCTCTGAAATTCATACTACTGTGACACTTACCACCTGTGTTCTAAAGTAAAAAGTTTACAATATTTCCAAAAATCCCTGAAATATACCAAAGAGTAAAAAAAAAACACTGATTTAAAAAATATCATTTTATAAGTACAGGTACTTATAGAATGATTAAATTAACACATATGCTTAGTTCTTAGGACAAAACATAGTTAGTAATACAGATATTCCTCGACTTACGATCAAGATAGGGACCGAGACATAGGTCGTAGGTTGATTTGCTCGTAAGTCGAGTTTCAAACAATTTTTCTTCCGTACATATATATGTATATGTACATATATACATATTTTTTACTTTCATAGATACACACGTAATTTTAAATACATTATATTTATTTAGAAGACATAAATTATTCTTCGTCATCACTACTTATTATGTAAGTACAATCTGTTGGTTTGGAATTTGCGACAGAAGATAGGTTGCAAGTTTATTTTAACAAAGCTATCCAAGGGAGTTTGAACAGTTTACGTCTTCTCTTTCTCGTATATTGTCTGGTAGCGAGCCAGATTTTCCTGAATACGACGATTTGTGAATCTTTCTTCATTTGGATCCCATTGCTTCTAATTGTTGTAGTCCTTTATTAACATAGCGAATTTCTATCAAATCTGTAGCAATTTCTATCAAAGCAATTTTTTTATATTGTACTTTCGCTTGTTCGCTTGTTTCCGTCAAGAATATTGCATTATATTTTTTAATAAATATGTTATGCATATAGGTACGTACGAGGAACAATATTTTTGAGAAAAAAAATTAAAATAAGTAAAAATAAAATTAAAATTTCGGTCGTAAGTCGAAGAATACCTGTATGTTAAACACTAATGCAAAATTTCATTTAAATATACTGATAACTTTTTGAATTATTAGCTATCTCGCTTACAAAAGTAACTGAAAAATAAGTTTTCTAGAAAATGCATTTAAAGATGCTACTCCCGGTCTTTAGATATAGCTTTCGGTTTAGGAAATTGGCCATAAATTCTTATCCGATGCTCGTACCAATAAAAGTAAAGAAATTTTATAATTCTCAAAGATAGGCTTAAATACAGCAATAATAAAAAATTCAAAGTTTGCATCAAAACAACCATTTCAACTTAGGCAGATACCGTAAAGTAATTTTCTACTCCCTTGATATGCATGCAAAATATTATAAGACTTGGCTTCTGAAATTCTACAACTGAACGACTTCAAAAATTGTGAAAGAAAAAATATTCCATAATTGGACTTCTATTCATTATCTGGTATTCATAAATGAGCTTTGAATGCCTTTCTCTAGATTATAAATTTCCATCTACGCTATCAAAGTTTATGATAATTTTAAAAATTAAACAACAATAGCAGAACAAATTTAGAGGACATGTCTGCGGTAGTAGTTATAAGATTACCAACAAAGATAATTTTTTTCCAAGGAAAACAGAGCATGTTAATGATTTCTAGTGTACACGCTGTCTCATGCGATCAATTATTTACAGATCCTATTTACTTAAGGCAAATCGGAATACTTGACTTAAGGGGATGTTGGACTTTCAAATTACCAAAAATCGAGCAAAAATTGGAATTTTTTTTGGGTTTGTATTAATATTTTAAAAACATGTAAATATTGGAATGAAATGCATTTAAAATGTGTAGTGAAAAGAAAAATGAAAAATTGGTGGCTTTAGAGTAGCAAGTATTAAAGGTAGATAAAAAATTATCTTTTAAATGACTTTTCTCAAAATGAGAAATTTCCAGATTTGCAAGTCTTTAAAATGCTCCTCGCGTCATAATTTTTGACGAAATTTTATGAAATTTATAATAAAGATTCCTGCAATACATCAAAATAAAGTTATGTATCCATTTTGGGATTCGAGGTCATTTAGGTTATAAAAGTTTAATTTTAGTGTAGAAAAGTACAAAAATTTCGCGAAAATTCAGAGTACAAGCATAAAAATATTTTCTAAAAATTAACTATTCAACGAAAGTACAAAAAAATACATAACTTTGTTCAGAAAGTATTTATAAGCAATATAAATGCAAAATTAAGGGGAAAAGTTTAAAATTGAGTCGCAAGGAGCATTTTAAAGACGGGTAATTTAATTTAAATTTTTTAATTATAAAATATTTTTTTAAAAATATTTATAAAATTTTTTAAGGTGTTTAATATTGTTATACTTTAATGAATATATATACAAAATTTCATATCTCTGTGGTAAAAAGTTCAAAAATCGCTTTGAAAGGTCCACCATCCCCTTAATTATTAAATTGCTTGACTTAATTATTGTCTTAATTATTCACTTAATTATTGCTTGACTTATTATTGTTAATTATGTCAGAGAGGCACTATAAACAAACGAAAAAAGAAATATTTTCCTTTCTTTTATTTTCATTTGAGGGGGTGGGGGGGACTATTGGAGACAAACCAGGAAGTTTTAAATGCTAAGCGCACGACAAAAATTCACTCAGCACAACACGTAGGGCTGAAATGAGGGGTGAGGGAGGTTAGTAGTTATTGTCCATTAATAGAATAGTTATTGTCCATGTAGGAATGCATGCTCCTTTCTCATTGGATGAGGAAGAGGTTTTCAGTTTCCGGGAGCAGTATTGCTTCAGAAGCAATACTATTGTGCTGAATGAGTTTTTGTCGTGAGCTTTAGAAGTACTCGTTTTAAATTATGTAGTTATTTCTCAATCATTATTTTAAGGAGACAGTGGACCTTCAAACCTATTTTTTTTGGTTTTGAATGGATTTGCTTGAAATTTGAATATGTGATTAGTACCATAGATATGTAAAAGTGGTTAAAATTTAATGATGAAATATTAATAATATAGGAATTATGAATTATTAATTATATCAAAAATTGGCCTAATTAAAAATGCTCCATGCGCATTTCTTTTGCATATAATATGGTAATTTTTATTTACAGGATACCTTATAGCACTAACAATGAAACTTATTGCTTATTTTAAGCATTCATTAAAATATAAAGAGAAAAAAATTATAATAGAGAAAACACCCTTTTTATTACGCAAAATACCTAGAAATCATCTTTTCAAGTACAAAATTTAGAAATTCTGAGCTACGAAGGATAATTATTTTCAATAAGATTTATTTGATATACAGTTAAGTATATAAAACTTTAATTTCAAAGCAATACGATAATTAGAAATGCGCCTGGAGCCGTTTGAATATTAGTATGACATGAAAATTTTTATTTTGAGAAAAACGCATTTAAAGTTATTGCTATTAGTAACCACATAATATCTAAATTAAATACAAATGCCTATAACTAGGAAAGTAATCAGAGAAATTAAAAATTCTTTTTGCAACACATTCCTACTCGTCCGTAGTTTCACAATTCAATAAAATAAAAAATTCGAATTTTTGGACAAATTTCACAATTTTAAAAGTCCACTGTCCCCTTAAGATTTTAAGAAATTAATTATTGAATTAATAAAAATTATGTTCTGTAAAAAAAGTTATAAACCCTTGCAATGCCACGAAACGGGGAAAACTGAGGTATAATATTATCAGAACACTATTATGTCTGTTAGTTCAAACTTCCTCATAGGTTCACCGTAAGTGATTTCATCTTCCATAGCAACTGATTATGAAAACTCAAAAATCAAATTAAATTGACACCCACGGGCGTAAACCGAGAGTCTGTCACCATATTAGGAATGTTTATGTGATAATGAGTGACAGAAATAATGTGATAGAAACATATATAATTGTGAAAAAGGAGCAAAGTTCCCTCAATACGCGGTAACCTATTAAATAACAAATGGACTGTGTTATTCAGCGTCATATTCTGAAGACCGCTGAAGTGAAGCGTCCTAATCCGTAAAACAATGAAGTAAGAAAAAGAAAACAGCACTCACACGCACATGAGCCCCGGCGTGCTTAATCCACCTCGAAGGAAATAAACAGATAATTTAACGGACTTCTGGGATAGAAGAATAAAAACAGTTGAAGCGTAGTATCTTGAACTGAATTTACTTAGGTGTAGCCATTAAAAAAATACTCCACTGTTTGGCATGTATTTGCGGAAACTGCGCTTATGTGTACTTCACGGACTTTTTAATTTTTGTTCGGAACCTGTCTATTTCCTTAATGATCAACCATAATTGTTTAATAACAAATCCTTTCATTTAATTACTCAGGTTCATTGCTGAAGCACTTAAAATGCGATTAAAATTGAACTTGATTAAAACAGCGTATTTGATCTAGTTAGCAGGAGCATGGATATGCTAGGTTGATTTCAGTGCTTTATTTTTCATACCCTTTTGCTTTTTTTTTGTTCACATATCTTTTTAAGAATGGGGTACCCAATCTAGACATTTAACGTAATAAATAATCTTAAAATTCAGTCTATTTTATAGTACGACATTCTTTGCTTTCATTGATAACATTAATTTAAAAATAAATAGTATGTAACTTAAAGAGACTAATCAAAACAAATTTCACTATCGATTAAACTTTTAGAACTCGCCTTTAACAGAGATCAACCTTTACCATTAGCAGAGTGATTGATACAAAATATATATCATAAATGCTGCCTCAAAATTGCTTTCTTAGGGGAACAGTTGATGCAGGAAATATGTCAAGAAGCCTTTGTATCCATCGCATTCCAACTCTCATCTAGTCTTCTTCTTTTTCTTCTTCTTTAATGCTCTTTTATTGTCCAATAAATTCATTAAAGATGAACAAAGCGCAAAGAATACTATATATTTTAATTTCTTTTAAAAAACACACACGAGGGAAGTCACTAATAATAACTCATCCTCTCAACACTCAGGTCTCAAGGATTGTTATTTGTTATTATTTGTTATCGAATGTTAAAATTACGCAGCTCTAAACGATCCAAAATTAACTTTTCTACGCAAACTAATGTCGACGTTTGATCCTTGACTGCAGAGAATTTAAACCCATCTCTCAAATTATATATATATATATATATATATATATATATATATATATATATATAAGGTAAGATGCGGTCGCTCATTGGGTGATGAGAAAAACAAACATGGAGTCATAGAAGAAGAACACAGATTACCGCCGATATCCCGGAAATCACTTTTACTTAATTATTAAGCATTACGAAGACTACAGTGGCCACTGGACTTGTCCGGCGTCCATGCAACAGTACGGGGAGCGGAGAGCTGTTTACATGACAAAGTTAAGAGAAGATCCGTCG
The DNA here is from genome assembly GCA_907164885.2 of Dolomedes plantarius. Lineage (NCBI taxonomy): Eukaryota > Metazoa > Arthropoda > Arachnida > Araneae > Dolomedidae > Dolomedes > Dolomedes plantarius. The sequence goes on from OU015497.1 coordinate 34,809,982, forward strand.
TGACTACCGGACTTCTGGCGTCCGTGCATATCAGATCTGACATCAAGGAGAGTTAGGTGAGAAGTAAGAGAAATCTTCTGTTCAGGCAAATATTAAATGACTGTTTGGTGATCTTGACACCAGGGAGCCGAAATTACTTATTTTTAATTGGAAGAATTTAGTCTCGTGGAGTTCACGTGTCCACATCATGGTTCTCCCGGGGATTAACTAATTGCAAGATCACGCGCTTGCTCTGCGATTTACTAAAAAGGAAGAGTTTGAAAACAGGTGTTATTTATTTTATACAAATTTAATGAGGCCTTCGGTTCGGACCAGATATTATGGGGATGTTATTGAGTTCAGATATTTTAAGTGCCTGCTTAATGATCTGCAGGGCCAATATAAATTATAACCTACATTATTTTTTGGTTGCAATTTAGAAGAGGGGTCGTGCTTTATTAAAAAGAGAATATACTTTAAAAGTAATTTAGGAAGACGCGTTTCCTTGTTGCTTACTTACACACACACACACACACACACATATATATATATATATATATATATATATATATATATATATATGGCCTAGTCCTAGTATGGAACACTCATGAGGCAAAAATGGTGAAGATAAATTTTTATCGAATAAAGCAAATATATTTTCAAAAGGAAATGAATTGGCGTTTTGACTGAAGCCGTTTATTTAAAGGTCTAACGATGCCTTAAGGCAAAAGAGACTCTCAATTATATCTATTCACAACTGTTAAACAACCCGATTTGTTCATAGTACCGTACAGTTGTAAGGTACAGTTAGATTTCTCCCCTCTTATCGGATTTCTTATTCCTGTATGAATTTTGTCGCATGTTTAGTATGGGAATTAATTCACCAATGAAGAGTAGGTCTACGTGCTGAAAATTAATCCTTACGCGAATTAATCTTCAGTAATTAATTAATGAAAACCAATTTTCATGTTTTGATTTTCATGCGTGAAATTTTCAGCACATGGAATATTTCTCACTTTTGTATTCAGTAAATGCTTCAGATTCTATGAGCTGACGTGTGAAGAAAATGGACTTTTTTTCGAATTGTTAAAGCGAAATCTCAAACAAAAGTCTCAAACAATTTTTTTAAAAAATCGCTACACTTTTGATTGTGCGTCGTATTAGTGAAGATTACAGCGATGTTACGTGCAGCGATCGTATCGGTCTGGAAATCACGTGACCTCGTGTTCGTTCATCTTACAACCAGTCGTATTTAAAGCGAAAGTCAAATTCACAAACGAGTACGATAAAAGCCGTAGAAGTACGAACAATTTGACTGTCTCGATATTAATTTAACATGCTGAGTCAGTATAAATATTTTTTTATTTAGAATCTACAAGCAAATTTAATTTAAAATTTTGAATTTAATATAAAATTTTGAATTTAATATAAAATTTTGAATTTCAATTGAAAACTTTGTTAATTCTTGTCAAAGTAGTATCGACTTTCTTTAGGAGCGGAGAAGCAACGAGATAACACAGAGTACTTAAAAAATACATACAGCACGCACAGTTGTGCGATCCTTGTTGCAAAAATATGCATCTCCAGTGCAGAGGTAAACTTGGACGTAGGTTTCGCCCTTGTTATGGGCTCTTCAGCAAGACATAACCGATGAGCAAGCTGGAGGAAAAGGAACTCCTAATGCAGAATTTTTCTCAACTAGCCGCTGCGCGACCAGCATGGTCGCTTTTAGTTTTATATTTTATTTTGCGAAACAACTCATCTGAAAGTAATATATGTAACGAATGTTACCATTACCTGTCATCATAAATATACTTTGTTAAGGGGCATTCTCTATAAGGCTGATTCTAAAACATTGTAATTTAAAAATGCGAATTTCCATTATTTCTGAACACAATTGAAGATAAAGACTGAGAAATCCAACACCAATGATTTTATAAATTACATCCCTCTCTGTATGTATTTTTTTTTCAAAATTAAGATATCTACACTTTATCATTACATCAAATAAGAAATTGTTGAGGAAAATTTTTTTCACTTAAAAAATGGAGTAAGAATTCAGCAAGCACTAAAATATAGCGGAGATTACATCACTCTCTGTATGTACTATTGTTCACAATTCAGATATCTACGCTTAATCATATCAAATAATAAAATGTTGGGAAAATTTCTTCACCTATAAAATGGGGTAAAATTTCAGCAAGTATTGAAAAAAGTGTAGAAAATTAACTATTACTGGCTGTCGCTTGCTATACCGGCGACAGTTAAGCGTAAACTCGCGATCTGGTAATGAATTATTTCTTCTTCGCTTTCTTTCTTGAGACTGTTCCCAATTTTCATTTGATCGTGCAGCTTGTTTTCGAGCATTCCTGATTTCAGTGCGTAAATCCATGTTGATACGCGGTTGTAAATTGCGGACAGCCGCTAATGTTTACATCTGGTAGTGGCTGCCGTTGCCATTCGGAGTGTAGAAATATCGTCGATTTTTGTGCCGCATACCTACGCGTTTTATATATATAGATTTTTACTGGTGATTGACAAAGTGCAACCATCCCGCCCACTTCAGAAATAACCGTTCGTATATCATGAAATGTGATACAAAATTTGGAAAGCAGGATGATAATAAAATGCATGGATGACTTAGTTTTAATATTTACATTAAAGCAGAAGTTTTAATATTTACATTAAAGCAGAAAAGTAAAAAATTTAAGGCTAAATATAATTATTATTTTTGTTTGTTTGTTTGTTTATTTGAAGCGAGTGACTTTTTTTATGGCTTCCAGGGATGAAAGCTGATATCAATTCTTTCGGAAATTGAACGAAGAATCGATATCACAAACAGTGAATTTTCAAGGTTATCTCAAGTTTTCATTTATCCTAATAGATTATATGCAGTACGTTTCAGAGGAATGAAAACAATAAAAAAAGCTGCTCTGACTTATTAATAAATAATTTTTCAAAATTCCCGCAAGACTGATTAGGTTTTGGAAATTTCAATTTTTTGTTTGTATACTATAGAAGCGGAATGGTATAATTCTCCATGGTGTGTGGCCAAGAACAAATCTATTGAAAAGGCTGCAGAGGCAGGGGTAAATAGGGGCTTGTATAACAAGGAGGAAATAGAAGAATAGCTATCGGTGTGGCCATCGATAGCGATCTAAAGTCTATAAATATTGCAAGATAGATGGTCGTTATTTTATGGCCCACAGTAAAACCTTCAGATGATAAATGTCAAAGTGGTATTGCAAATGAAAATTATGGTGGGGAGGTACTTCGTAGACTATGGACAGGGGCAGTATAATAAGGAACCAATTGGGGCAGGAAGTACTGAGAGAAAAACAGCCCACTGCCCAATGAAAATGAGTGGTGGGCCAGAATGCCCCCCCCCCCCCGTAAACGGACAACAGCCCCTCGAAGTAAAAAAGAAAATGGACAGGAGGTCCAGATTTATCTCATACTTTTTTCATAGAGCTCAGATCATAGCGAGTCTCGACTGCCTCAGAGTCTAGGAGAAGGGCCAGTAACCCGCCAAGATGATCCTGTGTATGACGTGATTTTGGGTCCATGTCGTCGATGCTATCTTTCATCGCTGCATACTTCAGCTGTAGTAAGTGCCTCCCCATAGACTCTAAAAATCATTACTGTGACAATATAGTTTGCCTCTGCTTCTGAGTTCTCGTATGTAAAATGTTAACATGAAAGAGAATATTGTGCTAGTAGCTATTACACTTTAATTGAATTTTGTGAATTATTAAATAAATGTATGTTAAAAGCCAATGCTCTGTCTTCCTTGCTTGCTCCAACACACGCATGCATCCAATGTTTTAAGATTATTTAATAACCAATATATACATTGGAAAATTTCTGAAGAATTTTCAAGCAGTATTTTGAAAAAAATAATTTTAAATATGCTATACATTATTTGCAGAACAACCAGAGAAAAATTCTAGTGAAAAAGATAAGAATGTAGAAAAACCTTAAAAAATACACTAGAATGTAATTTAGCTTAATTCACTAAATATGCTTTAGAAATTCGTACCGAGCAAAATTTACAGTTCGTAACAGAGAGTTTATTACATTTTTTTATTATTCGCTATGTATTTTTTTATATATTTTCTAATGATGAAAAGAGCTATTTCACTTTCTCTTACACTGTCCACCCCTAAAATTCAATTTGTGTATAATCCCTGAACAACAAACAGATGTTGGAAATAGTAATTACAATAATTTCATCCATCATAAATGGTATGTTATAAAAAAGAACGCATCTCCGGTATTTCAAAAATTAGGCTAAGACTAAGAGCCACGAATCTTGATGTTATCAAACGTGGGGAAATTTTGTACCACGAACCTAGTTTCTTTGAAATTACTTCCCTTGCTATTCATCCTATGCCTCCTATCCACGTTAGAATAAAAAGATAACGAAACCTTTTACCCTGCTAGTAGTGCCTTGGGCCTTTTAATGCAAAGTAATCACACACCAGAAAAAGATACTTAAGTGCAGAAGTATTGACTAGCATATAGAATTTACTAGTGCCCTAAATTGGAATTTCTTACGGCTAATCATATTTGGGATATATTTGTCATGACGCACATCGTGTGCAGTGATGAGAAATTACCAGATATGTTCAATGGAAGTAATACTTCAGTACCGTAGGTTCGAATGCCCTCCGTGACTGACCAGGAATAGAAGGGGCAATTATCTGGAGGTTAGGATATTAGAATACATAACATAAGATTACGTAACATTATAGGTTCTAGTAAATACAATAATCGATCAAGGAAGAATTTTTCTTTGTCATATTTCTAGTGCGCGCACTCACTGGACTTAGAAGGAATCGTTCCGGGTTTGTTTCTTATGTCACGTTTACAACTCGAAATTTATGGAGGTGGGTGAAGAGACACGCATAATCTGGAAATGCTGCTGTCTTCGAAGGTCGGTTCGATGGAGAAATAGATTCCCCCCGAGTACGCAGCGAAATTGAATTTTTTTTAAAAATTGCAGTTATACAGAGGCTGTTCGCACATTTTTTAGACGATTTTAGTAAGCGGTAATAAAAAATCGTTTGCTGCAAAAGAAATAATTGCAATTGAACTATGTTTTTAAAAGTCAAAATTATAATCTGCGGCTTGAAAGTTTTGTTTTTATTCAAAATGGCGTTTTAAACAAAGCAGTGGTTCGAAGGCTACATTTATGCTCTTTCCGAAGAGAAATATGCATACTCGGTTATCCAAAAACGATGTGAGAGTCATGGTTTTGTGATATCTAAAGCGTCGATAGGTAATATCGTCAACAAGAAAGGAAAAACCGTCAAATTGGAGCCTCAAGTGGGACAAAAATTCCAAACAAGTATCCAAGGAAAAAAAGGACATCTTCGACTATTGCAAAAGTACGTTGTTTAATGTTAAAAGAAAATCCCCCTAGTCAAAGGACAGTTGCAAAATCATTAAAATGCTCGGTGTCCACTGTAAACAAAATGATAAACGTTGATTTAAATCTCAAGAAAGCGAAAAAACGCAATGTGCATCGTCTTCTTCCAAATCATATCGCTGAACGCAGGACACGCTGCAGAATTCTATATGAGAAACACTTATCCAAAGAAAAAGGGAAAACAATTGTCACAATAGATGAATCATGGGTGTATTTAAATGATTGCAACAAAAAAAAGAGCCATTTATTATCATAAAAGGGGAGAAAAAAATTTAAGTACATGGTTCAAAGAATCGAAAGAAAGTTTTTCTAAGGGATTCATGATTGTTGCTGGTGTTTCTTATAATGGCAAGTTAAAAATAAAGAGAGTGGAAAAAAATGTCAAGATCAACTCCAAATACTATCAGGAACATATTTTATCGCCAATTTTTCTGAATGAAATACCATCAATCTGTTAGACTCCATCAGGACAAAGCCAGCAGTCACACATCAAAATCCACTGTAAATTTCCTAAAAGAAATGGAACAAAAAACTAGTATCAAGGCCATACCCTTCACTGATATCCCTACTAAATCTCCCGATGCATCACCTATGGATTTTTGTGCTTTCGGACTTTTAAAATCTGCATTATCCAAACGTCGTCCCAAAACCCTTACAGGACTCTGGAAAGCTGTTCAGGAGGAATGCGATAGAATACCTCTTCTGACACTTCAAAAGGCATTATTTTCCTGGAAATTGCGGTGTCGAAAGATAGTTCAGAATAAGGGATGTCAAATAGAACATTTAAAACACAAGAATTTTATGTAATTTAGTTTTGTGAATACAATATACATCGTCTAAAAAATGTGTGAACAGCCTCTGTACCACTATAAAAAAATCGATAAAATGAGTAGGTTTAGACTAGAGTTTACTCTTTCAGTGGTCTAACTGCCATCTTTCTTTACAATCTATAATTAATTGCTTATTCCTCATTCGATCCAATACACTTTTAAATATTCCTGTTTTCAGAAGTACTTTCAAGGGCAGTTAAGATCTGCCCAAAACGAGATGTTTCAGGCGTAAACCCCTTTATATAAATCTGCATCTATTCAGTTAAAGCTTTGATCTAATTTTCTCGGTGAGGATTTCTTTTCTGAGCATAATGTATAATTCTTTCCACGGAATAAGTATTAACACTAATTATATAGAGAGTATCTTATCGAATGCATCGAATAATTTTTGATTCACCTCCAAGAATTCTGTACACAATTTGATTTAAAGCATATCTGTCGTTCACCAAATCAAGACAACTTAACAGCAGTGAAATCTGTTTTAAAGGTAATCTGTAGTTTTTTTTACTAATCTATATATATAAAACAGTTCCGTAACTGACTGACTGACTGACATACAACGCACAGACCAAACCGCTGGACCTAAAGGGCTGCATGGCGATTCTTCTTATCGTGTAGGGGTGCACTTAGAAAGATTTTTGGAAAATTCTTCTTAGATTTTTTAAAATTAAATTTTTAAGCTGTTTTAGTAACTTTTTTTAAGTGTGCATTTGAAATAATTTGAGGGTTATAAAATTTATATCACGAGAAAGATCCTAAAAATTCCTTTAAAATGAAATCTTTTTCGAATCTTTACCTCCCTTTTCTGATTTTTGGTGAATTTTTAAAGATTAAGTAAAAGATAAGTTCCTCAAACTGTACTACATTAAGTGTACAATATTCTTTAGTATGTCCTATTAGATTTAATTTGAATATTTTCTTCTACATTATTTTGTGTATAAAAATATGTCTTATGATTATTCTATAAGTATATTTTTTTGTTTTTTTACATCAATTGCATACATTGATCGTAGTATTTATTACAAATATATATTTTTTTGTTTGGCATTAATGGCATACATTGACCGTTGTATTTAATTTGAATGTACTCCGTGGCGAAGTGCAGGTTTTCAGCTAGTTACCGCTTATGATGACTGAGCAAACAGTTGTTAGAACTTGAATCTAGGTGTGTAACTGGGCGAGTCGAGTGATTAACTGAACTTTCCTTTCCTTTAAGGAGCTAGTTTTTTCAATCACGTGCGCATTCTTTTGGGTGCCATACATCTTTTTCAAGGTCATGTTTTTCTCTTGCGAGGCTAAGAATTTTCTGCTTTTTAATTCATCACATTTTCTACACATTGCCCCTTCTGATTTTTTTTAACAAGGAAATGAAAGCTTAAGACCCGCATTTCCTTCTGAAAGGTTAAAAGGTAGAGATGATCTATTAAACTGTTTTCTTTCTGTAGCCGTTGATGGTCCTTTAATGTTAAAGTCTCGTCTTCGTTCTTAAATGAAAGTTACTTAATGGTTAAAAATATACAAAAAGAGAGGTTACAGATCTTCTACATTATATCATATTTTGATTTACTATTCTACTGTTATGAAAGCATTTCACTTATTTCAGCCGGTTATGACCTCTTACAGTTGCTCTTAAAAGACAATAAAAGTGCTAAAGGTGCTGTACATTTCACATAATGATATTTTGGGATTAAAACTCGCCAAATACATTAAAATAGAAAGACTATTGATATTAAAGCATATTTTAGCATCAACACAAAAAGAAAAACTACGAATGTGCTCATCAATTTTTGTCTTAGGCCTGTTCCATTTGACAGAACAAAAGATATTTTTAGACTCCAGACAGTTTTGTTTTCCTTTTTTTTTCACATGTCCCTCTAAAACAATGACTTTAGATATCGTTATGAATTTACATGAAAAAAAATTCTCTTCAAAGTTTATTCTCGTAAAAGTAGTCTACTCTAGACCCCTTTCCAGTAAGATCTGAATAAAGAACTACACTCAGTTTTATATTATTTTGGCTATATGCTTGAAATTGTTTTTCATTCATAAATAATACATTTCTTACAAATGCATTTTATGCATCACCACGTACGCTTATATCAATTCTACATATCAACATGTATAATTCAAGACATGCGTTTTATGTTTTTTTCTCAATTTACGTACTCCCAATCTGACATAAAATAAAAAAAATTATGCGCATTTTTTAGGAAATTACGATCCCAAATCTGAATCCAAATTTTATCCTTTAAAACAAAAATCTTTCAAGTAGCTTGCCACCCTTCTTGTACAAAAATTACATTTAAATACCTTGAAATTACCTTTAATTTAAATCCCATTTTTAAAAATGTTTGTTTATATCCAGATGTTTTGCATTATCCAAAGTCACTGCAAATTTCAGAATAAAATTAATATCCCATAAAAAATAAAATGAATGCTCCATATTTATACAAAGTAATCTAAATTAAAATAAAACCAAATATTGTGCAAAAGGCCTCAATGTAACCGATTTCATTCATGCTATGCATGATTTATTCTATTATCCTTATCATCTCTATTTTTAACCAACATAATTTTATCTCATTTTCTTCCACAGAAATAAGAAATAGAATTTTCTGCGAAGGACATTTCCATACATGAATGTTTAGCTGTATAAAATCCCAGAATAGTTTTGACAGGACGAGATATATTTATCTTTTAAAGTAGACCTTTTAAGAGCCAACAAAGTGCTACCACTCTTTATCGGTATGATTTCACTTTATGTAAGCCGTGCACTTAGGTAATTTTCAAATAAGTGATAAATGAGCAAAATCTCGCATATCAAATGTTTTAAGATTATAAAAGCTTCCCCTATTTATCACGTAAATCCAGCTTAATAATTTATCTCTTTCCACAGTTTTCTCTTTTTTTAAAATGATTTCATTAGCGTGACTTTGTATCTTTCTTTTGCACCTGCAACTGGGTAAAAATACCTGGTTCCATTAGTGTGAGATAAGTTAATTATGAACATAGAGTAAGACACGCAGAATACTTAATATATTTTACCTAAATTTCGTGAAAATTATATATACAGGTATACAGCCTAGATCACTTCCTTAGTTAAACACTTTTATTTTTTTCATAATTAAGTATCACGGTCCTCCAATTTTGCTAGTTTCACTTTCGCAGATTTTGTTATTCGCAAGTTGGAGTTCAACATAACTAAAAAAATAAAACTTTTGGAGTTTTGTAGGCGACCGCTTTATTAAAATCTTCAAATTTTACGAGCTACAATAAGATAATTGCATGGAATTGTATACCACTGCGTTTTATATATTTCAATGGTTTTCCCCAGCTCTGTTAGTAACGTACAGGTTTAAAATCAAGCATTGTGCGTGTTTTATTTAATTCTCTCACTATGTGTTTGTGAATGCTAGCGTACTTTGTCTATGGTATAATTTTTAATTTATAAAACACAATGTTGAACGACAAAGTGTTGTTTTATTTTCCCCAGTGAACAGTGCTGAATATGGTCAACATCATTAAGAATTAAGGATATGGATGAAAACTAGTGATATTCGTAGATTTTACACTTTCGCAAGAGTCCTAAAAGTTTGGAAAAAAAAACATTAATGTAATATCATAACTAGTATTTCCTGCAAGTTGTTTCAAAGAGAAAAAAGTAATTTACGTCCTAAATCTCATTAAAAATTTATAAGCGTCCTCGGTGTTCCTTGTATGAATAAAAACCCGAAATAGATCAATCAAATTTTATGAACCACGATAAAAAGATTTCTGTTTGCGAAACTTATGTTGCATTTCAATTTGTGCATTTTATATTCACTTATCAAAATTCCGATCTAGTGAACTAGGAACGCCTAATCAATGATGATCAGGGCAGAAGTTCAATTAATTAACTTTTCATTAATTAATAAAGTGGCACAAGGTTAAAATATAAACGCCTATCTCATAACAATGGGTCTTGGCTATTGTGGAGATTTATGACATCTTGTTTCGATCGATAAAACAACAAGATACCATTTTTGGGGCGTAAAGAAAACATCCAAGAGGCATGACATCACAAGTTTTGAGAAATGAACATGCGATCATGGTAACAACAATACGGAATTTTGATAGAAAAAAATGTTGACGATGTATCTACAAAGTTTTTGCAACCGTGCAATTGTATTCAGTATGTGTGAAGACAAATGTTAGTTCTCCTAATAGATGAAATCATCGTGTTCAGTAACAGAAAATGCATGGCAAAACAAAGGGACTCACTAAAACAATTAATATTCATTTTCCCATTATTATTGTGGAAAGAATTTATATAAAGGATTACAAGTTTGGCAAGTTTACAGTTTGCGGGAGCTCCAGATGTTCTTGACTGTGGGCAGTTGAAGAATAACGATTCCAAATTAAAGATAATTTCTCTGGAAGTATACTACATACATATATAATATATGTGTGCGTGTGTGCATTATGTCTGTTACAATAATTAAAACCTAAGGCGAAATGTTCCAGATCTTTAGCAAATAAATAAATCCCAATTTACGATAACATCAATTTTTAACATTTTATTTTAAACTTTGTAATTCTTAGACTCAGTCTCTTCCACGTATTCTATTCACATTCTTTATTTCCCTTTGATATCAAACAGTTTAGCCCGGGAATCGAACCCACTCTTCCTGCTTGCAGGACAAGTATGCTATCCGAAGGGCTGTATGCCATAATCTCTCTTAACATGCGCCGTAATCTCTATTACAGGTCATAATCTCTCTTAATAAACGTTACAACCATTCCTCTTCCAAGACTTTCTAACTTGCGTCATTTGATATTTTTGATGTCTAGATCACACTTAGCTGATTGGCAGTATATTTTACATTTTGGCATCTTTAATTTTGAAGAAGGGGTGCAAAGTAGTTCCACCTCCTCGTGGTGCACCCTGGGCAACGTTGCGACGGCAAAGTGAACTAAAGCTTTCTGCATGCCATCTTCTGTCTCTCACCTCGGGTTTACCCGATGTAAATCTCGATGTAAGTCTCTGGATTTTCGTGTTCTACAGTGGAATTCTGGTGGCCTGTCCCAGGCTAAGAAGGCATTCTTACCGAGGCTGCCTGCCCCCTGTGCGACAAAGGGAACGAGCCTATGAACAGATATCACCTGCGTACCTGTGGAGCTCTTCATGGAGATACGGGATATGGGATACGGGATACGGGATACCTTCATGGAGATTCATCGAGATATTGGAAAGCGAGAGGACTTATGGGGCGATAATCTTCGGTTATCTCATGAACTTTTCGATGTTTTTGTTGATGTTGTTTCTTTGTTTAAAATTTATCTTTTTCAGATTCGGGAACATTGCCCCAGCCATTGGAATTACAAGAAAAAATTTCAAGAAATTGTAGTAATAGGCTATGTAGTAACTGGTTGAAAGATAAGTATTTTTAGTTTCGGGGTATTTCAGACTACCTACGAACACAGCATCACACAACCTTTGCAATACCTCAATTTCAAAATTTCCCGCACCACTTCCAGATAAACTAATAAAGTGATAGCACATCGTGTTGTTTTATTTCATTCAAGGAATACTTTTCCGAGATTGAATATTATATATTGTACCATCAGCTGCAAAACATGGATTATACGAAAACGTTATTTCCCAATTAAAATCCCAACTTAAAAATCGTTTATGTTCTTTTGAAACTTAAAAAAATTAATAAATACCTAAACATAAAATAGAAATACTGGACTCAAAAACTCCTGAAAAAAAATCTCAGTTTTAGATTAATGTAATTAAATTAGGTGCAAATGATGATCTGAAATGCTTTTCTGACTGGAATGTTTAATGATTTAAACGAAATGTTTGAATGCATTAACTATTAATTAGATCTCTTTTTTTAAGTAAAAATACGTAATTATTTTTCGATTACTAAACTATACTCGATCTATTTCAATTTTAATTACCTTACAGAGAACTGTAGAATTAAACCCCTAAACATGTTCAGTAAATCAATGTCTACTAAAGAAATTCATTTAAATTCATTCAAGAGAGATACACAGTTTTCAATTAACAAAGGTTAAAAAAAATTTATATACTGCTGTATAATTCTCCCAGTTTAAAAATGCTATATGAAATAACATTATCGGAAAAAATTAAAATGTTTGTTACTTTCAGGGTTTTCCTAAAATTGTCTGCTCTATAATGTTGAAGAATGAACATCATGAACTTTTGGACCTAACGGACACTGAGTTTGCCCGGAGAATATATGTTCCAGTGCTCGAGTCCCGAGCTTTGTAAATATTTCCAGAAGTCTGATTTAAAATTTGAACACCTGTGAGT
>OU015497.1:34827543-34842543 GCA_907164885.2 Dolomedes plantarius
ATTGGGCCCGCGAATGGGGACAGCCCGGGATGATTTTGCAACCCTTTCTTCTTCTCGCGCTCTTCTCTTCCCTCGCTGATCGTGCTCCGATTGTTTGGCCGGCTGTCCGGAGGGATGGCGCGGAGAAGAGGCGCTCGTTTGGTGCGGGATGGACTTGCGCTCGGACTTTTGCCAGGGGTGAGCGACACTGGTGTCGGAAGTTTGGGTGATGGCTCTCGCTTTAATAAGGAATCGAAGAGGCTGCAGACGGATTATGCAAAGGAAAATATGAATATTCTCCGTTCAATATAAGCATAAACGCGTGATATTCGTTATATATATATATATATATATATATATCTATATATATATCTCTCTCTCTCTCTCTCTCTATATATATATATATATATATATTAGGGGAGGGTATTATGGAATACCATTTACATTTCTAAAAAAAACTTTACTGGTTTTTGAATAAAAATCCCCAAATCATCATGAGTGCATACTATAACTAATTGTAATGAACTGTCACTTGTAAAATAATACTATTTATTTTGTTGTTATAAGCAAAAAAATTATTTTAAAAAAAGTTACAAATGGAGGTTAATATGAAATAGTCGGGTATTATGGAATAGGTGGTTTAAACCATTGAAAAACTAATTAGACTTCATAAAACATAGTTATTTTTAAGTATAAAAAAGCATATTTTTAAAATTATGTGCATGTCATTTCTGCTTCTAGTCTATTTACAAAAGTCATAGATATAATCTTATTTCTCTGCTCCGGTACAGTCAAGGTGATCCCGCAGAAAACAGCTGAAGCCTTGAATTAGAATTTCCCCTCGTTGATCTTCGGAGAATTTTCCGTTACACATGATATATTCAGCGTTTTTGTTTTCCAGTTCTTTAGTTGATGGCATGAAGTCCATTACAGGTGATACACCAGAATGGAACGATTCATCGCTGTTAACACAGAAGTCATCTCTAGTAGGTTTAGGTCTAGAAGGTCAGTATAAGTTTAATTTCTTAACAGGGGGTCTTTGAATGTCCGGTTTCTTTTGTTGTTTTGAAGCTTCTGGTTCCTTCTTTATGTCCTTTTCTTTCAGTTGATCCTCTAACTCTTTTTTTTATATGGGGAGTACGTTATTACAGAAGATCCAGCTTTCCTGCTTCTAAGGGTATTATGGAATACCTAGTATTCCGTAATACCCGACACGCCATCATGGAACATAAACCTTTAAACTGATGGACAAAACATTGTCAGCTAAAAAACGACCACAGTATAACAAACTACAATTCTTTTAGTGTACATTATGCTTAACATCAAAGTTCAAGTCAGATGTGTACTAGTAGGTTGAAATGTTTGAAAACTTACCTGCAAAAACTCTTGAAAATCACAAAACACATTTTGTTCTGTAGCGAGTGGTACGACAACAACAAGCGGTCAACTCTCAGTGCACTGCATCATGGAAGTCTTTGTTGAATAGTTCATGGTAATCGCACATGATAGCAGCACCAAACAGAGCCGAAACCTCGGTATGCCATATTACCCGACTATTCCATAATACCCTCTCTCTCTCTCTCTCTCTCTCTCCATATATATATATATATATATATATATATATATATATATATATATATATATATATATATATATATATATATATATATATATATATATATATATATATATAATTTATATATATATATATATATATTTATATATATATATATATATATATATATATATATATATATATATATATATATATATATATATATATATATATATGCATCAGACTGTTGCGCTATCGGACTGGCTCAACAGTCCGATATGGACCAAGGCCGGCGGTGCCCATCTCCACTTTCTAGACACAGGGCTTGGCGTGCCATGCAGCATATGTCTCAGTCAGGTGGTCAACCTGACGTGGAACCCCCAGAGTTTAGTTCCCAAGCATGCTTTGTCCTCATTTTATCGACCCACTCAAGGGAATATATATACACACACACACACACACACATAATATATATATATATATATATATATATATATATATATATATATATATATATATATATATATGTGTGTGTGTGTGTGTAGGTATATACATATTTTTTAGTTTCTGATTCTAGATAAGCAACCATTGAAAATTTAGAAGAGTCTGTGAGCTCCAGGCACTTGATTGTTAAGGCTCTAAAATAAACAATGGACGTGTGAGTTTGCCCTCCTGGCAAGCAAACGGAGGTCTTTGAGAAAAACTTATTGATTACATAATGCTTAACCTCGCTCATATGCGACTATATACAACTATATACATGCGACTATATACAAAGGCGGAAACATTGCTGGGATATTGACCCTAGTCGCGAACGTCCCATCACAATTGGGGCGAAAGTGTCGACCCGCCGTTAAGTCACTTTGAGACCAAAATGTGATCTTCCTTGCAAGATATTCAGTGCAATACAACGTTTCAAAACATGTCATTTACTTTTAAAGAAGCTGCCATTTATGCTGGCTGTGTAGTGTTAGTATGGTATGACAATACACTTACGTCACTATATAAGGTCTCCGATAGTGGCTTAAAACAGACATTTCTTTGACACTGAAATATCCTTCGCAGGGCAATACTGCCCACCTAAGCATAAAAGACTTATCTCAATTTTTTTCTGAGGAAAAGTTAGACTAAGGGCCTGTTCACATAGGAGTCCGTTGCGTTGCGTTAAGGAAAAGATGACGTTGAGACGAAAATAAACCAATCATAGGACTCCAAACGATTAGCAATGAAATTTTTAACGCCTATGATTGGTTTATTTTCGTCTCAACGTCATCTTTTCCTTAACGCAACGTAACGGACTCCTATGTGAACAGGCCCTAAGATATAGCCAATTCCCTTAGGACTTTAACAGTTTTTTTAGATACATCTATTTCTTTAATGATTTTCTACTATTTCTAAATAAGATACGGCCTTCTGACTTAAGAATGATGTCAGGTAGCTCACAAACAAGAAAACCGTAAATATGGAAAAAAATTTGAGATACGTCTTTTATGCTTAGGAAGGCCGAGTAACATTCTCTGGTGTCACCTCAAATGTTCCAGTCCCACTGTGGTATCTCTGTCCTTGCAAATGCTGTCAGTAGAATGCATAAAAATATGAAGGAAAATTTGTTGAAAAGTAAAAGAAAAAAAACGCTCCTTTCCTATATCTTCTAAAAGATACTCCACACAGAATTCCTAACGCATATATCTCCATTTAAAACGCATCGACAGATATAGCAAAACAAGAAAAATTATGTAAAGACGTATGAAGTTTACGTATGCTTCAGTATTCACTTCATATTCATATATCAGTTAAATTAATCAGTTGATGTTTACTCTTTGAAGTGAATACAACGGTTATTTTTATTTCAAAACAATTTATTTAAAAACATTTTTGCAACGAGCTCTCAGTTCTACAGTTCACCGTTTAATTATATATTGCTGGCCCATTATATTGTTCGATTATTCTTTACAATGCGGAAAAGATCAAGTAAATCAATACTGTTATGCTAAGTGAACTCTACGCTTTATATTAATTATTTTCGAAATGCAAAGCACAGAAAGTTGTTTCATACGGTCAAATAAATACGAGAATGGTACCGGTCAGTTCAAGGTATATATACAATTTTAAATGTTGAGGACGATCTTTCTTCGAGTAATGGGAAACAACATCCAATTTTTTAAAAGTAGTCGTTTCATTTTGCCTTGCCTTTCGCTTCCCATTTACCATGATTTAATTTTCTCTTCTTCAATTTATCAAAATTTAGGCAAAAAATGCGTGTTTTTTTTTGTAAGATAGAATTATTAAAGCTCCAATTGTTCAGCTGTCAATCGAAGCAACAATTGAATTACATCAATATTGCTTCAAAATGTTACTCTAAGAAAATGGACTAAAATGGTAGAAAATATGTCTACACAAGTTGTATCTACAAATACAACAAATAAGCATCCCTCTCAGCTTACCCTCAATATGTCATAGTTGGTAAAAGTATGCCTTAATGTTTAAATATTGAACCACAGTTCACCTGAAAGTTTCAATCGATTTTAAGCCGTTAATTGACTGAAATGGATGCACCGACACCCTGAATGTATTTCCAAAATATTTTTCAGAAATTGAAAGTTTCTTTATCGGATAAATAATTTTAAATTGCTATTATAATGATTTTTAAACATTGCAAATCATATTTAGATAATATTTCTCGGAAGACCACCTTCTTCAGGCGGCTAGAATGTGACTTTCGTTGTAGGCGTGGGTAGCATTCGACTGACAAGCAGAAGATTCGGGTTCGATTCAAAGAGAACGTATTTGTTTAAAAATTGATATAATATGAGCTAGAATCAGTCAGTATGATTAAAAATACCATTTCTTAAAACTGATATGTTGATAATCCTAAAGTTTTCATTAAATTTTAAAATTAAGTACTTTAAGGTTGTCATTTAATCTGGAAAAACTATCAACTTCTGTAACTGTTGGTCTGTATGTTTAGTATATATCGTATATCGGTCAACGATAAAGTATTAGGAAAATGATTATTTAACATACTAAAATGATGAAACCATCTTGGAATTGAACCTTGAATATCTGCTAGAGTGCAAGAAATATAGCTGTCAACTTAATCAAAACTTATTCTTCACAGTATTAAATTTATATACTCAACTTCTTTTTGAATGATTTTAATGACTAAAAACTGCAAGTTCAAAAATGCTATTTTACCTACAGTTTTTAGACTTTCGAACGCAAAAGTTCTTATATATAACTGAATCTAAGAAATCCTCATGTTTTTATACATGCTTGAATGAATACATACTAGATCAGGATGTAGACATATGTGTTAAATTTAGTATATTAAGTATTGCCATAGAGGTGTCGCATCAAAATTTAAATTTTATGAATTAAAAAATATTAAAAATATATCCATTTTAGTTAAATAGCCAACTTTAAGCGTTCCATGAATATATGTAACAATAATTTTATTTAACGGAAAATGCAATTAGTCCTTCATGGTGGAGTGCATGAAGCGTTTAGGCTACCTATACCTTTTCTGTTAAGAAGTTCAACTTTCTTTTCATCTTAATATCAGTTTTAGATGTCCAAACGATATTATTTTTTTTTTCTGAAAAAGAAAAAATATAAGAAAGCTAATATTAACATTTTCCCCCACCTCCCTGAAAATCTTTTCTGAAGTGGCACTGAATGTGGTAGTCCATTGTCTCCATTGTTAGGTAAGATTAACATTAAGATTGCAGCTTAAGATATATATAAACCAAAAATGTACTGTTCATATTTTCCCCAAAAGAGCTTTTTTAAGGCGACAATGGACCATGAAAAACTTTTTTTTAAATTTATCAACCATTTGCTATGAAATTTTGTATACATATACAGTGTTGTTTAGAGATGAAAATGCTAAATTAAAAAAATAATCAGAACGTAAGTAATTAAGATATTAATTAAATTCAGTTTGTTAATTACTCTATTTAAAAATGCTCCATGCGCATCAGTTTTTGTCTCAGATATCTAATTTTCTTTCTTAAGCTAGCTTTATATAGTTATAATAAAAGTTACTAGCAATATTTGATTTATAGTCATATTTATAAAACCTAGAAAAGAAATCGATAAAAATAAGTCATTTTATGCAAAATTTTATCAAATTTTTTTTTTATTGTAAAAATTTTAAGTTGTTTTAAAATAGTATAATGAATTTATTACTAAGTTTTATTCTAAGATATATAAATAATCATTTCATGAAATTTTATGAAAATTCAAGAAAAATTATGACGCATGGAACATTTTGAACTTACCGAAACGACATGAAAACTTGTTTTGAGAAAATAGCATTTAAAGTTTTAATTCAACGTAACATTTCCATTGTTTACGTTTGAAAAAATACTTATAACTCGGTCAATAATGATCCGATCAACATTCTTTTTTTTAAATTTAATGCTGATGAGTTGTAGAATCAGTTTCTGAAAGAAGAAAAAAAATCGTTTTGGGGACATATTTTTGTCAATCTTAAAGTCCATTGTCGCCTTAAATATAGTGTAGCGTCACGACAAGTAGGTAAGACTATTCTCTCTGAGTCGTTGCTAAAAATTACTACCATGGTATCCATAACAAAGAAAGACAGAGTTCTAATTTACAAACGAAGGCCAAATTTTAAAAATAAAACTCAACAATTTATTAACAACAAAAAAATTAACATTTAAACAGTGCAACATATACAGTTTAAAAATCCCGTGCAGATTCACAACGTACGGAACCTAAAACACACATCCGCACAGCCCGCATTCTCAAGCGTCTCTCCCTCAGCGAGGGGGTCGGCAAACGTTCGTGACAGTTTCTTCGTAGACGCCGAACTTTATTACCTTGCAGAAACGTTAGGATGACAGCTTTACTGGCTGATCTGTGGGGAAAACGTTTTTTAATCCCCCCACGTGTTCCGAACTGGTGGAACCGAGCAACACATTCCTTAAAAAATACGCAGCTGTGTTTCAAGCTCTTGTGGGGTCTCTGGAAAAAATAAGACCATATTTCCAGTACGCTACAATAGTTATACATCTGCTTATTCGCTTTATGAAAGTTTGTAGAGCATATGAAGGATTGTTGACAAAAGATAATTATTTTGATCAGCTAACTAATTGAGTTAAGTTTTTAGATATTTTTAAAAATTCCTTCTTTTTTTCTCCTTTATTTAATCTTCAACAAGCCCTTCTGTTCGCTGTTGATTTAATCCCAGCCTTAGGGGTCAGTTTGCAAAGAATGCCGTAGACGCCATCAAATCTTTCGCTTTATGTCACTCTCTTCCACACGGTCTGACATTTATCATTTTTTTCCTTTACTTAAAATGCAACTTGATATCGAACTGAAGACCTTTAGCCTGTCAGTGAGGTGAGATCCTCCTTAAACTAGATAGTAGTGTACTCTCTAGCAAGCCTCAGATATTTTTATAGATTATTATTGCACATTAAGGACTAGAAGGGGTAACAGGTTTTGTGAGTATAAAATGTCGCTGTTCGTTTTTCGTGAAGTTAAAGCTAATTCAAAACCCGTTGTTTGTATTACTGTCATTGTTGACACCTCTGAAGATAAGACAATGCTTTAATCCTTTCCAGTCCTCTGTAACAATTTTGCTCTCTCTCTCTCTCTCTCTCTCTCTCTCTCTCTCTATATATATATATATATATATATATATATATATATATATATATATATATACATATATATATATATATATATATATATATATATATATATATATATATATATACAGGGTGATATTTTTTTTTAACTGACAGTACTCAGAGCCATCTGTAGCGTGATCTATCAGCCGGAATTCCACAAAATTGATAGAGGGACTAAAGACGACATGGGAAAGAGATTCCATTTAAAAAATAGTTCCAAAAGTCGCCGACAGGGGAAGATATGACGCTCTTGTTGTCGGCGCACCCGAGAATTCAAATAAAAGGCAAGTAAAACATCAAAATACAAATTCACGACTATGTAGTCGACAGCAGCGCCAGTATTTCGGGCTATAAAGATAACGATCGGGCTGTAAAACGAAGGAGCGACAGATTCCGTACTTTATAGCCCAAAGTACTGGCGCTGCTGTCGACTAAGCAGTCATAAATTTGCATTTTGATGTTTTACTTGCCTTTAATGCAAATTCTTGAGTGCGCCGAAAACAGCGTCATATCTTCCCCTATCGGCAACTTTTGGAAATATTTTTTTTCCTCGGAAACTCTTTCCCATGTCGTCCTTAGTCCCTCTATCAATTTTAGTGGAATTCCGGAGGATAGATCGCACCTTTATTAATACGATGCAGGATCACCTTTGTCATTTAATAACACCTTGAAATTGGATTATGCAAGTCATGAATAGGGGTTAAGAATATATTATATCATTTTTCAGGGAAAAATCATGAAAGTTCCTGTAGAGATGCTGTGGTGGATATCTATAAATGGCTCTATCCGTTTATACAGATCACAGTGGTTGGATATATATTGTCGGAGGGATTTTATAGGGCAAGATATGCTATTTGACTTCTTTTTCATGCTCTTCAAACCAATACTTAATAGATTTAGCTGTATGTATAAGGGGATTATCATCAAGGAGAAACCCATCTCCTGCAAGGAACAGTTTTTACCCCATAGGAGGGATCTGGTTGGCTAAAATTTCGACATAGTCCTTCCCCTTCTATCGCTCTTTTAGGGTTACAATAGGACCTGAAGAAAACCATGAGATCTCATCCCAAACCCTGATAGATCTACCTCCATGATTGACAGTTGAGATGAGACAGCCAGAATCTTACGCTTGTGTAGGTGTTCTCCAGACTTACGCACGTCCTGTTGCAAGTAACAATGTGAACAATAATTCTTCGGACCAAATGCCGTTTTTCTACATATTACTCGACCAGGATTTTCGCTAGTGGCACCATTGTGGGCGATATTTTGTATTGGCATCTATTACAAGTGGCTTGGGAATAGCTACTCTTCCGAAAATGTTTTGTTTGTGAAGTTTCCTTCTACCTCTAATGGTTGATACGGGAACATGCAGATGCAGATTGAACTCTTCGGTAATACTAGTTGCAGTTGTTTTCTTTCTTCATGTCGCAATCCTCTTCAATACCTCGTCTGTCTCTTTCACTCAGCTCTCCCTTTCGTCCACTATTCTGTATGGCAAAGGATGTTTTTCCGTGCACTCTGTATGCTCTCATGACTTTCGATACCATAGCTCGAAAAACACCCATTAGCCGGGGGGTTGCAGTAACAGATACTCCAATTTAAACGCGCTTCAACAATTTGCTCTTTTCTCAAGGTCTGCAAGATTTGACATTTTACAATGTTTCCCCCAAAAGCAAGATGCCCTTAGTTTCATTACTGCTACCTGATATAATAATACATACACTATATTATATAAAAAATACCGGTGGCTAGACTCGTTCTTTAAGGAATACGAAGCACATTCATAAACACCACTAATATTGATAGGTGTTTCCATTATTTAGATAACCACCTGTATATACATATATATATATATATATATATATATATATATGTGAGAATGAGTTTGGCAACACAACTGAACTATTACTACAACTTCCACTCCTACTACTTCGGCTCGAAGGACTTGGCGCGCAAACACAGTGATGGACTAGTGACATTACGAAGCGGATGTGTCGCTCCGCAGGCTTGCCGTTTTGAGTCAAATAGCTGTGTTGATGCTTTGTTTTTTTTAATTTCATACTAAGTGTTAGTCCTGTCTTGTAAACATCGTCTAGTTTAATTAAATGTTCAAAATAATTAAGTCTAATGATTCACTTCTAAAGGAAGGAGTACTAACTCCTTCCTACATGGGTGCTCGGCCCTCGGACTCGAAAAATACCCCTAGCTTGGACTGAAAAACTATTTTCTTTTGATGATTACCGGATTACTGTTCTCTGTGATTTCTGTTTTGGATACCGCCAGCGAAAACGAAAGTGATGTGCCACGGACTCTGATAATATTCTGATGGGATGACGAGAACCGAAAACCAGAACTGTGAGTATATTCTGATCATATTGTAATTATTTCATGCATACTTTGAAGCTTGTTCAAGAAAATTTTGAAGATTAATGGAATTCTCATCTTATTGATGATAATTATAAGAAAACTGAAAATATTTCAACGTTCTTTTGATGCAAGAATTTAATTGATGCTAAATTCATTTTTGATGGTCTTTGACGTTGAATTTATCACTTCTGTTTTCTTGAAGAGAATTCTATTTCGATGAAATTATTTGATGATTTGATGAAAATTTCGACATTTAACTTGAAGAATCTTGTTTCCTTGAACAAACCACAACATAACATATATTTTGAATGATTGCAATTTGAATACAGTTTGAAGAATATTATATTATTTCCTTGATGCATATTTTGAGAATCAATATTTTATTATTGAATTGGTATTTGAGGAAATTTCGATTTGAAATTTTATTTTTGAATTTGAGTACCTACGTATTATAAGTATTGATTTTGGTTTTGAATATTTGTATATTTGTGTACTATAATTGTTTGAACCTAGTATATAGTTATGGCTACTCTCAACGATTACCCCAATATTGCAAAATCATTAAAAATTGGTAGTACGAATCAAATAAAGGTTCTACATCGTTTAATTTTTGGTACAGACGGCGACAGACAAAATCGTACCAGATTACGTAAATTTACAGGTTTTAAACAGCCATTCGTGTTGGAAGCAACGAAACAGAAAGTACTTAAAGAGTTTTCACTTAAAGACTTGATTTCTATTTGTAATCTACTTCATTTAGAATTTTCAACTGACCCAGACAAATGTGCCAATACCATTCTTATGAGTCTTAGTGATTTATCGTTATTAAAAGCAGAATTTTCTGATCTTTCGGAATGCGAAGTGAATGATGACTCACTTCCGGGTGCACGTTCATCCCAAACTAACAGCGTTATAGAGGAAAATAGATCTCCCTTTTCCCCCACCATTGACGCAAAAGAATCTTCGAATAAGCAAAATACACACATTTCCGTTGGTGAATCAGATCAAAATTCATTGCCTTCAGTTGAAACTGCGAATCTCTCTTTCCAGTTGTTTAGTCTGAAAGACGTTGTTGATTTAATAAAACCTTTCTCGTCTCGTGATAATTACAGTGTTGAGAATTTTATATCTGACGTTGAAGAACTTTTTTGTTTATATCAGATAAACAATCCAATTCACCAAATTACTTTTGTTAGAAAATGTTTAACTGGTCCCGCTCAAACTTTAATTAGGTCTATTCGTGGAATTACAAATTGGGAACAATTGAAGCACCATTTATTAGACGAATTTTCGGACAAAATTAACGGTATTCAGTTACATAAATTAATGGAATCTCGACGTATGAAACCGTTTGAAACCCTACAAGAATATTTCTTAGCTATGAGAGATTTGGCACACAAAGGTTCTCTCGATGACTCCTCTCTGTTTGAGTATGTCATAAACGGAATTCCTGATTCAACAAACAATAAAGTTATTCTTTACGGTTGTAAATCCGTCCCTGAATTTAAGGAAAAGTTGAAAATTTATGAACAAATCTTTAACAGATCACAAAATTTCAGACAAAATAATCAGAAAAAAATTGATGCTTCCTACCTCAATGTGAAAGTCGATAATACACGTAGCCCAAATACACAGCCAGTATGTTTTTCCTGTGGCTTGAGAGGTCACAAAAGCAACCAATGTTTGAATAAGTCACATGGTAAACAATGCTACGGATGTTAAGTTTTGGTCATGTTCATGCTAATTGCCCTAAAAGTTATCGAAATTCTAAACCAAAACCTGATTCTCAAAAACCTATTTCTGATAAAACTGTAAATGCACTTTCTCCTGAAACTTCATCGAAAAATCCCATGCATGTTGACATTCAACTTGCAGGAATTCAATTGACAGCACTCTGTGACACTGGGTCACAGGCAACCCTCATCAATGAGAAAACCTATCGAAGAATTGGTTCGCCACCATTGCAGCCCACCAACATTCCCTTTTCAGGAATTGGCAAAAACCAAGTTCACAGCATCGGATTCTTTCAGGATTCCATCGAAATTCAAACCATTACTTTACCTGCTAAAATACATGTTCTAGAGGATGACTTGATTCCTTTTGATGTGATTATCGGAATCGACTTTTTACAGCAAACCCAATTTACATTTGATAAAGACGGTATTCGTTTATGCAAAACTCCTGAAAATAACACCTTCGTTAATATTGCTAATGTTTCTGATGATCAAGCTTTTCCATTTGATCTTTCACACATTTTGAATTCTGAAATTCGTGAGGAAGTTCAAAATATCGTTACTTCCTACAAATCACATAAAGTTCAAGACACTGAAATTAAGATGACTATTTTATTACAAGATGAAATCCCTGTAGCTCAACGTTCTCGACGACTCCCTTTCGCGGAACAGAAAATTGTAGAAAGCCAAATTCAAGATTGGTTAAATGATGGAATTATTAAAGAAAGTTGCTCCGATTATGCCGCACCGATTGTTCTATGTAAGAAAAAAAGTGGAGATTATAGACTTTGTGTTGATTACCGCAAATTGAATAGAAAAATGATAAAAGATAAATTTCCCTTACCGCTCATCGAAGAAGCTTTAGACAAACTTGGAAAATCTCGGGTGTTCACTTCACTTGATCTCAAAAATGGTTTCTTTCATGTACCTATGGACCCTAATAGCACTAAATATACTTCTTTTGTGACTCATGAAGGACAATACGAATTTTTACGTGTCCCATTTGGCTTATGTAACAGTCCCAGTGTTTTCCAACGATATGTTTACACAGTTTTTAGAAATCTCATTCGCGACAATGTTCTTATTGTTTACATGGACGATCTTCTCATACCATCTAATGATGAAGTTGAAGGTCTACAAAAATTACGCCTAGTTCTCCAAACAGCTGCAGACTATGGCCTTGAATTGAACTTTAAAAAGTGTCAATTTTTACAGCGAAAGATAGAATTTCTTGGTTACATTATCGAAAATGGAGTAGTTAAACCCTCACCTACCAAGACACAAGCTGTTCAAAATTTCCCACAACCTCAAACCCCTAAACAAGTTCAAAGTTTTCTTGGATTAACAAGTTATTTCAGAAAGTTCATTCCAAATTATGCGCTGATTGCTAGACCATTAAGTGACCTCCTTCGGGATAATGTAGAATTTAATTTTGACTCTGAACAAATAGCAGCTTTTCAACAACTTAAAAACATTCTTTCACAAAACCCAGTTCTTCATGTTTTTCAACAGGGATACCCATTAGAACTCCACACTGATGCCAGCTCCTTAGGTTTTGGCGCTGTGCTCTTGCAACAATCCGATGATGGACAGTTTCATCCTATTCATTATTTAGCCGTAAAACTACAGTTCAACAAGAAAAATATCATAGTTATGAACTGGAAGTTCTTGCCGTTATTGAAGCGCTAAAAAAATTTCGAAACTACTTGTTGGGAACAAAATTTAAAATTATCACCGATTGTGATGCTTTCCAAAAAACGATGCACAAAAAAGACCTACCAGCTAAAATTGCTCGATGGGCATTGATGTTAGAAGACTTTGATTATGAAGTTTGTCATCGACCCGGTAGACAGATGAAACATGTTGATGCTTTAAGTCGTAACCCCATTCTTGTAATTACCTCAAATGATATCACTCAAAAGGTGAAAAATGCCCAAGACCAGGATGAATTTATATCTCAAATTAAATCTATGCTTGAATCTACACCTTCTGATGAATTTTTGTTAAAAACGGAATTCTTTATAAACTTCATCAGGATGCCGAACTTTTAGTAGTACCACAAATGATGCAGAAAGAAATAGTGCTAAACGCCCATTCACAAGGTCATTTTGCTTCACAAAAAACCGAATTAATTGTTTCTCGTGAATTTTTCATTCCTCAACTTAAGAAATTAGTTCAAGAAATTATTTCGAACTGTATTCCTTGCATTTTGTCCTCGCGAAAATCTGGAAAACAAGAAGGATACCTTCACCCCATTCCAAAAGGTGATGCACCCCTTGAATGTTACCATTGCGACTTTTTAGGACCTTTACCATCGACAAAAAAATGTTATAAGTATCTTTTTACAGTAGTTGATGCCTTTTCCAAATTTGTATGGATCTATCCCGTGAAGTCCACCTCTACGAAAGATGCCTTAGACAAATTATCCTTGCAACAAACTACATTTGGCAACCCTTCAAAAATCATTACTGACAAAGGTAGCGCATTCACATCTTCAGAATTTCAAAGTTACTGCCAGGAACAGTCAATTGAACACATTTCAATAGCAACAGGTGTGCCACGTGGCAACGGTCAGGTTGAGCGTGTTCATGGCACAATTATTCCCGTTTTAACTAAGTTAGCTCTAGATGAACCTGACAAATGGTTTAAATATGTCCCAAGATTGCAACGTATCTTAAATAGTACCACCACACGCAGTACAAAATTCACACCTTTTCAACTTTTAATTGGTGTTAAAATGAAACAACAAGAGGATCTACAGATTAAAAATCTTCTTGACGAGGAACACCACCAAAGAATTCTTGATGACAAAGAAGCGTTACGTATCGAAGCTAAACGAAATATCCTCCGTCTACAGGAGGAAAACATACGACAATATAACAAACGGCGTAAACCGGCTTGTAAATACAAGATCGGTGACAAAGTGGCAATACAACGAACTCAATTTGGAACCGGATTAAAGCTCCGACCAAAGTTCTTCGGACCATATGAGATCACGAACATCAATCCCAACGATCGTTACGAAGTTCGAAAGTTAGGACATCACGATGGTCCAACCATAACATCAACTGCAGCGGACAAAATGAAACAGTGGTGCAGAAACTGAACACCAATACCACTGTGTTGAACACTGCTTGATTTTTTGAAATATTTTTCCTTTTTCTGCTCTTTTTTTTTATCTTTTCAGAATTATTGTTTACAACCCAGCCGCGGACGTCTGGAAAGTCAGAACGGCCGTGTGAGAATGAGTTTGGCAACACAACTGAACTATTACTACAACTTCCACTCCTACTACTTCGGCGCGAAGGACTTGGCGCGCAAACACAGTGATGGACTAGTGACATTACGAAGCGGATGTGTCGCTCCGCAGGCTTGCCGTTTTGAGTCAAATAGCTGTGTTGATGCTTTGTTTTTTTTAATTTCATACTAAGTGTTAGTCCTGTCTTGTAAACATCGTCTAGTTTAATTAAATGTTCAAAATAATTAAGTGTAATGATTCACTTCTAAAGGAAGGAGTACTAACTCCTTCCTACATATATATATATATATATATATATATATATATATATATATATATATATATATATATATATATATATATGTATAGTATATGTGTGTGTGTGTGTGTGTGTGCGTGCGCGCGCAAAGATCTAAAGCGGCCCAGAAATGTTTACATGTCATTTGTGTACTGTAATTTAAAATCTGT
>OU015497.1:34847543-35257543 GCA_907164885.2 Dolomedes plantarius
TCAAAACATCGATGTTTAGAAAACATCGACATCGATGTCGCATCCCTAGTTCTGAAGTTATAACACAGCCATTTCTTGTGTATAATAGAGTTAGCATCTATGCCTTTTTCTTGGTGCAATTCCCTAATTATTATTTATTAACAATTAGATTTTATTACAAGAATTTTAGTTAAGTGGGACCGGGAATATTTTTCGTCTTTTAATTTTAATCAAAAATTTTGTAGACAACTTAAAAAAAATCGAACCAAAATTTATTGCGATATTTTGCTGCGAACAATCGAAGAAAATTTTATTGCAATACCTTCCTAGGATATTTGGTTATACTATTTTTAGAGATGGCAATTAGAGGCAATTTCTATTTTGAAATAAACAGGCTTAAGGCTGCTGTGTACATACGCGTTTGGATTCGCTCACCTCAATGTTAACCTATGGAGAAAATGTATCTAAGGATTGCCAACTTGGATTTTTTTTTTTAATCGTGCTCCGTAAGAGAGAAAGAAATTTTACATCTGGGGGCATTTTCCGTTTAAAAAAATGCAAATAATATTTTAAAATTTAAATTATTGTGGGGCAAAATCTAGTAGAGTCGAACCCCGTTATAGCGAACCCGGTATATAACGAACACACGGATATAACGAACAAAAACTTTGGTCCCTCAATTTTCCTATTTTACGTAATTTAATTAGTATTGTGTCAGCTTAATGTGATCGATTTTAGTCGATTTAATTCATTAATAATCATTTTCAATAGATTTTTATCATTTTTTTTAATACACCATTACTGAATACACATTGCAACTAATGAGTTATACATTTTGTGAACTCTAGCATTTTTTCGGATATATCGGTTCGGATATAGAGAATAACCGGATAAACCGAGTGAAACCTTTGGTCCCTTGAAGTTCGTTATAACGGGGTTCGACTGTATAGTGTGCTTTAGCTCATCAATTCCTTTGGTGGACGAAATTTATAAAATGAATCCTGTTGCAAAAAGCAGAAAAATCCAAGCTATCTGTAAATACCATTTTTATTTGATTACCAGCATTTATGTAGCTGTAAATATAGCAGACACATTTTCTCCATAGGTTAACACTGAGGTGAGCAAATCCAGTATACTGGATTTGCTCACCTCAGTTCATTAAACAGCATAGTGTTCATTAAACAGCAGCCTTAAGCCGTCCAGCCGCGGGCGACTCCGAAATCGCGTTTAATTCTTCTGTTGATGTCGTTCTGGTCGCGCTATTACCTCGTCGATCGAATTTTCGGAGTTCCCGAAGAGCTGGAAAGGTTATACATGTCGAATGAATTTTGTAATGTATTTAAATATAGGAAGACGTTATTTTTTCAACTAAAATTGAACAAAATATTGCTTCTAAAATCATTCAAAATAATATTGCTTCGAAGAAATGTTATATATTTTTGAATTGTTTCCTATATTTTTGTTAAACGCAATAGTCACGTTTCTCCGCAAATTTCAAGTTAATAAAAAAATATTTCCCTTTTCTCGATTTATTTTGA
Organism: Dolomedes plantarius; assembly: GCA_907164885.2. Taxonomy (NCBI): domain Eukaryota; kingdom Metazoa; phylum Arthropoda; class Arachnida; order Araneae; family Dolomedidae; genus Dolomedes; species Dolomedes plantarius. The sequence continues at coordinate 34,849,061 of OU015497.1, forward strand.
TTATTTTTTTTTTATTATTCTATCATAAGTCACCTAATGTCTCCTGACCTATAAAAGATATAAATGTCGTCATAAAATAGTACACATGCACAGCAGTGCACGGATTAACAATACAGCATAAAAAATGTTGTATCTGGGTTATGTAATCACCCTGGAAATATGTGGTTTGTTTTATTTGTCTCTAAAGTTTCTGGAGTATGTTTTAGATCAAGAAAATAAGTGCTTTTCGTAAGAATTTGGGTCCAAGGACCACCTAAATAAAATGCGTGACTCTAAGAGTGGCAAGATACTTTGATGCCTTGTCAACATGGAGATGTACCGTAATAAGACAGCTAATTAACAGGAAAAAGAAACTTTATTTTATATTGACGAGACGAGGGCAACACAACACAAAAATTGGTGTGGAACACATCACACTATATCGGTAGCATAATACCTCAACAGAATCGAAAAATGATACTTCTTTTTTACACTGCAACACGAACAACCCTTCCTTTTCTCTCCGCCCGTTCCACGCTACCTCACTTCAGTTCTGTTCGCTAGCATTTCAAAAACCGCATTCCGGGTCTCGATCGGGAGGTCGTCACAGAGACCATTGGCACATAAAATAAGTACGATAAATCTGAGATCTTAAAAACTATCAAGATTTTTCTGCCACATATTCGTTTCCGAATGCATCTGATGATTGTAAAATCCGAGGTATGTTTCGAGCAACAGAAGGATCTATGCACTATCTGGCCAAAAGTATCCGGATGCCCAGTGGTACGGACTCGGAGAGTCCTGAGGCATATATTAATATGATGTTGGTCCCCATTTTGCATCGATGACAGCCTGCACACGCCTGGGGAGACTTTCGACCAGTTTTCGATGGGTTTCCATAGGAATTGACTTCCAGCCGTCCATCACAGCTGAAGTGAGTGCTGGCAGTGAGGATGGTCGATTTTGCTGGTTACGTAATCTGCATTCTAATTCGTCCCAAAGGTGTTCAATGGGATTTAGATCTGGGCTCTGAAAAGTCCAGTCCAGTTTTTGAACACCCGTTTTGTGAAACCATGCCTGCGCAAGTCTCGATGTGTGAATGGAGCAGTTATCCTGCTGAAAGAGAAACGGACCTTCCCCGAAATATTGCCGTACAGTTGGGAGAGCAGCATTGTCCAGAATGTCCACATACGTCTCAGAGTTCATGTTTCCAACCACAGGAACTAAGGAACCCAGGCCAAACCATGAAAAACACCCCCACGCCATGATGCTGCCACCACCAAACTTAACAGTCGGCACAATGCAGTCACGTAAGAAGCGCTCGCCGGGCATCCGCCAAACCCAGACGCGTCCATCGGACTGCCATATTGTAAAGCGAGATTCACCACTCCAAAGAACATTTTCTACATGTCCACAGTCCAATGACGGTGAGCTTTGCACCATTGCAAAGGACACTTCACATTCTGGGGAGTGATGTTGGGCTTGTGAGAGGCTGAACGACTGAGGAATCCCAGGTTTTTTAACTCTCGACGGAACAGTCCTGCTGCTAGCACTAACGTCTGATGAACTTTGGAACTCCTGAGTTATTTCAATGTAAAGAAGTTTCATCCGTAGACAAGCTTCTAGATCAGGTTGAGAACCACTGATCGAGAAACCTCTCTAACGGATATAACGACCGATTTCGGTGTTTCAAAACGCTGATGATCAGTTCGAAATCCTGGTAAATTATCTTAGGTTGCGTGAGAAAGCTTCATTTTAAAAGTGCCATTCCCCACCTGATATTGGGCAACGCAGCTCTTTCGAATGACTCTTTTCTTCTGAACCAATTCCAAATTTTACACGGCGGAAAGAAATGCTACGAACAATGCGGTATATTCAAAGGGAGAATGTGAGATGAAGTTTATCCAGTGCGTGTAAGGCTATCGTATACAACCTTATGGAAAATTAGGTAAAAGTTACACGAGCCCGCAAAAGGACCTAGACACTCTTCGTAAGTACTATATGAAATCGGGATATTTTAATCCTATTTATTTTCTCTTAATTTTATACCTAGAACAAGAATTAATTACACTCCTAAGCACAAGATTTTTTGAATGCTAGTAAAAGCATTAGAAGGGAAAATTTTAAAGCATATTTTTTTTCTTATTTGCTATCTATAAGCTAGTTTCTTCATTATATCTAGAAAAGGGATGATGATGCTATCGGCTTAAATAATACAAGTTTATGTTTTTTCTGTGTTAGAGTATACTTGAAATTTAAGCTTTAAGATAAAATTTGCATAAAATTTCCGTATACGTATTTTTCTCGAATATTTTTATTTTGAATCTTTTTGTATTGAAATTATGAGATTTAAATGATATAATTTGAAACTTGCAGCTACAATATAAAGATTACTCTCTTATTTTGGATCGAAAATTGTTTTGAAAAAAATTACAAGTATTTGAAAACTACATCATCCGTTTTTTGTCAAATAATTTTTATTTGTATACTAACTAGCTACTCATATATATTAGTGACATATATTTTAGATCTTAATTCCTTACTTATATTATTTCATTGTTTGAAAAAAAGTCGAGATGAACCCCAAAAACTTTCGATCAAAACAAGGAATAATGAAGAAATGTATTCTAGGACGTGCATAAAATTGAAGTTAAAATATAAAATCCCAGTGTTCCTGCGTTCGACTAGGTAGCTGCCTTTCATTTTAATACCGGCGTAAGTGGAAATAAGAAAGTCAAACAATTCTGAAATTAATTCTTTGCAAGTAAGACATTTTCTCTGCAGAAACCAAGTTTTCTGATTCGATCAAAATGCAATTCCGAGAAAATAACTGAACGGTCAGATGAGGATTTATTTTTGCGATCACAAAATGTCATGGTTATGAAATCTAGTAATTGTCATGTGACGGCAGCGAAGTCTAGGTTTTTTACAAAATCTTAAGAAGTAACTGCTCAAAATTTGGTGCAGATAGGTATAACGATTTAATAGGGTATAGAAAATGGGCTTAAGAACACTATTTTTATTTAAATAAATAGATTTATTTAATTTTACATGCACGAACATGTATGCATGTACGAATTCATAAATTTTATTTATATATCAATACATGAATGTGTGTGTAAAATTAAATGAATCCATATATTTAAATAAAAATTTTGTTTGTCAGTCTGTTAATTGAGTTTAAATAGGAATGTAAACGTCAATGTTATGAAATTTTCAGTTTTCTTCTGTATTAAATTCCCGCTGTGTTTAATGTGGCGTGTCTGTCGACTTTCTTTGGATGTAGATATAGTGTTATTTTAGCGTATAGCTTGTATCAGCTCATTTTATACCTTGGGAAGCCACATGAACGGATATTGCTAAAATTACTAGTGTTTGCAAATCTGTATGTTTCTCGTTGAGTTACAGTGTTACGGTACAATGTATTTGGTATATAATGCGATATCAGCTATCTGATAAAAAAAAATCCATTATCGATTCGCAGAGGTTCAGTTAAGTGGTGAAAATAATCAATCAAAGATAAAAAAACAATATCTTGTGTGGATTTAAGTAGTGAGTTTCATTCACGACTGATCGGAATTTTATTGACTGCATGTTTCCTGTTATTAAAAACGTCGAGAAATTGAACCTAGAAACTCACTAGTCTTCAAGTGTAAAAAAAGGACTTTTCGATTCCTTTTAATTTGTATTATGCTACGAGAAATACGTTTTTGACAGAAAAAAAGAAGTGCAGTAATCTCCCATGCAGTCTAAATGTATTTAAGGTAAACAAAAAAATTTATACATCAGGAGCGTATTTGTAATGTGAGTTTCATTTTGCTATCGATGGCTTAATACCGTGAAAAAACCGTGAGAGGTATGGAGAAGCTATCCAGTTTTAAATGTTCCCTACAGGTGATGATTAGTTTGAGTCTTATCAATTTGAGTTTTAAGAAAGACACCGGTATTCATTAATTTAACGATTATTCTAAGTGATTCTCTTTAGCTAATTCCCTAAATTGTGGATAGAAAAATAACTTCAATGACCTACACCTATAGTCGAAGTTATAATATCTAAAATTGTCCACATAGGACAATTTTAGATATTATAACTTCGAAAAATATTCCTTATTTTTCAAAAGTTTTTTCACGGTGTTAAGCCATCGATAACAAAATGAAACTCATATTTTGAATACGTTCCTGATGTATAAAAAATTTCTGTTCCCCTTAAGTACATTTAGAATGTATGGGAGATTACTGCACTTCCGTTCTTTCTGACAAAAACGTAATCCGAAACATTGTATTTCTCATAGCATAATGTGATTCTCGTTATCCCTTTAGGAAGGTAGATTAAATCTACCAGCAGCGCAGTGAAATCTGTGATATGTTGCTCGTGTGCCGGTTATGGAAAGCATAGCTCACGTGCGTAATAAATTTAAATAATGATTTGATGAATTACAGAGATACGGTCACAAAACTACTGATAGGAAAATCTTTCTCCAGTATCAAGACAAATTTAAGAGGAAAATCACAATAAATTGGATGTAAATTTGAGGCAATACCAATCAATGTTTTCTTCCTACATTTGACTTTCCCTTAGTTGTTTAAAATTAAGGCTTAAATTATTTGAGGAAAAGAGATTTTTAAGGAATTTATGAGTGATAAACTTTGCATCTCTCTCTCTATCTCTCTCGGCCAGACCATCCTTCTGTCTCAAGTTTCTTAAAAATGACTGTGGCAAACTTCTGATATTTGATTCTAACGATAAAACGTTTCCTAAAAAAATTATTCTAAATATTTAAATGTACTACCTTGTAAAATGTTGAAAAAAACCACTACAGGAGGAAGTGAACAATTTTTTAGCTTAAACTCATATATTGTCAAAAAAAACTAATTTAAAATTAATAATTTTTTAGCGCATTGGAATTGTCTTTGTGAGAGAAGCACGAGCATTTTAAATTCAGAATTTTTTATTCATTTGATTTGTTATTGGACTTTTGAGCATCGGGGTAGTTTTTGAAAATCGGGTCTTTATTCATTAATATATTAACCTTTTCCTTACGGGGTGGGATAGCATGAATCCCAAGAATGCGGGTCCAACAATGAATATATATATATACATATACACACACACATATATATATATATATATATATATATATATATATATATATATATATATATATAGAACCCCCTTAATGGCAGTTCTTATAAAGGGGGTATGAAATTTCCCGTCATAAAGAGGGAATCGGAAAAATGGGCCCCGTAAGATAAATGTTAATAAACAGCAAATATTCAAATATTATCAAAATGTTATAGGCTACTCGTGAGACGTAATGGGGTAGTTCTATGTAATTAATGCAAATATTTTTTCTTTTTTCATTTTAAAATGTATCCCAACATAAAATTTTAATTTCTACGATAAGAGTTTGCTAACACCTTATACATAAGCGTTCAGTTTATTTGTTTCTGATTAAAAAACCAAAATTGGATATCAAACGAGCCAAAACACTGAAAAAAGATAAACAATGAAGAAAAAATATCGATTACATCGGTCTAAATAATCACGGAAGTTTTTTTCCTTTTATTGCCGACGTTTAAAATCTGGCATACCGTTCTTTTTTCTCTTTTATCTTCGTAAACGGCCGGCATTGCCAAACTTCTCTGCCATTAAACCCCAATCATAACAGACGAAATCGGCACGAGCCGCGGCTAATCTGCAGCAACAAGTCTGTTTCCTGAATCTTCGGACAGGAGATTGAATTAGCGAAGCACAGAAAAAAAAAAACCCAGCGAAGAAAATGAGACAGGGCGCCCCTCTACTTTTACCTGCAATGTTTAACGGCCCGTGACTGCCACCATTCTTCTCCGGTGCCTTGGTATGTGGTTGTTTTCGATTTTTCCGACAGCTCTCGTCTTGTAAAACAGACAGGAAACGCTTCGGTTCTTTTTTATATTCCGCAAAAATGTGCTCTCCTAGTAATTGCACTTGAAAGATGGGAGCTCTGGCGGAAATTGGTCACGACGTTGGACTATTTTTCAGAGAGTTTTTCGTAAGACCTATTCTCGATGTGATTCACTTGTTTCGGATATTTTTTTTGAGGGGGAAAGACAAATTGTATTTTCATGTCTCCAAGTACGATAATTTCCTGATAAACAGTACACTTGAGTGAAAAATTATTTTTTTTATTGCAGTCTAAATTTATTTTTATTAAAAAAACCCCTTAGATTTCTTAAATGAAAACTAACCTTCTGACGTAACAACAATATTCAATCTCAATTTTCTAACTATAATATGCTGTAAAACTTACTCTTTATGTATGTTGAGATAGATAAAGACTGGGGTTGCTTTTATTAAGGACTAGCGGCCCGTCCCGACTTTGTTCGGGTTGAACAAAATATTATACCAATAAATTTCCAGTTGATAGCCAATAAATTGTAAATCTTTTTTTACCTTAAATGTCCAATAAAAAGCGTAGTTCCAAATGTAGTTTTCTTCAATAAACCCTTTAGCGTTGCCAGTTTCAAAAATCCTTTTTGTATTTATCAATACCTCCTCTCCTTGAATCTTAAAAATATTAAACCTTTTCCTTACGGGGTGGGATAGCATATATCCGAAGGATATATATATATATATATATGTGTGTTCTGGAGATTACCCTCCACGTACAAAATCGCTCTCCCTTTATATATAAGTATAGATAGATAATACAAAGAGATTAAGAGATGAAATAAAAATAAAAAATAAAAAAGGATTTTAAGTAAAGAATGTTTTTTTTTAAATGATATTAAAATTTTTTTCAAATAATATTCCAAAAATAATATTCAAATTAATATTATGTTAGTAAATAATTAAAGTTAATTTTTTAAAAGAAAAAGGCGTGCCGGAGAACGGTTAGGTTCGAACCGCTATCGTCAGAACAGAAACCCCACCGCGATAACACCACGCTAAGGATCGTTGAAGACTTCGGCACAAAAAGCGGTAGAGGACAATAGCGGTAACAATGGAGATTGTTATGATTAAGCCCTAACTTTATTTCTACTGATCAGATATACATAATATATAGTCTATGTCCATCTGGAATAATGTACCTTTCAAAGAATGAAAGAATTTTATTTCGCTCTCTCTTTATATATAAGTATAGATTCAAAAAATTACTCGGCAGGTACTTAGGGATCCACTGTAATTATTCAGTATAAGTCTATACGAATTATGGTTAGGCTTGGTTTGGAGCACTACGGTCAACCTTTTGCTTCACTAGGGGTAATCAGACCGTGATCTATTGCTTAAAGCCGATTACGAACGGCTACAAACATCCATGCAAAGGGTGGGCCTCGAACCCACAGACTTTGGTATCGGATGCCAGCGCCCTAGCCATTCGGCCATCGTCCGGCTAATCGAATTATGTAACGCATGTGATCATGATGCAACGATGATACGAAACCTTGATTTCAACCTGCTGTATGTTTAAACCAATTATTTTGTCGTCCACCATAGCGGTTCTGCTTACGATCGAAGTTGTCGTTTGCAATCAAAAGCCTACAATGCTTTATCTCGCATGGCACATCTGAAGTTTCGGAAAAAGACCGATATTAAGTTGATCATTCGCCGTGCCCTATCAGCGTATCAAATTTTGATTCATTGGTTCATTACCGATCCACATCCGTACTTTCCGAATTCATAACGCACATGTTAATACGGTTTTAATGATACCAACATAGACGCGTAATTGTACATGGTCTTTTGTTACTTGAATGCACTTGTTCAATAGTATTATTTTTCAAATCTTTGTATACATGCCATTAGATATTGATGATATATATACAAAGCCATTAATATCTAATGGCTTCGTATACATGCCATTCGTATTTTTTAAATTTTCTTTATGGCTGCCTCTGCCCACTTTGTGATAGCAAAATAATTTTTAAATCGTTGGCATCGTAGTATGGACTTCAAGTCAGAAAACAGGGAAAATGGTACACACAGGGAATCTAAGGTTATTAGAAAAATGGACTATGCTGCTCTTTTCTTGCCATATATTTTCCAAAGATATTTACTGGATTAGACTGGTCTATACCAATATAGAATTGGAATCCACTTCAACTAAGTTTAAAATATTATTTTTGCTTTATCTATTTATTTCTAGCATTGAAGTTTCTAATACCTATATGTCGGATCCTCTGTTACATTAGTTTTGGGTGGTACTTCTTAGCGTTCTGCCAATCTCTGTTTATCTTCGTCACAGTAAGACAGCAAACCCGTCAACGACGCCAGTAACCAGTTGCGTCTTGTGCGTGGCTCCATTCAATTACATAGGTTACGACTCATCACGGACTCGTTTGTGATTGGAGTCGGTTATCAGTTTCTTTTGAGTTGCTCCGTGTGCAGGCGGCCAAAGTCCATAGCATGTGTTCTTTATTGCAGCTATAAGTACAGTGATGGATATAAATATTGACGCTCAACTAACCGATTCTTAAAATGATGATATTGATTTAACAGTGAAACAAATTCCAGGCTGAATTATTCGCTTCCATAATTTATTGATAATCGTCACGTAATTTCGTTAAAGGAAACGTATTCAGCATCTGAGAATAGCTTTGGTGCTCTTGGACGACAATCTTTATAACACTCTGATCGATTCTTGATACTGTCTGATTTTCAACTTATGTACGTTTGGTCGGCCCCAGAAGCTCATTCATAGCCTTGAGCTCTTGAATATCAAAATGTATTCGTGCTAAAATAACATCCTTAGATGCTTTGTTCGAATTGTTTTCGTGAAGTGCATACAATTTTCTATAACCGCATCCTTCGGTACCCTGGCAGTAGGTGTGTTCTACTAGCCCTCGATTGAACATTGTAGATAAGGATAAGACACGATTCTACCAAATCGTAATATACTTACTCCTATAGCGGATCGATGTCATTACAATAAATTTGTAATCTACCAAACTGATTTTTCAGTAATGATTTCCTGACCTTTTTTAATCATTAAAACTGAAAAAAAGAATTTTGTTATTAACATAATTCAAAACAATTCAGCTAAAATTGAAAGATAACCTTGTCACAAATCGGTGCAGAGTTAATGTTCCGTAAGAAGACCTTGGACAATAATTTTAAGTAATCAAAATAAATATATTTTATTTCATTGCGTGTACGTGTTCTGTAAAAAAGTTTAGAAAATATTAAGAAAAAAAAATGGATTTGCATCTTGTCGCTTGGGAATGTTGAGCATCGAAATCCATACTCAGACAGTCGAATTCCGTGACCAAACTGTAAACTTAACGGTCGTGACGTCACAGCCTATTAGCCTCATGTGTGAAGGTCTATCGTTCGAATCACACGAATTCTCAATTGACCCCCTTCATTCGAGTGTGCCAAAAAGTCGAAGCTTTACTAATAGAAAGGGATATGGTTTCGTTCGGTAATTGGCAAGCAATTGTATTCACACCATTACATCTGTAAGAAAGGTTTTTATAAACTGAAGCCATCAGATCTATCTCATCGCGGCGAAACGACCGGCCATCAAACACAGACTTCATTATAAGCCGTGCTTATGTTTTCGTCTGATTGTTTGCGCTGTTTAAGAAATCATTTTTCCTGTCGCTGGACTGAAAGAAAAAAACGAGTTTCTTTTCTGCTTTTTTTTTTTTTTTTTTTCACACGGTCATTCGAGTCTGATCCGTCACATCATATATTTCTTATTCTTAGAACTCTCGAGATTGTTCTGTCGGTAATCCTACCATGCATTTCCGAACTCTTAATTGTCTCAACACTCTTAGGAGTTGAAGCGTCTTAAATTGTAGGTGAATAATAATAACGCTTCTCTGACTCCAGTATAAATATTATTTTATTATTTATCAGATGTTGCTTATACAACTTAATAATTAATCTACATTTTTGACATCGAATACATCTAACAGGCACAACCAAACATTGATTCTTCTTTTTTTTTTTAATATCACTTATGTTGCCACACATGTTCAAATTATTTAATTAAAATCTTGATGGCCAAACGATAAATTGATGTGGAATAAATTGATGTGGATTTGATTGTCGTCTGCCGAAGCAACACTACAGGAGTCTTCTCTAATTCAAAAAAGATCGTCCCATTCTCAGTTCAAAACCAGTTGCACATGTTGAAATTTTTCTCACCCTATAGGAGGATGAAAAAAGGTCTGCTATATGTTTCTTCTTTTTCTCACATTCAACGCTATTTGTCATAAACTAGGGAATAAACAGGACAATAAGAACTCAGCAATAATCATTTTTTTTATTTGTGAGGTTTTTTTTCTATAAACCTTTAAGGTAATATTTGAGATGCGATTTTTACTAAGACGTTAAATCAGCTGACCTTGGAAATCTTTAATTTACATGCTAAGTAAAAAAAAAAATTCCTTTCGCTATTTATCTAATCAAAAATTAGCAGGTGAATATTTTCAATATTTAAAAATATAATTTTAAATAAAATGTGTTTTTCAAAAATCTTTTAAAATAAATACTATTTATTGACATTTTAATTTTTTTTTAATTAAATTTACAGTGGTATGGATAAATAATTTATTGACCCGTAAAAAATTAATTACAGGAAAAATTATTTTTTTAACTCTGTATTTAAATGTCTGCCTTAGTATACAAAAAAAAAAAATTCAGGTAGTCTCATCTAACGAAACTACCGCGCTTTATTAACGTAGGATTACTTATCGTTGCTTACCTCTTGTATGTATATTATGTATGTATGTGTTATGTATATATGTATCTGTATAGATAAAACAGTTCCGTAACTGACTCACTGACTGATATACAAGGCACAGACCAAACCGCTGGACCTAAAGGACTGAAATTTTGCATGGCGATTCTTCTTATAGTGTAGGGGTGCACTAAGGGAGATTTTTGAAAAATTCTTCTTAGATTTTTTAAAATTAAATTTTTAAGCTGTTTTAGTAACTTTTTTTAAGTTCGCATTTAAAATAATAATTTGAGGGTTATAAAATTTATATCACAAGAAAGATCATAAAAATTCCTTTGAAATGAGATCTTTTTCAAATCTTTTAACTCTATTTTCTGATTTTTGGTGAATTTTTAAAGATTCATATTTAGAATTTAATTTATTAAATGCTGATCACGTGACTTCTTTTTCTGATACTTTGAATAAATTTATCGTCACGTGCATAACAACTAAATAGACAAAAAAATATTTTTTTTTCTTGCTAATGCGGCAGACGATTGGACATTATTTTGTCTATAAAAATATCCCTTACGATTTTTTTATAAATATATTTTTTTTCCTACATCAATTGTATATATTGATCGTCGTATTTATTATAAATATATAAATATTTATTTTTTTTGGCATTAATTGCATACATTGACCGTTGTATTTAATTTGAATGTACTCCGTATCGAAGCGCGGGTTTTCAGCTAGTCTATATATATGTACGTATGTATATGTATACATATATGTATGTCAAAATTTTGACCCATTTTGGTACTTTTCTGTTTAACTGTTTACTACTTGTCCAAGCGATACAGACTAGGTTTGGCGCGCTGCCAAAATCATAACTCGCGAGGACGGATGGACAGACGGTTTTAGCGTCTGAAATTTTGCTTGCCGAAGGACCGTTATGGAGGAACGTAATCCTACGCTAAAAAATTCCTTTCGCTATTTATCTAATCAAAAATTAGCAAAGGAATACTTTCAATATTTAAAAATATACCTTTAAATAAAATGTGTTTTAAAAAATGTTTTAATATATGTATTATTTATTGACAATTAAATTTGCAGTGGCATGGATAAATAATTTAATTGACCCGTAAAAAATTAATAACAGAAAAAAAAATTCAACTCTGTATTTAAATTTCTGCCCTAGTATACAAAAAACAGAATCCAAAAGTATGCATTTGCTAATGTGTGGTTAAAAAAAATTCCAGAGAGGAAAATTCGCCGTAGCTTAATATTGGGACTGAATATCCCTGATGTCGACTTCTGCGCCACCTTAAATTTCATACCATACAATAGGCATTTAAATGCTACGAAATAGGAAATGTTTTACAATGAAGCTTCCACTTATATATACGGTCTTCGCGGATACAAAATCCAACTAGACTTACTAGACCCATCTACGTGCTAAGGCAGTAAAGAAATAATTACAAGATAAAAATAATTTTTTATATACCATGTTTTTAAATTTTCTGTTGAATCATATAAACTTGGCAATTCTATGTATTAATAAATACTTTAAAAAAAATTTTTTGATGAATTATCCCCTCAACTTGAAAGAAAATGAAGTTAATTGGAAGTTAACTTGCGTTTAACTTTTCATTCCCGTCCCGACCGACAGATGGCTGCACCAGTCTACAAAACAAAATTAACTGAAAATGATAGGCTACCCCCTGTGACTGCAGCGTTGGTGGCGAGGAAAATGCTGAACATGTTCTGTTTTTGTGTTCGAAGTACCGCAAGGGGAGAGAAATATTTTTAAATTGGCTCTTAAGGACTTAAATATTAACTGGCCTCCCAATTTCTTTCTGCTCGTTTCTGGGAAGTGTGCTTTCGGCTTATTTTGTAATTTTATTGTAAATATTTGTTATTCTTCTTAGTTTCTTTTTATTTGTTTTGTTTTGTCTGTTTCTTCTGTTTTCTTAGTGTTTTATACTTACCTCTGTAAGTCCCGTGTGATACTTTGTGGTACACGGGAATTTTATGTGGTTTTTTTTTTTATAAAAAAAAAATCCTGCTTATTATTGTAATGTAATATTTGTTTGGTGAGTGAAGTCATTTTTAGTCACTCGATGTTTGTGAATTTCTACCGCTTGAGTGAGCGTGATCCGGGTGCTTTCGACACAGCAATTAAGTTTCATCGCAGGGTCACTACATAAGGCGGAGCCGTGATTGATGACCCCTTCGCCTAACAAAGCTGTTCCTAGCACTTCTCTTACACCCACACACGAGGCTGTCATATTTTGTTAAAGAGTCTATCAGTTTACCTCATAATCCGGGCCGTTTTCAAAAGTTTTCTGCTAGGAGCGTTTCAGACACCCAAATCCATCTGGCTCATCATTGGTGTCAGGACCGTATACGGTCCTGACACCAATGTCATGCAGTTCCCTATAGGGACTGTCTGTCACCATCTGTCATGCAGTTCCCTATAGGGAAACTGCATGACAGATATTGATAGTAAAGAAAAAGGCCTTAATGTTTAGGTAAAAAATTATTTTAATATGTTTTGTTAGGGTTATAATACAGTGCTGAATTCCTAATATTCTACCATGTGTTTCTAAAATTGAAAGATGGACATTTTAGTCCTGAGTGTTATAAAATCTCTTTTAAACCAGATTATACCATTTTCACAGGGATTTAGTAATGTATCCCATTTCCATTTCTGTATTATTTAATTACTATGGAGCAATTATAAGATCCCCTTTCAATGTTTTGAAGGTGTTGTCTGCCCTCTAAATGTCGTATTGTTCTAACACCAGCAATATGATATGGCACAACACGAGTAATCTATCTAGGCGGCAAAATTTCGATCATCCGCTAGTCGAAACAAAATGACCATAACGATCCCTGCCAACTGCCAGCCGGAATCACATGCTCACGTATACTTATCTACGGAAATCGGACGTGCGAATGGATTTGGGATCGGGTGTTGTAACTTAGTTGACTATACAACTATATGTAGACTATACACCAACAAAAAAACTATTTAAATATCCTTCCACGATGGCCACCAATTAAGAAGAGAATATTTATCATTTTCTAAAAAAAAAGCTTTCAAAAGCAAATTTTTAAAAATAATTAATGTCTTCCATGTTGAAGTTGGAAATAGATCATTCGTGTTGTCATCCATACGTATAGAGAACCAAGCGCCAGGCTGAAGTTCTTAAACTTTTGAAATACTTTTTACATCGTAATGTGCCTATTTCAATGCTAAATGAATTCATTTATTTTCCCAAATCCTACGATGAAATGCACAAGATACTATCACAATGTACAAGACAAGTATATATGTTATTCGGGTGCGATAAACTTTTCTGCTACACAATACTCTCGTTATGCATTTTGTATGCAGAGATCTCTGTTAAGATGTGCATTATAGATAATATAATTTATCAGCAGATGTGCATTATTGATCATTTATAGATCATTTATTTATGGCGGTTGCCTTTTATTAAATCTTAAATCAGCAAGCCTTGTTCACTTACATAACAATGCCTCGACGCACGTGAATGAACTTGATAAGTTAAAAAATTTAACGGGGAATATAATTATTTATTCATGTAATTCAGAACCTATATCATGGTAAGTTCTTGTGATAATTATAGGTACGAATACACTTTCTTTGGTCACATTTTATTGAGATGAAGCTTCATTGTTTCAAATCCAGCATTAATTTTTAATCAAATCCAATTAGGTGTTCCCTGAGAGGGTTTTGGGGTTTAAACATCAGGTATTAAAGGACATCTGGGAGTAAAGTTGTAGACAAACTATTTTATCTGTGTTTTGAATGTCACTTTTATAATTTGTATAAATATGAAGCATAGTGGTGGCGAAACAAATTTTCGGGAGGTGTTTAAAAATAATTTGTTATGCCGAGGAAAAACCTCATGTTGAGATAGTTCTAATGCTGCTACTTAAGTTTAATGGGGAAAATCTATTAAACATAATTAAGAAAAGTATTAACGGAAATACAGATTTTTCAGATGTAAAACAAAAAAGTATTCATTTAATTTCTGATGGAAGAATCCTTTTATTTGAGATTATGTACATATGTCTTGTAAAAGGAATGAAAATGTTTTATGATTTAATCCTTTCTACTGTATTTAATTGCGAAATCCAATAATTTAAACTGTAGATAATTCTATAATTTTTTATTCCGTTCAATCGTAGTCTTATTTATCCATATCATTCCGTTCAACCTTTAGCGCACGATAATAAAACGTCTTGAGCGCTAGACTGGAGTCTACGGGTTCAAGCTATTCACTTTCGTGTTTGTAGCTATTCGAAAATCGTATTTGAACTGTAGATCAGTGTCTTTTAAGTCTTATACAGCAGAAATGACAGCAGAGATTAAAAATCAGCCGTTTTCACTGCCAGGCTCTCGCCAACCAATACATGGAGCATAACTTCCATACATATTATCGCATAAGCATTCCATAGATGACATTCTTTCATTCGCCGCAAAAAAATTAATTGATTTGGAAATCTAGAGACTTTACCAATTAACTACATATATAAGCATTTAATCTGTCATCCGAATGCATTTAGCTCATATAATTCATTTCCTCATCATAATACGTGTCAAATTTGTTGCTTATTTTATAATAAAAGAATATTGATTTTGAAAAGTTGGACTGATAACTTTTCATTCTGATTTTCATTTTTCATTACTTTTCATTGTTGTTCCATTCTTTTTAAGCCATGGTGAAGCAAACGGAACTTATGAAAACGTGACCGTAGCGCTTCAAAACCACCTAAACAGCAAACCATTGTGAGAATGAAACTTAGTTCCATGACTTTTGAATATATTCGTGACTCATTTTTTGAACCCGTCCACTGTACGTTATAACTGCGGGAAAAAAAATTAACACCGAGAAGTAATTTTGAAATCAGTTCACACAGTTTCTTAAGATTTGAATCCTGAGAAACTTTATCTTTTACGTACTGCCTTTGTTTAATGTGGTTTTAAAACTTTGGGTCATCTCGATGGTCTGTTCATTTGTCATATTCCAAACACGTGCCCATTTACATTCGTATTGAGAGTTTAGATAAGCTTCGTTGATTTCTTCAAAATTAGACCAATTTCTGAGATCTCTAGATATTATCTAAGCTCTGTCGGCAGCAATTTTTTCCAGGCAACGTGTCACTTCGGGGAGAAGTTTTTTTGCCTCGTCATCGGATTAAAATACCTGTTAACGAGACCAAATCTATTTTGCCATTAGTCGCATAAAATCGAAAGATTTAGGAAGACAGACGCGGGCTTCACCCATTTCCGGTCTATTAAGTAACGTTTTCGCAGTTATTCGTATTTGGGCTACAGCTCCTTTTAAGGAGTCATTATTGCGATCATGAACGCAACACCTATTACCTTCCCTGCACATAATATAATGAAGTAAAGGGAAAAAAGATGTCAAACCTAAAATTTGCTTGTTAGGATGTTAATCTATTATAATTTACAAAAGCCCGGTGGATACAATTACCATGCATCATGTCTAAAATGAGAATTTGAGTGTCAAAAGAGATTATCTCAACTCATCTGTAATATTTCATTGCTATTGTTAAGTATTATTGTTACTGAGTATTAGTATTGTTAAAAATAATGGGCTAACATGTAATGAACATCGTAAGAGAATTCATTTGCGACTTTGGCGACCGATCATGACACAGGCGGACAGAATCCATACCCATCATCACGTGATAATTCTCATGAATCAAAGTTCTTGCAAATGCTTTCAAGCACCTTAGTGGTGTAAATGTAAAAACTTAATACGGCAGTGTTCTCTGGGGGCTATCCAATGTTGTAAGTACGTAATATCTTACAAGAAGAACGTTTGATGGCTTGGTTTGGTTTGGTTTGGAGCGCTACTGTGAACATTTTTTGCTACACGAGGGCTAATTGGACAGGAATCACATGCCTACAGTTTAAAACCGATTCCGAACGGCTACAAACATCCATGCCAACAGTAGGACTCGAACCCCCACTATATGAACCGAACGCCAGCGCCTTAGCCATTCGACCCCAACCTGGCTAGGAGAACATTCGAAAAAGAAATTCTGTATATTTGACTGTACAGGATAAATATTCCGCTTTTAATCGTAAGGAATATATATATATATATATATATATATATATATATATATATATATATATATATATATATATATATATATATATATATATATATATATATATATATATATATATATATATATATATATGGGGAGCAAGGGGAAGGACTAAGTAAGGACCAAAGTTATTTTCCTCTAAAAAAATTTACAACGGAGGAATTAAATCAGTTTTTAATAAAGCGATGCATGTTGTATAAATTTAATTATATGAGACATCTCACAACTTCTTTTGCGGAACCCATTTGTGTACCTATTTCTACCTGTTTAGCGATTGAAATCACTTCAAGAGGAAATCCATCTTCTTAGTTTTAATGTCAGATAAATGGCGAACAAAGAATATTCATCATTCATAAGTAACAATGAAAAGGAGATACGATGCGTTTGGAATTGCAAATGAGAGCTAAAAATTACTTCAGCAAAATGCGCACGCCAGTTTTAGCCGTACTTTTCCTTTCTGCATGAAGCTGCAAGTGCGAGAATGCAGCATGAATATTCTACACCTACATTATTTTGTTTTTAAATCTAATGTATCAAGTGTAGAACTAATAATGCATGTAAGGTTTTAAGAACTGACTATATATAATAATTTTTCTTCAAAAATTCCTCAATAAAATCATTTTTTTAAATTGCTATAGATTTCTCTAGTACTATGCATTATAATTTTTTTAACGGGGGGAATTTTTAAGAGGCCTGTGGAATGAATATAACGATTACAGTGATACATACAGAAAAATTGATTCATTTACATGCGCAAAGGAAAAACCTGAGATGTACAAGCTGGTTGTTCTATAAGGTGATTCACTCGACAGAAGCCCCGAAAATTCTGTAATTACTCGCGCTAGGACGAAAAAATCTGAATGAAACGATATGTTCTTCAGTGTTTAGCGCATCGCATCACATGGTTCTCAAATGAAGCGTGGTTCCATTTGTCGGGTTATGTTAACTCGCAAAACACCCGTATATGGGCCGCAGAAAATCCCTTTGCCACTAGCCAAGCACCGCTCCATGATCAAAAAATTGGTGTGTGGTGAATGTCTAAGTTACGCATCATAGGCCCAATTTTCTTTGACATCACCGTTAACTCTTACGTGTACCTGGACATTTTTGAATAGTTCGTGAATTTACCGGATGATCGTGAATCTACTGGTTAGTTAACGGATGTTACTTCCAGCAAGATGGAGCAACTTGTTACACATCAGGAAGCAACATGGCGGAAATGCAGTCCTTCTGCGACAGGATAATTTCGAAGGGGCTTTGGCCACCCCGGTCGCCGGATCTGACACCACCAAATTTCTTCCTTTGGGAAAAGTCTATCTGAAGAAACTCTGCACTGAGGGAGATTTGAAGAAAAACATCCAACGTGTAACTGCTATTTCCCCGATATCCTTGCCAATACGTTCTGGAACATGGAGCGTCGCGTTGGACTGCTTCTGGCAGATAACGAAGATCACTTCAAGCATCGCATGTAATGCAATCGATTGCACATACGTCAAGGGATGCAGCTTTTTTATTTGGTTCAGACTGCTTCATTCTAGTGAGAGTTATTATAGAATATTCGGGGCCTCTTTCAAGTGAATCCCCTTATGCTATATCCAACAGAACACTGTATATGTATGTGTAATAAAAAAATAAATGAAAGAGCTACATCTTCATTTAACCGGGAATTACGACATGGAATAGCTAAAAAGTGACAAAAAGCTCCTACGAGTTCCCTCATCTCCAAATTCTCAGCTCAGTCTTCTTAATCTTTTATCTGTTTTTACGAAGGGTGGAGGGAATAAATTTATCCGTCATCAAAATTTCAGCAAACAAAGGGAATTCTCCTGGTCAAATATTTTGTTAATCAAACATAGTAAGGGGAGAGTGATAGACTTCTGTTAAACCTCAGTTTATTGGAATGGTAAGATTGTTGATGAAACTTAGGAACAAATATCTCTTTGCTTTGTTTTAAAAAGTAGTACCTAAATATCGCTCAAAGGGAGGAATTCGAAGGGGTAAAATGCTATGAATTGATTCCAAAGATTTGCGCAACCCAAGGCTGTCAACCCCAAACAGCTGTGGGACAAGAATGACAGGGATTTTGAACTGACTGATATACTGGAGTAGAGAGAAGGTTAAACTTGTTCCTTTTTTTTCCTAATGCAGAGGCACTTGTCGTGAGACATTCGCCTTTAGTCATTCACCGCGAAGTCTTGCTGGTTACTTTATCGTGGGAGCACCATTTAGGCGAACCAGTATTGCTCCCTAAGACGGAACAACACCTTAACGAACAGAAAAGACAAAACCTTTGTGCTCGAGGAATAAACAGAAAATACAACGTAAATAAAACACAAATAGCAGTAAGGTGCAATTTTTGCAAAATTGCACCTTACTGCTATTTGTTCTTTATTTACGTTGGATTCCCTGTTTATAACACGTTAACGACCAAGCCTTATTCGGGATTCGAACCCGAGTTAACTGCGTGGAAGCTCACGATGCTTACCACTATAGCAATAAAAATAAATATTTCAGGTAATCTCTTCTAACGAAACTACTGCGGGTAATTAACGTAGAATTACTTATCGTTGCTTACCTCTTTCCTTATCTTTTCCTTTTTGACGCTTTTTGGTACTTTTCTGTTTAACCGTTTACTGCTACTGGGTTTGGCGCTGCCAAAATGATAACTCGCGACGGACTCTGAAATTTTTCTTTCCGAAGGACCGTTATTGAGGAACGTAATCCTACGTTAAAACGTAAATTATACGTATAATTTATTATCCTTAATTATTATCCTTAATTATTTGATACGTGCTGTATCAAATAATTAAGGATAGAAAATACACAGTCCAGTCCCATTAATTTGACCACCTGTCAAAATCCAGAATAACCACCTTTCGCAGAGCGGACCGCTGCGAGTCGTGCAGGAAGAGAGTCAATTAGGTTCCTGAAGATGTTCACTGGGATGTTGAGCCATACCGACTCCAGTGCCGTGGCCAGCTTCTCTAGGTTACGCGGGTGAGGATCCATGGAGCAAACAACCCAATCGAGGTAGTCCCACAGATTCTCGATTGGGTTCAAGTCCGGGGAATTTGTCCGCCAAGGGAGTACGGTAAACTCCTCCTAGTGCTCTTCGAACAACGCAGTACACTGCGAGCTTTATGACACGTCGCATTGTCCTGCTGGTAGATGCCATCATCCTGAGGAAAAACAATTCGCATGCAGGGGTGATAATGGTCCGCAAGGATAGATGCGTACTTGTGTTGATCCATCGTGCCTTCCACAATGATGAGTGAACCCAGAGAACACCACGAAAACATTCCCCAGACCATAATGCTCCCTCCTCCAGCTTGGACCCTTCCGGCAATTGTTGCAGGGTGTTTGCTTTCAGACGTGTCACGCCGTGTACGCCAACGTGCATCTGTCCGATGGAGCATAAAACATGATTCATCGGAAAAAGTCACCTGTCTCCACTCAGTGGAAGTCCAGTTGCGGTACTGGCGTGCAAATTGCAGCCTTCGTCGCCGATGAACAGCAGTCAGCATAGGTGCATTAACCAGGCGTCTGCTACGGAGGCCCATACGCAGCAACGTTCGCTGAACCGTCTTTGTGGAGGCACTGTTGCTGGCCCCTTGGTTCATCTGGACAGTCACTTGCTCAACGGTTGCACGTCTATTCGCCCGAACGCATATCCGCAGCAGTCGTTCATCTCTGCCATCTGTGGCCCGTGGTGCACCACATTTGCCACGTCGCTGATTTTGGATAGTGCCATTTTGCCATGCACGGTATACTTTTCCCACGGCGGCCCGCGAACAGTTTACAAAATTAGCCGTTTCGGAAATGCTTCCACCCTTGGCCCGAAAGCTAATGATCATGCCCTTTTGGACGTCGGATAACTCGCTCCGTTTCTGCATGACCGCAAGAACTTAAATTTTTTTCCGAATGCCTACAACACATTTTATATATCCACCAAATTTTCTGATGACACGTGCCTTCTGTGATTGGTTATTTAACGTTGACGTCAAAAAAAGGCGGTGGTCACATTAATATGACTGGACTGTGTAGTACGAGTAATCTGTTTAGTAAAAGAAAAAATTATGTAACTTATTTATATATTAGGAAAGTTAATGTTAAACTTCCCTTTCTTTAACCCTACACTGCCATTTGGCTGCAGGGGAAATTTTTCTGCCTGTTCTTTATAGATGTTACCAAATCAGTACACACGAAAGAAGGATTACGACCGTGTTTTTGAATATGGTTGCAATTGATTTTGATATCACTTAGTAATTTTCTTACATTCTTAAAATTTTGTAATTCACTTTAAAAGCAATCATGCATTGTAGGGTTTCAAAACCTAATATATTTATGCAACTTATATTTTGAACTGACTGACATAACTAAATTATGGAAAACAAATTTAGAAATGCGTTATCGTTTTGTAATTTTTTAATATCAAAGTGGTAATCTAAAAATTCTTTGTGGGTATGATAATATTGAAGTGTCAAAAATTTTGTATAATATTAAAGATTTTAAAATTTTGGGATCTTTAAATAATCATTCACATCAGTGGCATAATCAGGAAGCATCACTGTAAAAATATTGGGAGATAAAGGTAATCCTAGAGCTACAATTTTAAATGAAATTGAATTCCGATTTGCTCTAGTGAGTCACACCGTAGTTTAAAGGAATTATATTAATATTTTTTATGTGTAGTTTCGTTTCCAAAAAATGAACAAGAAATTGACTTTAAGAAAATTTTTATTGATTTAGAAAATTCTACTTTTTATTTTTTAAGTTAGAAACCGTAGAACATATTTTAAACCTACATCTTCAGCGAACGGAAAATTATCAAGAAATTAGTGTCTTGAAACCACAGAATTGCACAATTCAGTTACAGTCTGTACGTAAGAGACTTTAGGAACTTAACTCGACTGCCTAATCCCTTAAAGAGATTTAAATTTGCATTATTAAATTAGAAGCACCTGCGTCAACTTTAGTTAAAAACTGAAGTTTTTATTTTTTTCATTGTTTAATTACTTTTTTTTGGGGGGGGGGAGTTTGGAGCCGCTATTCTTTCTACCTTCTGTGATAAAATTTTGTGAACTATATTCAAAATTTAAAGACCAAAACGCTTTTAGATATTGGGTTTCATCACATACACGTGGACTTTAATACTGTTGTGTCACATGAAATGACAGGCATATATAAAAATTTTAGGGCTAGGGGTCTCAGAAATGAAATTTTCTCTGTCGCAATGATGCGTGCGAAAAAAACCAATTAAAAAAATCTGACATACCTGTTGATAATAACGGATTTGGTAAATTAGTAGATACCAGGGAAAGTTTTATTTAAAAAGAACTGTCATATAAAAATTCTATTTTCAATAGTCATATCTGTTGATTTGACATATATTTTGTTTTCCTTGAAATCTTTACTTTTCAAAAAACAACATCGGCATAAGAGTGGCCTTTCAAAGCGTCTTAGTCATAAATCTTTGATTTGCAGCATCAACAAGTATTTGGACAAGTTAAAAAAAAAGTACCATCGTTAAGGCAATATTTCATCGTTATAATTTAACTAGATCTGTCAGCATATGATGCTGGAATTTCAACAGAAAATCGAAAGATAAATTATATTTTTAAAAATACGTCGTTAAGAGATATGTCTGGAAATGAAAGCATCGATGTATGATAAATGAGTTGGAGGTCCCAATATTGATAGTTGGAAGCGCTCTGCATATTTCAACAACCCATCGGGTGATTTCGGAGATAGTTTTTGCAGATCAAAGTTCGATCCGCTTTGTAGAGGCGCACCATTAATTTTGTCATCTTCCGCTGACAACACAATGGCCAAAGAAAATACTTCTCACAAGAGCGCATACATTAATAAAAGAGGGCGCGAATTTCGCGACACAATGCAAGCAACTACTGCCCATCAGGCGTGTAAGAACTTTTGTCTATTATTTTCAGACATTTTTACTCCTTTGCCTGACAACATAATTTCGATTTCACTTTCAAGCAATGGGACAAAACTAGACTTTTGCTCGAAAATATATGTAACAGCAGTAACGCTCACAATGGGAAACACGCTGGCGGTGTTTCCGGGGAGCGGAAGAATGAAATTCAAATGGACGCGGATTCTGACATTCCTCCTCTTAATTTTTGTTTAACTTTTTGTGATCTTCTCAACAACCGAATGAAAATGTACACATTTAGGCCCGCATGAGCACCATTTATGAAATATATTTGTATATGGCGTTTTCTGTAGCTGCAGTATATGGTGTTCTCCAAGTTTCATTACGCCACAATTTCGGGTATATGGCGACATACATAGCCAGTTAAATAAGAAAAGCTCACGCAAGGTGAGATGAGAATGGAAACTCATTTAGGTTAGTTTTGCATACCCGCAAAGTTATTTTTGCGGTGCTGTGTGTCTGTCAGCAGAGTAGAAGGCTGTAGTAGGTGGCCATTAATAGACTACGCGGTTTGTAATTTCGGGACACGAATTTCTGAGGTAAGTGGCTTCCCATCAGGTACTGTGATGTAAATCTTCCATTAACTTGGTTAGATCGCTGATCAGTATAAGTATTTAATGTCTGGAATCCTTACGACTTGAACACTGGTAGTTTCTAGGGATTTCAGTTATTCAGTTCATCCTGTAAGATACACAGCTTGAAATAACGAGGGCATACATCTTCAAATGTTATTGATTAAACAAAGAAAATATTAAGTTTAAGAGTTCTCAATTTTTTTTCAATTTTGTCATTTAAATTTTCTTAATAAGGCGTCGGTATTGGTCCACAAGACTTTTCACACTTTCGTCCATTAAATTAAATAGATACGCACTTAAAAGTATGAAAGAAACTGAGAAATAAATTTGGGATTATACAATCATAACAGCTTTTCTTTTAGGCACAACTTTTCTTTTTAACACAATATTTCAGTATTTAGCACTCGTTTCTTAATAACAGGATGTACATGTTATGAATTGAAATATATTTCTCAGATTTGAAAAGAAATTCTTGTAATTGTGGAACTAAACGTAATTCGTCGTTGTGTCAGACTAAATTCGAGTCTCCGTCTTTCAAATAATCCTGATAAGGTCTGAGCTTTAAAAAGAGTAAAAGAGAAACCCTAAAACGAGACATCACACCGCAACAAAATAGAAAAATGGTGGATCACATCCTTTGAATTTTGTACTGCATTAAAAAAAGTTCTTAAAGGATGTTCTTAAAGGAATTCAGTGCTTAAAGGATGTATAGTTTTTTTGCATATCTGCTGAGAAAACAACTGTGTTTTCATTTTTTTTCATTTCGGTATTTAGAAAAAGTTTAAAAAAAATTGTATTCCAGTTTTATAAAAATTTCTTAAACAAATTTTTAAATCACTTAGAAGACCAAAAAAGCATTTGCAGGGTTATTTTTGCTCCAGGCAAAACATTTTTTAAATTTTACCCTAAATCAAAAAGCCTGAAGCCAGTTTAATAAAAATAGAACAAAGAAATTTCATCGAAATACCTTGCAAGGAATTTTAGATGTACGTCCTATTAAACATGGCTAAAGGGCTCGAGATAACGCGCTGGCTTTCAGTGGGGAGGGTGCTCGGATCGAATCCCGACAAGCGCCATTAAATACCACCGTGCCTAGGCCGTATATGGGCACGTTAAATCCGAAGACCGGAAAGTCCCCCTATGAGGTCAAAGATGGTGGGAGAGAGTACGATTCCCCCATATGTCGCCCCTGGGAGTGCTCGGTTAAAATTGAGGTGGCAACTAGCTACCACGGGCTCCGACCCTTGTGGTGCTATGTAAACTGGAGCCGCACCCTTTAGCTCGATGCCTATATGGACCTGGTCTGGAACTTCCAGCCAGGGAAACAACAAACATGGTTGAAAGTTCCCTTCTAAAACAAACGAATACAGCATAAAAATAGTTGCGTAGAAGATGTTTTTTGTAACTAAGGATATTGGCATCAAGTATGGCGTGGTGGGTGATAAAATTGTCTGGAATTTTATGTTAGTTAATTAAGTTCCATTAAACTCAAAACATATTGCTATTAATTTTTTAACGATGTGCAGAAAAGTTCTGAACTTCTTTTGTTTGGAGCGTATAACGGTCATAACCTCAATTTCACTTATGAATTTTATGAGGTTGGAGAAGTTAATGTATCGGGAACTTTTTCTTCGGTAAATATTCTAAGATATTTTCTGCTTCGAGTGCCATCAAATATTGAAAAGATAACAATACACAATGACGATCCTCACCAAGCAATCGAAATGTTTCTAATAATGAACGGCCCATTAGCAACGATACTAACGACGTTCGTAGCCATTAATAGTGCATGAACCCAGATTCCCAATTCTGCATTAATCAAATACCGATAGGTTGGTTTCATCTATCATGTAGAGAGATTTCAGATAATAGGTGTATAAACGAGATCCTATGCGTTCTAGTTCTTTTATAATTGTTCGATCACCGAGTAATTGCGCACAGCAGAGCGATTTCGTAGAATTCTAGATTCGTTACAATTAAGTACAAGATTAAATGCTAGGTTAAATCAGGGAGAACGTTTATAGCAGTCATCAGTTACGGTTTTAGGCAGAGCCTATTGTTCGAAAGATATTCATGCTGTAGATCTTAAGGGGTTCGGTACAATTTTTTTTAAAATTTATTTGCACGCATTTCGTATTGATTTTTCCCCCTCAAATATGTCTTTATATGAAAATAATAAACATATTAAAATTCTTTTTAATTATTTGAAAATTGGTTTTAAAAGAATTTCCAATCCAAAATTTAAAGCATGCGTAGTTTTTAATATATCTGCTGAAAGACTCAATTAGCACATTTCTTTTATTTTTATCTAGAAAACGCTTCAAAATAACGGTTTTTCAGCATTTAGAAAGATTTTATTTAAAGGAATTTTAATCTTTTCCACAGGCAAAAAAGTAATTTTTTCAGAGCAATTTTCGCTGCAGAGAAAATATTTTCAGAATTTTTACTCTAAATCAAAAATTACGAAGATGGTTTGTGAGGCAATAGCGCCCTTTACGCGTATGCTCTTTCCCGCGTAAAACCACAATCCCGCGCGATTGAGTGCGCGTGTGAAGGTGTTGGAGAGGACGGGAAAGCTGCTTTGGAGCGTACTGCAAGTTTTCCCGCGCACAATCCCGTACGCTCCAAGCACTCGCGAAAGAGCGTACGTGTAAAGGGCGCTATTGAAATGAAAATGGAACAAAGGAACGCCGTACAAATTTTCAAGGAGATACATTGCCAAGAATTTTAGATTTATTTGTTTAAAGGGGTGAATCGTGGAAGGATCAATTCCAGATAGATAAATGGATTTAATGATCAGGGGAAGCACAGACAATACAGAATAAAAAGGTTGTATCTGGCAATGTAATAATCGGAGAAACATGCAGTTTGCGTTATTTGGTTCTAAAAGCTCTTTACGGTGTTTTGACCAAGACAATAGACAAAAATTGGTTTTCTTTTATAATGTTGTGTCATAGATCTTCTTAAGGCTGCAAGCCAAATAAAGTATTTCTGGTTTTATTACTGTTATCTAATTGTTAATGTTAATGGGATGAAGGGTTTAGACACTCCGGTTACAAGGTTCAAAGTATACAATTGTTTTTACATTCATTGTGGACACTGTAGACGGCTGTGATGTGTTTTGTC
The DNA here is from genome assembly GCA_907164885.2 of Dolomedes plantarius. Classification (NCBI taxonomy): domain Eukaryota; kingdom Metazoa; phylum Arthropoda; class Arachnida; order Araneae; family Dolomedidae; genus Dolomedes; species Dolomedes plantarius. The sequence continues at coordinate 34,875,517 of OU015497.1, forward strand.
ACAGTGTAAGCTTCCTTCTGATGGTACCGTTCACACAGGGTATGTCAGCCCTTCTTTTGACCGCTACAAGCCTCCAGTTGTATCTTAGTCACGCAGCTTAGTTTAAAGAGGTGTAGAGTAAAACTCTTGCACGAGAGTCCTTCACAAAAATCGAATTAGGAGTAAAAATTATAGTCAGTGGTATCCAAAGCCCCCTTTTCTCTTTTGTGTTTCCAAATTTGAAAAAAAAAATGCAAAACTAGAACCCTCTGTAGTCTAGTGAATTTCCACTTTTCTAATAGCGATATTAGGTTCCTATTTCTAAAACTATCGACAATTCTTAATACGTTTAAGAACGATTCGCTATTTAGCAAAATTATAAAATAATTTAGAGTAAATTTTAGTTAGCTTATAATGTGTTGTATTTTCAAAAATGATATTAACTGACTAATAATTTCAATTGCATGCAAAGAGTTTTCAGTAAACAATGTTAATAAAAAAAATACTTATTATAAAATTTAGACAGGTCACACTTGATGAAAAAGTTCAAAATTTGAAAGCCCCATTTCAGTGTTTTTCAAATTTCCTATAATAGTGACATCCTCAAACTAGATAATTTTTAGTCTCGGGTCGTCGATTTCTTTACATACTTACAATTCACTGTCTTACATAACAATAAAATAATAGTGCGGAAAAATAATCAGTTTGTATTGTATGCTGTTTGTATGGGGGAATTTTCAACTGTAAAAGATTTTTTGTTGCATAGAGACGTTAAGGTATCTGACTACGTTTGGAGCACTTTTTAACGTCGGATTACGTTCCTCCATCACGGTCCTCCGGAAAGTAAAATTTCAGATGTCCTGCGTCGCGAGTTATAATTTTGGAAGCGCGTCAAACCCAGTTTGTATCACTTGGGTAAGCAGTAAAGAGTTAAACAGAAAAGTACCAAAATGCGTTAAAATTTTGACACGAGAAAAATCATAAAAATTCTTTTAAGATAAAATCCTTTTTGCATGTTTACCTCCATTTTTTCTGATTTTTGGTGAATTTTTAAAGATTAGTTTTTAGAATTTTATTTATTAAAGGCTGATCACGTGGTTTCTTTTCTTTTTGTAATACTTTAAACTAATTTTTCGTAACATGCATAACAATGAAAAAAAGACAATTTTTTTTTCTTGCTAATGCGGCAGACGATTGGACATTATCCAAAAAAATATTAAAATACAGTAAAAAAAAAATTTCCACAAACTGTACTATATTAACTGTACTATATTCTTTAGTATGTTCTATTAGATCCAATTTGAATATTTTCTTCTACATTATTTTATATGTAAAAATATCCGTTATGATTTTTTTTATAAATATATATTTTTTTGGCATTAATTGCATACATTGACCGTTGTATTTACTTTGAATGTACTCCGTAGCGAAGCGCGGGTATTCAGCTTGTATATATATATACATACGTTCATATATATAGATAGATACATACATATATACATACATACATACATACATATGAACATACAAAAGAAGTAAGAAATGATAAGTAATCCTATGTAAATAACTCGCGGTAGTTTCGTTAGAAGACACTACCTGAAATTTGTTAAGCTTTAATAATCAAAACTAGTGCATCTTTTCTTTTGAAAAATATACAGCACTGATTAATTACATATATTTTTAGTTCAAATGTGATATAAAATCATTAAAAAACAAATATAATTTTGGTAAAAATTTCATAACATTTTAAAGTATAGGGAATTTTCTATAATTTTTTAGTACAATTGAGTGCTTACGCCAGAGACCCTACACACTCAATTCAACTGAATATATTTTAATTTTATTTATACTATATACTGTTGTGACACTTACCTGTGTTTTGAAGTAAAAGTTTTACAATATTTCCAAAAATCACTGAAATATATGAAAAAAGTGAAAAAACACACAGATTTTTTAAAAAATTATCTTTTTTTAAATACAGGTACTTGTAGAATGATCAAATTAACACATATAGCTTTGCTGTTCGATCAAAACATAGTTAGTAATATGTAAAACACTGATGCAAAATTTCATTAAAATATCGTTGTCTTATATAACAATAGAATAATTGTGAAGCAAATATATCGGTTTGTGTTGTATGCTGTTTCTATAAACTGATTACAGAGGTATTAACTGATTTTGAATTTTGACTGCATAAGAAACTTATTCAATAGGAAAATTAATAAAAAAAAATTACCACAAAATGTTAAGTATGACAAAAATCGAATCTGATTACAGTTGACTAAAACATGAGCTAAGCATCAGTGCTGTAAACCAGTGTTTTTCAACCTTTTCCTGATACAGTAAAACCTCGTTTATCAGGACTACCTGGGACCATAGGCAATTCGGATAATCGAAATTCCGGATAATTCGGGTAATATGGGTAATAAGCAAAACAAAATCCTTAACTAAGCAGATTTACCGTTTATTACGATAAAAAAACTCTGTTTTGTAACAAAATTACATAGTATTGTTTATCAGACATTATAAAATAAAAAAATAATTTTTCGCATCATTTCTTAACAAAGAATTTCTTAAATTCAACGAAAAGCATTTTATTACCATGATTTATTGTACAAACTATGCAGGAACTGTATTTTGAATCAAACCAAAAAGCGAATATTTGTCATACTTGTATTTACGTTCTTGCTATCACAGTTAAAAATTGTTATCTAATGTGAACATTAAATAAAAATAATGTCTACAAATATGACCCGGATAAACGAGGTTTTACTATAGTTGCAACCCCCTCCCTCCAACACTTGATAATATATTTCTGGGAAATTGTAGATTTCTTAATATGCTCTGTACACGAATAATTCATTGTTTTATATAATTGTTTATTAGTTTATGCCATGAACCATTTTTTAAAAAATGAGCACAGATTTATTAACTAATTCAGAAATTTAATTACTTATGAAACATATAAAATTATGAAATCAATGAAAAAAAAAAACTAGAATAATATGAAGTATTTTAGGATGGTGCGTCTTGCAGAATTTATATTTATATTATCTATAATACTAGAAAGACATAATCTCATTTCTTTTTCAATCGATTTTAGCCTCTCGATTGTGTTATTTTCAATAGTTGTCAGTGTAGAAAAGACTCGTATTTTAAAATGAATGCTTACATATTTTTTGAGTTTGAAAATGAAACTGTCGGCCAATATTTCAGAATAAAATGCATATGCAACCCCAATTTTCCCTCAAGAGTAATAGGCGAGTGTCACTATTAATTCCAGTCTCATAGTTTAAGGGGTATAATTTAAATTCAGTTTTAAAATGATCGACGCACTTCCATATTTTTTTATTTGCATGCAGGGATTTGAGCCGTAAATCCATATTAAGTTTTATTTGAAAATAATATAGTGGAAACATACATGCAGATACGGTATTTATAGAAAAAAAATTTGATTTCGCGAAATTATTATGCCACATGCTCTGTTGGAAAAGCACACAAAAATGGCCCAATACTCTATGCCAGAGGTGGGGAACGCGCGGCCTTGAGGCCGCATGTGGCCTGCGTGATCTTCTTGTGCGGCCGTCGTAAAAGCTAGCACTTGTATTAATTAATATTTAATTATATAGATTACAACAATTTGCAAATCAATGGAATTAAATAAAGAACGGCATGAATGTATGTAGAGTGTCGGTCAAAATAAAGTTGACATTTTGAAAATGTTGTCTAAAGTCGCTTCAATTGTACATGATGCTTCATTTACCTTGATTGTATGATACTTTAACTACACTTTATATGTAATTTAATGCCCAGAGTTTCTTAGCAATACTACCAGACATGTTATATGATCTCTACACAAAAACTATTTTCTTACTATTATTGTTGTGACTGACTCCATGTACGTTAAGAGTATTATTTTTCTGCACGAATGGCAACAGGAAGATTTAAGTTCGGGTTTTTTTTGGAATTGTTTTGTTTTTAATTTAAATAAAGGAATGCTTTTCTTTTAAAAACGGAAGCCCTTTTGATGCTAAAAAGGATCCAATAGAAATCTGGAAAAATGCTGTTGAATATCCATGCCTACGAGAACATGCACGCCGTTTACTTTCCTGCTTTGGAAGTGCTTACTGCTACGAGTCAATATTTTCTCTCATGACAAAAATTAAAACTAGTTTAAGAACGCAAATCACAGATGCTCAGTTAGAGGACACAATTAAGGCCTCGCGTTTTGAAGCTTGATCCAAATATTCAATTACTTTCAAGCAAGAAACAAAGGCAATATCCCACTAACTTAAATTTTCCATCGGATTTTAAAATTATTTTAGGAATTGTTGTTATGCCAGTTATTTATAATTTAATACTATTATTTTTCTATTGTATTTCTTTATAATGCTAAAATTATTTAAAAATACTTCTACTTTATTATTTTTAATTTGACATGATATTTAAATATGTAGTTGTTTATTAAAATTTTAAAATCTGGATAAATATATATATATAGATATGTGTGTGTGTGTGTGTGTGTGTGTGTGTGTGTGTGTGTGTGTGCTTGTGTGTGTGTGTGTGTGTGAGTGTTTGCTTACATAAATAAAAATACCAACAGTGAAATATAAAAAGTTACAGCGGTATCTATGAATCTAATAATTTTATAAAAAATAATAATTAATGATTAATGTTATAACAAGTTTTTACCCTTATGTGAATACAAAAATATTTTATATTTTAACTTTTTATGTCAAATAATAAATAAATAAGGTCTTAATTTTTTTTTTGTTATTTGCATAATATGTTTTTTTTGTGCATTATATATAATGCACCAAATTGTTAAAACTATACCTAACTATAATAATTTCATAAAAGTTGCATTTTTAGGTACATCAACTATGCGGCCTCCTTTATTTCTACCTAATTTAAATGTGGCCTCTAATGGTAAAAAGGTTCCCCACCTCTGCTCTATGCTTTTCTACTACTATACGTAGATTTGTCAGAAGTTCTTCAACGTTTAATACTGTATTAATTTAGCAAGGAGTAGATTAAAAAATACCCTCGATGAACAGCCTCGGCACCTTAGTAGAAAAAAAAATGCATTCTTCCTCTGAAGAAATCTTAGAACCAAACATTTCACATGCCTGTTTCCCGGTAGGTACTTGCAAAATAAATAAAAGACATACAAAGGGAAATGTATGATACATCTCTAAAAGCAACTACAATTTAAGCGAGGTGGCAGTACATTTTTCACTATGGGCTCACAGAGATCAAATAGAAAGTGAAAACAAAGGCTTCTTGAATCCAGAATCAACCAAATTATTTGTTTTCAGTTTTGAACCATCTGTGACTTTCGCAACGATCTTTTACCTGACGAAGGAACTACATTAGCTGGTCAGAGAGAAGTAGCAATTCTTTTGCTTCATTTGGGATTCAAGTAGCTTTGTTTTTTCCTTAACCGAGGCAAACTCTCCATAACTTCATCGTTGCGTTGTGTAGAAGTGAAATGGTAACATAGTAGACACTAAACTATAAAACTGTCATCATACGGTCTACATCGTAATATTACGGGATAAATCTGTCATTTACTCTCACATCTTACATTTGTGAAGCACCGAGAGTTTCAAACTGATTTTGCATATGCAGAAGGTGGAACGAAACATTTTAACTTTACCCTCGATCACTTATAGTAAGCAAAAGTTCCCTTCTACTATTGCATTCCATCACCTAAAATACAAACTTAATCAACAATGTTTTCGAGATACAGGAAGTCAAACCAAGAGATATTTTGTTTCTTTTATAAGTTATTCATGGTTCTTCCAAGGTAAACTTTTCCCCCCTATTGCCTTCTTATATGATGTATTTAAGCTGTCAAAATATTAACTTGATGAAAAGATTTTAATCTGCCCCGACCCCGTCAAACATTTTTATTTTCTGTGACTGTATGAGTTTTACATGATTTTTTAAATCCTTTCCATTCATTCTTGACTTCTAATTGTGTGAGCTTAACTTGTCTTTAAGGATGATATTTAAGCTGTCAAAGTGTAATCTTAATCCGTCAATTTTGAGCTGTCACAAGGTTGTCAACGGTTATTCTTTCACTGATTTTATAAAATTTTAAAGTTTTTTTTCCCCACTGAAACAACCTTTTATTTTAATGATGAGTTCAGTTAGAAGAATAAATCGACTTTTATAAACGTACTGAAGTTGTCGAAATGTTGATTCAATTTTTTTTTTAATTTGGCAAAATTTAGAGGCCGCAAGCCAAAAATCATTAATATACTTCACATCATTTAAAAATTGGGTGTCCAGTCTTTCGGCTAGTCTGAGCCGCATTGAGAGAAGAGTAAAGGCCTGTTCACATAGAATTCGTCAGGTCAGCGTAAAAGTTTTTAACCAATCATATATCAATCATTGACCCATTTAACCAATCAGCGCCAACGGACTTTTTAACGCTAACGCTAACGGATTCTCTGTAAACAGGCCCTAATTGTCGAGAGCCGCATATGAAAAATATATTTCTACTAAATGTACACTGCTGGCCACCCAAATTGCAACACCAAGAAAGACAAGAGATAACACAACAAAATTTATTTTGTAGATAACATGTTGACCAAGTATCAAATGATTAAATTTATAGACTTCTGTGAAGTGTGGTTCCTGCCAAAATCAGTAGCCAGAGTAGCCGCCATTGTTGGAGATCACCGCTGCCACACGCCTCGGCATTGATTCAGAGAGACTTTGGATGAGTTCTTGGGGTACAGCAGACCAAGCAGCTTCCACACGTTGCCAAAGTTGATCTGCTGTGGCAGCTGGGGATGGAATGTGGGTCAATCGTAGAGCAACCATGGACCACATGCTTTCTATCGGCGAAAGATCCGGAGAGCGAAGCGGCCAGGGAAGCAATTCAATCTGGCGATTGACGAAGAACCGTTGAACAATGCGTGCCACGTGTGATCGCGCATTATCCTGTTGAAATATGGCTGTGGGCAAGCCCTGAAGGTAAGGAAGGACAACTGGCTCCAACACCTCGGAGATGTAGCGCTGGCTGTTTAAAGTACCGGCAATGCGTTCTAGAGGTGTGCGAGAGTGATATCCAATACCGCCCCATACCATAATACCCGGTGCAGGACCAGTGTGGCGGTGCATAACGCAGCTGTTCAGCATCCTCTCTTCACGGTGTCTCCAGACTCGAATGCGACCATCGTGCTGTTGCAGACAGAATCGTGACTCGTCAGTAAAGACAATTTCATTCCATTCTGCCGTCCACATCCTTCTGTCATCGCACCATTGGCGGCTGAGACGTCTGTGGTTCTGCGTTAAGGGTAGACAAAGCAATGGACGTCTTGCGGACAGACCACTCTGCTGTAAACGGCGTCGAATGGTACGCGCAGACACTGGATGATGCGTTACAGACTGCATGTGCTGTGCTATGGTTCGTGATGTGACTGAGCGATCCGTTACTGCCATGCGCACAATTTGCCTGTCATCACGTGAAGTGGTGCGCTGAGGTGGATGCGATCGAACACGCCGGTCCGTCTTACCCTCCTGCATCCAACGATCACATATCCGCATTACAGTTGTTTGGTTTCGTCCAACATGACTACCAATTTCCCTGAAAGATAATCCACAATCTCGGTAGGCCACTATCCTTCCTCTGTCGAACTCGGATACTTGATCAAAAGATGATCGCTGTTTTCAACGAGGCATAATTGATCGTTTTTTTGAAAAAACCACAAGAAAAACACAATTGCCGAACTTGAAATCGTCGAAATCTCCAAGCCTTAAATAGCGCTTTGAAGTGGCGCCACAGGCACGCGTGATGTGCGTCTGCGCTGAAATTCTAATCATTTGCATATCTCACCTCCGCTAATGCATGTTGTAAATTTCATGTTATTTGCATGTTTCCTTCAGGGTGCTGCATTTACAGTGGCCAGCAGTGTATATAATGTATGTAATGTATTCATCAATTATTTTGAACTGTTTATTATAACGTTTAAAAAAGGAGGCAACAGAAGCATTAAATTATTGGGATATTTGACCTCATTTTTGTGAAACTGTTCCATCACTGTGTGGTTCGATGGAAGTGGTTGGAATTCTTAGTGAGTTTTAAAGACGCTCATCAGACATTTTTCATCTAATTGTTCTACCTGCGCTTCATCTTTGAAAATAGTTGTTCGCAAATGTACGCAGGACAAAATAGCGATAGCATGATAAAAGCGTAATTCTAAAACTTTTCTCTGAGAAGATAAATCTTAAAAAGTTTGTGGCCTTGTGAGGCCGCATTATTAGCTGTCAAGGGTCGCGACCTGGTCACGCCTGATTTAGACTAATCCAAATGTTTCCTCGTAATTTAGGGAGGATTTAGGGGATAGGGAGTTAGGCAAAAACAATAAAAAAAGGTCATTGGAAGTAGTCAACATGAGGTTCAGTGGTTAACAATTTCTAAATCGAACGACAAAAGAAACGAAAGTCAACAGAATTAATATTAAGAATAACATTTAATGAAAATAGAATGTGCTCTTAGTAAGAAGCACCCTTTCGAAGTGACAAAAATTTACTTAAAGCGGGAATCGAAATGTTGAAAATCAATGCGCATGCGCGCTATACAGGAAGTGATCTATTTATAGAAATCTCGCGCTACAATTCACTATAGCAGCTGTTAGTAGAATTACATTGCGAACAGTTTACGATTAAAAATAAAAAAGAGTTAATATAATCGAAGAAAGAAAAGTCCGGAGATGATCAGACTGGAACATCCCGGCCACCGTTGGACGGTTGTCCAACATCTTCACTGATGGGTAAGGGCACAACCTTCGTGATCGCTCGGCGGAAGGTTCCCTTAGATGTCTTTAAGTCCAGTACTCGTACCACTCCGTCAGCTCCAGGATGAAGTCCAATGACTCTGGCAAGGTTCCATTCCAAGGGTGTCTTGCAGGGCTCCTTTAGCAGTACAAGTTGGTCTACTTCTAGGTTTTGTCGTCTTTGGGTCCACTTCGGTCTTGTCTGCAGCTGGTTTAAATATTCTGTGGTCCATCTGTCCCAAAACTTTTTCCTCATCTCTTGAATCAAGCCCCACCTAGAGGAAGGAGAAAAGGAATCTGGAGCAGTATGAGGTTCAGGAAACGACGTGATAGGGGCACCAATTAAGAAATGCCCTGGAGTTAATGGCTGTAGATCATTAGGGTCCGCAGACATTGGACACAGGGGACGAGAGTTAAGAATACTCTCTATCTGAACTACTATTGTATTTAACTCCTCGAAATTTAAAATGGTGGTTTTTGCAATTTTCAGGAGTATTCTCTTCATTGATTTTATGTTGGCTTCCCACAAGCCTCCAAAATGAGGTGATGCAGGTGGTGTGAAAGTCCATTGAATGCCTTCTTCAGCGCTGAAATTCTGTACTGGGTTAGACTTGCAAATTTGAAATAAAGAATTCAAAATATTTTTAGCGCCTTTAAAATTGGTGGCGTTATCACTCCAAATGAGAGAAGGTTTCGAACGTCTTGACACAAATCTTCGCAATGAAGCTAAAAATGCTTCAGTCGTTAAATCTGATACGACCTCAAAGTGAACTGCTTTTGTACAAAAGCAAATAAATATAACGATGTATGATTTTATTATAACTCTGGATCTTTTCAGATTAGGTTTAGTTAAGATAGGTCCAGCGAAATCAAGACCTACTTTTTCAAAAGGTCTAGAAGGTACAATTCTGTCTCTAGGCAGATCACCCATTATTTGGTTAATAGTTTGAGTTTTTGATCTAAAGCATGTCAAGCATTTACTAATGACTCTTCGCACCCTATCTTGACCAGAGGGTATCCAATATTGTTGGCGAATCAAATAAAGTGTGGTTTGTGTTCCAGAGTGCAAAGATTTGATATGGTAATAGTTAATGAGTAGCTGAGTAAAGTGATGTGATTTAGGTAGGAGTTTTTGATGTTTTTGTGATTCTTGTAGTTCAGAAAACTTCAATCGTCCGCCAACCTTTAAAAATCCGTTCCCGTCAATAAAAACGTTTAACGACAAAATCTTACTACTTCTTGGAAGAAGTTGGTTGTTCTTCAAGCATTTAATTTCGGTACTGAATTCAGAAGCTTGTATTCTCTTAATTAAAACATTTGTGGCATTTTGTAACTCAGTTGCACTTAAGTTGTCCTTTTTTCTATCCATTTGCTTAAGTTTACAATTATTACTAAATCTAATTAAGTAAGCAGTTACTCTAATCAATTTGGAAAAAGAGGAATATTTAGTTATAAAACTATCAAAGTCCTGATTCTTATCTAAAACGTTTGTATTTAAAGCAGTAATTGTTTTAATTTCAAGTGTCTGTTGGTTCTTTTCACATTTTAAATCCTTAGATGGTTCTAAGTTCTTAGGCCAGGTGGATTCGTCTTGTTTTAACCAAGATGGTCCTTGCCACCACAAATTACTGTTTTTTAATTCAGACACTGCGAGTCCACGTGAAATCAAATCCGCCGGATTTTCTTTCCCAGGGCAATGAGCCCATTGAGTTGGATTAGTGTATTTGTGAATTTCCTTTATCCTATTTTTTACGAAAACTTTAAATCTGTCAGGTGAGCCCTTTATCCAAAAATATGTAATGGATGAATCCGTCCAAAAAAATTTGGAAACCGGAAACTCTAAACCTTTAATTATTTTGTCGCTTAACCGTGCTGACAACAGGGCTCCCATTAGCTCGAGTCTTGGTAAGGATAAAGTCTTCAAGGGGGCTACCCTTCCTTTAGATGCAACAAAACTAATCACAACGGTGTTGTCTTTCAATTTTGCACGCAAATAAGCAACTGTCCCGTATGCTTTGATAGATGCATCCGCAAAGAAATGCAACTGAATATTGTCAATGTCTTGATTTAAGGCATGTGCAAAATAGTAACGGGGTACACGAATTTCACTTAACTTTTTTATGTCATCACACCATTCTTTAAAAATCATAGCAGTCTGTTTTGGTATGTTCTCATCCCAATCTAACCCAAGGCACCATATCTCTTGTAGTAAGCATTTGATACGAATTGTGAACGGACCTAAAAGACCGATTGGATCAAATATTCGACCGGCAATTTGCAGTACATATCTTTTAGTCTCGTTCCCTTTAAACAGGCATTTTTCAATATTTTGAGTATCAAAATAAAACACATCGTTTTTAGGATTCCATCCAACTCCCAGAACTTTTGAAGGAACTAAAGGTTTGTCAAAAGAGTCCTCAAAGTCCTCAACTTCAAATCCAAGCGCTTTTAATTTAGCTAATAATTCTGGAGAATTAGTTCTCCATTTTCTTAAATACATACTGGCTTCTTTAAAAATATCATGACTTTGTAGGCACGTAGTAAGTGCTATGTCAACAGTCTTTTCACCGAAAATATAATCGTCGACATATAGACAATCATGCAACAACTGACAAGTATGAGGAAAGATTTCTACATACCCCTTCAGATGGTATTTAATTGTAGCGTTCAACAGGAATGGGCTGGATGTGACCCCGAACAAAACTCGTGTCAATCGGTATTCTTGAAGGTTCTCGTCTGCTATGTGGCTTTCGCTCCAAAGAAATCTTGTAAAGTCTCTGTCTTCCTCATCTATTTCTATTTGCAGAAACGCTGCCTTGACGTCCGAAGTAATAGCTATGGGGTTCGTTCTAAATCTTAATAAAAGATTAAAGAGATCAGGTAATAAGTTTAAACCAGCATACAAACAATCGTTTAAAGAAATTTTTCCTTTTCCATGAGAGGAGGCATCGAAAACGATGCGCAGACGACTAGTACTCTTGTCATTTCTAATTACAGCTCTGTGTGGGAGATAGAAACAGTTCACTTCTTTCGCTCCCCTCTCTACAGGTTCTATGATATTTTCTTTCCTATAGTCATCGAGAACTTTTCGGTATTCTGTAAAAAATAAAGGATCATTAATGAATGATTTCTTAAGCGTTTGGAATCTCCTGTTGGCAACTTCTTTATTATCATCTAACATCTGCTTCATTTCAGGTTTCCATGGTAACTTGACCTTGTAGCGTCTATTCTGAAATGAAATTCCTTCATTAAAATTTCTCATTATCTCCTCTTCAATTTCATCTTTGGCATCAGCTTCTGCACTGATTCCAATGCCTTCGAGTTCAAAGAACTCTTTCAACTGATCACAAATGGTCTTCTCTTCAACTGCAACTTTCATACTAACCAACTCATGATTTACACTCCCTCTTCCCAGAAGGCACCAACCAAACAGTGTTTCTGAAGCTACAAGTTTATCATCTAATCGTTTAATTCTGCCACTTACTATGTTAAAATAGAAATCTGATCCAACTAAAATAACTATTTCATTGTCTCTATAATTATAGGAATCTGCAAGTTGTAGATTTTTTAAATATTTATAGCTTTTAGATATGTTTAGGTCAGGGGTTGGTATGTTAGCTGCCGAAATCTGGTCTGTAACTAATGCTTCAATTTCAATGTTCAAAGATGGCACATCTCTATTTTCCAGACGGACTTTTACAACATCATAAATTTTTTGAGTTGCTTCCTTAACACCAAAGGCATAAACAGAAAGCTTTTCGGTTCTTATTACGGGAAGCTTTAATTTTTGAGAAATTGTACAATTAATAAAACTTCTCATCGATCCGTTATCTAAAAGAATCCTAACAGGTTCTTTTTCTTCGTTTGAGGAAGATCTAATCATCGCAGTACAGGTTTGCAATAAAACTCCTGACTGGTTTTTTGCTACCGAATTGTTTTTAATATTTTCTTGGCAATGCGAAACTGCGGTAACAACTTTATCGTCAATCGTTTTGCCAAATTGAAAACAAATAGACCGATTATGTTTATGATTACAGATATCACACATTTCCTTTTTCCTACAGTCTTTTATTCTGTGTTTTTGCTGTAAGCACAGAAAGCAACGCGCTTGTTTCTTTAATAGTTCCTTCTTTTCATCAACAGTTATGCTATTGCAATGTTCAGAATTGTGATTTGTTGCTTTACAGTAGAGGCATGCCGTTTCTGAAATTGGCGCTAAATATTCTACCGTTTTGTCTACATTAGATGAAATGAAAGGACGACTTTGATTTCGTGACGTCTCACGAGCATTGTAATTATTATAGCTAAAATTATGTTGATATTTTGAACCCGAATGCTGATTGACTGGTTTTTTTCTTTCAATTTTTGAATTTTGAAACAAAATGGAAGATTCCCTACATTCTATTTCGATTTTAAGAAATTTCAATAATTCTGAAACATCAAAGTGATTCATTTCTTGATCCAATCGTTTTCTATTAAATGCTAAGGATAACTCCTCTGGAATTAATTTTATTAAAATAGGGTATAATAAATGGCCATACATTCCAGAGGTTACGTTGAGTGATTCTAAACTTCTAATTTGCACCTCACAGGTGTCATAAAGTTTACGTAAACCAGTTATATTATTTGTATCTTTAACAGGGTATAAATTTAATAATCTGTTCATGTGGGCATTTATTACCAGGAAATCTTTGCCGAATCTCTGTTCTAAGAGGCAGAGGGCTTCTTTATAATTTTCTTCAGTTAGTGCGAATCCATTAACTACGTTAGCGGCAACACCGCCTAACAAAGATTTTAAATAACTAAATTTATCAATAAGTGATAAAGTTTCGTTTTTATTGATTGCGTTCTGAAATTTATTCCAGAACTCTAGCCAGTTGCAAGGATCTCCATAATATTTATCAATATTCAATTTAGGTAATTTAACAGTTTTCAAATGATTTTGAGAGATTGATGAAACTCCACTAGCACTGCTTTCGCTGGTTCTACCATCATCTTGACCCGATATATTTCGATCAACATTACGACAAATAATTTTCAGTTGTGCGGAAAGCTTTGCATTCCACAATGTCATTTTACTATTATAATCAACAGCAGAATTAATCTCAGAATCAAATTCTTTCTCTTCTGTTATAAGAGACTGAACTGCCTTGTCTAAATCTTTTATTTGTTTAATTAAATCCAAAAGTTGAATTAAATTCTGTTCTAATAGCTCTTCAGTATTTAACTGATCAAATTCGCTTTCGAGTTTGTTCAAAAATCTAGTTACTGCGGCGCGAACAACGCCTCTAATCTTTTTTTGTTTCGACAATTCATCCATCTCTCAAGTTATGTGACACTTCAACAATATTCAATAAATCAAAATTCTACTATATATTCATATTCATATTCAACATTTCAACACTTCTATAAAATTGGAATTCTATACTCAAAAACTAAATAAATCTCTACAGTTATATCAACTAAATCAACAATTTTTCAAATCTTCAATCAAGCTCTTCTAATAGTTTCAAATAATTGAGCTCTGGAGCATCTAATAAAAATATTCTTCTTACCTTGGAAAGGCATCAAATCCGTGTTAATCCATAAACGAAATCACAATGGCGTCGCTCTTCCCAACCGAAGTACGAGTATTTCTCGCCTAACAAAACCTACCACAAGGGAACGAAAACGCCAACTGAGTTTTATTCTAATGAATTTATTTCAAATCAAAACTTCCAGTGCCGATGCACCAAATGGAAGTAGTCAACATGAGGTTCAGTGGTTAACAATTTCTAAATCGAACGACAAAAGAAACGAAAGTCAACAGAATTAATATTAAGAATAACATTTAATGAAAATAGAATGTGCTCTTAGTAAGAAGCACCCTTTCGAAGTGACAAAAATTTACTTAAAGCGGGAATCGAAATGTTGAAAATCAATGCGCATGCGCGCTATACAGGAAGTGATCTATTTATAGAAATCTCGCGCTACAATTCACTATAGCAGCTGTTAGTAGAATTACATTGCGAACAGTTTACGATTAAAAATAAAAAAGAGTTAATATAATCGAAGAAAGAAAAGTCCGGAGATGATCAGACTGGAACAGTCATTTCACAATGCATATTTGTTTTTACCTAATCTTTTGAGTGTGTAAGCATCATCATTCTCTATTTTCTCGAAAAATTCGATTTCGAATTTCGCCCGTTATTACAATAAAAGAAAAGACTGCAACAAATACTTATTTTTTTATTCATATAAACCTATGACATATATAGGAAGAAAATATTCTAGACTGAAGTAATTCCAGTAATGGTGTATAGTTGGCATCAAAAATAAAAGGAATTACAAGGGCATTAGCAGGACTATAAATAGCATTACATTACTACTACTATGAGCATTTTTTAAAAAGTATATATTAAATTTAGTAATGCTAATAAAATTTCTCAGAGTTTTACGCAACTTACCTATAAGGATTTGCTTGAGGAATATTTTTATCAAAAATATAAGCAATATTCAAAGTTTCTAGAAAATTCGTTGTTAGATTTATACTAAGTACGATATGGATGAGGTTTAGTAAAACCATGTCTTTTCCCTTTGAATAAATCTCCATTGCAAAAATTATTTCTCCCTAGTTGCCTAAACTATGTAACGTCAATTTTATTTAAATAGTATCAACAACATAAATGAAAACTTTTTTATATGGAAAATATACAGGTACAAGAAAATAAGCCTCAGTTTTCTTCCCGTATATTCATGTTCCATTTTCATTTAAAATTTGCTGACATCAAAAATGCTTAGAATTAATTTTTAGGAACCATTTTTTCCCTCTAAGAGTGACATTCCCTGAGCGAAATCTGAGTATGACGGATTTTCAGTGGCTCTGAGTAATAGTGTATTATATACAAAATGCCGCATATTGTATAATTTAACTATATCTGACACTTCCACTTGTTCCAAATGACATTAGAGAAAATGTTTACTTACATAACCAGTAGATGGCAGCATCAAAATTTGAACAGAAATCGAAATTGAAATCTCTTATCCATAGGAAGTTCTTGAATGCATCAACCATAAAAGTATCAAGTGTGCGAAATTCTTCAAATTATAATATAGCGTAACGATTAAATGATATACTAAATGAACAATAAATGAACGATTCAAACTTATTCTCAAAACTATATGTATGAACACTGAAAATGGTGGAAGAATTATCTCATGCTTTTCCGTTCATGTAGTTGGAAAAACAATTAAAAAACCTACTTAAATTTCTGGAATCTAGGGATTTCATTGCATTAAATTTTTGAGGAGTAAAGGATTTTGCAATTTTGTTTAATTTTAAATATCTTACTAAAGATAAATTTCTTTTTCCTACAATAGATGGCGCCATCATTTAGCAGCAATTTATTGTTCTTCGTGTTCTAAATTCTTTAATGAAATTTAGAAAGTCTTGTTTCTATATTAATTTTGTACTCTCTTTCCAAATTAATTTTTTCTTCGAGTTTTAAGAAGTTGCTTATCTCTTGACGTTGAGCTATCTGCACCTTCTTCTCGATAGTAAACTGTCTTTACTTAGTAAGTTTTAATTATCACGGGAAAAACCTGCTCTAAGTACATTTTTATTTGAATCTGAAATTTTTCCGTACAGCCATCACAAATGTCCTAACTTAAACCTAAGCTACTCGTATATTGTCAAATCTTTCGAGGAACGATGTATTTCCCTTACACCTCAGGGGCGGATATCAAGACTGAATTATATATTACTTAATTTCGCAATGCAGAGTACTTACTCGGTTTAGCCTTCTGAACATTTTCATTATAAAAATTTCCAGTTTTAATGCCCGATATGAGTAGACATATTTTAGTTTAGAAAAGTTATGATGTCATGAAAACATCTAATGAAAATTTTATAACACTAAAGAAAAGTAAAAATCAAATAGTTATAGATTCATTCCTCTCTCGAAAGCTTCTGCCTGTTTGTTTTATTCCAATAACTGCTGAATTCTTAGAAATCAATATTATTACAGACAATAAATAAGAAATTATATTTGATACGCGATAAAAGGTCATTATGATTTTAAATTTATTAAAATACAAAATTCCAGCATGTGTCATAGTATACCTATTTTTAAAACTATTGTAATTGGACAGCTACTAGGTATAAACAGATATTACTTTAATGTGTTACAATATGCTTTAAAATTACAAGAAGTAGTTATTCTACTAGCTCTATCAATCATGTATTTGAAATCTACAGATTTTTTCATTATATATGGTTTCATCATTATTCATTTTTTATAGGTTTATTCAATTGCACTTAATTTTATGTAACATAAAAAATTCCTTTTTAGTTTTTAAGGTTATAAAGTAATTCAATAATGTATTTATCTTTAACTTTGACCTTAAATGATGCTTAGCTTTTAATTTATTTGTTTTTATTAATCACTGAAATTTTTTATTACAATTATTCTTTTGTAAAATTTTTTTGATTCCCGAAATGAGAATACATAAAAACATATTAAGTAACATTACTTTTCTTATACATTTATTTTAAGCTTGACTTCAACGAAAATTTCAGCATTTTCAGTTAGCTTAAGCGTCTATTTCCTTTTATACTACATTCCATGCCAAAGTTTATCAAGTGAATCGTTTTTCTTACGGTTTCATTGGGCAGACGCCGATGTACTTTACGCCACTTGAGTGCAGTTTGGAGCCCTTCATAATACAGTCGAACCTCCATATATCGAACTTCCCTATATCGAAATTTTCTATATATCGAACTCTTAGCAAATCTCCATGTTCATTACATAGAAAAACTGTTTCCATATATCGAAAAAATCTCTATATATCGAAATTTTTTTTCAAGACATATTGGAAGATTTCATTCGAGTTTAGAATAAAATCTCCCAATTTTTGGCGTTTGAAACAATACGTCGTGAACTTCAATACGGGGAAAATGTCCCTGATGAAGTTTTTAGTGGATTGAATAAATGCGAACAATTCTTTGATGAATTTTCTGCAAAACTGGCTGTTCAGCAAGATATTCGTAGTTTTTTTTTAAAAGAATGTAACTGTGATCATTGTAACCACTGTCTGGATTAATGTTTTTTAAAGGGTACGTAGTACTCAATAAATCTTTCATATTATTAATTTTTTTGTTATTAACTTTCATTTAATGTGATTCGCATATAAATTGGAAATGGAGGTTCGTATACGAAACTCCATTATGAGTTTTAGGAGAATTATGATAAAACTAAGATCATTTTTATAGTTATTAACTTTCATTTAATGTGATTCGCATATAAATTGGAAATGGAGTTTCGTATACGAAAATTAGCTTTAATTTTAATGTTTTAGGAGAATTATGATAAAACTAAGATCAATTCTATATATCGAAATTTTTTCCGGCACTTTGCTACTTCGATATATGGAGGTTCGACTGTATTTGCTTTACTCGTATCAAAGAAGCCATTGTATTGTGATTTTCGGAAGAAATAATTTTAATTATACTTTCCCAAGTATTCTGCAAATACGTTTTATTTTAAATGAAATTTGGATCAGAGAAACCACGTCTGTAAGTCACATTTTATTTGGGAAACTAAAAGCACTGAAAAATGAATCCTTTACTTGAAATTGACTTTAATCACAGCCAGAGAAATTTAACTCATTTCTCAGTGAGATTCCTTGCTTTTATTTCTTCATCTACGATCTCTTGTAAACTTTCACGTTCACTTTCAAGATTACTCTTAGTCTTTTCTGGAGCAACTTTAGCTTTTTGCACTGAATCTAACTGTTCATTCAATCTTTTAGTGGCAATTGTATGTTTTTGCCTTAAATCACTGATCTGGGTCTGGTTTGAAGCAGTTTCGCCTTCCCTCTTTAGAATATTGAGTCCTGCTGTCCACTACGTAGTCATCAATTTGCATTTCGATGGTTTACTTGCGTTTTGTGCAAATTAGCGGGTGCGTCGACAACAACAGCGCTATATCTTCTCCTATCGGGGACTTTTGGAACTATTTTTTTTCTTTTTATATGGAAACTATTTCCCATGTCGTCCTTAGTCCCTCTCTCAATTTTAGTGGAATTCCGGTTGATAGATCGCGCTACAGATGGCTCTGAGTAATGTCAGTTTAATAAAAATTACCCTGTATGTATGTAATGCTAGGAACGTAAGCTGTAATTAACTAGATTTAATTGGGTTAAAATTAGGCAAATTAGCGTTAAACGGTAATTTACTATAAGAAATTCTACTGTTTTCCAATTCAGGAAGTTGGCTGTTTTTGCAGCGGAATGTTCAAGACCGATGTTATCAATAATTAATTGCCACGCGCCCTCGGATGCTCCGCGGTACAGGTTTGGAAGCACGAGAATGGGAATCACCCGATGACGCAACCATCACGCGCTTTTGCGCGCTTTCGGATAACGCAATTGCAAACAAAGGCAGATTAGAGTTGTACGCCGTTGGACGATGTCGCGTGTCGTGAGCTGAAATGAGGGAAATAGCAGCTTAGCGGATTGATTTGAATTTAATTACTGTTAATAAAGTCTTGGTTGTAATTAAGTATTTTTGAGGATGATATTTATTTTGACATCTATATTTGCAACAATCTTCGAAAATAAGGAATCTGAATCCTGCGGTGGTATGCGACATAAGGTTTTAAACTAACCACTTCTGTAATCTGTTCTTTAACTAGTATACAGCTGGATTTAATTTTTAGCTATCAAACAACTTGAGAATCAAAATCTTTGCTTCCTGCTCATTTTATGTCTCTTCTGTGTAAACCCTTTCATTACTATTCAAGAAACAGTGGTAGCAAACAGCTTTTGCTCCCGGAATAATTTTGTCTGCTGCACCTACGCGCTATTGATCAATGAGAAATATTCACAAACTAATTTTTGTTGGCAAAATTTATGTATAGCGGGAACACGGCGAGTTGAAATGTTTTTAAATAATCATACAGATTAGTAAACACATGCAAACGTTTACTAGCAGTAATCACGCAAAGTGTCCATTAGGAAATTACGTGGCTTAATATAATGCATATATGGTCATATAATGTAATAATCCTTAAAATACAACGAGGTGAAACCCCTAACGACAAATAGCTTGATTAATGGAAATCGAAGCATTTAAATTCTGTTCAAAATACAGAAAGAGGGATGACGTATAATTTTTCAAGTCGTGAATTCAAATTGTAGTTTACTTTAAGTGTCGTATTTATAACAGTAAACATCTGTTCAATACCTGAAACTATATTACCAGAGACCTCCTCCAAAATCTAGATGTCATAAAAATTTCGCGAAATTTGAGCATCTCTTATCTGAAAATCAGCAGTGCTTTGAATTCAGAGGCTTTTTCAGCGTCGATATGTAATTTCAGGTGGATTACTCGGCTCCGGACATCACTTACCTATGTGTTAGACTCGGACGCTAAGTTCAGGCCATTCAGTACGAACCATAGTTAACGCCATACCAATCTGAACTATTCAGATTGCTTTTTGCTTATTCTCAGCTTTGCGGAAAATTTTTTGGAAACAATGACTTTAGACTCACCTATAGATAATCGGAAGAGTTTTTTGACAGCAGAGAAATTCCCGCAATCAAGGAAGGTCCCGGTTGCAATTTTTTCTTTTATTATTTACACTCATTTCATAACGATTTTCCCGCCAAAAAAACGCCTCTTATATAAAGGTTCTTATACACATAAAAAAAGCTAAAGAGTTGAAAACTGTTTTACTTTAATTCCAGATTTAAAATGGGAAGCATATTTAGTATAACAATTTTTTGTCCTAATACGTGGTATCAGAAAATTTTTAATTCAACGTATAAACTTTGATGCCAAGGATTATATTGATACTAGCTGAAAACCCGCGCTTCGCTACGGAGTACATTCAAATTAAATACAACGGTCAACGTATGCAATTTATGCCAAAAAATAAATATATATATTTATAATAAATGCGATGATCAAGGTATACAATTGATGTAAAATATATATCTATCTATCTATATATATATTTATAAAAAAATCGTAAGGGATATGCATTTTTTTTTTTGGATAATATCCAATCGTCTGCTGCATTAGAAAGAGAAAAAAATATTTTTTTTGTCTATTTAGTTGTTACGCACGTGACGATAAATTTATTGAAAGTACCAGAAAAAGAAATCACGTGATCAGCATTTAATAAATTAAATTCTAAAAATTAATCTTTAAAAATTCACCAAAAATCAGGAAATGGAGGTAAAAATTCGAAAAAAATTTCATTTGAAGAAATTTTTATGATCTTTCTCGTGATATAAATTTTATAACCCTCAATGTATTATTTTAAATGCAAACGTAAAAAAAGTTTAAAAAACAGCTTAAAAATTTAATTAAAAAAATCTAAGAAGAATTTTTGAAAAATCTTTCTTAGTGCACCCCTACACTATTAGAAGAATCGCCATGCAAAATTTCAGCCCTTTAGGTCCAGCAGTTTGGTCTGTGCGTTGTATGTCAGTCAGTGAATGAATGAGTCAGTTACGGAACTGTTTTATATATATAGATTATTGAATAGAATGATGTTCAAGTAACAGAACCTCCTGTGACGAGGCATATTTCTGATGACAAACTAAAGCAGTTTATAAAGGAAGAAAAAGAATCTGACCATGAGCGTCAACGTAATTGACTTCAATAATTTCCCATGTCACGCACAAGCAATAGAAAGGATTGTTAAATTAGTTACCGAGACTTCCTTGTCCGTTCGTTGCACTTCTTCAAGAGATACATTCATAAAAACAAATATACATTCTCAAAAGATAATGCCAAAATTTGAAACAACAAAAAAAAAAACAATTCAACGTGTCAGTAAAATAAGTAATGGAAAAAATGTGTGATTACTATGGGTTGGATTTTGAAAAATAGGAATGTTTTTTTTCAAAATAATGTTTTGCCTTTAAAGTCATTACGTTATTACTTTTCTAAATAAGTGTGATTTGTTTATTTCAACTAAAGTCCGTTGATTAAAAACTGTTTTTCTTTCATTCCAAATTGCATTATAAGAATATGCCACTGTAAAAATATGATGAAAATCACGAAATTCTACAAAATCAGTTGTTGTTCTGTAATATATATATATATATATATAAATATACAGGTGGTTATCAAAATAATGGAAACACTAATAAACATCATGAAAACCTTTATTAATACGGCACAGGTTCACCATTACATGTAATACCACCTGATTCACCTTGGAATTGGATTATACAAGTCATGAATAGTGGTAAATAATATATTATACCATTCTTCGGGGAAAATTCATGAAAGTTCCTGTACAGATGCTGTGGAGGATATCGATACCTGGCTTTATCCGCTTATACAGATCAAGGTGGGTTGGATGCTATATACTCGGAGGGATTGTACAGAGCAAGATAATATATTTGACTTCTTTTTCATGCTCTTCAAACCAATACTTGATAGATTTAGCTGTATGTATAGGGGGATTATCATCCTGAAGAACGCCATCTCCTGCAAGAAACAATGTTTGCACCATAGGATGAACTAGTCAGCTAAAATTTCGACATAGTCCTTCCCATTCAATATCCCTTTTAGGGTTTCAATAGGGCCTGAAGAAAATCATGAGATGCCATCCCAAACACTGATAGATATATCTCCATGATTGACAGTTGAGATGAGACAGACAGAATCTTACGCTTGTGTAGGTGTTCTCCAGACATACGCACGTGCTGTTGCGAGGAACAATGTGAACAATGATTCGTCGGACCAAATGCCGTTTTTCGACATATTACTCGACCAGGATTTGCGCTCGTGTCACTATTGTGGACGATATTTCGTATCGGCATCTATTACAAATGCCTTGGGAATAGCTACTCTTCCTTTAATGCTTTGTTTGTGAAGTTCCCTGCTACCTCTAATGGTTGCTACCGGGACATGCAGATGGACCTCTTCAATCATTTTGGTTACAGTTGTTTTCTTTCTTCATGTCACAATCCACTTCAATACCTCGCCCGTCTCTTTCACTCAGATCTCCCTTTCGTTCGCTATTCTATTTGGCAAAGGATGTTTTTCCGTGCACTCTGTATGCTATCATGACTTTCGATACCATGGCTCGAAAAACACCCATTAGCCTGGGGGTTGCAGTAACAGGTACTCCAATTTAAACGCGCTCCAACAATTTGCCCTTTTCGCAAGGTCTGCAAAGTTTGACATTTCACTCTGTTCCCCCCAAAAGCACGATGCCCTTAGCTTCATTACTGCTACCTGACAGTAGAATAATACATACACTATATTATATAAAAAAAATACCGGTGGCCAGACTTGTTTTTTAAGGAATACGAAGCACATTCATAAACACCATTAATATCGATATGTGTTTCCATTATTTTGATAACCACCTGTATATATATATATATATACAGTAAAAATTGCTTATAAGAACACCGGATATAAAAACATATCGCTTAAAAGAACGGAATTATTAGTTCCCGGCCGATTCTCATGTGTTATAATGGATACAAAATCCGGTTATAATAACATCGTTAATAAGAACATATCGCTTTTAGTGACTTAAAATTAAATGGTGTCTGGGAAAATAAATCGCTTATAAGAACATGTTAATTGTGAACGGGCGGGAAGTAGCAGCACGTTGTTCTTGAACCATTTTATCCACTTTTTTATGTAAAATAAAACCCAACACTCACGAACTAATTCGGCTGTGGTCAGCCCTCATAAAGTAGGGGTTGCTAAAAAAGTGTGCCTCCAGAAAACCGTCAAGAAAACAAAACTTGAAAAGAAAAGTGGGCCACCGCCCATACCCCTAGTGACTGGGACATAATGATCGGAAGTGCTGACCCCGCCAAGCCAGTCCCCCAACACTTCTACCCACCAGTGGAGTCCGATAAGAAAAATTTATGAGGTGCGGAACCAACCCAAACGGCAGCAGAAATTCCAGACTAGTGACGAGAGGAAAGAGTGCAACGTGCAAAGCATTTACAACTCTTTCTACAGCCGACAAGTCATCACAGTCTGTACTTCCGTAGTCTGTACCTCCACATATTCAATGATGAATGCAAAACGTAAAACTTTCGCGGTTGAGGAAAAAATTCGTATAATTTCCAGATTAGAAAACGGTGAAAAAAATGGAGCATTAGCCAACGAATTAAAGGTGAGTCATGCCACGATTTCAAATTTTTTTAAAAACAGAGAAAAATTAAAAGAAGAATTTGAAAAAGATCGGACTAAAATTAAGAAACTTCGAAAAAGACCACATGCTGACATAGAAGAAGCCCTTTTGCAATGGTTTAAAATTCAAAGGAGTGCCAACATTCCCCTAAGCGGACCGATTTTGCAAGCAAAAGCAAATGAATTTGCGAAGCTCTTTAAAAAATATGATTTCGTTTGTTCAGCTTCGTGGATCCAGAGATTTCGGGAGAGGTATTCCATTGTATTCGGGAAAATCATTGGAGAATCGAAGGCCGTGCCACCAGGAGTTTCTGATAACTGGCTTGAAACCGTTTGGACAGGCTATGAAGACCATGAAATCTTCAACGCTGATGAAACTGGACTATTTTATAGGATGACCCCGGATAGGACGTTGCGTTTCAAACACGAAAACTGCAGTGGTGGTAAGCTTTCAAAAGAAAGGGTAACAGTTATGGTTGCTGCAAATTTAACTGGAACTGAAAAATTGAAGCTTTTAGGGATCGGGAAATACAAAAATCCGAGGGCTTTTAAGAATATAAAATCGCTGCCAGTTGATTATCATTCGAATTCTAAAGCTTGGATGACGGGAGAAATCTTTGAAAACTGGTTACGGGAGTGGGACCAAGAACGTATTAAACAAAAAAAGAGAATTCTTCTTATTGTGGACAATTGCCCAGCCCACCCTCCGGTTCAAGGTCCTCATGCCATTAAATTAACTTTTCTTCCTCCCAACACAACCTCCTTATCACATCCAAGTTTTCTTGATAAGCTTTCAAGATAATGAGTCTTATAATGACCAAGGTGTCATTAAGTCCTTAAAACTTCATTTCAGGAAGAACCTGATTCTACAGATCATCGACGATATTGAAAATAAGAAAGAACCGAAGATTTCGATACTGGACGCTATCATCATGCTAGAAAAGTCGTGGAATAATGTTTAACCTTTAACGATTTCTAATTGTTTCCGGCATGCTGGTTTTCTTAGGGGTGAAAATCCTTCTGTTTTTCAAATTCAAGACGCTAGAGATGAAACGCTCCAAGACTGGGCTCGAGATTTGCCAATAGAACAAGATTCACTTCAGGAATATGAAGACATAGATTTGGCTCTTGCAACACATGGGAATATAACGGATGAAGATATTGTTGCAGGCGTAAATGCAGAGATTTCTGGCAGAGATGATGATATTGACGACAGTGCCAGTTCAGAAGATAATTTGAACGAGTTTTCTTGCCCGAGTTTAAATGATATATTTTCAGCAGTCAATACCGTTAATAAATTTTTAGCTTGCAATGACGATTTTGTGAAGGATCCGATAAAAAAAGCTGTCAAAGAACTTGTTCGGTTTCAAACTTGGAATATCAGCGAAAGAGACTCGTTAAATGCAGCTAAAATTTTACGAAGAACGTGCTGTCACCTTGTATATTGTTTTATTATCTGAACAGGATGAACGAAATCGCCGTCCAGATGGTGGAAGCGGGGAGGTTCGTCATGCAGAAGAATGCCGAGAGGAAAGAAGTTCTGAAAAAGGTCAACAAGCTGCAGCGACCCCTGTCTGCCAAGAGCAGGCTCGATGAGTTCAGGATCAAGTAAGGGCTGATCGAGAATTCTGCAGATCACGAGGGGAGCGTAAACGGGGTCACTCAAGCAAAGAGGCTGGGCCGGGGTCACGGAAATAAACAACAGTCTCGTATCAATAATCCAATGATCGGAATGAATCCGAGCAAAATCAGGGCGTTCCACTTTTCAAAAAAAAAATTGTTATATTTATTATTTAAATTGCTATGACGTAATTAGATAAATATCGTTTACAAATCCTTAGGTTGTACGACCTTCGAACTATTCACTTTCTCGAATTGAAACCTTCTTTTCATTGTAACTCGGCATCCATATTGATAGAAATCCAAATGACATCATCCGCTTCATTTCTTGTGACGGGGGGAGGTTGATGATATCTCCACCCGACTCCTTTCATAAGGGGCCATTCTGTTCAATTTTCTTTTAAATCTTCAAACAGTCTAATTTTTGCTTTGTGGGCAGGTGTCACATATATATATATATATATATATATATATATATATATATGTTTGGGAAGCTCAAATCCATGGTCTACGATACGCCCGTCGACTCTACAACCGACTTCATCGCAAGAATCTCCGTCGCAGCTGCAAACGTCCACGAAATGCCGGGAATTTTTGAAAGGATTCGACAATCGATGCGTCGCCGTTGTAAGGTGTGCATAACTGTGGATGGTAAGAATTTTGTGCGGTTCTTGGGAAACTGAAATTGTACACGTAAAGTCCTAGTGTAAAGTATTATATATATAATAGCCCTTGTCTCTGTATAACACTTCCGGGCTGTACTCATCTTTAAATTGAAGCCCTCAGTAAACAAAATGCCGGTTAGGCTTAATTTCAATTTCAGATGTGGATCAGAATTTTTTTCTTACCTAAAAACTAATATCTTCTCCATCAAATCAAGTTTGTTCAGTCTATTTTTCTATAAAACATTCAGAACTAAAAAAAAATTGGATGTTTTTAGCTGTATATTTAACAGTTTTTAAAAATCTGTTTACTTTTGCGATGAATTCTGAAAGTAAACAAACTTGAATGTGAATGAATCAAGTAGCTCAAGTATTCATATCGCGTAGTGAGCTGTAAAAAACTGGATTGCAGTCTACTACTCCAATCGCATAAAAAACTAAATAAATAAAAAATAATGAAAGGGTTTGCTTTTACAAGGTGTGGATTAAATGCAATATTGTTAGATAATTCGGGATATTTTTTAACTGTCATATACTTTTTCCATTATGACGTCATTATTAGTATTATGACGTCAAAATGACGGGTTGGATGGCAGTCTACTACTCCAATCGCATGAAAAACTAAATAAATAAAAAATAATGAAAGGGTTTGCTTTTACAAGGTGTGGATTAAATTCAATATTGTTAGATAATTCGGGATATTTTTTAACTTTCATATACTTTTTCCATTATGACGTCATTATTAGTATTATGACGTCAAAATGACGGGTTACCTTCTAGTCGTTAAATAAAGAGCTTTTCCTCCCATTATTGGATTTTCATTTCTACATCTTCATTTATTGTCTAGCTGACCAGGTTTGCGTTTCCGGTCATACATTCCTATGTAATTGTATATTGTTTTTGAATTTTCTATCTCCCCTAAAAGTGAGTTTTTTATCACCCTATATATATGTGTGTGTGTGTGTGTGTGCGTTCATGTTGTGACGAAGTATTACGACGTAGTAGTTCGACGGGTAGCGTGAAATCACAGACTAATATTAAAGTTTCCGAGTCTTTACCAATTTTATATTTATTTACAAGAACAATTACATGCAGATGGTGAAGTACAATACGGTGCAGATTGGTGATGGGTACGGATCGCACGGCCGTATGTATGCAGATCGAACGGGCGTACGTCTCTCGGCGAGAACTGCGTTCTCTGTCGTCTTACAATTCTCAATCGAACTCTCGAGTAAGGTTCTCTGAATCTGGCGGATTCCACACCACTCGGAGATGACCGTCTGTACCCTCTGCAGTTGTCTCCGGCTCTCCCACGAGAACTCTACTTGTTAACGTTCTCGATTTAAGGTGGGAGAGATTGACGTCTCCAGGTCCTCTTATTGGTCACTGAACCCATGATGTTCTCAGACCAAGTAACTCATCTTTCGCCTTTGTCACATGGGGCGTTAATTGGCGGCAATCTGTGAGTGATTTCCCCCTTTCAAGAGAACGTCTCGTTGCCGGAAATTATACCATTTCTCTTGTCCGGCATCGCCTTTTGTGAGATCCTTCATTCGACTCTCTGCGACACTGGATGGGCAATTACTTGTCAGGGGTGTGGGTTTGTTACAATGGATGTACATATATGGGGGAAGAAAACCACTGTTAATCACATGAATAATTCATTCTGGGTAAATACCAGTTACTGCTTATCAGTTACTTCTTATACAATAATTGCACAATAACTGATAAGCAGTAACTGGTATTTACCTAAATTACCTGGTAATACTGTAGAATTGTTTTTGGTGATAGCAAACAATATTGTTTCGAAACTAGGAAATGCCTCCTCATGTTATGTACTTATTATAATTCGAAAATAGTTATATTACTTTAAATGCAGCTAAAATTTATGAGACGGATGACTAAAATCATATTTCGATAAAGTAGACATCGATTTCAAAGTTGTTTCGCTGGATGTTCAATAATATTGAAAATAACTGTGGGTTTAAACAAAATGATATGATTCTAATAAGGTTCCGTTGTTTATTTATTTTAGAGACTATATATTTCATTTAAAAGGTAACTGACCAAAAGAAAAAAAAATCCTTAGATATTTTAAAGTAGAAAAGAGTGTATATATTGTTTTCTGTGTGAAGTGAGTTAACATTTATGAAATTATTTATGTAAAGAAAATGCCTAGAGTTTAATGTATTCATAGCAATTTTATTTTATTTTATTTTAACCAATGCGGAGGCACTTGTCGTGAAGACATTCGCCTATAATACACCGCAAATATATAACAATTTTATTGGCAAGCAGAAATAGTTGATTTAATGTAGTGTATATGGTACGGAGGGAGAAATTCAGGATATTTCATAATTTATTAACACAAAAAGAGATTAAACATTACTTTGTCGTTATCCACCCATGCATATATATACACTGAACAGCCAAAAAACTGGTAAAGGCGTGCGTATGCAAATAAATGAGATATGCAACCAATCAAAGTAACGCAATGCGGTCGGCAGCGCCTATATAAGACAATAGGTGTCTGGCGAAGCTGTGAGATCGGTTCCTGCTGCTACAATGGCAGGCTATCACGATTTATGGGCCTTTGAACGTAGTGTAATAGTCAGACCACGAGAGATGGGACGTAGCATCTCCAAGGTAGATTCCATTTGGATTTTCGCTCACGAAAATTTCCTGAGTGTACCGTGAATATCAGGTATCCGGTAAAACATCAAATCTCCTTCATCGATGCGGCCTGAGAAAAGACCTTGAAAGAATGGGACCGTCGACGACTAACGAGAATCCTTAAACGAGATAGACGCGCAACACTTCCCCAAATTGCTGAGGATTTCAATGCTGGTGCATCAGCAAGTGTCATCGGGCGAACTGTTCAACGGATCGTCATTGATATGGTCTTTCGGAGCCACAGGCCCACTCGTGTACCGTTGTTGACTGCATGACACAAACCTTTACGCCTCGCCTGGGGCCGCCAACACCTCTTTTGGATTGTTGGTGACTAGAAACACGTTGCCTGGTCTGACGAGTCTCGTTCCCAGTTGTATAGGGCGGATGGGCGTGTACGGGAATGGAGATGCGGCGATGCAAAACAACTGACCAGTCTACCCGATCGGAATTCGACTGATTGCCACGCCTCCTTCGAAGCACCGTAGTAAGTTTCTTCAGAGCTGTTTGGCAACGCGAGCAGTTACGAGTCACATAGGTGGGCGTTGACAGAAGCGGCTCGCCAGATATATATATTCCCGAACAGATCTAACAAGCGAGGTGGAATTGAAATAATAAAATGTGTGTGTTGTTTTAGTAATGTTTCTCGACTCTGTGGTCGAACACGCTTATCCTATAACACCAGCCACAGTAGAAATGACTACAGAGACAACCTCATGAATCCATGGACCGTACGTGTCAACAGGAGACTTTTCAAGTTGGTGGAGCCTCTGTGATGGTATGGGGCTGTGCAGTTGGCATGATATGGGATCCCTAATATGTCCAGAGACGACTCTGACAGGTGACGGGTACATTAGCATCCTGTCCGATCAGCTACATTCATTCACGTCCATTGTGCATTCCGATGGACTTGGACAATTCCAACAGGACAATGCGACACCCCACACGTCGAGAGTTGCTACCGAGTGGCTTTAGAATCACTCTTCTGACTTTAGACTTTGGCCTCCTGAATTCCCAGACGTTAACATTATTGAGCATATATGGGATGCCTTTCAACGAGCTGTTCAGAAGAGATCTACACCCCTCGCACTCCTATGGATTTGGGAACTTCCTTGCCGGATTCATGGTGGGAATTGCTTCCAGGATACCTTTACACATTAGTCGAGTCCATGCCACGTCATGTAGCAGCACTTCTGCGTGCTGGTGGGAGACTTACACGGTATTATGCAAGTGTACCAATTTTTTTGGCTCTTCAGTGTATATATGCAAATGTACACCTATGTTACTCTCACTATATAGATATCTTGTTATACAGGAAACAGTTTTAAATATATGAGGCGGTGAAAGACAAAGTGGTGTAAGTCAAAAGCGTTTTACTGTAAAAACTACACAAAATTCCACTATAAATTGAACAAATTACAATTCATAATGATTATTATAATATTGCAAATAATAATTATTTGCAACTCCACTATAAATTCAACATGGAGATTACTTTTTTGCCCTCAAATAAAAAAGTTGAAAATGTGACTTACACCACTTTGCCTTTCACCGCCTCATATGCAAAGACAAAAAAATTGTGAAATCCTGTTTAATTCCTGTTCTTTTTTTGGAGCTGAGAGTTGAAGTAAATATATTCTATAATTACACATATTGTTGCTGAAGTCATTCCCATCCCCCAAATGACCAAGACCCCCAAAATATTGTTTAAATTCAATGGCTTTAAGTCTGTCTCACTGTAACTTGTGCAAAAATAACACGTCTGCAAAATTGGCTTCAACCATTTTCCACTAATATCTGCATCCACAAGACGGGTCACCCTGAAAAGAAAATTAATACTTAAGTTCATAGCAAGTAGCTATAAACATTTCAGTCTAATTCATAGTTCTTTTGTACATGCAAACTCAATTAATTCTTACAATATTTCTGTTTGGTTATTTTTCTATGACAAATTCAAAATTTTATCTACGTCTTCCCTCTGAAAGATATCAGGTTTTACTGTTCCAAATTTTAAATTACAAAAGTTTTACAATCATGATCTAAAAAGTGTATGCGTAAATATGCATTTTATGCCTAAGAAAGGCAAAAAGACCTGTTCAGTTTTGTACTTTTGAATGACTTGAAAGAGACTTCACAGATTCTTGATGATGGGTATTTTAGTCTCATCTACGCTGTGAACATAAGTTGTCATCTGGAAATTGTGGATCGTTTAATCTGATTTCTTCGTTCTGCGCAATATTTTCTTTTATTTATCGCGTTTCATGAAACTGGACTAAATATAGTAACAGTTTTGCTCTCATGACAAGTTTTTTAGATTTGTTAGTTTGTAGAAGGGAAGTTCAAATATCAAATAATGGGAAAAGCAATAGTTATGTTTGGAAGTTAGGCATGACCTATTGTTTTAGATAACCCTTATTTTCCTTTTATTTAATAAAAATATGTTTCCTTGAGGTATTTTATATACAGATATAGGACAAAAAATATGAACACCCATTTCGAAATGTGTCGAACTTTGATCGTCCAATACAACCTTGCCATGTGACGTAACAGCCTGACAGTTGAGTAAACAGTAGAGTGATAAAATTCTGTTCCCAGAAAAGCGCTATTATGTCCGACGTTCGAAGAGGCACTATCATTGGAGCTCACCTCGCTTGATAGTTCGTGTCGAGAGCAGCCAACCTTTTGGATGTCTCAAGGACTACCGTGTCAAGGGTTATGACAGCCTACACAAACCTGGGAAAGGTGTACTCTGTGAAGCAGAGCAGTGGGCGAAAGTCGACCGACCGGGATAGACGAGTGTTGAAGAGGTTAGTCGTCCGAAAACGCAAGACTTCACTGCCGCAGGTAATCTCCGAGATGAACACCCACCTCCAGAACCTCGTATCCACCAAACTATTCAACGGGACCTGCATGCTGTGACGATTCATGACAGAGTGGCTATTCCAAAGCTGCCAGTGTCGCCGCGGACTGCTGTGATGGTTTGGTTTGATGCGCTACGGTCAACCTTTTGCTAAACGAGGGCTAATTAGACCGGGACCTCCAGTTTAAAGTCTGTTCCGAACAAACGCGGAATACACTGTTGTCCCTTCATAGCGGAATGCTATGAGGCTACGACATTGGTGCCAAGACCACCAAAACTGGACACCACAGCAATGGGAACAGGTCATCTGGTCTGACGAATCATCATTTACACTATTTCAGACCACCGGACGCTTTTTCGTTTGGCGAACACCGGCAGAAACGTTTCATGTTGACTGTCTGGTTCCTACCGTATACGAGTCAGCTTTGTGATGATGTGGGGCGCGATATCTTAGCGTGCTTTGGAGCCACTCGCAGTCTTGAGAGGGAAGATCTCAGGCGAGCATTATCACAGTATTTTAACACATCATTTTCTGCCTATGCTTCAGTCTCTGTTTCCTGGAAAAAGTCCTGTGTTGAAAGATGACAATAGCGCCCTTTACACGTACGTTCTTTCGCGAGTGTTTGGAGCGTACGGGATTGCGCGCACGCAGTAAGCACTCGCGAAAGAGCATACGTGTAACGGGCGCTATTACCCCTCTTTACATGGCTCGCTGTGTTCAAACATAGATGATCATTATGACGAAGTGGAACATCTCACAGGTGTCCTCAGTACCCTGATCTCAGCATCATTGAGACTTTGTGGGGTTTTTTTAGAGAACGAAATATGTGCTCGGTTTTCTCTACCACGCACACTAATTGAGCTTGAGACCGTTCTGCACGAGGAATGGGTGCGAATTCCCTTGAACTTTGTACACGACCTTTATTTGTCAATCCCACACACCAAATGCAAGCTGCAATTAAGGCCAAGGGTGACCACTAAACTAATAAAAAATTTACATTCTTTCACAGGTGTTACCATTATTTTGTCCTCTACCTATATATGACTCTTGTATTTATTAGTCCTACCCACCTCTATCTAATCTCTAGTACTTACTTTGTACTTATAAAATTAAACGTTTTCTGTAAATGCTGGACAGCTCGTGTACTGATGGCATAAGAGCTAATGTGTATGTGGCATTTGTTAAATAAATAAAACAAGGCTTTCTGTAAGTCGGAAAAGATAGGAATCCTTATATATTGTTTTTTCTTTGGTTCTATGACTAAACAAATATATATATATATATTAATTATATATATATATATATTAATTATATATATATATATATATATATATATAACCACACTCTCTTATAAATATTTATAGCAATATAGCCTTAGAACGTTGGAAAAGGTATATGCGAGAGACTTATCGGGTTAACTATCAGGAATTTACTAAAAACAATTATACCATCTCTACCACTTAGTGTTTTAATTATTTCGTTATCGTTTTTACATGGAAAAAAGTGTCAAGATAACCTTTGATCACTGTCATATTTTTCTTAGTCAATATTGCATTTCAAGGGTTTTGAGTAACTTCAGTACGTTTTCGATGTTGTGAATTGTATCTCTGAATATCCCTTGTCATGTATTAATTTGCGGACTCACGTAATTGAAGTTATATAAGTACGGGAGTAGATGGAGGTCGGTAGAGACATTTGCCTGCCAAAAATGCTAGAGCCTGTGTTTTTTTTCTGTTAATTCTTTATAATAAACGCCACCACATTTAAATGTTCATCCCGACTGCGTACTTTGCATAGGTAAGATTTAACCTACCAATTTTGATCATGTATCACACTGATAAAGTAAAACGTACATTTTCGGTTGATAACTGAACTCAAAAACCTTTGCTACCGATGCTGTTTTTGATTTTAAAATTTTTCTCTCAAATCGTATGTGAAGATTCTGATTCTTTGTATGTTTTGTGGGTTTTGTTTTTTATCTGTGGAGAATAAAGCAAATGTTGTTTCTTCAAATGACTGGCAAATGAATTTTCCAACCCAAAAGTTTCAGAGGATCAATTACTGTTGAAAGTTCATGTGAATGCGATTAGTTGGTTTGTTAGTTGAGAGCAATGCGGCCATTTCCTTGCTACAGGAAGGCTCATTAGACCGGGAGCTACTGCTTAAAGCAATTCCGAACGACTTCAAACAGCCAGGACAGCAGTGGGCCTCGAACCCACAGACTATGGTAACGATTGTCAGCGGCTTTCCCATTCGGCTATCATCCGGCTAACGTTAATGTGGACTTATAAACTAAATGATATGGGCAATGTGCGATTCTTAAGTGGTGAGTATAGCTTTGCATTCTGATTTAATTTTACTGGGTTCTTTTTATGCCATCATAATGGCAAACGTTGAAAACAGTTGTACTCGAATACGATGAATAACGAAATGCACTTACCCAGAGTTGAATTTCTCCTTAAATTTTCGGGGTAAAGTTTTTTTTAAAGCTACTACCAGTGGAAACGGGTAAAAGTAATTATTTGACAGGTGAAAGTTGCATCTCCCTTTCTTCTTGAAGTAATCGCTTAGTTTTGACTTGAAAACAAAATGACCGTGGAACAAGCACACCTGTCCATTTTGCACTCTTTTGAAGGATTTGTCAGAAAAAACGGTAGCAGCATCCACAATTTCTGGCTCTAGTTTCTCCCAAGTTTTTTCATATACTGCGATATTTGAGCCCTGTATTAAGAAGATAAAGAAATACGTGTATTTAGCGAGAACCAAAAGACTGTAAAATATAGATGCGGAAATAAGAAACTATGATTAACATTTTTAAGGTAATAACATACAACGAAAGGCAATAGTGATAATTCATTGCAAGTTGTTTTCTCTGAGTTGCTTAAAGGGACAAGGGACCTTCAACCTCAATTCTTTTTTACCCTCAATTTTAAAGTTTATATACAGAACGGGAATAATCAACAATATTTTTTACTACATTAAGGACCCTAAGAATTCAAAATAAGGAGTTTTTGACAGAATAATGCCTATTTTTCAAAAGCTTTTTCAAAAATTATAACAATATTCAAAATGCTCCATGCGCATAGTATATTATTTAAAAACCTCAATTTTTTTAATATAAATTTACTATTTTTTTATAAATATAATTGTGCATTGATTTTTTTTTGTATGCATCTAAAGTCTTAAATAACACTTTTTTTATTATTTTGACTGTCCTTTTTTTACGCTTTTGCATGTTTTTACTTTATTTCATGGTTTATAAATAAAAAAAAAAACATTGAGGTTTCAAAGAACTATGCACAGTTTTAAGACAATAACTTTCATTAACGATCCTGAGAAATTTGGATGAAATCAGTAAAAAATGAATACGCATTTAGAATTTGAAATATTCTAACATTTTTGAAGGATTTTTGGAAAAACAAGTCTTATTCTTCCACAAAATACTTATTTGGGAATTCTAAGTGAATTCAATGCATTGAAAAAGAATATTAATTATATTCATGTAGTATATTGAGTAAAATATTGAAAATTTAAAAAAAAAAACTAGGTTAAAGGTCCCTTGTTCCCTTAACTGAGAACATCGCTCAATAATTTTTTAAACTGTCACATAGATTGTGTATTAGAGACTACCATTAAAATGATTCTAGAAAGTAGTGATCATTTATTACGAGCGTTATTCTCTGAGTTACTTAACTGAGAATCCCGCCATATCTGTCCGCAAACCGTCACGTGAATTGTGTATGTAGTTGTAATGAACCTTGTTATGATATGAGGCGGTGAAAGGCAAAGTGGTGTAAGTCAGTAAGTCAAGTGGTGTAAGTCAGAAGAGTTTAACTGCAAAAACTACGAAAATTCCACCATAAACTGAACACATTATAATTCATAACAATTATTACAACATTGCAAATAAATACTATTTACAATTCCACTCTAAACTGAACACGGAGATTACATATTTGCCCCCAAATGAAAAAAGTTGAAAATGTGACTTACACCACTTTGCCTTTCAACGCCTCATATAGAGGATAAAGACTTTCGTGGCTCAGAAACACACACACACTAGGGGACTGTAATATAAACAGGGTGATTTTTTTTAAAACTGACACTACTCAGAGCTACCTGTAGCGTGATCTATCAGCCGGAATTCCGCCAAAATTGATAGAGGGGCTAAGGACGAAATGGGAAAGAGTTTCCGTGAAAATAAAATTAGTTCCAAAAGGAAGATATGGCGCGTTTGTTGTCGGCACACCCGAGAATTTGCATAAAAGGTAAGTAAAACATCAAAATACAGATTCACGACTATGTAGTCGACAGAAGCGGCAGTATTTCGGGCTCTAAAGATAAGGGATGAATACCGAAAATGTTGTAAGCAGACAAATGAATAACAAAGAAATTTCCCTTCAACACCACTTTATGCAGCAAATTCACTTCTCCCTTCTTCAATGTGACCACAGTCCTGGTGGAGGACACATTGTATCCTGAACACTACGTTCTCAACGGCCAAGCGTAACATGTCACCAGGAATGTTCATCAAAGTCCGGGATATGTTGTCCTTTAGGGCCGCCAAGTTCGAGACTCCACCAAGATACACCTTAGATTTTAAATAACTCCACTGAAAGATGTCACATGGGTTACTTCCGGGGAGCGAAATGGTCATGTAAGTAGAAAAAAAGCGACTGATGACCCATTCTTCTGTCAAGCGAAGTCGCAACAGATTCCGCACTGATCTTTATAGCCCAAAATACTGGCGCTGCTGTCGACTACGTAGTCATGAATTTGCATTTTGTTGTTTTCCTTGCCTTTTATGCAAATTATTAAGTGCGTCGATAACAACAGCCCCTATTGACAACTTTTCGAACTAATTTTATTTTTCACCGAAACTCTTTCCCATGTCGTCCTTAGTCCCTCTATCAATTTTGGTGGAATTCCGGCTGATAGATCGCGCTACAGGTGGCTCTGAGTAGTGTCAGTTTAAAAAAAATCACCCTTTACATTATTAATACTCGAATACTCGTATATCTGGCCGAAACGCACTTCTCAACGCAAAAATGGTTGCAGCAAACTTTTTCTCTGATTCACAATAGAACACTGAAAACGCCGTTCTTTTTTTGCATAAGTTGTGCTCACTTCGCGCATGCGCGGACAAAGACCTTAGACTTACTTTTAAGACTAGCTGCATATTGAGCTGGCGTGGGGTTAATCCAATAACATTTTTCCTATTGACGAAGTCTTCCAAGGTATCGACGACAGGATTCTTTTTAACAATAGTTAGTTTGGAAATGAGGCGACTCTGGAACAAGTTCATAATCAGAAATGCCACTCCAATCTGCCATATAATTATCAGGAAGGACATAAGTACAGCTACCAGGGATTTCTTTTTGCGTAGCATCCATTTTTCCGATGGTGCTGAAAAGAAGGGGGGGAAATGTCTTGAATCTGACTGAATGAAATACATTGAAACTTCTCTAGCCGGCAACCCCAGTACACGGCCATATTTTCTTCAGAACCGATGACACATTTCTTAGAACGAATGTTATATAGTAGGAACCCCCTTTCACCGGCCACTTTTTTCGGAACAACGACTGGTCGCCATAGAGAAGTTTCAATGTAGTCAATTGGTGTTATAAAAGATGCGCGATATAATTGTTATATTGCAAATATTTTTAGGAATTTGTTCTGATTTCGCAATACTTTAGAAGTGAAAGATTCATCTTCAATAACTGATAGTTACATCTGCACCA
This sequence comes from Dolomedes plantarius, assembly GCA_907164885.2. NCBI lineage: Eukaryota > Metazoa > Arthropoda > Arachnida > Araneae > Dolomedidae > Dolomedes > Dolomedes plantarius. The sequence continues at coordinate 34,912,999 of OU015497.1, forward strand.
GTAACAAGAACCCTATTGGATTCGCTCATCTCACAGAAAACCGCCGGACGATGGCCGAATGGCTAGGGCGCTGGAATTCGTTACCGGAGTCTGTGGGTTCGAGTCCCACTCTTGGCATGGACGTTTGTAGCCGTTCGGAATCGGCTTTAAGCTGTAGGTCCCGGTCTAATTAGGCCTCGTGTAGCAAAAAATGACCGTAGCGCTCCAAACCAAACCAAACCAAACCTCACAGAAAACCTATGGAGAAAATGTGTCCAAGGATTGCCGACTGCGATTGAAATATTGTTTTAAATTTTACTCCGTAATAGAGAAAGAGGATTTATACCTTTGGACATTTTTCGTTTTTTTTTTTTTTAAAAAGGCAACTAGTTTTTTGAAATTTAAATTATTTGTTGAAAAAAGTCTGGTGTAATGTTTCTTAAATGCTCCTAAATTCCTTCCGTGGACGAAATTTATAAAATGAATCAAGTTGCAAGGAGCAAGAAAGTTCAGGCTATTTGAAAATACCATTTTTGCCATGTTTTTATTAACTTGCTTTCTCGTTTGTTTGTTTGTGTGTTTGTCCAGTACAAACCTTGCAATCGATTTTTAACTAACTTCCCGACTAGCTAGACATTTGAAACTTTTAGAATAGTTCAGAACACGATGGCAATGCATTCTTTTAATACTTTTAGAGGAAAAAAATCCGCAAGGTGGCGCTTTGATCGACTTCAATACTTGCACTTTTGCGTAACGGCGTTTGACGATTTTGAAAACAGAATGCATGTGAATTTAGTTTGTTTTACAAAAATATTGTGCGAAAAATTTTTAAAAAATTATAAAAATTAAAGTTTATAAAGTCTGTGGATAGTGGAAACGACTAAAAAGTGATTAAAATTAAACAAAAGAAAGTGAAAAAGAATAATTAAGCGAAGGTTTGTGCAATTAAGAGAGAATTGTCAAGTTTATATCATTCAACAGAAAATTTAAAAACGTGTATATAAAAAGTTCTTTTTATCTTGTAATTATTATTGGATTATCAGCATTTATGTAGCTGTAAATAGTAAACAAATTTGCTCCACAGGTTAATATTGGGTTGAGCGATTCCAATAGGGTTAGTGCACAGCAGCCAGGGCCCGACTTAGCCTAATTGGGGCCCGGGGCAAAAACTTCTTTGGGGCCCCCCTCTGCTTCACTACTTCAGTAATGAAGAACTTAATACTTAATACTAAACTTTCTATTCGATTTGGGGGCCCCCCAATGATGTGGGGGCCCGGGGCAACTGCCCCGTATGCCCCTGCCTTAGTCAGGCTCTGACAGCAGCCTTAATATCCGCAATAACAAATAAAGTGTGGCAAGGAGATTGGAGTTCATAAATAATTCTTCATCAGGCCGAAGAGCAATAGAAGTGATTGTCTGGATGGACAGTTTACAAATGCGAGAGTAATAAAACTCTTATATAAATAGGGGAAACTACAAAAAAATAACGCCTCTAACGACGAACGTCGTTAGAAGCGACGTCAGAATTGGACACGTGAATGGAGAACTGCTTGAAAGAGATATAAGGGGAAGAAAATTTTATGAATACCAGCCCACGCATGGGTACTCACCGGTTACCGAAGCAAACAAATAAAACGGAAATTTGGAAAAAGGTAGGAATATATAACGAAGACGACGGGATTCGGAAATGGCATTAAGAACAGAGGAATAATATTAAATAATTAGAAAAAAGAGTGTGGGGATAAAGGTCGCATTTACGTGCATGTATTTTTCAAGGCAGCAGATATAGATAAAGAAGTTATGTGACTGACTGAAAATGAGGGATTAAAATAAATGACAAAGTCGTTTAAGAATACACGTCACGATGACGTCTTTTTTGTCCATTCTTTTCTGATTTCCGGAATGTAGGATTTTGTATATTTCCCATTCAGCAGGTCTATAGTCATTGCCTTATTCTGCTATGCAGATAGCCCGTTGAGCCTTCTTCATAAGTTACATATACGTTGTCTTTTTACTATTTGCTGCCTGTGCGTTCATTTTTACTGCACCGAAGAAATCTGCTGGGTGTATCGGGAAAAGTTAGCTTTTTCTGTTTTCTAATTAGGTTTATTGGAGCTGTTTTGTATTATTACTGGAAATAATTTGGAATAGTCATCGGTGTAAAGTGGTTTGTTTGGCTTTATCACTGCAGTTTTTAGTTTACACGTAATTATTTGAAGCAAAGAATTACCTTGTCCCAACAAGTAAGCGGTGTACACCCATACGTATTCAAAGACAGCCAGCAAGCTAGAGTGAATGCCATCTGAAGCTCGCAAGAACAGAATTCCCGAAGCACAAGCTATGGCAATCAGAGTGATACCTATGGCAGACCACACCTGAGAAAGAATGATATAAATTGACGAATACATGTATTCATACAGTTCGTTCTAAAGTAAAAGTTGAATTTTATTTTTGTTTTTTATTATTAAGATTAACTTAATGAACAAAAGGGTTGTTAACTTCGTTACGTTTAAAGGTTTTATTCTTATACTTAAAATTGTCTTTCGGTCAATAACTCGCTCCACGAGGCCAATCAACTGTCTTTAAATTTAGGGCCTGTTCACATAGGAGTCCGTTGCGGAGCGTTAAAGTATTGAAATATATTTAACCAATGACAAACCTCCAAACGATTGGCAATGAAATTTTTAACGCCTATGATTGGTTTATTTTCGTCTTAACGTCATCTTTCCCTTAACGCTACGCAACGGACTCCTATGGGAACAGGCCCTTAGAGAAATGTCGTTAAAACTGAATCGTAAGGTTTCATATTCTCGCCAAAATTTCGCCAAGTCATTTCTTGAGCCAAAGATTTGATCCGTAAGATTTTTCTTGTCGGTTTGCTAGAAGGGAGATTTAAAGCACTGTTGATTCTTCAATTTGTAATGCGAAAAAGCCGAATATTGTAGACGCTATTATACACAGTGAAACCAACTTACTACTGGCTATATAATTCTCGTTGCCCTAGTTGACCATGCTACGCGAGTTTGAAGCGTGCCACCGTGGAATGCAGTCGCATTGCCCGGAGTTCGTGTTAGGACTAACTCGTGGAAGGAGAGTTTTTCTCTTTTTCATTGCATTGCTTTTTTTTGTGCTTTCTCATCTATTTTGTGTTTGTGTGTGTCTTCACCCCTTGGGGATGGATTTCCCTCGCTTATGATTGATATTGGTTTGGATTATTTACCTACGGACTATGAAAATAGGCACAATTCTAATATTGAACAAAAACTTAGTAGTAATACAGATGGTGCCGGTGTGATTCAAGATGTGATTCAAGATATCAGAGAGTTTATGCAGGAATACTCCATTCCTAACATAAGCAAACTTTTTAAAGAACTTGCCGAAGGGCTCCGGGAGCCGTTAGACCCAAATTCTAAAATGATGGCACTATTTGACAGGATGAATAGCTGTTTTTCCCCAAATGTTCATAGCTAGTCGATTTCCGTCTAAAACCACCCTTCGCGTACTATTTTAGAATGCAAATGGGCTAGGCTGGCGTATTACGGAACTTGGAGAGTTCTTTGAAGAATCTGACATAGATGTTATGTTAATTCATGAAATTAAATTCAAGGACAACAGATTTAATATTAATAACTACAATTTGTATAGGCATAACAGGGCCACCCTGTTATGCCTATATAGTCATAGGGACCATTACTGTCATACCATTACTGTCATAGGGACATAATGGTATGACAGTATATACCATTACTGTCATAGGGACATGACAGTAATGCTCCTGCCCCTGGCCGTGACACTACTGTCATGTCCCTATGACACACCCCTCTATCCCATACGAGAGAGGGAGTATTGCCATTTATGTAAACAATAATATTAACCACTCTCCGGCCAGCGATCTTGTCACTCAGAATTTAGAATCAGCTTCTGTAATGGTTTGCCCGAGAGAAAATTTCAAAAATCTCCTCACATCTGCGTACGTTCGGCCTAATGGCAGATTCCCTATTGTCGATATTCAGCAAATATTTGTTTATCATTCAAATTGTATCATCTCTGGTGATCTTAATGCTCACAACATAGCCTGGAACTGTAAGTCTAATAATGCATATGGTAAGGAACTTCTTTCTTACGTTAACAATAATACTAATGTTACGCTAGCACATCCCGCCACCCCAACCCATTTCTCTTCTGGCTCTCCGTCTATTATTGACTTAGCACTTCTTTAAAATATTAACTGTCATTAAGATATTGAAGTCTTGGGCCTTCTCGACGCAGATCATCTTCCCGTTTTATAAACTTTAAATGTTAATGTAGAGCTAGATATTTCTGACCCCTTACGAATTTCTCTGGACAGCACCCGTCGATCTCCCAGTTTCGTAAGTCTGCCGACTCGGGGCACTTTCCGACAATCACCGCTCACCGTCCACTTCTGAATCACATAGGCCATTGTCGATTTTGGATAATTCAGCTAACTATATATGTCCCTTAAGGATCGGCCATTTCTGTGATACCCAACGATTACACCTTTCTTGGAAACAGATAACGATGCACATTCGTGGCATCTTGCATGCGACTAATGCTAATGTTTTTTCTTACACGATATTTAATGGTGGAAGGCGTGACGTATGCCAGGACTGCAGATATCGTCCTTTGCATGGTTGTCCAAATACTTATTAGTAGATAGTGTTATAAGTCAGTCGTTCTTCCACAGTATTCTCTATGCAACACCAGTCTGGTCATACGCCGCCAAAAATAACATCAAAATCGTTGAAACAAGCCGAAATAGTTTCCTGAGGAGAAATAGAAAGGCTTCCAGATATCTCTCTAATCTGGTCATTAGACGAGATTTCGACATCCGTACATTTAGTAAATCTGCTCAGCAATCCTCTAAAAAAATTTATAACAACATAAACGCAATCAATAATCAAATAATCGCGGAGCTCCCCGATTATGATTATAGGGACCTTTCTTACAGGAAGACCTCTCTTACAGGCGGCCTCTTACAAGCAGCTCTTTTAGAGTCTGCTACGGATTGATCGCTCCTTGACTGCATTTCTTTATAAATTTTTCTTCATAAACGTACGTTTACTTGGCTTTCTTACGTTAACTCCATCCCTTTCCTTTTACCTTTCCCCTCTTCGAGTTTTGTGCATTTGTTTACATAAAATTCCTGGCACGTTGCTATCGTGTTGGGCTTGTCTTCAGCCAGTCCGGGCTCTAACCTGACTGTGTCAAGCACGCAGAAATTAAAATTATATATATATATTTAAAAAAACATAAATAAAAGTTTTAAAAACTATTTTTTTAATTTTTAGCCCCAAAAATATATGTTTCTTTTTAAATTGTATCATTGTTTTTATGTTTGTGTACCACTAGTGTACTCGTCCTATCTCTCCCTACTACTAATTTCCTCTTTCTCTATCATTAAACTTTCTACTATTTTATTTAGTGTATTCACGAAATTCTTCTTTATAACTTTTAAATTATTTTAAGAGCACTCTTATTCAATATTTATCGAATGTAATACTGGAGGTTCAGCATCACACCCAGGTACTCCAGGAAGAAGTTCCCGCTGGGGAGGTATACGACCATGCTACCGCTCCGGCAGTACTGCTACTGTCGACCTCTGGACAGAAAATCCCTGAGATGGTCTTCTAGGTTATTTCCACGGGATGTCGATTCGTGAAAGGACGGGTTGAGGATAATAAACCCTTCAAAATCGGTTTGGTACGATTCGGCGCGACCGTTTCGGCGCGGACGATTCGGCGCCGATCGTTTCGGCGCTGGCCGATTCGGCGCAGCTGTTTCGGCCCCAGATATTTGCATTCCGAACTTTTTAAGTGTAAGAAATAATAATTTTTAAAAATATGAGGAGGGAGAGGGGTTAATTACGAGGATTTGACGTTCTACAAGCTTGTTAAAAACATCTTTATCTCGGTTTAAGAAAGAAATTATCCAAGAAACAGAATGAGGTAGTGAACAAATATTAAAATAAAAAAGATTTTATCAATAAAAGCATTGCTTAAGACAGTATTTATAAGAAAAACAAAATATATAAATTGTTAACACAATGATCAATATATGGTTAATGCAATAAAAATTGAGAAATGCAAATAAAATGCTATATGTAAGCTACACAAGTGATTGTGGAACCGCAAACTACAATAATTTACTTATCAATGAAAAATTCACAGGAGTTATACTAATATTGGAAAGCAGCAAATGATTTTTAAAAAGGTGGAAATACTAATGATTATAATAAGATATAAATACAGAATACAGATGTAGGTTATTAACAAAATGCTGATTGCAAACTATACACATGATTCTGGAACTTCGAATACTATATTTAAAAACACTATAAATATTCACAAAAGTTATACTAAAATTGGAAAACAGTAATGATCACCAAACAGATTTTCACCGAAGGCGCAGAAATGGGTTCCGCGCCGAAACAGATGCGCCGAAATGGCAGCGCCGAATAGTCCCATTCCGCCTCAAAAGCTGCATTTACATGGACAACAATAATACCCGGGATTTACCCGCTAATAGGGAAAACCTTCGAAGCCCGTTTACATGGGACCACTTTTTCACCCTGCTTTTACCCGTCTTACCGGAAGTAAAGGCCGTCACATGATTCGGCGGAAGTGATCCTCATACACCATCATTCCTTGTAAATCACGTTATGGGTTCGATCCCAGCCGGTGTCATACTTTTCCAAATTCACTGTATTGCTATTTTTAGCTTTCCATCTTCGAACTCCGCATTTATCTCGTTACGAAGTGTATGGTCCTTATTATGGTTAAATTTTAAAAATAACAACAACAAAAAAATCATAAAACTTTAAAAATCCAAAAAGATGGAAAAACTTACAAAAATATTTTTTGTATTCTTATGATATCTGCTTCTCTGGGCCTCTTAATATTATTACTTTTTTGTTTTCCGTGGATCATTAATCTTATCTAATTTTTCTTCTAAATTTTCTTAACTTGTAACTCTATATTTTTTCTGTTAAAATTAACTTTTTTGTTTTAATTTAACTTTACTATTAATTTTTTTTTCTTTTACCCGCGTTATTCTTATCTTAATATTTTAATTAATTACTTAAAATTTTAACTACTGAGCACTCCCACCTTGATTACATATATCTTGCTTACAGGAGATAAAGTCGACACGACCAATGCACTCCTCTTCTAAAACACAATTACGTCTGCGTCTATTTGTTATTTAAATGCAGCACATGTCAGTCGCTGTTGATAATTATAGAACGTTTACGATTGTTTTCTGTTGTTTTTAAAAATAAATTTAGAAAATAGATAGGAAAAAAGGAATATAAGAACTAGAAGATTGATGCAGATATTAGGTATAATCGTACGATCTATGGCTTCATCGCTAAATTTAGTTTTTCCACAACAAAGAATGTGGGCAAAATTACGAAGCTCTGTTTGGTGGGAAGAAATTGTTTTAAATTCCTGAAGTAATAAAGACTGGAAAGAAAATTTTCCAATCGATAGGTGCATTTTTTTAAATTATAAGATTAATTGTAAGATACTTATTGTTTTAATAAATCCTTTTATAAAATTAAAATGTAATTTTGATTTCAATTTTGTTTCAGTAATTTTTAGTCATGTATAAATAAAAAAATCATAAATAGATATAAATAATTTTTTATCTGTGAGTTCTAAAATAATTAATTTATAAATAAATTTTAATGTTACGTTTAATTATTGATAATACTTATTAAATTTATTAATTTTACCATAACACTTTAAATGAAAATGTTACTGAAATTTTATTGAAATGAAATTTTATTTCTTATTTTACATACCAGATGGCAGTACCATTCTATTTATAATGCAATTGGAGATGGGTTTTTTTTTTTAAACTAGATGGTCAGATCAAGAAATAAATGAAATCCTCCGGAAAAAAATAGGCATTTTTCTACTGTTTTCTTGAAAATTATGCGATTGTTAAGGGGTTCCAGATCCTTCCATCGATCATTTAGCTGCATTTTCATGGATTCACACAAGTCCAAACCCGCCATGTTATTTACTCCCAGCTTCGAAATGCATCATGGGTAATTAGCGGGTTTTATCCTGGGTCGAAGCAGGGTCGAAAATCAACCCTGCATTTTTCCCTATCGTAGGGAAAAAGTAAGAAACGACCCTGCTTTTACCCGGGTTTTTGGCACATGTAAACGGCACTAGAATGGGGTAGCCATGGTAAGTATTTATTGCTCTTTAGGCTTTAAGAAAACACTTGTTTCGCTTTTTCATTTTACGACTCATGCGCTAATCCAATCAACGTATTTTACGGTTGTCAATCCTGCATTATGATACCTACTATTTCCAGAGATAACGGGAAAGAGTCCCAGAAATCCTCGATAAAATTTAGAATCGTCTATGCTTTAATGAATTGTGGATCTCACAAAAATTTCTCATCACAGATACGGAAAATAAAACTAGACTGACAGTTAGCGGCTTCAATTCAAAGATAATGTTTTAAAAAATACGCACAGCAAGTGGGGTTTTTAACTCTGAGGAGTTTATTATAAATTTATGTATTTTTATAATGGGTTTTCATTTTATTGATGTGTATATCATTTCGCATGTTTTTTATTCTATGTTATTTACACTGTGTTTAATTTTTAAATTGATTTTAATAAACAATCATTCTTAGAAAAAGACTTTATTTGGTGACACTATATAGAGCTGGAAAAGTTATCTAAAATTTTCTACTAAAGACTAATTTTTACTGAATACCTCTCCGGTTTAATATTTGATTTTCTGTCCACCCCAACCCCTTTTTTCCCCTCCGAGTATGGGACAGATAAGTTAGAAGTGGATGTTTTCTTATTTGTTTTCAACTGGAACGTCATTCCCCAGAGTAATTCATAAACAAGGCTACTTATCGAGTTATGCACTTTAAGAGGATTCCAAAATTTGCAGTAAGAAGTCACAATTACATCGTAATGACTTACACGATAAGCAGTGTAAGCTGTGCGAATAATGAAGAAAAATTTCAACACCTACCGAAGGCTGCAAAACACTGAAATATGAAAATAAACCTCCTCCTTGTGTCTCTTTCCCCGATAAGATTGTTAAGGCTCCATAGCTTATGGCATTTGTGAAATCCGCTATTCTCAAGACATCGCTGTCCGGGAGAACGGGAGTCATGATAAGATCAGCTTCCTGGAGGAGAAAATATGAGTGTACTTACATCGTAAACGATTTGATCCATCACATCTGCTCTGACAGATCGTGGGCTTTAAACCATGTTATAATATTTTTGCTGCAGTGGCTGGAAGTTACTCGGTTTATCATCTTTAGATTCCCCAGTCTATATCTTCAGTTGATAAAGCAACTGAGAATTCCCTGCTTGCGCAACTTCATTCGAGTTTATATAAGCTGTTTTGGGGGAAAAAAACTCTAAACCTTTTGATGTGTCGTTGTTTCTAGACATGCAAATCCAAATAAAATACCTTAATTTTCCTTCAAAGTTAATTCTTACAGTTGCTTGTTTAAGGTGTTTCTGTGTATTTATTAGTCAACTTTAGAATCGGGTAACATGTTTTACAGGGTTGGCGAAAAGATCCTAAGCTAATCTAAAGATCAATTACTCTTTCTCGAGACTTTTTGGGCTGTCAGCCTACTTTTGCGAAATTACTGTCTTTACTCTTATCGCACCAATCAGTTTTATTTACGTTTACTGGTCTCAGTGGCGTAGCAAAGGGGGGGCAAGGGGGTCTATCATGCCCCGGGCGCCTCTCGCAGAAGGGCGCCAATGTAAGATATATATATTATATTACTATATGTTTTCGAGGTGGATGCCAATATAAGGTCTATATATTATATTATTATATGTTTTTCGGGGAGGGCGCCAATATAAGGTACATATATTATATTACTATATTATTTTGTGGGGGGCGCCAATATAAGGTCTATATATTATATTACTATATGTTTTTAGGGGAGGGCACCAACATAAGGTCTATATATTATGTTACTATATGCTTTTCGGGGGGGGGGGAGTGCCAATATAAGGTCTATATACTATGTTATTATATGTTTATCGAGGGCGCCAATATAGGGTCTATATATTATATTACTATATGTTTTTCAGGGAGGGGGCGCCACAAAAGTATCGTGCCCCGGGCGCCAGTTATGCTCGCTACGCCACTGACTGGTCTGTATGTTTAAACATGCCCCTTAGCTGATGGGCCGTAGTGTGTGGTCTTAGCGTGATACCTACCTGTCTGTGGAAACAAATAAACCACCAAAACGTGCCAACTCTATATTCCCCGCAACAGACACATGTTTAACTCGTGTAAATCTTAACAACCTTTACTCTAGTTATTCGAATAAACGAATTGTTAGCGACTTCAATTATTTTATACACCAGAACTATGACTTTATTTGTTTGGAATATCTTCAGTATCTGGAGAAATGAATATGGAATTTCATAAAGATTTCAAAAAGTAGTAAGAGAAAAGCGATAAATAATTGGTAACATACCAAAACGAGTTTGTATCTTTTGTTTAAAATATTAGCCTATTTTTTCCATGTTTTTGTTAACTTGCTTTCTTGTTTGTCTGTGTGTTTGTCCAGTACAAATCTTGCAATCGATTTTTAACTAACTTCCCGACTTGCTAGACATTTGAAACTTTTAGAATAGCTCAGAATACGATGACAATGCATTATTTTAATACTTTTAGCCATCTTTAAGCAGAATTGAATTCATTTTCAGTTAATTTTGCTTTGTAGACTGAAGCAGCCATCTATCGACCGGAACGGGAACGAAAAGTTAAACGTAAGTTAACTTCCAATTAATTTCATTTTCTTTCAAGTTGATGGGATAATTCATCAAAAAGTTTTAATAAAGTAATTATTAATACATAGAATTGTCAAGTTTATATGATTCAACAGAAAATTTAAAAACATGGTATATAAAAAGTTCTTTTTATCTTGTAATTATTGGGCGCTCAGCCTACTTTTGCGAAATCGCTGTCTTTAAGGCGACAATGGACATTAAAATTTACTTTTTTTACTTTTCATCATAGAGATACGAAATTTTGTACATACACTGCTGGCCACCCAAATTGCAACACCAAGAAAGACAAGAGATATCACAACAAAATTTATTTTGTAGATAACATGTTGACCAAGTATCAAATGATTAAATTTATAGACTTCTGTGAAGTGTGGTTCCTGCCAAAATCAGTAGCCAGAGTAGCCGCCATTGTTGGAGATCACCGCTGCCACACGCCTCGGCATTGATTCAAAGAGACTTTGGATGAGTTCTTGGGGTACAGCAGACCAAGAAGCTTCCACACGTTGCCAAAGTTGATCTGCTGTGGCAGCTGGGGATGGAATCTGGGTCAATCGTAGAGCAACCATGGACCACATGTTTTCTATCGGCGAAAGATCCGGAGAGCGAGGCGGCCAGGGAAGCAATTCAATCTGGCGATTGACGAAGAACCGTTGGACAATGCGTGCCACGTGTGGTCGCGCATTATCCTGTTGAAATATGGCTGTGGGCAAGCCCTGAAGGTAAGGAAGGACAACTGGCTCCAACACCTCGGAGATGTAGCGCTGGCTGTTTAAAGTACCGGCAATGCGTACTAGAGGTGTGCGAGAGTGATATCCAATACCGCCCCATACCATAATACCCGGTGCAGGATCAGTGTGGCGGTGCATAACGCAGCTGTTCAGCATCCTCTCTTCACGGTGTCTCCAGACTCGAATGCGACCATCGTGGTGTTGCAGACAGAAGCGTGACTCGTCAGTAAAGACAATTTCATTCCATTCTGCCGTCCACATCCTTCCGTCATCGCACCATTGGCGGCGGAGACGTCTGTGGTTCTGCGTCAAGGGTAGACAAAGCAATGGACGTCTTGCGGACAGACCACTCTGCTGTAAACGGCGTCGAATGGTACGCGCAGACACTGGATGATGCGTTACAGACTGCATGTGCTGTGCTATGGTTCGTGATGTGACTGAGCGATCCGTCATTGCCATGCGCACAATTTGCCTGTCATCACGTGAAGTGGTGCGCTGAGGTGGATGCGATCGAACACGCCGGTCCGTCGAACCCTCCTGCATCCAACGATCACATATCCGCATTACAGTTGTTTGGTTTCGTCCAACACGACTACCGATTTCCCTGAAAGATAATCCACAATCTCGGTAGGCCACTATCCTTCCTTTGTCGAACTCGGATACTTGATCAAAAGATGATCGCTGTTTTCGACGAGGCATAATTGATTGTTTTTTTGAAAAAACCACAAGAAAAACACAATTGCCAAACTTTAAATCGTCGAAATCTCCAAGCCTTAAATAGCGCTTTGAAGTGGCGCCACAGGCGCGCGTGATGTGCGTCTGCGCTGAAATTCTAATCATTTGCATATCTTACCTCCGCTAATGCATGTTGTAAATTTCATGTTATTTGCATGTTTCCTTCAGGGTGTTGCATTTACAGTGGCCAGCAGTGTATATTCATTCACTATAAATAGATAGAATACCTTAAAAGAAATTTCCAATCTCATTATAATTTTAAGATTTTTTTTAAAAATTTGAAATTTATAAAAATTTTAAAATGCTCCTTGCCACTTAATTTTTGAGATATTTCCTCGATTTTGCATTTTAATCTTTTTAAACTGTATAACAAACAAATCTGGGTATCGATTATTTAATCCCTTGAATAGTTAATTTTTGAGAGATTTTTTTCTGAATTCCATCCCGATTTTCATCACAATTTTGTCTTTTTAAACGTTATAAATCAATTTTAATTACCTTAATGAAGTCGAATTGTAAAATGTATACTCAGTTTTTTTGTAAACGGCATCAGGATTCTTCCTTATCAATTTCAGGAATTTAGAACAAAAATTAAGTAGCATGGAGCATTTAAAATATATCTAAAATCCTTGAAAAATCTGTTTTGAGAAAAACAGATTTAAAATTTATTACTACACTTACCCATTATAAATTACTTTGTAGAAGCTTCATAAATAATTTTTTACTTGAAAAAAATTATTTTGGTACTAATAATCTACAGAAATATATATATTTTTTACAATAACACAATCAGTATTACAATGACGAGATTTGCTCAAATAAAAGTCCACCGTTCCCTTAAGGGCCTTATTATACAGTGCCACTCGAGTGGCGAACGCGAGCCACAGAACAGACTCACGGGCTGGCCACAGCTGTGGAGCATCCAAGCCACAGCAGTGGCCCGGCCTAGCGTCCATGTGCTTTGTCATGATTTCATTCCTTTTTTAGTATTCAAGATGTCTTCGTGAAGTGAAGAAGATGATTTGGGCTTGCTTCTATTACTGAAAAAATGGAAACGCAGACAGAAAAGGACTTTAAGAGTGCTTCCCTTATTATTAGGAAGGCCCTCAGAGGTTTTCTGGAGGTCAAACGTTCTATATTCTTCTCGAACAAAGAGGGAATCGTTGTAAACACACATTTAAAAAAAAAAATTATTTATTGACTTAAAATTTTGAATTTTTTTGTGATGGTTAACCATATAATTTTTAAACAAAATCACATCATAAATCTGCTCACAAAGTTTTAAAAAAATTTTAGAATTTAAAATTTTTTTAAAAATGGAGTAATTTAAAATCGTTATTACTCGAAATATTATTTGTCGAATTTCAAAATTTTTTCATTTAATTAAACAGAAATATAAAATTTTTAATTTTTATTCAGCGTTTTTTAAAATATTAATTTTAAAAAAATTAAAAATATTTAGAGTAAAAATTTTTTTTAAAAATGTAACTTAATTTTAAAAAATCCTATTTTCAAAAGCAAATATTTTTTTTCAAATTTGCTAAATCAAAATTCAAGTAAAATAATTGAAAAAGACATATTCCAATTTTGAACCATTTATCTTCAACGGTTCTTCATTTATAACAATTTAAAGATGAGATAAGGTGAAAAAACCCATGATGCAGAAAAACGTATTTACAGGTTTAAACATAGATTGGCTACTATTAGAATGTTGCAAAAATAAAATGAATATCTCCTGTTCTAATCAAGATAGAAGCATGATTTGATCGTCATTTTAAGCGCAAAAGAACACAAAATATTTTAATGCAACAACATTTTTTTCGAAAATTTGAAAAATTTTGTGTCCTGGACCCCCTTAAAACTACAGCCACTATTATCCACTGATATCCATCATAATCCACTGAGGAATATTATTATTTTTTTGTCATTTTGAAACCAGAATTTTAGCCTACAACCAGCTCAATCAGCGTCAAAGGGTTGATCGATTCAATAGTCTTGGCAAGGCTAGGAACGGGAACTGTGCAGTGGCTCTGTATAATAAGCTCCATAGCAAACAATGGTCCGCTACCGAAGCCACAGTAGCGCAGGCGAGCCGCAAGAAGCGAGGGTAGGCGACTGGAGTGGCACATCTCAGGCGACAGTCGCGACCTGTAGCCACAGCTGTGATTCAGTATAATAAGCTCTGTACGATTGCATGTATCGCTTCGAGTGGCTTGTCTGGGCGTCTGAAGCTGTGGCGAACGCACGCCACAGCTGTGGCTTTGTATAATAAGGCCCTAACTCTTATCGCATCAATCCCTTTAATGTATGTTTGCTGGTCTGTATAGATATTTAAGCATGCCCTTAGCTAATGGGCCGTAGTGTGTGGTCTTTGCATGATATCTAACCTCTCTGTGGAAACAAACAAACCACCAAAACGTGTCAACTCTATTCCCCGCAACAGAAACATGTTTAACTCGTGTAAATCTTAACAGCTTTTACTCTAGTTATTCGAATAAGCGACTTGTTAGCGACTTAATTTATAGCAGTTAATTTATATACCAAAACTAGCTGAAAACCCGCACTTCGCTACGGAGTACCTTCAAGTAAAATACAACGGTCAATGTATGCAATTAATGCCACCACCCCCAATATATATATATATATATATATATATATATATATATATATATATATATAATGAATACGACGATCAATATATACAATTGATGTAAAGAAAAATTATAAAAAAAATCGTAAGGGATATTTTTACAGACAAAATAATGTAGAAGAAAATATTCAAATTAAATCTAATAGGTCATACTAAAGAATATAGTACAATTTGAGGAAAATTTCTTTTACTGTATTTTAATATTTTTTTGGATAATGTCCATTCGTCTGCCACATTAGCAAGTAAACAAAAATATTTTTTTGTCTAGTTCGTTGTTATGCACGTGACGATAAATTTATTTAAAGTACCAGAAAAAGAAATCACGTGATCAGCATTTAAAAAATTAAATTTTAAAAATGAATCTTTGAAAATTCCCCAAAAATCAGAAAATGGGGGTAAAGATTCGAAAAAGATCTCATTTTAAAGGAATTTTTATGATCTTTCTCGTGATATAAATTTTATAACCCTCAAACTATTATTTTAAATGCAAACTTAAAAAAAGTTATTAAAAAAGATTAAAAATTTAATTTTAAAAAATCTAAGAAGAATTTTTCAAAAATCTTTCTTAGTGCACCCCTACACTATAAGAAGAATCGCCATGCAAAATTTCAGCCCTTTAGGTCCAGCGGTTTGGTCTGTGCGTTGTATGTCAGTCAGTCAGTCAGTCAGTTACGGAACTGTTTTATATATGTAGACTAGCTGAAAACCCGCACTTCGCTACGGAGTACATTCAAAGTAAAAACATCGGTCAATGTATGCAATTAATGCCAATATATATATAATAAATACGACGATCAATGTACATAATTGATGTAAAATATATATATATATTTATAAAAAAATTGTAAGGGATATTTTTATAGACAAAATAATGTAGAAGAAGATATTCAAATTAAATCTAATATAAAGAATACTAAAGAATATAGTACAGTTAATATAGTACAGTTTCTAGAACATTTCTTTTACTGTATTTTAATATTTTTTTGGATAATGTCGAATCGTCTGCCGCATTAGCAAGAAAAAAAATTATTTTTTGTCTATTTAGTTTTTATGCACGTGACGATAAATTTATTTAAAGTACCAGAAAAGGAAGTCACGTGATCGGCATTTAATAAATTAAATTCTAAAAATTAATCTTTAAAAATTCACCAAAAATCAGGAACTGGAGGTAAAGATTCGAAAAAAATTTCATTTTAAAGGAATTTTTATGATCTTTCTTGTGATATAAATTTTATAACCCTCAAATTATTATTTTAAATGCAAACGTAAAAAAAGTTTAAAAAACAGCTTAAAAATTTAATTTAAAAAAATCTAAGAAGAATTTTTGAAAAATCTTTCTTAGTGCACCCCTACACTATAAGAAGAATCGCCATGCAAAATTTCAGCCCTTTAGGTCCAGCGGTTTGGTCTGTGCGTTGTATGTCAGTCAGTCAGTGAATGAATGAATGAATGAATGAATGAATGAATGAGTCAGTTACGGAACTGTTTTATATATATAGATAGACTATGCTTTTATTTGTTTGGAATATTTTCAGTGTCTGGAGAAATGAATACGGAATTTCATAAATATTTCAAAAAGTAGCAATAGAAAAGCGATAAATAATTGGTAATATACCAAAACGACTTTTTATCTTTTGTTTAAAAAATTAGCCTATTTTTTAATTATTACCATGTTTTTATTAACTTGCTTTCTTGTGTGTCTGTGTGTTTGCGTGTGTGTTTGTCCAGTACAAATCTTGCAATCGATTTTTAACTAACTTCCCGACTAGCTAGACATTTGAAACTTTTAGAATAGCTCAGAACACGATGGCATTGCATTTTTTTATACTTTTAGCCATCTTTAAGCAGAATTAAATAAATTTTCAGTTATTTTCAGTTAATTTTGTTTTGTAGACTGGTGCAGCCATCTATCGACCGGAACGGGAACGAAAAGTTATATGCAAGTTAACTTCCAATTAACTTAATTTTCTTTCAAGTTGATGGGATAATTCATCGAAAAAATTTTAAAAAAAGTATTTATTAATACATAGAATTGTCAAGTTTTTATGATTCAACAGAAAATTTAAAAACATGGTATATAAAAAGTTCTTTTTATCTTGTACTTATTCATTAATTGGTTTGGTTTTCAATTATATATAGTATATGTAATGATTCAAGTTATACTTACGTTTCTGTATAACATGCCCACCATTCCGGTGAATGTAGTACCATTCCAAGTGCCAAATTTGTCATCATGTTCACGGACCCATGTAACACTAAAAGTTAGACAAACAATATTTGAAACTGAGATGGAATTCATTTCATCGATGGAATTAAAATCATAGACATATCGAAACATTTGTTGACTTTATTTTGTCTGATGCGAGGTGAATGCATAAAATTACATGCTTAAAGAAAAAAAATTATAGGTAATATATTATAGGTAATTATTACTTCCGTCCTAAGCATAAGAGGCGTATCTCAAAAACCTGAAACTTTTGGGTATCACAATTGGGTAAATACAAATATTGGGTAAATACAAAATTATAAATAATTTTGCTTAAAAAACCTGTTAAATTAAAAAAAAACGATAATTAAATAATGAAGAAAAACTAAAAAAATATTAAATCTTACAATATGTACAATTACAAAAACGCTCATGCCCAAAAGTTTGGATCTAGTGCTGTATTATGCGTCCATGGGAACGCAAAGGGATATTTATATTTATTAGCAATATCAGGAGTATATACAGGCCCTGATTTTCCATTATGCCCGGAAGGCCCGGTCCTAGGGGCCCCTGAATGTTGGGGGCCCCAAAAACATTTTTATTTTAAACGAAAAAGAAGAAAAATGCCCTATTCAATTTTTTTTTATTTTACCATTTTTACTAGCAATTTTTTTTATGTATCCTTTCAAATTTGATTGATTGGTTCATCATATGTATAGATAGTTATATGTATAGTTCATCATATGTATATTATAAGCTGCGTTTACATGGACAACAATAATACCCGGGATTTACCCGCTGCTAATAGGGAAAACCTTCGAAGCAAATTTACATGGGACCACATTTTCACCCTGCTTTTACCCGTCTTACCGGAAGTAAAGGCCGTCACATGATTCGGCGGAAATGATCCTCATACACCATCATTCCTTGTAAATTACGTTATGGGTTCGATCCCAGCCAGTGTCATACTTTTCCAAATTCACTGTATTGCTATTTTTAGCTTTCCAACTTCGAACTCCGCATTTATCTAGTTACGAAGTGCATGGTCCTAGGGAAGGCCTTTTTTTTTCCAATTGCTGTTCTTTTGACCTCGTATTCTTAAATTTTAAAAATAACAACAAAAAAAATCATAAAACTTTAAAAATCCAAAAAGATTGAAAAACTTACAAAAATATTTTTTGTATTCTTATGATATCTGCTTTTCTGGGCCTCTTAATATTATTACTTTTTGTTTTCCGTGGATCATTAGTCTTATCTAATTTTTCTTCTAAATTTTCTTAACTTGTAACTCTATATTTTTTCTGTTAAAATTAACTTTTTTGTTTCAATTTAACTTTAAAATTAATTTTTTTTTCTTTTACACGCGTTATTCTTACCTTAATATTTTAATTCATTACTTAATATTTGGGCAAAATTACGAAGCTCTGTTTGGTGGGAAGAAATTGTTTTAAATTCCTGAAGTAATAAAGACTGGAAAGAAAATTTTCCAATCGATAGGTGCATTTTTTTAAATTATAAGATTAACTGTAAGATACTTATTGTTTTAATAAATCCTTTTATAAAATCAAAATGTAATTTTGGTTTCAATTTTGTTTTAGTAATTTTTAGTCATGTATAAATAAAAAAATCATAAATAGATATAAATAAATTTTTATCTGTGAATTCTAAAATAATTAATTTATAAATAAATTTTAATGTTACGTTTAATTATTGATAATACTTATTAAATTTATTAATTTTACCATAACACTTTAAATGAAAATGTTACTGAAATTTTATTGAAATGAAATTTTATTTCTTATTTTACATACCAGATGGCAGTACCATTGTATTTATAATGCAATTGGAGATGGGTTTTTTTTTTAAACTAGATGGTCAGATCAAGAAATAAATGAAATCCTCCGGAAAAAAATAGGCACTTTTCTACTGTTTTCTTGAAAATTATGCTATCGTTAAGGGGTTCCAGATTCTTCCATCGATCATTTAGCTGCATTTTCATGGATTCACACAAGTTCAAACCCGCCATGTTATTTACTCCCAGCTTCGAAATGCATCATGGGTAATTAGCGGGTTTTATCCTGGGTCGAAGCAGGGTCGAAAATCAACCCTGCATTTTTCCCTATCGTAGGGAAAAAGTAAGAAACGACCCTGCTTTTACCCGGGTTTTTGGCACATGTAAACGGCACTATAGTGTATATAAGGGATTAATAAGTTTTTCTGGTTGCATTATATTGGTGTTTTAATGATGAAGTTAATATGTTGTATTGCTTTTTGTTATTTGATAATGTTCTAGGCTTCTAGGCTTCAAATAGCCAATTCTTGGTAAAATGGTGCTCTCACGATGATTCATGATTTTTTTTTGTGTGTAAATTTTTGAAATTTTACGCCCATACCAATGTTAGGGGGTCCCCATCCCGAGTTGTGCCTATAGTCAAGAATTTTCTAAATCGGGCCCTCGGTATATACACTGGATTTTAAAGTACGTTTATAACTAAAAATGTACTATCGTTTCAGTATAGCAGCAATTTATTTTCTAAATCAATAAGTACCCTAAACTCTGCAGATACACTGTACTTTCAGTGTCATCGTTTTGGCACTCGGAATTCCCTTGAACTGGAGTTGTTGGTACACCTATACCTCGCTATACGACCGCTCATTATACGGCATTTCGCTATAACGGCCTTTTTCAATTATGGCACTTCTTCGATTTACGGCCCACAATGTTTCGTTATACGGCCGCAACAGCGGAAAGTGATGATGACAGCATAATATAGCTTAGTGATTCTTCATGTTAATGTGCGTCATCACATTAAAGCAGTTTTCAAACATTTAATTTTATGTTTTTTATTATATGTATACATATGTGCATAGGATTTTTTTTGTTTTTGTTTATATGTTTATTTTTTGAATTTATGTTTATTATTAAATTGTTTTGTATTTTTATTTTTTGTAAACATTTTTATAGGAAACAAAAAGAATAAAATGCTTTATGAACTAAAATCTATATTGTTTATAAAAAAAATCGGAACACATCCAATTAAATTTGTATGGGTTTGTATCAAAACAATTAATTCGTTATACGGATTTTCGCTTTACGGCCAACTTTTCCGGAACGTATCTAGGCCGTAAAGCGAGGTATGGGTGTACTCTTGGATATACTCAGCTCGTCACTTCATGTGTTGCATTATGTTCTTTTCCTTAAACAGGAAATCAAATGCAATCCCAATGTTAAGCTATGGGAAATTACCCTGTCGGGATCGTCCTAATCACAGAGAAATGAATATTTTTACCATGTTTTTATTAACTTGCTTTCTTGTTTGCTTGTGTGTGTGTTTGTCCCTTACAAATCTTACAATCGGTTTTTAACTAACTTTCCGACTAGCTAGACATTTGAAACTTTTAGAATAGCTCAGAACACGATGACAATGAATTTTTTAAATACTTTTAGCCATCTTTAAGCAGCATTGAATTCATTTTCAGTTAATTTTGTTTCGTAGACTGGTGCAGCCATCTATCGGCCGGGACGGGAACGAAAAGTTAAACGCAAGTTAACTTCCAATTAACTTCATTTTCTTTCAAGTTGATGGGATAATTCATCAAAAATATTTTTAAAAAGTATTTATTAATGCATAAAATTGTCAAGTTTATATGATTCAACAGAAAATTTAAAAACATGGTATATAAAAAGTTCTTTTTATCTTGTAATTATTGAATTTTGCAGTTCAAAACCCTGTTTTCATTTCCTGCTTATAAAATATTTTTATTTAACCTTCTTCCAAAACAGTGACTTTTCCAACGTTGTCAGTGGAAATTTCTTCCAAAACAGTGGTTTTAATTTTAACAACAATGGTCAAATGTCATGTAAAAATTAAATACGGAAATTTGAAAATGTCAACATATTCTCGTTTATTATTCAAGTTCCACATTCATATGCAGCGAGCAGAACCCAAAAATATGCATTTTAAAATATGTGAGAGGACTGAAAATCAATTGTCCACAGATGTGTCTCCTTAATAAACTATTCGTTAGCTTATTAACTGCCCTACATTAAAGATTAAGGTATGAACATAACGGGGATCGCGGAGCCTTTAAAAAACTAATAAGTTTTTAAAAATACCTAATATTTTCAGCCTTATAAATGCTTCAGTTTTGAAAAAAAAGTGAAAGCCTGAAATTTTTACTGAAGAATCTCGATTTTAATCTTACTTGAAGATCTCACAAATTTTTATATCAAATTGCTTATTATTTTTAAAATGTCAAATATTATAGTATTTTTAAAATGGATCTATTGCGGAAGAAGGAGTGCGAATGTTTTTCAGGAGAGTGTCGGAGAATTAAAAAACGGGATTGATGTTTTACTTAACTAAAATCTTCCACATCCAGGGACGTTTAAGTGAAAAGTGACGTCACACTGAGAAAAAAAGTGAAATGCGTGCATTATGGACTATCCATAAAAAGTGTTCTACTTCACAGAAAAAGAACTAAATTGTCTGAATTACAGTTCCTATAGATTGAAAAAGACACTTAAATTTACTATTCTAAATTTTTCTCTGTTGTGTTATCCTATACATATACATAGTTATATATTTCGTTGGGCCAGAGGTAGCCTAGTGGTAGCACGTCGGCTTTCGGTGCCGAGAGTGCTCGGATCAAATCCCGACAAGCACCATTCAATATCTCAGTGTCTAGGCCAGATATGGGCACGCTAAATACATAGACTAGAAAGTCCTTCTATGAGGTCCGTTACGGTGGGAGAGGGAACGATCCCCCCAGATGTCGGCCCTGAGGATGCTCGTTCAAAATTGAGGTGGCACCTGGCTAAACCGGACTCTAGTGGTGCCATTATAATTCGGAGCCTCACCCCTCCCACAAAGCACAAGCCGGGCCCTACCTGGCCAAAGCCCCACTGGGTTAAGAGCCGCACCCCTCAGCTCGCCAGCCTATATGGACTTAGTCTAGAATACTTCCGGCCAGGGGACATTCCAAACGATAACAACAACAACAACAACATAAATTGTGTTATTTTCATTGAGAAATAAATGACAGCATAAATGATTCCAATTGCTGCTGACTGAAAACAGTTTATTTTTCTCTCGTATAAAATAATATGTCAGGTAACGTGTTTAAATTGTATTTTGATGGCATACGGATTTTCTTATTAGTATGCTTTTTAAACGGTCATGAAATTTGGTTAAAAATTTCTATGTTGTGTCATCATATGCATCGTCAACATTTTTTGTATCAGAAAAGTTTTCAGGGTGAAATTACGTTAGATTGGCATGTAGTACCATATTTTCCTATATCCCATTCAACGATATTGTATTAAAACAGAATGCGAATATAATAACTGAAACTGATCGCCAGAGATCATTAGAAGATACTTTAGGAAAGTGTCTTACTTCAGTTTCATCCACTGGGTAATTCCTCGAATGATTGGTGGCATAAAACCTTCGATTACCTCTCGACCATTTTCTTCTTTGATGACAACAAATGGCGGAAACTGGGTATAAAAGAAAAAGAAAGACGTCAATTTTGCATTTTTTATTTTGCCGCATAAGGAAGACGGTACCGTAATCTAACTTCTTGAAATTTTTACAGTATGTAACAAAGTAAAATCGCTTAATAACATGTATCTTAATTTTCTGTCTGTATTCCGAAGAGTAAGCGTTAAAAAATCTCTTCGATATTAATGTATATTCAATTTTATTACCAAGTCTTATGGTATAAGGCGAACAGTCTTCTATGAAAGAAGATTTTGAAATGCGAAAGCACGAAACGTCAAATTCCATACTATTAGCTTTAAATTGCTATACTAGTTATTAATGTAATTTAGTACAGTAAAAGAAGATTATTACAAGCCTATAAAAATAATCTCCTCGAAGTTTATTACTATAGTTTCAGACCATTGAGGCAATTTAGCTTTGAGTAATAGATGTCGTCTCAGAATATATTTATATGTTTTTAAATGAATTAGACTTCAATCATAAAATTCTACACGTGACACTTTAAGCCAATTAATTTGAGTAAGATTCCTAGTTACTTTATGGAAAAAAGACAGATTTTTTTCTTACTTCGTTGACGATTTATAATAAAAGGTTTGACGAAAATGAAATTCAGGATTTGTTAAATGAAACATTATTTTTGCGATTTATGAAGCCTAAAGAATATCCTTCTGCTTCTCGTCTCTGAAAATGATGTACATCGCAACGACGTTTTATTCGAAAACTGTCTTTGCAGGCGATTTAATTTATGTTGGTTTTTGTGAGAGTCCATCAATTTGTTGCCCTTCAGTTTGAAAAACAGAAATTTTAAATATCGTCAAATCGGAAAAATTTTATTTCGATATAGCCAAATTTACAAATGTTTTCCCGCTATTATTGTATGAAGTCAATGATACATTAATTAACAAAAACAATCCCAAGCGTAGTGAGGACATAGATCAGTTGTTACTGGGAAGGAGCCATCGAAAAAAAAAAAGAATTGTGATGATCATTATTTTTGAGGAGCGCACCTTAAGCTGTCAAATACACAAGTTTACGCGAAAAGGCATTACGGACCATTATGGAACTAAGCACTGGGGGAACTTACAGAGGTTAGGTACATTTTCTCCCCTTCTTACAAACATCCCTTTGTTGAAATTTAAACCAATTAATAATAATATAAAAACAAATACGCAAGTTTACGCGAAAAGGAATTACGGACCATTATGGAACTAAGCACTGGGGAAACTTACAGAGGTTGGGTACATTTTCTCCCCTTTTTACAAACATCCCTTTGTTGAAATTTAAACCAGTTAATAATAATATAAAAACAAATACGCAAGTTTACGCGAAAAGGAATTACGGACCATTATGGAACTAAGCACTGGGGAAACTTACAGAGGTTAGGTCCATTTGCCCATACTGACTAATATAAGTTATTTTAAAAATTTAATGATCATAGGCTTGATCTCATCCACGCATTTTGAAATACAGTAATTTCGAAAGGGAAGAAAGACTTCTTTAGAAACAAAATGCTCTACGAAATCATGGATGAGAAATAAAGAGAAAATCAACTCACATGTGAATAGGCAACTCGGACGCTGGTGATTTCGTGATTGGCATCCATTAATTCAAAACTCTCCCGTTGCGACTCGCTTCGTTACGAAGACCCTATCGTATGAAGTAAAACCGTGAAAGCCGGTAGACTGACAACAATTCGAACATTGTAAATTGCGGTAAAAGTAAATGTTACATTTTTGTTACACAGGAAATTTTGCTCCTGTTTTTTCGCTGCGTGTTTACATATTTATTTACGACGACATTACAAATTGACTGAATACAAATGATTTCAAGAATATTGGAAATAGTTCACTGAGTCAATAGAGAGTCATTGGTTGAAATTTGAAATTCAATGCATACTCCTGTTACTTTGTTTATAAGGCAAAAGGATTTTCATTCACGCATACAAATAGTATGAAAGTTAAGTATGTATTTGTGTCACTACAGAGAAAAAACGTTTTAAAGCAGTATTATTCAGATTGCTGGGTAAAAAATATTTTTGGGCGTGAGAGAATTTTTAATTTTTGAAACTGAAAGATTTAAACACGTCACTGAAAGTCTTTGGCTTTTCATTAGGATTGTATATGTGTACTTGCATGTACGGTACGTTGAGCCCTGAGTGCTTGATTTCTTTTTTTGTGTGTGTGTGTGTCTGCATTCTTCTTATAATTATCTAGCTCTGTTGGATTATTTATTTTATAGTTATATTTTTCACTGAAAGTAAATATATTTATAGTTTGATCTTTATTCCTTTTTCCTGTGAACATACTAGAATCTCTATAGAATGCAAGGGCTTCTATAAAGTTCAAATGATTAAGTAAAAAGGTTTTTCCTTTATCTGGAATTCTCTGTATTACATCATTTAATTTTATTGCTTTGCAGCGAAGTATGTTTTGCAGTTTTTGTTAGGCATTTTGTTAGGCTAATATTTAGAGTATTAATGTGATTATTGGTATGTTTAATTTGTTTCTTTCATATAGATCCCTATCTGGATACAAGTCGGGATGGAATATGTTACTACCATCAATTATGTAATTTGGTAAATTGACTTTAGCAATAAAAGAGCTGTCATTCCTCAGAGGAGTTCGCCCTATAAGTTAAGGGCAATTATCCCCCCCACACACACACATTAAATATGAGTTTAATTGGGGAGAGGAGGATTTCATCCCCTATTTTAACATCACTGAACGTTGGGTTTTTCTTTTTAATCTTTCTTGGTGAGCGCATCTGGCATAAGAAGAACCACAAGGCAAAATTTCAGATTCCTAGGCCTTCTGGTTACACAGATAAAGGGAATAGTCAGTCAGTTTTATTTTGAGTCAGTTTTATTAAACCACCTTAAAGTTCCAGTTTTTAAGAAGCTTTCTTGGTGAGAATCTAGGGCCTAAGAGGAACTACTATGCATAATTTTAGCTTTCTAGAACTTACAGTTCCAGTGATACTGGAATCCTTCAGACACTGTTTGTTGTTGTTTTTGAGGGGGAGCCCCTTTTAACTCCCTTAATATTTATATTTTTAACAGGATATCTCAGGGAGCACCTAGGTCAAGGTCAAGGTAATTAGGTTTACGAAGTACCTAGTGACGCGCAAGCGACGCTCTAAGCTTTGAACGGATAAAGATAGATTAGCATGTAGTGAATTTTCGAATTCAAATAGCCAAAAGCATCACATTAAGAAAAACTGCTCGGTTGCCGCCTGGATCAGAATTCTGTCCTAGCGTAGACCGGCGTGAAAATTCCGTTACTTCGTCAGAGCCGAAGAAATGAAACAATCGGGAGCGCTCGCAGGGAACCTTGACGTTGACACACACTGGACTGAAACGACTGAAGTCGATTCCTGGCATGGATAAGGAGGTGGGGACATCTGGCGACAGAACATGGAACCTCAAACGATTTCCCGAAATGGGAGGGTTTTTTGCGAGTGCCGAAGAAAAAACAGCTCAGAAATTAAAGTGGTGGGTAAAAACTTAACCTAAAGATGCTAAATACAATAGAAACAAGTTTCACGAGGAGAAGGGTTAACCAACATGTGTCCAATTGAACGGGACATGAAATAAGAATAAAATAAGTGCAGAAACGGGCCGAGAGGCGTACCTACCGGCGAAAATTTAGATATTCCTAATCCTATGCAGTCACGTCCTCCTACGCATTTTAGACAGAGGAAGGGAGGACCTAGGACTTTAGAGAAACCACCATTCCGAATTTCAGCTTCCTTCGACATATGGTTCTAGAGATACACTGACCACTGTGTCGATGATTTATTTTGGAGGATTAAAATCTCTTTTAACCTCTTCAAACTTGAATTAAAAAAAAATTTCTTCATGAACACCTAGAGCCTCAGAGGAATCATCCAGGCGAAATTTCAGGCGAATTCCTAGGCCTTATGGTTCCAGATATAGTACTTTTTTTTGGAGGGGAGGGAGGTTAAACCCCTTTTAAAACCCTTTGAGGGGCGCCGTTTGCACAGTGCGAACGCCTAAATCTAGTCCTTTTTTTCACTTGCATTCAATGTATTCCAGTTAAATGAGCAGGAAAATGGCTAGTACTGCCATCTGTTATCAGATTAATGAAGTAAAAACATTTTGCAACCTTTAATTGGAAAAAATTTTCAAGATTCTTTAGGTTAAAAACAATCGGGAAAAAAATCTGCACAGTGTATGCGGTGGAGGTGGTTGCCCCTTAAAATTTGTAGTTTAAGGGGTTAAGAGGGGTTAAGGGCTTAAAATTTGTAAAACATGCACTAAACATCAGTGCTATAGACCAGTGTTTTCCAACCTTTTCCCAATAGTTGCCACCCTCCCTCCAAAACTTGATAATATATTTCTAGGGAATTCTAGATTTCTTGATATGATCTGTACATGAATAATTCATTGTTTTATATAATTGTTTATTAGTTTTTACCATGTACCATTTTTTAAAATGAGTACATATTTATTAACTAATCTAGAAATTTAATTACTTATGAAACATATAAAATGATAAAGTCGCGTCTTGCAGCCGTAATACTAGAAAGACATAATCCATTTTTCCATCAATTGATTTTAGCCTCTCGATATTGTTATTTTGAATAGTTGTCAGTATAGAAAAGACTCGTATTTTAAAATAAAAATGCTTACGTATTTTTTGAGTTTGAAAATGAAACTGCCGGTAAATATTTCGGAATGAAATGAATAAGCAACCTAATTTTCACTCAAAAACGATAGGTATGTGTCAATATTAATTTCAGTTTTGTCGTTTAAACTGTGTAATTTAAAATTAATTTGAAATTGGAAGATGCACTTCCATTTCTTTTTAAATTTTGCAATCAGTTATTCGAGCGGTAAATCGGCAATAAATTCTATTAAAAAATTATATAGCGGAAACATACATGCCGATACCGTATTCATAGAAAGAACTTCGATTGACTTGACCGCCTGCACTGTGGAAATGCACACAAAAATTGTCCAATACTTTATGCTTTATTACTTTACATCTGAATTGTACGATGTTTTTCAACCTCTAATACCTCTTACGTTAGCAAGGAGTAGATAAAATAATTACAAGATAAAAAGAACTTTTTATATACCATGTTTATAAATTTTCTGTTGAATCATATAAACTTGACAATTCTATGTATTAATAAATACTTTTTAAAAATTTTTTTTGATGAATTATCCCATCAACTTGAAAGAAAAGGAAGTTAATTGGAAGTTAACTTGCGTTTAACTTTTCGTTCCCGTCCCGGCCGATAGATGGCTGCACCAGTCTGCTTAAAGATGGCTAAAAGTATTAAAATAATGCATTGTCATCGTGTTCTGAGCTATTCTAAAAGTTTCAAATGTCTAGCTAGTCGGGAAGTTAGTTAAAAATCGATTGCAAGATTTGTGCCGGACAAACAAACACACACACACACACACACACACACACACACACACACAAACAAACAAACAAACAAGAAAGCGAGTTAATAAAAACATGGTAAAAATAGCCTCTATGCACAGTTTCGGCACCTTCTTGAAAATAAAATGCATACTTTCAATGAAGAAATGTTAGAACCAAATATTTCACATGCCTGTTCTCCGCGTAGGTACTTGCAAAGTAAATAAAAGACATCAAGAGCAGCGGGCCAGTGATCTGAACATCCCTGGTTCGATGCTCGTCGGTGCACCACTGCCGTGTTCACTAATGGTGGCCGGACACGTAAAATAGATCGTGTCTATAATGTCCTCCAAGTTCTCAAATTTATCTCTGGAGGTGCGGGTTCAAGTGTTCCGGTCTCGTCACTTGACTCGGTTCAAAATTACGGAATCGATGTTCTTCGAGGTCAAGTCAGACTTTAGCCCTAGTGGTAGCTCGCCTTAAAGTGAAGCTGCTTACTACCCTTAGCCAAGGACCTAGGATTTGAGGACCTAGGTCCTTTGAACTTGGTGTAGGCTTTCCTACACCAAGGGGATTGGAAATTTAACAACCAAGGGAAATGCATGATACATCTCTAAAAGCAGCTACAAGTTAAGCGAGGTGACAGTATATTTTTCACTGTGAGCTCATAGAGATCGAATAGGAAGAGAAAAAAGGAGGCTTCTTGAATCAACCAAATAATTTGTTTCTAGTTTGGAACAATCTATGACATTCGCAATGATCTTTTACCCGAGGAAAAACATTAGCTGGTCCGAGACTGGAAGCAAATATTCTGCTTCATTTAGGATACAAGTAGCTCTGTCTTGTCCCTAATCGAAGCAAACCTTTCATAACTTATTCCCTAATCGAAGCAAACCTTTCGTAACTTCATCGCATATAAACATAATAAAACGTTGCGTTATGTAGAAGAAAAATGGAACATATAGACACTTAACTATAAAACTGTCATCATATGGTCTTCACCGTAATATTACAGTATAATTCTGCCATTTCCTCTCACATCTTACATTTGTAAAGCACCGAGAATTTCAAACTGATTCTGCATATGCAGAAGGTGGAACGAAACGTTTTAATTTTATCCTCTATCACTTAAAGTAAGCAAAAGTTGCCTTTTAATATTGCATTCAATCGCCTAAAATATTAATTTGATCAAAAATGTTTTCGACATGCAGAGAGCCACTCAAAAATTGTTGCTTTTATAAGTTACTAGCTATTTGCCCGGCTTTGCCAGGGTATTTATTTATCCCAATTTTTTTATTACACAGAAAAAGGAATGGATTCTACTTGTAGTGAAAAATCCAAGTAATTTAATTTTACAGGTATTTAAAAGTAAGTACAGTATACAAATGATAAAGTAAAATTACAAATTCACTCTATTATTTAATTTAACTCAAAACTTGATTATAAACAACATTTTTAGTTTCCCATATTCCTCTCTGTGATTCCGAAAACTATGGATTCGACACTAATATCGGTCAGTTTGGAATTTTTTTAACCCCTTCTACCCCCCACCCCACCAATGGTGATGGGAAGCTGTACTTGAACTTAAACGGCATCGGGAGGACCCTATTCATCTCATCGACACAAAAACTATGGATACAACACTACTCTCAGTAATTTTGGACATTTTATTTCTACCCTTTCTCCCCTCCCAATGGTGTTGGGAGGCTGAACTTGCATTTAAACGGTATCGGGAGTATCCCTATTCGTCGCAGCGAACCCGAAAACTATGGATTCGACACTATTCTCGCTCATTTTCGACATTTTATATTCACACTTTCTTACCCCCACCTCACCCAACAATGCTGATGGGGGGGGGGCTGCACTCTCACTTAAATGGCATCGGTAGTGTCAATATTCATCTCGGCGACATCGAAAATTATGGATTCGACACTACTCTCGGTCATTATGGACATTTTATTTTCACCCCTTCTTCCCCCCTCCCCGCCTAATGGTGGTAGGAGGCTGAACTTGCATTTAAACGTTATCGGGAGTGTCCCTATTCCTCGCAGAGAACCTGAAAACTACGGATTCGACACTGTTCTCGGTCATTTTGGATATTTATATTCACTTCCCTCCCCCCCTCCCGCTATGCTAATGGGGGGGGGCTGAACTTACACTTAAACGGCATCAGAAATGTCACTATTCGTCTCAGCGACCCCGAAAACTATGGTTTTGACACTATTCTCAGTCATTTTGGACATTTTATATTCACCCCTTCTTCCCCCTCCCTCACCAATACTGATGGGGGGGGCTGAACTTGCACTTAAATGGCATCAGAAATGTCACTATTCGTCTCAGCGACCCCGTAAACTATGGTTTTGACACTATTCTCAGTCATTTTGGACATTTTATATTCACCCCTGCCCCCTCCCTCACCAATACTGACGGGGGGTGGGGGGCTGAACTTACACTTAAACGGCATCAGAAATGTCACTATTCGTCTCAGCGACCCCGAAAACTATGGTTTTGACACTATTCTCAGTCATTTTGGACATTTTATATTCACCCCTGCCCCCTCCCTCACCAATACTGACGGGGGGTGGGGGGCTGAACTTACACTTAAACGGCATCAGAAATGTCACTATTCGTCTCAGCGACCCCGAAAACTATGGTTTTGACACTATTCTCAGTCATTTTGGACATTTTATATTCACCCCTTCTTCCCCCTCCCTCACCAATACTGATGGGGGGGGGCTGAACTTGCACTTAAACGGCATCAGAAATGTCACTATTCGTCTCAGAGACCCCGTAAACTATGGTTTTGACACTATTCTCAGTCATTTTGGACATTTTATATTCACCCCTGCCCCCTCCCTCACCAATACTGACGGGGGGTGGGGGGCTGAACTTACACTTAAACGGCATCAGAAATGTCACTATTCGTCTCAGCGACCCCGAAAACTATGGTTTTGACACTATTCTCAGTCATTTTGGACATTTTATATTCACCCCTTCTTCCCCCTCCCTCACCAATACTGATGGGGGGGGGCTGAACTTGCACTTAAACGGCATCAGAAATGTCACTATTCGTCTCAGAGACCCCGTAAACTATGGTTTTGACACTATTCTCAGTCATTTTGGACATTTTATATTCACCCCTGCCCCCTCCCTCACCAATACTGACGGGGGATGGGGGGCTGAACTTGCACTTAAATGACATCAGAAATGTCACTTTTGTCATCAGAAATGTCAGATTTGTCAGGTCGAAGTGGAAAAAGCGTGAGCAAAGCGTAACTGTAAAACGAGCGATATTTTTCTCTGGGAATATAAATCTTAAAAAGTTTGGAGCCGTGTGAGGCAGCATTGTTAGCTGTCAAGGGCCGCGAATCGGACACGCCTCATTTAAACTAATTCAAAATTTTCCTCAGTAATTATGGAGGATTTGGGGGATAGGGAGTTAGGCAAAAACAATAGCAAAAAGTCGTTTCACAATACATATTTATTTTTATGTAATCTTTTGTGTGTGTAAGCATCATCATTCTCTATTTCTATATTAAATTAGATTTCGAATTTCGCCCATTATTACAATAAAAGAAAAGACTGCAAAAAATGCTTATTTTTTTTTATTCATATAAACCTATGACATATATAGGAAACCATGTTCTAGACAGAAGTAATTCCAGTAATTGTATATAGTCGGCATCAAAAATAAAAGGAATTGCAATGGCATAAGTAGGACTATAGCATTCCATTACTTCTACTATGAACATTATTTTAAAGAATATATCCCATTTCTCCATGCTAATAAAATTTCTCAGAGTTTTACGCAACTTAACTATAAAGATTTGCTTGAAGAATATTTTTATCAAAAATATGAGCAATATTCAAAGTTTTTAGAAAATTCGTTGTCAGATCTTATACTAATAAAGAGACAAGTGGAAGTCGAGAGATCACGTGACCGTAACTCATCCGGGTGGGCCAATCCTCGAAAAAAAAATGGCCGACAAATATACAGGAAACGGTGTAATTTTTTTTCTCATGAAAATACATAAATGTTACATATTTGGAAAGAGCTTCGAAAACTGATAATTTTTTCTGCGTACACTTTTTCTGTTAATTCAATAGTTTTAGAGATATTTTCATTCTAAAATCACTCACTGCTGAGAAACCAAATCATCTGGTGCAGTGGTGCTGCCATCTGTCGGCAGCGACGGGAATGAAAATTGAAAGGAATTTATTCACTTGAATTTAATACATTTGTAGGCTTTTTTTTGTGGGGCCCGAAGTACATAAATATGTTACACGGATGGCTTGGGCGTAGCTAGGCGAAACCCGGCTATTTTATAATAAGTACGATATGGATGAGTTTTAGTAAAACCATGTCTCTTCGCATATTGCATAATTTAACTATATTTGACACTTCCACCGTGACATTAGAGAAAATGTGTGTGAGTGTGACTTATTCCACCCTCTATAGCCGTAGGCTAGACCAGGTCCAAGAGGCCAAAAGTTACAATGAAATCGGAAACAAGCAAAGGGTCTCTATAAATATCCTCCTTGGCAAGCCCCAGGCAATTTAGAATATGGTCAGGAGAGGCTTCAGCAGTATTGCTTTTGGAGCAAAAAGGGTCAGATTTTTGCGACTGATTATAAACAAGACACTTTAGGTGTCCACTGGCAAATCTGCTAATGGTGGACTGCATCCTTTTGTCGCCACCAGGAGATTTTCGGTCGTACCAGTGGTGTATCGGAGAGGTCTTCCATGAATGCTTTCTTCTTGAGTAAATTTCAGGATAAGTCAAAGTATCTCGCGAAGAAATAGGAAGTGAGGCTCCATCCCTAGCAAGAACATCAGCAATCTCATTTCCAAAAAGTCCTATATGAGACGGCACCCGTTGTAAATAAACCTCTTGTTGTTTAGAAAGGTCTTTGAGGATCTCCAGTATCGAAAGTGAAGCTTTATCTCCGACTCTTGTCCATCTGCTCAAGTGCTGAATGTCACTGCGGCTGTCAGCTAGGATCCAAATACCACGGTGAGAGGTTTCATTTTTAATAGTTTTCAATCCCTCTTCAATGGCAATAAGTTCAGATCTGAAAACTGAGCAGTAATCTGGATTACTAAACTTGTAATGATTTGAGTTAGTAGGGGTCTTGATAAAAACACCACTGCCGCAGGCATTTTGTTCATCTTTACTGCCATCTATATATTTAAGTTGCTAAGTCGACTTTTTGGGCAGTCCGTGAGAGCAAACTATTGCATCTATTTACTTCATTTTGGTCTTAAACGAAAGATTGTAATCTGTAGATTTGTCAAATTTGGTTTTTGTGACCGCAATTTCTATTAATCAGCGATAATTTACAATTAAAAAATTGATTTCTGCGCATGCTCAGTGGCATGTTTTAAATTAAAACACGTTTATTCCGAGTAGTCTCTATTTTCCATTTTAATTTTTATGATAATTATGTTTGGGAAATATAAGATTAAACCTCATGGAAATTGTTTATTTCGCGCTGTTTAATGAGCTATAATTTACAATTTAAAAAAAATTGCTTTCTTCGCATGCCCAGTGACATTTTTAAATCTGTCTATAGATACTCACGAAGCAAGAAACAGCTTAAACACATTAATTTATTTCTGCGCATTATTACGATTTTTAACATTTGCCAATCATGTGTCGAGTATAATTTGTGTATTTGTACATTTATTTACTATCTAGCCGTCATGTTTTGACGGGTGTCAACTAGTCGGTATAAATCTGAATAGCAGTATGAGGGATTTGATTTATGATTTCAAGAGCAAAATGATGCAAGTATTCTGGTAAGTCAAATTTTTTGTTTGTGAGGGACGAGAGTTCTGTTTGGAAATGAACTCTAGGCAGACCCTCCAGAGGGTTGACAATTGGCCTCAAGGAGTGCCTTTCAACATTTTGGTCCAATAAGCCCATTAACTCCATCTGAGAAAAAGGACTATTTCTCCTTAGTCTTTGGTTGTTTGACCAACCTCTGAGGAATGAAGATGTTCGATGATGATCATAAAAACTGTAAAGTTTGTTGAAATATTTTACAAGCCCTGCGCTTCTTCTTAAACTCAGAGGCGGCAGATCACTCTCATAAAGAACCAGTTCAGAGAAAATGTTTACTAATATGACCAATAGATGGCAGCATCAAAATTTAAACAACCATTTTAGAAATCGAAATTGAAATCTTTTATCCATAAGAAGTTCTTGAATGCTTCAACCATAAAACTATCAGGTGTGCGAAATTCTTCAAATTATATTATAACGCAAGGATTAAATGATATACTAAATGAACGAAAAATGAACGATTCAAACTTATTCTCAAATCTATATGTATGAACACTGAAAATGTGGAAGAATATTATCTCATGCTTTTCCGTTCATGTTGTTGGAAAAAATATTAAAAAGCCTAATTTTGACTTAAATTTCTGGAATCTAGGGATTTCATTGCATTCAACTTTTGAGGAGTTAAGGATTTTGCAATTTTGTTTAAATTTAAATATCTTAGTAAAGACAAATTTCTTTGTCTTACAATAGATGGCGCCATCATTTAGCAGGAATTTATTGTTCTTCATGTTTTAAATTCTTTAATGAAATTTAGAAAGTTTTGTTTCTATAATAATTTTGAACTCACTTTCCAAATTCATTTCTATTTCGAGTTTGAAAACGTTCCCTGGAGCTAGACGTTGAGCTGTCTGCACCTTTTTCAAGACACTAAATTCCCTTTACATAGTAAGTTTTAATTATCACGGGATAAACCAGCTCTTAGTACAGTCATCACGAATGTCCTAACCTAAACCTAAGCTACTCGTAAACCTAATCTACCCTCTCAGGGAAGGATATCAAGACTGAATTATATATTACTTAATTTAACAATGCAGAGTACTTACTCGGTTAAGCCTTCGGAACGTTTTAATTATAAAAATTTCCTGTTTTAAGGCCCGATATGAGTAGACCTATTTTAGTTTAGAAAAGATATGATATCATGAAATCATGTAATAAAAATTTTATAACACTTAAGAAAAGTAAAGATTAAATAGTTATGGATTATCTTCCCTTCATTCCTCTCTCGAAAGTTTTCTGCCTGTTTGTTTTATTGCAATAACTGCTGAATTCTTAGAAATCAATATTATCACAGACAGCAGACAGTTAGTAAAAAATTATATTTGATACAGGATAAAAGGTCGTTACGATTTTAAAATTGTTAAATTGCAAAATAGTCGTAGCATGTGTCGTAGTTTACCAATTTTTTAAAATATTGTAATTGGGCAGCTACTAGGTATAAACAGATATTACTTTAATGCGTTACAATATGCTCTAAAATTACAAGAAGTAATTATTCTACGAGCTCTTTCAATCACGTATTTGAAATTTTCAGAGTTGTTCATTATGTATAGTTACATCATTATTCATTTTTCGGAGGTTTATTTAATAGCACTTAATTTTATTTTGCATACAAAATTCCTTTTTAGTTTTTTAAGGTTTTAAGATAATTCAATAATGTATTTATCTTTAACTTTGACCTTACATGCTAAGCTTCTAATTCTTTTTTATTAATCTCTCAAACTTTTAATTACGATAATTATTATGATTCTCGAAATAAGAATAGATAAAATCATATTAAGTTACTTTAATTTTCTTATACATTTATTTTAATTTTGACTTTACCAAAAATTCCAGCATTTTCATTTAGATTAAGCGTCTATTTCCTTTTATACTACATTTCAAGCCAAAGTTTATCAAATGAATCGTTTTTCTTACGGTTTCAATGGGCAGACACCGATGTACTTAACGCCACTTGAGTGCTGCTTGGAGCCCTTCATAATATTTGCTTTACTCGTATCAAAGAAGCCATTGTATTGTGATTTTCGGAAAAAATAATTTAAAATATATATTCAATAGCTGAAAACCCGTACTTCGCTACGGAGTACATTCAAATTAAATACAAAGGTCAATGTATGCAATTCATGCCAAATATATATATATATATATATATATATATATATATATATATATATATATATATATATATATATATATATATATTATATGATAAATACGACGATCAATGTATACAATTGATGTAATATATATATATATATATATATATTTATAAGAAAATCGTAAAGGATAATTTTATAGACAAAATAATGTAGAAGAAAATATTCAAATTAAATCTAATATAAAGAATAGTAAAGAATATAGTACAGTTAATATAGTACAGTTTGTAGAACATTTCTTTTACTGTATTTTAATATTTTTTTGGATAATGTCCAATCGTCTGCCGCATTAGCAAAGAAAAAAATATTTTTTGTTTATATAGTTGTTATGCACGTGGCGATAAATTTATTTAAAGTACCAGAAAAAGAAATCACGTGATCAGCATTTAATAAATTAAATTCTAAAAATTAATCTTTAAAAATTCACCAAAAATCAGGAAATGGAGGTAAAGATTCGAAAAACATTTCATTTTAAAGGAATTTTTATGATCTTTCTCGTGATATAAATTTTATAACCCTCAAATTATTATTTTAAATGCAAACGTAAAAAAAGTTAAAAAAACAGCTTAAAAATTTTATTTTAAAAAATCTAAGAAGAATTTTTCAAAAATCTCCCTTAGTGCACCCCTACACTATAAGAAGAATCGCCATGCAAAATTTCAGCCCTTTAGGTCCAGCGGTTTGGTCTGTGTGTTGTATGTCAGTCAGTGAATGAGTGAGTTACGGGACTGTTTTATATATAGAGACAAGTATTCTGAAAATACGTTTTATTTTAAATGAAATTTGGATCAGAGAAAGCATGTTAATAAGTCACATTTTATTTGGGAAACTGAAAGCTCTGAAAAATGAATCCTCTTCTAATTAACTTTAATCAGAGTCAGAAAGAAGGGTCCTTCGGTCAAATTTATTTCATTTCTCAGGAGGATTCTTCCGGGGGAAGGTCGTTTGGTTGTTCAGGTGGCTTCGGTTCCATCGATTCCTTAACGGACGTCAAACGTGAGTCGACGAAATGTTTGGCCTGGGCGATGAAATCTTTCAGCTGCTGTAAATCTTTGCCTTTGGCGCAGACTGCCGAACGCAAGAAATCGCGCAGAAAATCGTTTTCCTCTCTCTGGGCGTCGCTTCTGCAAAAACCAGAAATGTGCGGGAATTATTTTTCTGTCCGTGACGAAACACGCGGTTAGCTTAGAAAATACTTAACTGAAACAGACCCACGATATGGCACAGATCAGCGGTTCACAACCTTTTGCTGATCAGGAACCACTTGCCCCCCCCCCCCGCATAAAAAACCCTCTTCCATCGTTCCGATGGCCGGGAGAGGTCACCGACACGATTAACCCTTTTAGGGGTAAAGAGGGGTTCAATTTTCTGAATAAGCAAACTATTTGTGATAAGCAGCTTAAATAAAAAGACCTAAATAAACTTTGTAAACAAAACAAATTTATCGTAAAAGTAAGGGGCCCACCCCACGCTATGATAACTGCTAGAGTTTTGTACTAAATTACTGCTAAATCTAACGTGTGCAAGAGAGAGTAAGTAGACTGGTTTAGCTATTATATATTGCTTTGTTTACTGATTTCTAATTTACACCTCCGGCACCTCCACGTGGTGAGCCCTGGGGGTTGACCGAAAGATTGACCGCTAACGTCGGAGGAACGTGGGTTCAGTAGAGTGTAAAGCAGCCATCTATAGAGAGCGAGGATGGAGGAGCTGAGAGGTCTCACCGAAGATCTGGTCGAGTTAAAGCATTTGCAACTTTGTAATGCAATTAAGGCTTCAAAGCTGACTGTGAAGCTCAAGAGACAGTTAAAGGAGGATATAGGTGAGCAATAAATGATCAGATAAAGGTAATTCAATACCTAAAGGGACAAATAAGTATCCTTAAAAAGGACAAAAAGACTTACGCCGAGGCAGCTAGTAAGAAGCCTATAGAGAGGAAGATGGTGGTGAAAAAGATACAGAGAGAGGCAAGGAATGTGGTTGAAATTGTGCCTTTGAATAGGCAAGAATCGGATGAGACTAAGAAGGTCGTCAAAAGGAATATCAGACCAGAAAAGATGGGTATCGGAATTAAAAAAATGTAAAATGAATGACAGAGGCGGTATTGTTGTTGAAACAGAAACGAAGGATGACCTTGACCTTTTGGTCTAGGAATGTAATAAGAATAAAGAGGAGTATTCGCCATATCTCACACGAACACCAAAAAAGAGAGATCCATGTATAATAATATTTGATGTAGAGGATGGTTATGAAAAAAGAGATATGAAAACGCTGTTGAAAAGGGAGAACTCCGAGCTGGTTAATGATGAGTTTGAAATTTTGACTAAGTTCAAAACGAAGAAAGGGTCGTATAGTTGGATTTTGAGAATAAAGGGAGAGACCTATGGAAGGATTGATCCCAAAAGGGGGATTAAAGTAGGATGGAAGATTTGTCCATGGAAGGACTATATAAAGCCAACAATTTGTTATAAATGTTGGGGGCTTGGCCATGTGGCCAAGCATTGTAGGAATAACAAGTTATGCAGAGTTTGCGCAGAAGAGAAACATGAGGATCAACCTTGCAAAGGGGAACCAGCTTGCGTCAACTGCCAGAAGTTCCAGAAAAAGACAGGGAAGGTGATGGACATCAAACATTTACCAACGGACCAATCATGTAGCAGATACAAGGAAGTGGAAAGAATTATAAGGACGACGGACTATGGTTGTAGGCAGGCTGGGGTTACTCCGTCCCCCATCGATGATGTTGGAACTTGAGAGTTGTATGTAAATGAACTTTTTGTTTGCTGCTCAAGTTGAGTAGCTTTGTTATTGATTGTGATTCGATGTTTGTGTTGAGGTCCCTGTACAAGTAGTGCAGGTCTTCTGTTAACTCCATTGTAGATCTGATGGAATAAAGGTGATGAGAGATGTATTTCGCAGAAATGATGGCTGCAGAACGAGATAGATGTTGAGTAAATGGGATATGTAACTCTTGGATGACTTTGATCGTAAGACCGCTGAGCAGATGGTGTCAAGTGGCATTGACGGTTTCGAGATGGTGCGATGTGCCCCGCGTCGAGGCTATGACCAGTGGCTGGTCCTGTGGATTCAGAGTCGAACGGGTTGCCGTCGTGGCGACTAGGATTCAGTAGTTAACTTTTGCCGTATATGCTCACGCCGAGGTTGGTTTAACTTTTCTAAACGTTATCGTAAAAGTAAACTTAATAACAAACGTAAAAGCCTATGAAATTTAAAAATGGATGAGAATTTTGAGCTTGCATTTGCTGTGCTAGCTGTATAATTGGTGTGAAGCTGCGACTCCTTAGTCCCAGAAAATACATAAGGGACTTTTAAGCAGAACAGGAATTTTTCTTCAAACTCGAACCTTCAGGAAACGGAAGAAGTACAGGAATATTTAAA
Organism: Dolomedes plantarius; assembly: GCA_907164885.2. NCBI lineage: Eukaryota > Metazoa > Arthropoda > Arachnida > Araneae > Dolomedidae > Dolomedes > Dolomedes plantarius. The sequence goes on from OU015497.1 coordinate 34,952,416, forward strand.
ATTTGAACAAAAAATTAGGAACCAAAAAAATTACTGTCCCCCATTTTATAAAATTGTTAAATTTGTGGTCATTTTGGAACGATGAAACCATTTTTTTTATCACTTCTGACTTCGAGGCACACTTCTAGGGTTTTCCTGGAACACCGGTTAGGACCCAATGACAATTGTATAAAATTGGAACAAAAAAGTTTTTATACTTCCGAATTTTTTTCCTTTATCTATTTCTGAAAATTCTCGTACTTTTTCTGTTTTCTGACGATCCGAGTCCTAAAAAATCCCTGGTCTGCTTGAAAATCCCTAATAAATTTTCTGTGAAGCGGCATCACGGCCGTTATACAGCTAGTAGAGCAAAAGCAAGCTCAACAATCTCAATCATTTTTAAATATTCATGGGCTTTTACGTCTCCTTTTACGTGTAACTTTTAATTAAAGTTGTTTATCACAAATAGTTTATTCAGAATTTTAAATCCACATCTATTTCTAATTGAAAGAGGGTCCCCGACATTTTTTTTTCGACAAATGGTCCCTGATCAGCAGAAGGTTAAGAGACACTGCCTCATCGGAAAAAATCCGAAAATTACAATTAGGGCAGAGTGCGTGTGGTATGCTTTTGCCGTGATTTCCTATAGGCGTGAAAAGCCGAGTAAACAGCCACCGTGATAAATGTTGGTAAATATTTGTTATCCTTTCAGGGCCACACGATGGAATTACAGGGAAGGCGACAACATGCGCAAGTCTTGTTTGCAAACATTCGTGACCATTTATGAGTGCTCTCAGATAATCTGTGCTTGAAAAAAAGTTTGAAGCATTCGGGTTGAGTACAAGCGAGTCTACACGTGCTTACACACATTAGTAGCAGTATTTCTCACTAAGCCAAAGTTGTTTATTGTTTATCGTAGATATTAAGTGTAATTTCGAAAATTCGGTGTAGAAGGATTAAATTTTAGATTGGTATCAAGAAAAGCATTTAGAGTTATTTAATATGTATAGGTTTATGAACGCAAAATAGGACGACCACGGATAACTGGCACCAACATCAAAATTAAAAAGCATGATACTTAGACTCCAAGAAGCACACGTCGGGCCCGACCTGAAATGATACTCAGACTCAAATTGACTCTGAAATAGACATAATTTTCAAATAAGTGAAAATTAGAATGAACTTTTTCCTCTCTTCCTGTAGGAAAGAACAATATATCCAATAAAGTTGTTTGAACGTTTTCATATATATATATATATATATATATGTCGGATTTGTCTTCACGCCCATTTTATTAACGTATACTCTGAACATAATCATGTTTCACTTGGCAGTCGGTGGTCCGGTGGCTAGGAATTATGTAGAATCTTACCAGTAGTTACAGACATCTCACTTCAATATACAATGACGACAAATCCAGTATCATCTAATAATATTTATTATGTTCTTTCAAAACTCTCAGCTCCATTAATACGATGAAATACGTCCCAACCCAATTTAAATCACGTGCGCCCAAGGGCGACACGTCTGCTCCCTTCTTAAGTCACCATGGCTCTGAAAATCTTCTTTGTTCTTAAGTTTTATTAACGCGCTACCAAAGCTCATTAATTATGCGTGATGTCATATCGAATGTTCTTTTCGCTGATCTAAGCATTTCATTTTTTAGCGCCAACCTGAAGGCTACGTCTACTTAAAATCTTCTCTGTGGTTCTTCGAAATTGAATCAAGTCAAACCCTACGCGCTATTTTCACTGCAATACATTATGCCGCTGATTTGAATTCCCAGACTTTAATTGTTAATCCTATTTTTAATAACAAATATCCCGCTTTAAGGTCACGCGATCGGCCACCCCCCCCCCCAATTTTTTAGCCTCATATATATATATATATATATATATATATATATATATATATATATGAAGATTTATATATATATATATATATATATATATATATATATATATATATATATATATTATAAGAAAATTTTGATGCTGATATTTATTTCGTATATTGATATTTGCTTCAATGTTCCAAAGTATGGAATCTGAATCCCATGGTTTTATGCGACATAAGTTTTTAAACTGACTACTTCTATAATATGTTCTTTAACTGGTATGCAGGTCTATTTAATTTTTGGCTATCAAGCAACTTGAAAACCAAAATCTGTGTTTCCTGCACATTTTATGTCACCTCTGTGTATAGCCTTTCATTTCTATAAAAGAAACATAGATAACAATAGCTTTTGCTCCCGGAATGATTTTGTCTGCTGCACCTACGCGCTATTGATCAATGAGAAATATTCACAAACTCGTTTTTGTTTGCAAACTTTTTGTCCGGCGAGAACACAACGAGTTGAAATGTTTTAAAATAATAATAGACATTAGCAAACACATGCAAACGTTTGTTAGTAATCACTCAAAGTGCCCTTTAGGAAATTACGTGGCTTAATGCTCATTTAATGCTTTTATCCTTAAAAAAACAATGAGGTGAAACCCCTAACGACAAACAGTTCGAATAATTTTTCAATTATGATGATTTCAATTATTATGATTTCAATTATGAATTTAAATGGCAGTTTATTTAAAGCGTCGTATTTATGACAGTAAACATCTGTTCAATACCTGAAACTACAGAAGCTGTTGACACATTTTTTAGACGATGTATATTGTATTCACAAAACTAAATTACCTAAAATTCTTGTGTTTTAAATGTTCTATTTGACATCCCTTATTCTGAACTATCTTTCGACACCGCAATTTCCAGGATAATAATGCCTTTTGAAGTGTCAGAAGAGGTAGTCTATCCCATTCCTCCTGAACAGCTTTCCAGAGTCCTGTAAGGGTTTTGGGACGACGTTTGGATAATGCAGATTTTAAAAGTCCGAAAGCCCAAAAATCCATAGGTGATACATCGGGAGATTTAGTAGGGATATCAGTGAAGGGTATGGCCTTGATACCAGTTTTTTGTTCCATTTCTTTTAGGAAATTTACAGTGGATTTTGATGTGTGACTGCTAGCTTTGTCCTGATGGAGTCTCACAGATTGATGGCACTGTGGGTAAAGCGATGGTTTTTCATTTAGAAAAATTGGCGATAAAATATGTTCCTGATAGTATTTGGAGTTAATCTTGACATTTTTTCCACTCTCTTTATTTTTAACTTGCCATAATAAGAAAAACTAGCAACAATCATGAATCCCTTAGAAAAACTTTCTTTCGATTCTTTGAACCATGTACTTAAATTTTTTTCTCCCCTTTTATGATAATAAATGGCTCTTTTTTGTTGCAATCATTTAAATACACCCATGATTCCTCTATTGTTACAATTGTTTTCCATTTTTCTTTGTTTCTCATATAGAATTCTGCAGCGTGTCCTGCGTTCAGCGATATGATTTGGAAGAAGACGATGCACATTGCGTTTTTTCGCTTTCTTAAGATTTAAATCAACGTTTATCATTTTGTTTACAGTGGACACCGAGCATTTTAATGATTTCGAAACTGTCCTTTGACTAGGGGGATTTTCTTTTAACATTAAACAACGTACCTTTGCAATAGTCGAAGAAGTCCGTTTTTTCCTTGGATACTTGTTTGGAATTTTTGTCCCACTTGAGGCTCCAATTTGACGTTTTTTTCCTTTCTTGTTGACGATATTACCTATCGACGCTTTAGATATCACAAAACCATGACTCTCACATCGGTTTTTGGATGACGGAGTATGCATATTTCTCTTCGGAAAGAGCATAAATGTAGCCTTCGAACCACTGCTTTGTTAAAAACGTCATTTTGAATAAAAACAAAACTTTCAAGCCGCAGACGATAATTTTGACTTTTAAAAACGTAGTACAATTGCAATTATTTCTTTTGCAGCAAACGATTTTTTATTAAAGCTTAACAAAATCGTCTAAAAAATGTGCAAACAGCCTCTGTATATTATCAGGGACCTCGTCCGAAAACTAGTTGTCGTAAAATTACTCGAAATTTGAGCATCCCTTATCTGAAAAACCGAAATGCTCCGAATTCGGCTTCGTTCACACAATACGGTTTCGGTTTTATGATCATTTCGGTGTCAACCGAAAGCTGTGTTCCCATGGTTCGGTTTTTCTTTCACCGCTTACGGTTTTCCCGTCCTTTGTAATCATTGCAGTGTAGTTCACTTTGCAGGATGGACGTAAATACCTTTCTTGTAATATACTGGTATCGTCGTCGTCGAAGCAACATTGAAAAAATTTATAGAACATATTGGGTACATCCTATTTTGAGGGACAGATATTGTCTGGGTTCTTTTCAAACGCTTATGATTGAATTAAGAAGAGATTAATCGAAATTTTTCAACTACTCCCGAATGACGATGCATACATTTATTCAGTTAAAACTTTGAATTTTTTGTGATGGTTAACCATACAATTTGCAAACAAAATCACATCATAAAACTTCTCATAAAGTTTTTAAAAAATTTTAAAATTTTAAATTTTAAAAAAAGTGGGGTAATTTAAAATCGTTATAACTCAAAATATTATCTGTCGAATTTCAAATTTTTTTTTCATTTAATTACACAGAAATATGTTTTAATTTCGATTCAGCGTTTTTTAAAATATTAATTTTTGAAAAAATTAAAAATATTTGGAGAATTTTTTAAAAAAAATGATGCAACTTATTTTTAAAAATCATATTTTTAAAAGTAAATATATTATTAAAATTTGTTGAATCAAAATTAAAGTAAAATAAAAGACATGCTCCAAGTTTGAACCATTTATCTTTAACGGTTCTTGACTTATAACAATTTAAAGATGAGAAATGGTGAAAAAATCCATCATGCAGAAAACGTATTTACAGGTTTAAACAAAGATTGGCTGCTATTCGAATGGTGCAAATAATAATAATAATAATAATATCTCCTTTTCTAACTAAGATATAAACAGGATTTAAACGTCGTTGAAAGCGTCATTTAAAGTAAAACATTATGTTTTGTCCCAAATGGTCAGTCATTCTTCAACCAAAGAAAATAAAATTTCTGCGTCGATTTTCTCCTTTTATAATAAAAAAAGAAATCCACGGTAAAAAAAACTGTAAAAAGCAACTAAAAAAATCACTTCAAACAATCACTTCAGTAGCTAGATCGGCACTGGTGTACGTTTCCTTCAAAATAACCGAATCGTGTGTACTCCCCCTCTCAATTCTATACGCCAATGGCATCCGAAACCGCGGCGCGGCATCCGGTTTCGGTAGACAAAATCGAACGACATCTGCTACCGATTCGGTTGTTCTCCCGTTTGCGATTTTCGACCGCAACGTGTGAACAGACAAAACAAAATACACTGTTTACTGCAAACGAAACGACAAAACCGACACGATCATAAACCCAAAACCGTATCGTGTGAACGAGGCCTAAAGCCCTGGTTTCCTAGAGCGACGTCGGCGGCGTGCTACCGCTGTCAACACTGACCGCAATGACAGCTGTGACAAACTGCCGACGGCAGTCGCGAAGGGGTGGTTTCCAAGGAAAGACGGAAAGGGAGGGTTTTTCACTTTCTTTTAGTAAACAACGTCTTTCGTCTTTGTCCGGCAGTCATCGCTAGAAATAAACATTGTTATGGCTGAAAGCGATATTATTGCTCTTCTATTAGATGAAGAGGAACGAGATGATGAAATAATACAATCGGCTTTTGAGAGAGAAGATCATCATGATCTGTTCAAAAAAAGGGAGGATGAAGGAACCTTTAATATTTTAATTCAAAGGCATTTAAAAGACGATGAAGTAAAGTTCCGAGAATACTTCAGTTTCACGGGAGATTTTTTACTACATACTATCATTCATTAAAAATGACATCACCAAAGATTCTTGCAATCGAGTGCGTCGCCCTATTTCTGCTGAGGAAAAACTCTGCATTACTCTGAGGCAATTATACTTTAACTGCAATAAGTTAGAAATTAAAAAAAAAGTCTAAAATGAAGTGAATACTTCAATTTGTTTTTCTATTACGATAAAAATAAGTTCTATGTATTGTATTATTTTTCTATCAAAATAATAAAATCACTTATTTAATAAATATTTTTTTTCTGCATAAACAACCACTAATTTATTCAATTTATTACGATTTGAAGATATATATATATATATATATATATATATATATATATATATATATATATATATATATATATATATATATATATAACAATTAATAAAGTAATATTTATATTTCTTATTTAATTATTATTAATTCTCCCACGATGATGGTTGAATAAATTTTATGACAATTTTAGGACCGTATAAAGTCTTGTTAATTGGTATAAAGTTTTTAAAACATCCGAACATGTTACACAATTCCCAATAAATAAATTTCAGAGGGATCATTTTATTTTTTTCATTGGAGGGGGGGGGGGGGGTCATTTGAGCTCCTTAGCTTTTGAAATTTAGGGATATTTGCTCATTTTTCTCTTTTTGGGGCAATTTTAAGCACTTTTCAAGGCATTTTGACCGTCTTACCTCCCTCCACCTGGTCAAGTACTTGCCGCCCTCTGGAAAATATGAAATGACGCCCTTGACAAATTTTTATATTTTTTTTATTTCTCTAAATGTAAACGTACATATCGCTCCCTCATTTTATTAAATAACCCCCTCTTTAAAAAAAGGGTAATTTACTGCTTACTAAGTTGATTAATATCTATATTTTAGATTTATGAACATACAGGAGAGACTTATAGATCTCTTAGTTTCCAATACAGGATATCCCACTCTTGGATAAGCTCTATTGTAAAAGAGACTTTAAAAGCAATTTACGACAAAATGATGCAGATTGCAATACCCCAAGTAACAGAAGAATTTCTGCTACCATCTATTTTTAACTTTGAGGAAATTTCTTTCCAAATGTTCTCTCGAACAGTTAAATCTTTATATTTTTGATCCTCTTTAATGTAGAGTGCAGGATATTCTCTTATTAAGTTTTTCTTCGGAGAAAACATTCATTGCTTCCATGTTCCCTTGCGACTGGTAGCGCGCTGTCCAGGACAAGTCGACGGCGTGCTACCACCGCAGTCACGTCGTGACGTCACAGCGTCATTCGCCCTCTTTGGAAACCACCCCCGAAGAAATGCATGCTATGGAACAGAGAGGGGGAGATTTCGCACCGCTGAGGTCATATATCACCTCGAGGAGCGGAGACGCTAGCCGCCGCCGTCGCTCTAGGAAACCAGGGCTTTAGGCTTCATACACACGATACGGTTTCGGTTTTGTCGTTCCTTTTACAGTAAATAATGTATTTTGTTTTGTGCGTTCACACGTTGCGGTCGAAAACCGCAAACGGGGAAACAACCGAATCGGTAGCAGATGTCGTTCGATTTTGTCTACCGAAATTGGATAGAGGGATCCGACGCGAGGTTGTTTCGGTTGCCATTGGCGTATAGATTTGAGAGGGGGAGTACACACGATTCGGTTATTTTGAAGGAAACGTACACCAGTGCTGATCTAACTACTGAAGTGATTCTTTGAAGTGATTTTTTTAGTTTTATTTTTTTTTACACAATTGAGAAAATAGACACAGATATTTTAATTTCTTTGGTTGAAGAAAGACCGACCATTAGGAACAAAACATAAGAATGTTGTACCTTAAATGACGCTTTAAACGACGTTTAAATCATGTTTATATCTTAATTAGAACAGGAGATATTATTATTATTATTATTATTATTGCACCATTCTAATAGAAGCTAATCTTTGTTTAAACCTGTAAATGCGTTTTTCTGCATGATGGGTTTTTTCACCATGTCTCATCTTTAAAATGTTATAAGTCAAGTACCGTTAAAGATAAATGGTTCAAACTTGGAACAAGTATTTTATTTTACTTTAATGTTGATTCAACAAATTTGAAAAATATATTTACTTTTGAAAATACGATTTTGTTAAAATAAGTTACATCATTTTTTTAAAAAAAATTCTCTAAATATTTTTAACTTTTTTAAAAATTAATATTTTAAAAGACGCTGAATCGAAATTAAAGCATATATTTCTGTTTAATTAAATGAAAAAAATTTGAAATTCGACAGATGATATTTCGAGTTATAACGATTTTAAATTACCCCTCTTTTTTTAATTTTAAATTTTAAAATTCTTTAAAAACTTTATGAGAAGTTTCATAATGTGATTTTGTTTGCAAATTGTATGGTTAACCATCACAAAAAAATTCAAAGTTTTAACTCAATAAATGTATGTATCGTCATTCGGAAGTAGTTGAAAAATTTCGATTATTCTCTTCTTAATTCAATCTTAAGCGTTTGAAAAGATCCCAGACAATATCTGTTTCTCAAAATAGGATGTATCCAATACGTTCTATAAATTTTTTTTAATTTTGCTTCGACAACGACGATACCAGTACATTACAAGTAAGGTATTTACGTCCATCCTGCAAAGTGAACTACACTGAAATGATTGCAAAGGTGTTCTGTGCGGACGGGAAAACTGTATGCGGTGAAAGAAAAACCGAATCGTGTGAACACAGCTTTCGGTTGACACCGAAACCGTATCGTGTGTTGTACGAGGCCTTCGGAAGCTTTTTCTGCGCCCATATGTAATTTCAGGCAGGTCATTCGGCTCTGGACATGACTTACCTATGCGTTCGACTCGTAGGGTAACTTCACGCCATTCAGTACGAACCATAGTTAACGCCATACCAATCTGTACTACTCCGAATGCTTTTTGCTTATTCTATGTTTTGCGGAAAACTTTTCGATAGCAGAGAAATTTCCGCAATCAACAAAGATCCCGGCCACAATATTTTAATTTTTATTTAGACGCATTTCGTTAAGAGTTTTGCCCCAAAACGCGTCTATCTTATAGATCCTTATACATATAAAAATAGTTAAGCGGTTGGAAAATTGTCTTTTTCTTTAAATTCCCTATTTAAAATGTAAAGCGTATTTAGTATAGAAATTTTTTGACCTAATACGAGTTTTATTTCCCCTGCGTTTCTCACTTTTGGGTATCGAAAGGTTTAAAACTAATTGTCTTCAAGATTAATAAAAATTTTATTCCTCAAATTTCTTATCATTTAGAAGATTAAAAATTTTTTTCTTAGGATAATTTTTCATAATTATTACAATGAAATTGAGAATACTTTCAGAATTATTACTGTAAATCTAATTCCTGGAGACACTTTGATGAAAATAGTGCAGAGGAATAATGTTGTAAAATTCGTTTAGATACCTTGCGAGGAATTTTAGATACATCCATTCAAAGACGGCAAATCCTTAAAAAATCCATACCGAGATAGATATGCGTTAAGTACATGTATACAACTGTGTACGCATGAACAGTACTGGTTTAAAATGTTGTACCTTAGCAATGCTATCATCGTAGAAACATTCAGTTTTAGATGTATATAATTTTCTTTCCAATGCGGGGCACTTGTCCATTACAACAATCGCACATAATCCGCAAGAATCGATGGTTACTGTCAATGGAGGCACCATATAGGTCAACCAACCCCTTGTGATGCGTCCATTTTGACACGCACCGCCAGGGACTACATCTGAGGGGCTCGTACCTTCTCCAACCCTTTCTCACCTTATAGAAGGACTTTCCTGTCTACGGATTTATCCGGCCTAGACACGAAGGTATTTAATGACATCATCGAGATTCGAACCCAGCACACCCAATTCCAACACGCTACCACTAGGAAACCTCGGGCCTTCAGTTTTCTTGTTTGAATCTCGAAGCTCTGTAGTAGCTAAGAAAATAAAAATGCACTTTTTTAAAGAATATTGCGTGTTCAGCACCCCTTTAAGGTAGTATGACAGAGCTATGAAAGGGCGGCGACATGCAAAATAGTTGGCTATGCAAAACGGCTGTCCCCACGGGAGACTTATGTTGTTACACCTTGCCTTACTGATTCATACATTGCCTTAAGGTTGAGCATAGAATGCTTATGTATTGGTCTAGGACAGTGGTCGGCAAACTCATTTGTCAACAGAGCCAAATGTCAAAAGTACAACGACTGAAATATCTTTTGAGAGCCAAATTTTTTTAACTTAAACTATATAGGTAGGTGAATTGTTATTAATTTAATTAGTATACTCCAAAGCTGGCCTTTGCTAAAAAGTCCTCAATCTGAATAAGGTACGTTCGCTGAAGTCGACCCCTTCCAACTATTCCATCCACACTCGTCTTGTATACTTATTTCGTCTATCTTCTTTCGTTCATCCTCTCTGTATGTCCAAACCATCTCAACATACCTTTCTCAATCCTCGACACTACATCTTCTATCACTCCACAGCGCTCCCTAACATTAACTTAATAAACTGTACTTAAAGTTTTTTTAAGTCTTAGTTAAACTATAGGTACGTTGAATAAAACTTGAAATCATACTTAATATCGATATTATTTATTGATAGAATTAAATTGTAAAGTATCCATAAAATTAAATCATGACAAACACTAATATGAACAATGGCTTCGCATCTCCTTGGAAAGTTTGGTTAAGTCAAGTTTGTATGTTGTTTTTAATTTTAGGCACGATTCGTGGTTCTCATTAATAAGATGTATTCTTAATTTACTCTTGATAAGATTCATTCTTGAAAATGATTGTTCGTATGAATATGTAGACCCGAATAAGAAAGAACAGCAAACACTAGTTTTTCCAGCTGATTATATAAGTCAGCAATACTATTCTAGGTGTTAAAAATCATATCTTACTTCTCCAGATCTTTCAAAGCAGACCACTTGTGCTGTGAACTAAGTTCACATTTGTTTATCGCCAATATTTCTATATCAGCACAAAGACGTTCAAATTTCGAACTCCACATTTCTTTGTTTTTTAAATCCAGTAACTGCATTTCAAAGTTTCTAATGTCAATATTAAAGGGTTTGGTTTGGTCTGGGAGCGCTACGTCATTTTTCGCTACACGAGGGCTAATTAGACCGGGACCTACTGCTTAAAGCCGATTCCGAACGGCTACAAGCATCGATGCCGATTGTGGGACTCGAACCCACAGACTCTGGTACCGAAGGCCAACGCCCTAGCCATTCGGCCATAAACCGGGTTAATATTAAAGGGAGAGAAATTTAATTCTGTTACAGTAGCATTAAGAGGTTTTTTAACAGAAGCTAACGTCGCTTTGCTGTTTCTGACTTCCTGAAACCTGTCGAGAAAAGCTTCCCTAATATTTAAAAGTGTTGTTTTGAAATAGAAAATGTCCATATCAGAATTATTTTCTTGGCGATGTTTCAACAGGCTTGGAAAGTGAATCTAAGTTTCTCTATCAAAATCTTGAGTAAAAAGAGATAATTTGTTTTTGAATGAAATAACTTCTAACATCGAAAAAATTGTGCATCCTTTCCCCTCTGGTTTATAACTAAGCTGATTTAGATGTGACGTAACGTCTCCCATGAAATAAAATTTCTGGATCCACTGATCGTTCGTTAGTTCTAGATAGTGAACACCCTTCTCAAGGAGAAATGCTTAATTTCTGTCTTTTAAGAAAGCGAAACGTTTCAAAACGTTTTGCTCTTGAAAACCAACGTACCTTGTTATGCAGCAGAAGATCTGCGTACTCACTCTCCATTTCAACTAAAAATTCTTTAAATTGGCGATGATTAAGAGCTTCAGCTATAATGGAGTTGATAATCTTAATCACCAATTTCATAACTTCGCAAATTTCTTCTGAAAACATCTGCGCACAAAGCGCATCTAGATGAATGATGCAATGGTAATGGACTCATTGTAAGTACCTCGTGATTTTTCTTTCAAAATAGCAACAAACCCGTATCTTACGCCGGTCATAATTTTCGCCCCATCTGTTGAAACAGAGACAATTTTATCGAGTAGAATATGAATTTTTTGAATGCACTCAATTACAGCATTTGCTATGTCCTCTCCACGTATTTGCCCTTTGAGTGACAATAATTCTAAATGTTCTTCTTTAGAACCGGTATATGAAATAAATCGTACAAAAAGTGAAACTAGCGCTGTATCATTTATGTCACAAGACTCGTCAACTGCTATTTATAAAACTAAAACCAATTTAAGATCTTCGACTTGCTGGTTGGTTATATTCGAAGACCATTTTGTCTAGTCTAGTGTTTTCTACCGGGAGACGCTCTCGGAAGTAATACATTGTAAAACACGATGCAAAGATACGACTTGACGATACGCGTTCACGAAGTTTCAATCGCACTGTACTTGCGCGCCCGCACGTGGTATTTTGTGGAAGAGCCACACTCAGGGGGCCAAAGAGCCACATGTGGCTCGCGAGCCACGGTTTGCCGACCACTGGTCTAGGACACATAAAAGGATCTTGCGTTTAGACTTAAAATTCAGCTCCAACATATTACATTATGTATAAGCAAATCTACCAAAATCCAAACTATTTCTGGCCCTAAGCTTATCGGATGAGGGATACTTGAGCTGTATGAGAACACCTCCAGCACACCCAACAGCCATGGGCATGGGCTCCTCAGTATGTCATAACCGACAAGTACACTGGAAAGAAAATAATTCTCAGAGGGGAAGTACTCTAAAATTTGACTGCTGACAGTACGGCCCACACGACAAAATTTAGACTGGTTGAAAATTAAAAAAAAATATTTCAGGTAGTCTCTTCTAACAAAACTAGCGCGGGTTAATAACGCAGGATTACTTATCGTTACTTCCCCCCCCCCTTTTTTTTTTTTGGTGTGTGTGTGTGGGTGGACGCATTTTGGTACCTTCTGCTAAACTGTTTACTGATACTGGGTTTGGCACGCTTCCAAAATTATAACTCGCAACGCCGGACAATTTTTTCCTCTCCGGAGGGAAAATATTGAGGAACTTAATCCTATGTTAAAATATTGAACAGAATGCCCTCTAATAAGAGGGGTTGGGTGGAGATATCATCAAAAGAGATGAAGCGGATGATGTCATTTGGATTTCTATCAATATGGATGCCGAGTTACAATGTAAAGAATGTTTCAAATCGAGAAAGTGAATAGTTCGAAGGTCTTACAAGCTAAGGATTTATAAACGATGTTTATCTAATTACGTCATAGCAATTTAAATAATAAGTACAGCAATTTGTTTTTCGAAAAGTGGATTTCCGAAAAGTGGAATTGTTTTTCGAAAAGTTGCTCGGATTCATTCCAATCATTGGATAATTGATACGAGACTGTTGTTTATTTCAGTGACCCCAGCCCAGCCTCTTCGCATGAGTGACCCCTTTTACGCTGCCCTCGTGATCTTCAGAATTCTCGATCAGCCCTTACTTGATCCTGAGCTCATCTAGCCTGCTCTTGGACTGCGCGTGGACCTTCCCTCTCCTCCGCTTGGCCGACAGGGATCGCTGCAGCTTGTTGACCTTTTCCAGAACTTCTTTCCTCTCGGCATTCTTCTGCATGATGAGCCTCCCCGTTTCCACCACCTGGACGGCGATTTCGTTCATCCTGTTCAGACAATAAAACAACATGCAAGAGTGATGGGGGAATTACCATTCAGGGGTGATTCACGCATTTATTTCAAGTATCACCGAAACACGTCCGCTCTTTCCTTTGACAAAGAGGGTTTTTCAACTGATTTCCTTCCCAGTTTTCCCAATATTTATATTTTAGTTGCAGAGAAAGCCCTGGAATCTTGTCCGCTTCAACCCAGTATCATAATTTGATATTTTGGACAAGCACCATCATTAGACATTCATTCCGAGGAGGCCTGTCAAATTTTAGCTAATAGCAATCGAAAAAAAGATTCCTTCATATCAGTTCTTTGGATTCGTCCCCAACTTTGTAAGTGTGATAGAATTAGACAAATGCATTCGTGTAAAAAAATTTAAATTCAGAAAATCCCCACTGAAGGTGCGCACAGTAACCGGAATAAAAATGTTTAGTTCCGACACTTTGAGAAGGTTTTTCTTTGATTCGCTGCCGCAAAGTTTCTCGTGATAGCCTTACTTGTAAGAATTCGGTACTGTAGCGTACTGGAAATATGGCCTTATTTTCCCAAGCCCCCCACAAGTGCTTGAAACACAGCTGCGTGTTTTTCAAGGAAAGTGTTGCTCGTTTCCACCAGTTCGGAACACGTGGGGGGGATTAAAAAACGTTTTCCCACAGATGCAGCCAGTAAAGCTGTCGTCCTAACGATTCTGGAATGCAATAAAGTTACGAAGGAACTATCACCAACGTTTGCCGACCCCCTGTCTGGGAGGGGAGTCGCTGGGTAGAACGGGTCCTGCGTGGACGTGTGTGTTTTCGGCTCTGTACGTTGTAAATCTACACGGGGTTTTAGTTGAATATGTTGCACTGTTTAAATGTTAATTCTTTTTGTAAATAAATTTCCTCGTTAAGTTTTTGTTTTTAAAAATTGGGTTCGCATATTATTTAGGACTCTGTCTTTCTTGTTATGGATCCCATAGTCGTAATTTTTAGCAACGCCTCAGAGATTTTATCAGCCTTGTCGTGACGCCACAGTACTCTCGATGGAAGCAGAAATAGAATAAAAATAAGTGTCGTTAAACCTCAGCTGGTTATAAATAGAAATTTTTAATTATATTTCATATTGTATTCGATAATTTAAGATACACGAATTATAGAGGTTTCGGATTCAAATTGGATTAGTACTGCATGTCGGCTAAGCAGGAAATCTTTTATTTACGTCAACTCTATATCATCTTTAGGGAAAAACGACTTTAAATTGGTTTTGTGGCACGACACTGCTATAAGCTGAGGAAAACGAAATATATTTTTGAGCGTATGACTACCAAAAATGCAGTGACCAAAAGCATTCATAGTGGATCACTAAAGAATAAATAATTAACTTCCCTTCTTGAATTCTGAATAACACAAATGTCTCGAAATATTTAATTAGAGTATCCCAAAATCTCCTTCAATTTCGGTGCATGTTACAATTAGCTTGAACTCTTCATAACCTTTGATTAGTGTTGTATTTGCCTATGCCAGGTCCATAGCAGGCTGCAGGGCAAAGGTTTTTTAAGCACATGGCCTAAGGGCTCCACCAGTGTCGAAGTCAGACTTAAGCCCCATTACCACCACAATTTTCCCCGAGCATTCCCAAGTATGACATCTGATGACTCATACCCTCCTCCGTTCCTTACCGCCACAATAAAGGACTTCCCGACCTGTGTGTTAAACGTGCCTATACCCGATGAAGACACGAAGGCATTCAGTGCGCTCTTGTCGGGTTTCGAATCTGATCCGAATTCTGACGTGCTAAACACTAGGAAGTCTCAAATTTCTAATAATATTATTGTATTTTAAATTTTTCTCTATACTACTTAAATGATTGTATTGATATCTCAAAAACTCAATGATTATTCACGCGATCCTTAGTCTCTGACCATTTGACTAGAATGACCGAAACAAAATGATTATATTGCCTCGAGTAAATAATTAAAAGTTACAGTATTTAGAGGAGTTCTTACTTTTTATCCTGGTTGGCAGTGAGGTGGGATAAACGGTCTCCTTCCATTTTAGCGGCATCGCAAAGAGCTTTGTATTTGGCGCACTCCAGGCGCAATTTGCGAACTTTCACGTCTGTGTCAGAATTATTCTGATCTTCTGAGAGGTCCCCTGGCACAGAATCTATTTCTTCTTTAGGCCTACAAAAAGTTCAGTTTATTTGGATTTACTCATCGTCGAAGATTCTGGCACAGAACACAGAGCATTTAGAATTCAGTATACAGTTTGTGTTGACGATTTTCCAAACCTTTG
This sequence comes from Dolomedes plantarius, assembly GCA_907164885.2. NCBI lineage: Eukaryota > Metazoa > Arthropoda > Arachnida > Araneae > Dolomedidae > Dolomedes > Dolomedes plantarius. The sequence continues at coordinate 34,968,080 of OU015497.1, forward strand.
ATTGGGGCCTGGTTCAAAATATCATGTTAATCTAAGTCATAACTTTTTTAAGTTAGTACATGCAAAAAGGAAAAAATAATAAATTACATGTATTGTTTTGTGTTTAAGTTTTCTCTACAATGCAAAAGAAAAAAGGTTTCAGAGGAATCTACGCTTTTAACTTGATTAATTTGTCTGCCAAAGTTTTCATGAGCAAGGTAATAAAATATAACTCCAAGAACCAACAAAAGATTTATTACCGCTGTACTAAAGGCGGCATCTCAGTTGACCTCGTCGATATTTCACTCAGCATGTTAAGCTGGGCGGAATTTTCTAATTAGACAAACAGATTAGAGTTTTTCTAACTACACATGAATCACTGCATATTTTTTTAATTTCTGTTCATTGCATCTGAAAGTATATCTTTAAATGCAGAGCGTATGTTTTCAAAAGTTATTCTAATTAAAATTTTTAAAAAAACTGAAATTTTTCTAGTGATTAATAACGACAGCTGAATTTACTTTAAAATAATTGCTAAAAACTTCAAAATTTGCTTTTAAATTCACACTATACAGACGGTAATAACAGAACTGAAATAGGGGCATTTGAAAATCAGTGATTCGTAAATGATCATGTGGTACTTCCCGTTATACCGAGCTATCGCCAACGTTACGCAAAAAGTCGCCAATTAAATAAAATGAATACAAGAAAATATATTTTTCACACGACATTTCCACTTTTGCGACCTACAGTTTAAAATTGAAGTGAAAAAAAAACCCAAAGAAATAGAAGGAAAAAAGAAAACTTTTTTTGGTTTTAAACTGCATTTCTACTTTCGTTGGCATATATATCGGTGTTCTTTTCATGCAGGAATTTCGTTTATAGGAAGAAGTGGACAAAACAACTGTATGTAAGTTTATGTAAGAAAAGGACAGAGATACATCGGGAAATAAATCTTTAAAAAATCTTTAAATTTCATTTTCATGCAGAAATAGAATGCTTTTGCTATCAACGCCGTGGAGCGGTGATTGCGTGAGTTCACACCCTGATCTCTGCAAACTCGTGAGATCGGATTTTCCTTACCAAGAGATTGGCGGCAGGTCGGTATAAGGGGGCGTCCATTAATTACGTGAGGCGATTTTGGAGATTTTTAGACACCCCCCCCTGGTGAGATGTGAGATTTGGCTCAAGCCCCCCTCCCCCCCCCCTAATCTCACGTGAGATTTTCCAAAATGCGTATTTTTTGGGTAAATACATTAATCTGTGCTTAATGACGTTGGATTTATTTAAAAAACATAATTTGCTTAATTATTTTTATTTAAGACTAGTTAAGACTAGTATTTAAGACTACTAAGAACGTAGTCTAGAATCACAGTGAGAAAATCGAACAATAAAATACTTAAATAGGAACTACTAAAATTCGTAAAAGAATATTTATTCTAATTCAGTCCACGGGGACTCATGTGTGGTCTCAAGAGTGACTACTGGAACTATTGTGTAGGATTTAGCCATATTTTAGTGTAGAAACATGTTTTACTTAATATAATCCAGTTTTCTCGCAATTTTATACTGTTTGTTGCGGAAAAAAATTACGTGATATTTGCTGAGACCCCCCCTCTCCCCCACGTGAGACTGGGTGACATTCAGCTCGACTCTCCCCCCCCCCCCTAAAAGCCTCACGTAATTAATGGAAGCCCCCCTTTGCTATCAACGCCGTTGAGCGGTGATTGCGGGAGTTCACACCCTGATCTCTGCAAACTTGTGAGATCGGATTTTCCTTGCCAAGAGGTTGGCGGCAGGTCGGTATAATGGGAGAGTACAAACAGAACTGAAAAATGGGCATTTCCTAATCTGTGATTAGAAGGGGGAAATTCCCATTAGCTTAACATATGGACTGTAGTTTTGAGAAGTTGGTGGTTCCGCCATCATTAACGTTCAATTGAACTTTCTTTTTCTTTCCTTTTTTTAAACTTTTCTCTCTTTTCTGGAGGGTGGGGTATTAGTTTTGCTGTTGATATTAGTTTATTAAGTCATTAAGTAAATAAAATTTATTAAGTCATTAGTTAAGTAAAATTAAACCACAGTTACAGCTTGTTTTTCGAAGCAGTTGATTGCACTGTGTTCGAATCTTTAGAAGGCAGCTTCTCCAGGATGTTTGAATTTTTTTCTTTCTTTTCATTAATTATCTGAAAGAGTTAAAACAAATCAAGATAATTTGTAAAATGGTACATGAATGAATGCGAATATTATAAAATTTATCTTCAAAATAATATATACAAAATGAGAATTTTCTTTTTTGAACATTTTAATGGGTATAATACCAAACAGATAAAATGCACTTCACTGGTACATCTATAGTTTAAGTAGCAGTATTTTTGAAAGCTATAGCTTCTAAAGTTCTAAATTGTAAGCTAAGCTATAGCTTACAATTTTTATTATTCACTTCATTATAATTAAAAAATTTAATTTTCACTATTTGGTGATACGTCTCTTTCAAAAAAAAGTAGTACACGAAGGAATGGATATGAAACTATAATAAAAAAAAATCTGGAACTGAAAAAGCATTAAAATTCTAACTGTGTAGAATTTCTTAATGATAAAATATATTACTTATCAATTATATATAATGAAAAAGGGGAACAGAAGGAGAAACAGATAAAGCAAAAATGAAACCACTTAAGAGTTTAAGAAAATTATGACAGAAACAAGCATTGCACTAAATAGTTAATTTTCTTAAGTATATTTTTCTAAATAGGCGAATTCAGATAATCGACATGATAGAGCAATAGGTAGCCAACTTGTCAACTTCCTAAACTGACTTTCATGCTCAAAAAGATTCTTTGATGGGTCTTAAATACAGTGAAACTTCTCTAAGGCGGTCAGTCATAGTTCCGCGAAAAAAAATGACCATTTTGAGAGGTAGGTGGTCGTCGAATAGGTGTGCACTTCTAAATGACGGCCAGTAATGGTTCCTGAAAAAAAAGTGGCCGTTTTGCGGGGTGGTCGGCTAGAGAAATTTCACTGTATATGAGTTTAGATATCCTCCAAACAAGCTTTACGTAATTTTTTTTTTTTTTAATTTCACAAAAGTCTTTAACCAGTACGGACTTATTCCCTCCTAACAAAAATATTTCATTTCAAATATTGTTGCAAAGCATATGATTTAATATCCTAATTTTAACTAACATATAAATGCTTCGATTACACTCTGATTTTGGATCTAAATGTATTTTGAAATAAAAGTAAAATTATGTAATGAACACGTCTCCAATTCCATAATAAATTAATGTGTGGCTACTTGTTTTGGACTAGTTAATTGTTTCTCACCGGTTTAATTTAGTGTGGAATTGAAGAAATGTGCATTGCGTACTTGCCATCCACAAGTTTACTGTTAGTCAGAAAACTACAGTTATTCAGTTACCTTATTGGCTATTTCAGTACCTTCAGTCCAACACCTTCGCCCTCTGAGACAGAGATAACAGTTTTGTTTCTTTTCGTAGTTGTTCTAAGTTCCGCATTTAGGCTATTCAATTGCTTGAAAACAGTCAAAACAAGGTCCAAAAAATTGTTGGGGGGAAAACCAAAAATTTCGAAGAATCTAGGTTAATTCAGTGGGTAGAACAAAAATTGAAAACATGAAATTCTGGAGAGGACGTGATCGATGAAAACACCTTAGAATTCGATCATTGTAGACCTATAGATCATCGATGTCGACCTATAGATCATCCATATATGTTTCCAAGAGGATAATTTGTTAGCAAAATAACAAGATTTTTAATTATCATAATTTTAAAAAAATGGTTCTATTTCTTTGTTACGACGGATCAGAATGTTTTTTTCTTTTTTAGATATAAAACTGTAAGCATTCAAGAATTTTTTTTAGTTCCAAGAGGATTTATTAAAAATTATTTTTATTATTCCCGATTGTTAAGTGGTTTACACAAAAATAAAAAAAAATAAGACCATTCACCTTTAGAGACGCTTCCACATCTTTGCTAACCTCATCTATTAGATCGTTTCTGTCGTAGATAATACACTGAAGATGATCTAATATTTCCCCATCCATTGCATAATTCTCTTGCAATGCCGACAGTTCTCTTTTGTACCTTTCCATGTTTTGCTGCGCTATAGCCTTCTCGGAGTCGATAGCCTCTTGGATACTCCTGTGTGAACTCTGCGTAAACCACAGCCGGTATCAGTCAAGTAAATTGATATTTTCCATGCAGTTTATACTATCTCGTTTCCAGATTTTTTCTATATTAATATATATAGTGTGTCATCTTAAAACTATAAGCATTGTTTTATTAAATAGGCACATTCCCACAGAGGGGTAAAAAACTCCGGATTTTTTAAATCAAAATACGAATGCACGCGTAAGGCCGTCTGCACACGGAGCAACTCAAAAGAAACTGATAACTGACTCAAATCACAAACCAGTCCGTGATGACTCGTAACCTATGTAATTGAATGGAGCCACGCACACGGCGCAACTGGTTACAAACCCGTCCGACGGGTTTGTAACCAGTTGCGCCGTGTGCGTGGCTCCATTCAATTACATAGGTTACGAGTCATCACGGACTGGTTTGTGATTTGAGTCAGTTATCAGTTTCTTTTGAGTTGCTCCGTGTGCAGACGGTCTAATAGATAAAAGAAAATACAGAAATCAGCACTAAGGGCTGAAAAGTTTGGAAAATATCTATATAATTTTTCTCCGTGAAAAGAAAAGTGTAAGTCACACCAGCGGATATGCACAATTCCGTAGCCGCTCTATTGAGTCTTTGACAGCCTTGGAAAATCAATATATGTGCCTCTTTCCTGCGAGATATGTCTTTGAAAAGTATATGAAAGAACCTGCAGGGTTCATAGTATACCTTCAAATATCACCCCAAATATAAATTTTGAGTGCAAGGAATTTAAAACTTTTCTCTTGTAAACGCCGCTCATAGGCATACGCTGCAGAACAGTAAATGTCGTTATTCAATTGGTTCAAGTCTCGACCTTTTTAGAGGATTTTACGAAGCGGAATAAGGCTCGGTGCACACGATCGATCCGGTGTCGTTGCGGCACCGCAGTTGCGATCAGGAGTACATTGCGATCAGGAGTTGAACTAACGTCGGTTAGTTCAACTGACGTTAGTTCAACTCTATTGTACCCCTGATCGCAACTGCGGTGCCGCAACGACACCGGATCGATCGTGTGCACCAAGCCTGCCTGCATGTTTAAAAATGAGTTGGGGAAAAGGAAAAATTTGCCACTTTGCAAGGCAGCTTTAAAACTATTAAAACTGAGTAACTTGCCTCCTGATTGAGATTATAAACGATTGGCATCTCTGCAGTAAAGAATCATTTATACCTTCACCGAATTTCTAGCCATTAAAATCCTCATTCCTTTTTCAAGAATTTTTTTAAATCCTTTGAATAAATAAATAATTCTTATAGAGAATTTCTTTAGTGCCAAACATAACGTTATATTTCTCTCGTCGTTTATGTAAGAATGTTGAAAACTAGGATAAATATATTAGAGTAGTTTTTAAATAAAGATATCTAACAAGCCAAATTTTCTATCCAAAAGAATGAATCATAAAACTGTTTTCAAATGTCACTGATTTATTCAACATTTTATGAACTTTTGCACACTTTAACGTTTGCACACTTTTAGGCCCATTTGTATGCACGTTGTTTCAAACATTGTCACAACGTTACTGAAAAATTCTTTTGAAGGTTTTTAAATGAAAATTTAGTTGGGGAAATTTTAAACAATGATAAATTATTTTTTATAATTCAAAATATTCTACATTCTATACGAATTAAAATTACTTTTCTTATTTTCCTACGTCTGCTTCAATACTTTACCAACGCGGATAACTAGATATCTGCATAATCCTAAATCTTTGTTAGTCTATAAATAAATTCAACGGCGTATATAGTAGTGCCAGATTTGTAAGAAAGGGGAAATAAACGCAAATTTCGTTAAAATTAGGTCACAGGAAATAAAACTATAGGTATTTGTAACTAAAATTCATAGTACATTCATCATGAAATTTGAACGAAAGATGTGACGGTTGCTAGAATCTGTCGGCTCAAAAAGAAATCTTATCTACAGCAGAAATTTTCAGAAAAACCACGCTTGGTAATGAGACTCTTCAGATATCTAAGCTGAAGAAAGAAAGGAAAAGGCTCGAATCTGTTAGACAGATGGCAAATCAATTAAAATTAATGTCCCCAAAGGCATTATATGCTGAGCGCATAGAAGTTACTTTTCTGAATAATCAATTCCGATACTTGAAATGCAAATTATTGGTATAGACTGACTTTTTGAAGTGAAACTTCTTTATCGGCAGTGAGGGTAAAATTTAGTCATTCATGTTGCGATTTTGTGTTACGGAAACGCGTTTCTGCACTTCCGGCCAAAAAAGCGCCAAGTGGCGAGAAAAACTGTAAATAAGAAGGCGACACAAAGAGAAGCGACTATGCCTGCGTATCTCGGGGAAGCGAGAAGTAGCAAACCCTGTAGTAGTGCAATATACCAACCCCCTCTCCCCCGCAAGAGGAATTTTACTGATAAGAAATCTGGGTGCGTCCTGAGCGCTAAAAGTAGGTTTTCGTTGAATAACTGGGGAGTCAAGGGACAGTGAGATCAGCGCTGGCTCTTTTACGTTAGTTGGTGAATAAATGATTTTGTGTTGATATTGTAGTATTCTTATTACGTTGGCTCATCTAGGAGACAACAAACTCAATTATTGTAGCATTGTGTATTTCTCCTACTCAAAAGCTAAATGATATTATTGGTTTTCTTCATCATTCATTATTATTTAAATAAATACACCCCCCCCCCAAAAAAAAGCATCCATATAGCATGGGTTGTTAAATGAATTCTTACTTTTTTATAATTGAGGGGTTCACAACCATAGTGGACCAAGTCTAAGTTTTTTACTGGAAAACACAATATGAAACAGAAATATTTATTTCCTACTTATAGATGGAGGAAAATTAAAAAAGATACAGTTTTAACAATATAATGTCATATTCGTCTTTACAATATCACTTGACTAGGGATGATTACACACAAAATGCTTCAAACCTTGATTTCTTCAATTTATTTCAAATGGACTTGGTTCACTATGGTTGTGACCCCTCAATTATGAATAGCTAACGATACAACGTCCCACTTGTTAGCCTAGTTACTACAGAGATTCTTTTGTTTCGAATGACCAGCAAAAAATGCTCTGCTTTTCGAACTATCTTTAAAAAGGAATGAATTCGAGATGTTATTGTAACATTACTTGAGAAGTAGACAGTAATGGAAAGAAACATTCAACGTACTACAAGTATCAGAAGTGTGACACAATCCTTAAAGTGACTATAATCCTCTAATTGTTCCTGATTACAAAAACTCCGATCGATGCGCCATGATATCCGTTAGAGTCTGATATTATTTAATTGATCCCACTTTGATTTGAGTAGGAACTTACCGTTAGGGAATCAATTAGCGTATTGTTGTCGTTTGTTTTCTTCTGTAATACATGCAACTCCTCTTTCAGCAGAGATATTTCCTCAGTCAGTCGCTTGTTACGGGCACGAGAACCATTTAGGTCTCGCCGAATTTCAGCTCTCTCTGCCAGAGTCTCTTGAAGCTGATTTTCGAGCGTCTGGGAAATGAAAAGGATTTAGTTTGACTTGAAATATATTCCTTTAATCGATAATCCTTTCTTAATTCTTTATCCGATCATATGACTCCTAACTATCCAGTTCACAAATAAAAGAAGCGGTATAAATGCATTTCTCTTATGATGGGTGAAATAAACTACTCCCGGTACAAAAATGCACATAATTTATTATTAACAGTTATGTGTATGGTAAAAAAAAGCGTAAAAGGCAAATAATTATAAGATAAAAAGAACTTTTTATATACCATGTTTTTAAATTTTCTGTTGAATCATATAAACTTGACAATTCTACGTATTAATAAATACTTTAAAAAAAATTTTTGATGAATTATCCCATCAACTTGAAAGAAAATGAAGTTAATTGGAAGTTAACATGGGTTTAACTTTTCGTTCCCGTCCCGGCCAACAGATGGCTGCACCAGTCTACAAAACGAAATTAACTGAAAATAATAAAAACATGGCTGAAAATAATAAAATCTGCTTAAAGATGGCTAAAGTATTGAAAAAATGCATTATCATCGTGTTCTGAGCTATTCTAAAAGTTTCAAATGTCTAGCTAGTCGGGAAGTTAGTTAAAAATCGATTGCAAGATATGTACTGGAGAAACACACAAACAAGAAAGCAAGTTAATAAAAACATGCTAAAAATATATACCCCCGTAAGATGCAGGCCCAAGAGCGATGCAATTTTTCTAGGCACAAAAATTAGATTCAATTGAAACTTCACTGTTGCCCCCAACCCCTTCAAAAAAATTCTACATTTTAAGAAAAAAGAGTTTCAGTTGTTTATGTATGCTTTAGAAATGTTCAACTGCCAATTTTACAACGTATGCAAACACGCATTTTCGCCCATACTCTCAAAAACTTGTTTCTTACTGTCACATCAGTGAAAGTATAAGAATGTAGTCATTTGAAACGAAATACATCGGGAACATATCAGCTATGCAGAAAGCCAGAACTCAGCTTGACTGCAAGTTAAGGCGCTGATACATTTTCATATCGAATCAAATCAAATGGCAACGAAAAAGAGTAAAGAGATTGAAGAGGTAAGGGCCTGTTCACATAGGAGTCCGTTGCGTTGCGTTGCGTTAAAGAAAAGATGACGTTGAGACGAAAATAAACCAATCATAGGCATTAAAAATTTCGTTGCTAATCATTTGGAGGTTTGTCATTGGTTAAATATATTTCAATACTTTAACGCTACGCAACGGACTCCTATGTGAACAGGCCCTTAGAGTAGTATCTTGTGCTACCTGCCTCTCGTCAATATTAACTCGCGTTTTCACGTCGAAGAACGAAATAACTGACTCATTAGCCTTTATATTAGAACTTTAAATAGAGAACATAATGTTACATTTTAATCGCTCAAATGGCGCTCTTTGTGTAAAAAACTTAGTCCAAGTTCTAATAAAGCAAACAGCAAGTGTTGGGGAATGACGAAATGAATGGCTCGATATATTAGATTACGGTAATCCCAGCTGTCATCATTGCTCCCAATTTTAATATTTTGATAGTGTGTGATGTCACGTGAAAAAGGCGAGACCAGAAAAGATAACTTGAATAGTAATAGTACTAAAAGAAAAATCTCCAAGAGAAAGATGGAAAGTTTTATTCTATGGAAAGAACTTTCATTTTTGCCCCAAATAACTCTTACCTTGAACGACTTGACAATTCCGAAGTCCTCCTCATTCTTTTCTACCTGACTTTGAAGTTCAGCACGCAGTAACTTGACTTCTTCACTTAATTCTTTAAATCTGTTTTTCTCAGCATCCAGATTTCTGCGAAGTTCGAAGCACTCTTGAACGAGGGGATTAATGTCTTTTTCCGCATTCTAGAAAGAACTGCAGTGAATGAGACTGTAGCCTGCTTGAAGCCTTCCTTCTTTAATTATAATGCATAATCGATCAGTAATAACCTTTAAAAGTAACTTTAGTGGTAGTCGATTTCGTTTAATACCAAGGGCATTTCTCGAGAGAATTCAAATGGGGATATATAGCCATTATTACCATATGAAGTCATAAACCATAAACCATTGCTGATACAATTTTGATACACTGTTACCAAAATGTCAGTATATACATCGATAGCAGAATTTACAACCTTATATGGCTTCCTTTACATGGCATATCGGAATATCCCGACAATCGCAGGGTCAAATCTCAAAGTTTGAGAACCCCAAAAGACGATTTAACAGCTAACAATAATACATAATAAACGACCTGTAATGTGAAAGATATTACTCGTAGAGTATCTACAAAGAGAGTAAACTTCAATCCATTATTATTAATCCAAACATAATGTAAACTGTTTATACAAGTTACTTTCCTAAGTTTCCGAGGCACTTAAAAATTTTTGAATATATTAAGATAAAAACAGTCTGTATAATTTTTAAATATCTAGCTATCCAGCGATGAAATAGTTTTATATCATTTTCTGTTATTGTACTATAACATCAAAGCATTTACGAAATTATTATGTAAGTTTGGATGCAAATGAGATTGGATATATTGAAGCAACAGTTAATAAGCATCAGATTTAACTTGCTTAACCTTAACAAGATAAGGGAAACTGTTCAAGCTAATTCCTTGCATATTCTACACTGGAGCCAACTCTCAGTCATTATATTCTCTGTATATTTTCCATCTTTCCAGAGTCGAAAATGTCCCTCAAAGTCAATTTAGCACAGTAGAAAAACCATGAAAATAGGAAATGCAAAATTTTTAATGTTAATAAAAATGATTGCTTTAAAATCTGTCATTCAAATTAAAAAAAAAAGACTATGGCTCTTATTTTGAAAGTTATATAAGACATATAAACATTGGTATCACAAGTAATACGTCGCTCCACCGATTAGGTGTCTGACAAACGTAGTACCTGAAGACAGTCGTTTACTCGACGCATCATAGAAACAGTGGTATAACCCCATAGTCTTCTTTTAACCAGGCGTGGGAAGGAGTTTAGAACAGTTTCAAGAATGGGACTGGCCTTTGAATCTCTCTGGTCATATTGTCTTACAAACAGTTCATCGTAAGCGATTCCCTTAGGAATCTAGTTTCCATTGCTTAATGCAATTTACTAGATAACATCCCGAGAGAGCCTTATACAAACATTTTCGGTGAGTTTCTGTTTTGTATATGAAGACTCAAGCAAAGCTGGAAAGAGAAAAACTCATAACAGTCACCAACGATTAGTAATTTATATTTATAAGAAAGTTGCAAAAGGAGGACAAACAAAAGTAAATCCTTATAAATTGAATATTGCTTAGTACGCCAAGCAAGATAAATTGTTTCTAATACGATTTTAACACTTGTAAATTTCCCTTTCCGTAAAAATCAATCTATCCACCTGAACACAACATATCTAAGGTTTTCGTGCTTTGCAATTTGTAACTTCACTAAACTCTGTCAGACAACTATGAGTTATTCGTTAATCAACATCTTAAACAGCGTAGACCTATCTAAAGCAATGCGAAACGTATTTGCCGAAGAAAATATACCTCTCTTGCCAGTCGGCGTTCAAGTTCCATTCTCCAGAGTTTTTTTCTGTCATTTGGTAACTGATGTTTGACAAATTCTTCTGAGGGTGTCTCTTGAGGCTTTGGTGGGTCACCTTCTAACTCCCTCAGATAGTCTTTTAGTTCTTGTACTTTAGTCTTCAGAACTAATACGTTTTCCTGGCGACCTTTTGACCCAGACTCTGTACCGTGTTTCATCAAGGCTTGGAAATCGATATCTTGCCCTCCAACTTCTTGACATACCATCTGGAGTTAAATAAAGTGTGAAACAGCTTTCATTCATGAATCAGAGGAGAGGAAGAGAACAACAAATGCGTTCACAGATGGATTTGATGTATTGTATTTTCCGGCGTATAGCGCGCACATTTAACACAAAAAATAAGATCGAAATTTACGGGTGCGCGTTATACACCGGATATAAAAACGATAGATTTAAAAATTAGGATAAGATGAACATAAAAAATTAGATTTCTACTTGAAGAAATGACATACCTTATGAACTTAAAAATTTTAATTATCAGATAACATAGCTCGTCATATTCGTCTTCCGTTATATTGTCAGGCACATCATCGAATTCTGTTTCTGAAAGAGAGTTCTAAAAGAGAAAATTCTGACTCCTAATTCCGCGAATTCATTCGGGTCAGAAGTGCGTTCTTACCCCCCTGTTTGCAGAATTATTTACTCCCTCAAGCATTCCCCCCACACACCTATTGTTCCCCTTATTGCTTGTAAATTCAGTATACTATTGTCGAAAGCCTGGGAAAATCCTTCGAATGAATGACTTCAAAATATAAGACCATCGTACATGTATACATTTCGGGTTTCTCCGCCAAGAAAAGGGTGCGCGTTATACGGAGAATATACCTAAAAAAATTTTTTTAATGTAGTTTAAAACTACACATGCGCGTTATACGCCGGAAAATACGGTAGATATTTATATTTGAAACGACGAATTAACATTCCTATTTACTCTGAAAATTTAGAAAACAATACTGTTATATAGCCAGGACAGGGATTTAATTTGCGGTAAAACTACTTTTTTAAAGTCGTTTGAAAGCAGGTCTCAGAACTGCCTAGTGAAAATGTGAATCATTTTTCTGCTATCTTTTTCTATGAAGTTTTTATTACCTTACAATACTTTGTATCCTTACCTTAAAGAGTTATTCCTTTTGTACAATCTTACAAAAAGAATAACTCTTCAACAACTGTTTTTCCTTAGTAATATTATGTATCCTCTACCGAGTCTCTTCATTTAATCAATAAAACATATCTGTATGCTACAGTTTTAATTAATGTTGTTTTGATAGTCTATAAGTATGCACATGCTCACTTGAAACGCGACTGAATACTTTGGGCTTCTTCAGAAATATCCTTTTATGTGGCACTTGAGTTTTGTTAATTACGGGCTTAGTTTCGCACGTGAAGGTTCATTTCTTATTAGATAGTATCATTGTAAAATTGTTCTCTTTTTTTCATAAAATTGCAGTATTGGGACGTCACGTGTTTTGTTCACGTGTCACGTGTTAGTTCCCACGATCTACGAAGAGCCTTCCACAGCTGCAAGATTTAAAAAACACAAGCCCTGCGTACCCCTGCATTCTAAAATTCTGTGGGGGATTAAAAAACGATACCAACAAATGCCGCCACAGTTTTTGGCCTGAAAGTTAATCCCAGACATAGCGGTTTCTCTAGCAAGCTGTGGGGGTAACTGTTTGGAAAACAGAAGCGTCTCCCATCACCGTCGTAAAGCGGTCTTTCTTAGCGATAGCTCTATTCGACTTTGTCACTGGAATGTAATAAAGTTTCGGCGTTAAGAAGAGCTGTCAGCCGATAATCTGCCGACGCCCCCCCCCCTCCCGGTTTTAGGAAAGCAATTTCTAAGAAGACGGCCGCCACCGAAGTTTTCAAGCCGAGAGATAGTCAGAGAGTTGGAGAATTTGAGGGAGATTTGTCATGTAACATCCAGCTAGGCCTACGTGTTTTTTGGAAGCTCCTGTTGATACCATGGGTCTGGGAGCGTGCGCTGTGAATCTGCACTTAAATTAATTGGATATGTTGTAATTGTTTAATGTTTAATTTTCTTTTTGTAAATAAATTTCCTTGTTAAGTTTCTGTTTAAATAATTGGTCGTTTCATTATAATTAGGACTCTGTCTTTCTTGGTCATGAATTCAGTAATAGTAATTTTAAAACAGACTCAGAGACTTGCCTTAACAACCTATCGTGATGCCACAGTACCCATTCTAACAGCTTTAATGGTATTGAAATAGCGACGAGAAAATTTGAAGAAAGTCAGCTACATGATATACTCATAAGAACTGCAATTCTTCAAGGCAAATATAATTATTATTGCTTGGAATGTTCAAACGAAAAACAAAGGATGTAAGGTGAACAACAAAATGCTCTCGTGAAATTTCCAGCAGGAGAATTTTTTTTTTCATTGAAAATTGTTTTCTGAAGTATATTTTTAAAAATATATAAATATCAATAAACTTTATTTTTTTTTCTCGCTAAGCATGGAGACTGAATTTTCATAGTCTGTATCGTACAATTTAAACATTCCTAACATGAGATAACAAAATCCGAAAAACTAAAATCAGAGTTAGTCGAGAATAAATTAGAAAATAATAAAAAAAAGTATGAAATTTACTCTCAGATGTTTTTCTCAGAATATGTCATGGAAAACATAATTTTCATAACCTAGAGCAGTTTTTTCCTTTACTTTCTATTAAAAAAACTTAAATTTTCTTCTGTTGATCAATTCGAATCAACCAACTTCTCGAAACAAAACGCAAATTTAAACATACGAAACAAAATAAGAAAATTTTTTAAAGAGTTCATTAAATTCAAAATGTTTATTTATAACCGTTACCTTTCTGGCTAACTGCAAGTTTCTCTTTAGCATTTGGTTTTCATTCCTGCATTCGGTAAGTCGGAAGCTCAGTTGTTCAATTTTGTCTCGAAGTTTCCTGATGACCGGATTGTTTTCTAGTTGCTGTTTACGAAATAAAAACACGTTATTATACAGAAAAACACACTCCATGTAACATTAAAACTCTGAACTATGTTTGTCTGTAAAGCAACATAACAATAGCAGCTTAGAATAGTACAATGTCTGTAAGATCACTGATTCACTGCGTAATATAAAAACAATATGAAACAAAGTTTTTTGAAATTGTTCCAAGACTAACTGAGTTATAACTATTTTCAACCACGTGGATAGGCGTAACGTGCATCTAACTTTTGGGGGGTCAAAAAAAAAACAGCAATTGCTGTTGGGGTGCCTATCCAAAAATTAAACGAATTGGGGTGCCCACCCAAAAATTGCTGTTGGGATTGGCCCAACAGCAATTATTTACAGTTGTGCCAACAACATTTTATAATTGTTAACCCAACAGCTTTCATTTGCAGTTGGGCCAACCACATTTTTGTAATTGTTCGCCCAACAGCTTCCATTTGCAGTTGACCTGAATTTCTACCAATGGTAACCATTCCCCAACGATGTAACGAAAATATGCGGTTGGACCAACGGTATGTGTTACTTGGGATTGAATTCAGATAGGGACCTCCTCAGCGTATTGACTACCGGACGGTCCTTAAAATATGAAATATTAAGATTTTTTGAAATTGAATAACGATAGAATTGATGTTTGAGTAGTATTCAAAAATTATACGAGAAAATAAATATAATATAAATAAAATGAGAAAAAAATTGTAATATCGAATTTTTGTTATTGATTTTTTCATTGTTAAAAACTATGTTAAGGCATATCTGAATCTTCAGTTTCACAGTTTAAAAAAGCGGAAAAAACCAACTTTCTTAAAAGTTTTCTACAATTTTCTGATTTTAACTGAACTTCTATTAACCTTTTAATTTATTTCAAGTTAAGTAGTAGGGCACGTGTCCCCCACCCGACGCTACGCCTATGACCACATGTGTCTCAGTGTTATTCATCGTTATGCCATGACAAAAGCTGAATTTTATTTTCAAATTTCCTTTCTGCCATATTGGCTGAAAGAATAACATTCTGTGTAGAAAAATTATTTTATGTGACTTTATCTGACCCTAAGATTAGAAGAGGGATAAAAAAGGGAAAAAAAGGCTTCTCAACAGGAATTATGAGCAAAGGTTCTCTTTGAAGCAGTTGTTCCTAAAAATAAAGCTTAATATTTCAATCCGAAAACTGAAGTTTGAGTAATTCGAGAAGGGTATGGAATTAAATTGTAAAGCAAAAGGAACCACGTTGTTGACTTTGTGGCCAAAAAGGTGCTTTGATCTTGCAGACATCTCCTTCCCGTGTCCCTTACTGTAATGTAAAGCGTATAATGAAAAATACTGAGAGAGGAGTTCAACAAGAATCTCGCCGTTAGAACTTCTGAAAAGCCTTGGAGAGAAAAATTATTTGGTCCCTTTAAATGGCCCAGATATAAAATGGTGGCCGAGTTAAGGATAGCCACTGGCCATGAGTGTCTCCTGGAACATTTACATCGCTTCAAAATTGTTTCTAGTCCTTTCTGCAGACTCTGTGAGTTGGGACGGGTCATGAACTGTGAACATTTGTTTCATTGCCCTGTTTTGACTAAACGTTCTCTTGTGGACCGTTACTTAGAGGCAGGGGACTTCTGGATTCATAGACTATTTGCTACAGCCCTTTTTCGTTTTTTTGTGTTTCGTGTGTTGTGCTTTTTTATTGATCTGTAGTTGTCTTTTAATCTGTGTCATTGGAAATAAAAAAAGGAACCAAGTTGTACAGTGGTTAGCAACGAGCGTTGCTGCCTGGGTTTGGAAAGGCGTGTGTTACAACTGGCAACAGGCGATTCTGACCTCTAGCGCCACCCAGCAGAGACTAGGCAGAAAGAACGAACTCTGTGATGAGTAAACACAGATATCCGTTGTGCTGTAATGTTAAAATAGATGTTAAGTAGTTAAGTGTAATTGTTTATGTAATATATGTGTTAAATATAATAATTCGAAAAGCAACGAGTAGTTTCTATGCTCGTCTGAATTAATTAGCGAACAGCATGATGGATAATAGCGTTCTAGGATATTTTCACCCCTCCCGAGATTAGAATCAAGATGCAGATCGAGAGCTGACTATATTTGAGGTAAGAACACCTTGTTTATTTTTTCTAACGACCGAAGTCAGTGACGGTTTGCAATAATTGATGTTTCTGTACCGTCTCCCCGAAGGGAATAACGTTGGTTCACCCGCTAGATGCTGCACAAGGAAACAGCCAACATGTCTGGAGCGACAAATAATGTCCTCGGGATAAGTGCGTTAAGAATTAAAAATAGTAAAATAAATGTAAACCTCCACTTCGGTGTAGTAATGAAATAAGTTTGAAAAAATTCTTCGTTACCCGTGAATAGTGGGTGACCGAAACCTTTGACGGATGGTCAAATAAATCAAAAAAATTCATAGAGGACACCAGCTCCCATGTTATATAATTACAAGATAAAAAGAACTTTTTATATACCATGTTTTTAAATTTTCTGTTGAATCATATGAACTTGAGAATTCTATGCATTAATAAATACTTTTTTAAAATTATTTTTATGAACTATCCCACCAACTTGTAAGAAAAGGAAGTTAACTGGAAGTTAACTTGCGTTTAACTTTTCGTTCCCGTACCGGTCGATAGATGGCTGCACCAGTCTACAAAACAAAATTAACTGAAAATAACCAAAAATGAATTTAATTCTGCTTAAAGATGGCTAAAAGTATTCAAATAATGCATTGTCATCGTGTTCTGAGCTATTCTAAAAGTTTCAAATGTCTAGCTAGTCGGAAAGTTAGCTAAAAATCGATTGCAAGATTTGAACTGGACAAACACACAATCACACAAACAAACAAGAAAGCGAGTTAATAAAAACATGTAAATAAAAAAGTATAATTTGACGTGGAACTTTATTCTTAGGTTACCTACAATAGGACTGAAACATTCAATCTTTATATTTAAAACAATTATGGTATTAAAAAATCATTACTTTTTTTGGTTTATTAAAAGCTGCACAGTATATGGAAGTTCATCCTAAAATGAAAGTACTTGATCTACAACTTACCTTTAACTTTTGAAAGTCACAGGCGTTACACCTCTGATGTGGCTCTTTTTTATTATATTCTCTGGACATAGTCTCTGGACTTTCTTGATTCTTAAGAGAAAGAAAAGTCAAAGAGATGTAGGAATAATATAGGAAGACGTTTTAAGTTTGTTTTATATAATTATTAATGTGAAAAATACTCTGATTTGTGCTAAAATATAAATACATTAATGTTCACTGAAAGATGTACCAAAATATACCTCGAAAATTTATTATTATCCGCAAAAATAGTAAGCAGAATAAATGCATGTATATTAAATGTATTCCCGTATTTTTTATTCCGTTTCCCATCTAGTGCCCAATATTTATAGATCTGTTAGTAGAAGTCATATATTAAGCTTATGAATTTAATCCCGAGAGAGGAGGCACTAATTGTCCTTTCTCGCTATGCAAAAACTCGGATCAAAAGTGAATACACTTGTAATGGCATTTAAAACGCAATTTAAAATTTAGTTTGAATGACTATATTTTATTAATAAGACATAATAGATTACCGCCGACTACTCCATGAATCTGCAGACTATGCAATCAGTAGACATAAACACAGTATGCATAAATCATGCGGGAGAACACAATTAAGTTCGCAGACTCAGCTAAATAACCCCGAACACGGCGTATACACATGAATGAAAAATGGATACTATAGAAAACACAAGTTAGAAAGCGAAATATGAATTACCTGTGATCAAAATCAAGAAAAGGGCTGGAAATAAAGACATTATTAAAAACGAAACTGACGTCGTTGAAACGAATTAAACCGCAACGAATCAGGATCAAATTTTCAGTTAGAGGGGAAAAATAAGATAAGAGAATAAAAAGAGGTAATCAAAAAACGAAATATTTGCGTTTGGCGACGGTATCGCTCTTAGGGCAAAATCATGAAAACCCAGTGGATTGGTATAGAGCCGAGATAATGATATTTTTATAATATATATATATATATATATATATATATATATATATATATATATATATATATATATATATATATAATATATATATATATATATATATATTTTATTAGAAGCAAAAATGCGGTACTCTGTATTGAATCAGGTATACGTATATCAATGTTCACACAAAGATATACCAAATTATGTGTCAAAGTTATAATACAGCACGCAAAACTAATAAATCAATAACTTATATCGAATGTATTCCCACATTTTTTTAAAATTTCACCATCAGCCCAGTATTTATAGATTCGTTATTAGAAGCCGATTATATTGACCATCATTTCACTTAACAGAAAAACTGTCCTTGCTTTCTGAGCAAAAATTCGCTTTAAACATCAAAACGATATTGAAATAAAATGAAAAATTTATTTTACTTGATCTGTAATATATAAAAGTACTCTTATCTGTGTTGATTCAAATACCGCAGTGTTTACATGAAGATGTATCAAAATATATGATTATGATATATTAACGTATATAATGTACACAAAATAATGTATCAAGCGGAATAATTGCTTTTATATCAAATATATTCCCATTACTTTTTTTTGTTTCGTTATCCGCTAAGAGCCAAATATTTACAGTATAAGTAGTTATTAAAAGTCGAATACATTCAGATGTGGTAGCCCAACGAAAGAGATGTGTTACTGGCCAAGTTTGCCGAGAGAAAAAAACTCGTATTGTATAACATAGATAAATTTATTCTGAAATTCCTTAATATTTTAACCGTTGCCGAATGGGCTTTAATTTTCTAATCAAGCGAAAATATCAAAGGTGCATTACGTATAAAAAAAAAACCCTCCTGATTTCTCCAATTTGCCAACAATTCTGAAATGTGTAAGCATAGACCAAAATACTGTTTTAATGAAAATAACAACCTCTTGTCATATGAATTTAAAAAAGATATCCACTCATTCAAAATACTTCGTTAATTTAGTGATTCATATACTCTGGAGCTGTGATGAACCAAAAAGACATTTTCCAACTCTTAATAAAACTATCACTATTATTTTAAAAAGAAAACTTCAGTTCATTAATTTACAAACACAGAACTACAAGTTATCAGTTCTTAAGTTGCCACATTAATAATTAAACTCTTGAAAGAAATTAAAAACCATGCATAATATCAGAGTCAGTTCAGTGTTCCTTCTTTAGATAAAATTATGCACAAATAAACTGGGGACAACTTGGAGTTGGTAGTTTGGACGCAAGTAATACTAATTTAATGGACAGTTACTTTAAAAATAACTTTATTTCTACGATATGATTTACTGAGCTCTTGAAAAAGGTTTAATGGAAAACATGACGCTTAAATTGAAAGATATGCTTGATTACATTAGACACTGAGTAATGAACTATTAAACTATGTTATGACTAGTATATAACCCCCGTCAAAAATGAAGGAATGTTGATCAGCGTTTGAAGAGGTGATTCATCATTTTCAACAGGCATTGCTGAAAACTGTACTTAAACAGCAGTAAACAACAAAACAAAACTAAACTAAATCAAAACTAAACCAAATCTATTTCAAAAGTGAATGACTCACCACACAGCAGGCATTGCTGAAAACGATACTTAAACAGCAGTAAACAACAATAAAATAAAACAAAAATAAAACGTGAAACACAATTTAATTAACATTAAAATTAAACATTAAAAATGTAGTTATTTAAAGGGAATATGAAAAACCATGGAGTAGAATGAATTCGAAATTCAAGTGAATGACTCAATTGAATAAATGATTCTTTTCAATGGATCTTTTAATTTGAAGATATTTCAAAAACTAAACGGTTTTGAGCTACGGTGTTCACTTGAAATTTTCATATTTTTTAAAGGGCTTTCAAAATATGTAACTTTTGTGGTATTATTTTTCAAGAAAAATTTCAGAAAATGGCGTCGCAATGTTAAGATATTCCCGACTTGGTCCGTCCCGGAATAGTTACCTACACTTTTTCTACTATAGGCTTTTTTATAAGTAAAGATGTCGCACCTTGGTGTATATCATGACCTGTCACGAGTACAGTATGGCCCTGAGAATAGAAATATTCTTCCATCCTTCATTAGTTCCAGTGCACAAATTAATCATAAAAGGATCTCATGGCACGTAACTTCTGCCATGTAGGCTACTGATTTTGGTAAGCTAAAAATGTTTGTAGGGTCACTGTTCGAATAACTTTGCATTGTGATCTGATTCCAGAAACAACAGAAACAGTTTTCTGAAATAATGATGTTACTGCCGACAACTATGAGATTATCTTGTGGCTAAAGTGAACTATCGGGTGCAATCCAAATTTGGCGATTTCGGTGTTCGATAACGATTTTATTCTGGCAACATCATATTTTGGTAATCCGGATGAATGGAATTGTGGGATATTTCTCCCTCGGTTCTTGCTTACTATTTGTTGTTTTTAAACCGTCATATTTTTAAATGGCGAAAACGGAAATCCTCTCTTTTTTTCATCCCGTTGGAGTGTTCCTTGCAGTGGCGCACCCAGGATTTTTTTCTTGGGGGGGGCCGAGATGAATGGATAAAAATATTTATAATGCATGGGGGGGGGACCGAGATGAACGAATAAAAATATTTACAATGCAAAATCAATATTTCTACTTTTTTGGGGGGAGGGGCAGGGCCTTCTGGCCCCCCCCCCCTGGGTGCGCCACTGGTTCGTTGTGTTAACTATTCTTGGACGATCGACACCGTGGCTGAAAATTATGATTTAGGTTTGTATTATGATTCAGAGAGATAGGGAATAAATAATTACAAGATAAAAAGAACTTTTTATATACTATGTTTTTAAATTTTCTGTTGAATCATATAAACTTGCCAATTCTATGTATTAATAAATACTTTTTTAAAAAATTTTTGATGAATTACCTCATCAACTTGAAAGAAAATGAAGTTAATTGACAGTTAACTTGCGTTTAACTTTTCGTTCCCGTCCCAGCCGACAGATGGCTGCACCAGTTCACAAAACAAAATTAACTGAAAATAATAAAAACATGGTAAAAACCTGCTTAAAGATGGCTCAAAGTATTTAAAAAATGCATTGTCGTCATGTTCTGAGCTATTCTAAAAGTTTCAAATGTCTAGCGAGTCGGGAAGTTAGTTAAAATTCGATTGCAAGATTTTTACTGGACAAACATACAAACACACCCACAAACAAGAAAGCAAGTTAATAAAAACATGGTAAGAAGGGGGTGATACAATGGTGCATGGTAATGGGTTTAATTGCGAATAAGGCTGGATGTTCGGTGTGCAAGGATAAAATGTGTGCAAAGAAACGAGTGAGGATTTAATTGGGGGGGGGGGGTTGGAATGAATGCGCACCGGGTGAGAGGAAGAATAGATGGTTTCAAGACAGTAAGTTAACTGTAATTCAGATTTTAATGAAGACGAATCTGTGCGTACGAAAGGCCACCCGTGATTTCATTTCTCTTGAGATCGATGTTGGTGTTGTTGTTGTCGTGTTCAGAAAGAGTGCAGAAGATAAAAGAAAAAACAAGAAAATGCACTATCTATAGAAGAGGGGTGCTTTTCCTCGAAATGGGTTGGACTTGTTGGTTCCATGAAAGGTATTTTATTTACATTGTGGGTGGTCTAGCTAGAAATTCCAGCGAGACAGGTGTACCTCGACGGTTGCTGAAAGCCAAGGCAATATATTGACAATTGAAATCTGGGAAAGCCAGAATTTTCCATTCAGAATACGAATTTTTTAAAATGATAATTCTAAATAATTGTGATTATATATATATATATATATATATATATATATATATATATATATATATATATATATATATATATATAAAATAAATGTCGAAAACTTATTTTAAAGCAATTGTTGACGGTATTATTTTATTGTATATATTGTTCCGTTTTCTTGTGTTCGATGGGATTGAATAAAAATCTCTTTAGAAAGTGCACACACAATAAAATTTATTTTTCTGTAAATTCTTCAGGCGCGTATACACGAATTCAAACATAAAACACGTAACAACTTTCTTCTATACAACAGAAAACTCTAA
Source organism: Dolomedes plantarius (assembly GCA_907164885.2). Lineage (NCBI taxonomy): Eukaryota > Metazoa > Arthropoda > Arachnida > Araneae > Dolomedidae > Dolomedes > Dolomedes plantarius. Next base: position 34,990,323 of record OU015497.1, read on the forward strand.
AAACACATGTCAGGATAACAGAGTCTTCAATACAATATACGCCTTACGCACTTTCAATACATTCAATTCTCAGCAGAAAAAAATACAGAGTTCCAGGTTCAGGTTCAGGTTCAGGTTCAGGTATTTTAACTCATCGGAGCTCCAAGGTAGTAGGACTTTATCTCCAATTGTAACATTATGCATCAGAAATTTATTTGCTCAGCAGGTAATTAAATATCATAAATAGGCCCTTATCTGTAAAAACATAATACACGTAAAAAAAGGAATAGTAAAATAAAAGCAAACACCGGGAATCGCACCCTGGAGAAAAAATTACAAGGCGCACGCGCATCCACTGGGCCAGAGTTGCCACAGTTATTTAAGAAAAATGAGGAAGATATTCGCACTGAGATTATAGTAAAGTTCTAGGGGGTTGGTAAAAATACAAGAGGGAGGAGTAAAAAAATAAGAATAAGTAAGCAAGATAGAAGAGACAATGTTAGCTCTAAAGAAGACACGCCCGAGGGCGTTTGCGGTTAGCACGATGGGAGTAGTCATAGTCGGGAAACTCAGCTAAAATCTCATTGCGAATGTTAGGAATATTATCAAAAAAATTCTTAGAGAGTTAAAGTGCAGTTTTCTTGAAGGAAAGGATGATGAAGTCTCGTCTTATGGTTTCATTAGACATATAACGGATTGCTCGGCGAATACGTCTGAGAGTCAAGTTCTGGATGACCTCCAATTTATGGATATGAGTTTTCGAGGCGTAGAACCAGACCGGTATTGGATAAAGAGCTACGGGGAGAATAACTTGTTTAAAAAGAAGCTCTTTCTTTCTCATGGAAAGATGGCTGCCATATATTAATGAGCGAAGTTGCATGGTAACAGCGTTGCATTTTTGTACTAGTTTATCGACATGGAATTTCCATGTCAGCCTGCGATCAAGGGTCATACCAAGATAGGTCACAATGTTCTCCCAGTCAATAGGCGAATTGTAAACGTAAAGCCGGGGGGGGATTATGGTAACGAATTTCTTAATGCCAATCTCAGGTATATTTATAGACTTCCAAAGCGCCTCCTATCGGCCGGCCAGCTAGAAATAACTAGAACATTCCAGAAAGGCCCAAAAGGTTGGCGACCATTTGGCGCCATATCGCCAAATTTGGTGATACATCGCCAAATTTGTCGACCAAAACAAGTCCCCAAATCCATCGCCAATTTGGCGATAACTCCCATATTTGGCGAGATTACCATGAACGTGTAAAATTCGTAACAATTTCTTATTTTCATTGATTTATATTACACTAGCTGACTCGGCAATGCTTCGCTATTGCTAGCTGTGAGTGTATATATGTAGATTAAATGTACGTAATTCAAACTTTGATATCAATTATTGTATATAGTTAAAAGTAGATATTTACATACACATTATAATTTTTATGTTTCGGATTACATAAATTGTAATTACTGTTTTATTCAATTTTAAGTTCATTGTAATGCTCTTGGATATACAATGTTTTTGGTGATTCAATTTGGCATGTATACAAACAAATCCCTTGGTTTTCCTACACGGGAGCATGCAACGTTGTCCATTAGGAAAACACGGATTCTCCAAATTCAATCCATATACTTGCAATGATTGACCTTGTGATTTGCTTATCGTTATTCCAAAAGCCAGTTTAATAGGAAATTGCAATAATTTGAATTGGAATTCCATATCTGACGGTATCATTGGTATACGTGGTATTAGCACATCCTCTCCTTTGAATTTACCTATTAAAATTGTTGCTTTTATTACATTGTTTAATAATCTCTTGACTGCCAATCTGGTACCATTGCAAAGTTAATGTTTCTAAGAAGAATGATAGGAACACAAAACTACAGATTAATGTTGTGTGGTGGCAATCCAGATAGATCAAGTGAATTTAAGAATTCAGTTGGATAATTTACTGCAGTGGCGCCCCCAGGATTTAATCTTGGGGGGGTGAATTATATATATATATATATATAATATATATATATATAATATATATATATATATATATATATATATATATATAATATATATATATATATATATATATATATATATATATATATATATGTGAGAATGAGTATGGCAACACAACTGAACTATTACTACAACTTCCACTCCTACTACTTCGGCGCGAAGGACTTGGCACGCAAACAGAGTGATGGACTAATGACATTACGAAGCGGATGTGTCGCTCCGCAGGCTTGCCGTTTTGAGTCAAATAGCTATGTTGATGCGTTGTTTTTTTTAATTTCATACTAAGTGTTAGTCCTGTCTTGTAAACATCGTCTAGTTTAATTAAATGTTCAAAATAATTAAGTCTAATGATTCACTTCTAAAGGAAGGAGTACTAACTCCTTCCTACATGGGTGCTCGGCCCTCGGACTCGAAATATACCCCTAGCTTGGACTGAACAACTATTTTCTTTTGATGATTCCTGGAGTACTGTTGTCTGTCATTTCGGTTTTGGATACCGCCAGCGAAAACGAAAGTGATGTGCCACGGACTCTGATGATACTCTGATGGGATGATGAGAACCAAAACCAGAATTGTAAGTAACTTGGATCATATTAAAATTATTTGATGCATACGTTGACGCTTGTTCAAGAAAATTTTGATGATTAAGGGAATTCTCAACTTATTGATGATTTAAGAAAACTGAAAGATATTTCAACGTTCTTTTGATGCAAGAATTTAATTGATGCTAAATTCATTTTTGATGGTCTTTGACGTTGAATTTATCACTTCTGTTTTCTTGAAGAGAATTCTATTTCGATGAAATTATTTGATGATTTGATGAAAATTTCGACATTTAACTTGAAGAATCTTGTTTCCTTGAACAAACCACAACATAATATATATTTTGAAAGATCGCGAATTGAATACTTTTGAAGATTATTATATTATTATTTTGATGCATAATTTTGACGAAGCGAATGTTTATTTGATGACAACTTTGCTTATTTGATGCGCTTTGATGTTGAACTTAATTCTGCTGTTTTCTTGCGAGAATATTTTTTATTTTGCAGAATGTTTTGATGCTTTCGATTTCACAATTTTGATACTTTCGATTTCCCAATTTTGATGCTTTTAACATTAGAACTTTAACTATTATTTTGATGCTGCATTTACATCCTCTATTTTCTTCAACAGTGATTTATTTTGAAGATTAATTTGATGAATATTTTGCTGAAGTAATATCTAACTTGATACATATCTAAATTTACGTCATCTGTTTTCTTCAACCAGAGAAATTATTTTGAAGAACTTATTATTTGATATTTGATGCTTATTTTAGTTCATAATTTTGTTTTCTTGAACAAAACCTGTTTTAAAGATTACTTATTTTGATGCATATTTTGAGAATCAATATTTTATTATTGAATTGGTATTTGAAAAAATTTCGATTTGAAATATTATTTTCTACTTTTGAATTTGAGTAACTACGTATTATAATTAGTGATTTTGGTTTTGAATATTTGTATATTTGTGTACTATAATTGTTTGAACCTAGTATATAGTTATGGCTACTCTCAACGATTACCCCAATATTGCAAAATCATTAAAATTTGGTGGTACGAATCAAATAAAGGTTCTACATCGTTTAATTTTTGGTACAGACGGCGACAGACAAAATCGTACCAGATTACGTAAATTTACAGGTTTTAAACAGCCATTCGTGTTGGAAGCAACGAAACAGAAAGTACTTAAAGAGTTTTCACTTAAAGACTTGATTTCTATTTGTAATCTACTTCATTTAGAATTTTCAACTGACCCAGACAAATGTGCCAATACCATTCTTATGAGTCTTAGTGATTTATCGTTATTAAAAGCAGAATTTTCTGATCTTTCGGAATGCGAAGTGAATGATGACTCACTTCCGGGTGCACGTTCATCCCAAACTAACAGCGTTATAGAGGAAAATAGATCTCCCTTTTCCCCCACCATTGACGCAAAAGAATCTTCGAATAAGCAAAATACACACATTTCCGTTGGTGAATCAGATCAAAATTCATTGCCTTCAGTTGAAACTGCGAATTTCTCTTTCCAGTTGTTTAGTCTGAAAGACGTTGTTGATTTAATACAACCTTTCTCGTCTCGTGATAATTACAGTGTTGAGAATTTTATATCTGACGTTGAAGAACTTTTTTGTTTATATCAGATAAACAATCCAATTCACCAAATTACTTTTGTTAGAAAATGTTTAACTGGTCCCGCTCAAACTTTAATTAGGTCTATTCGTGGAATTACAAATTGGGAACAATTGAAGCACCATTTATTAGACGAATTTTCGGACAAAATTAACGGTATTCAGTTACATAAATTAATGGAATCTCGACGTATGAAACCGTTTGAAACCCTACAAGAATATTTCTTAGCTATGAGAGATTTGGCACACAAAGGTTCTCTCGATGACTCCTCTCTGTTTGAGTATGTCATAAACGGAATTCCTGATTCAACAAACAATAAAGTTATTCTTTACGGTTGTAAATCCGTCCCTGAATTTAAGGAAAAGTTGAAAATTTATGAACAAATCTTTAACAGATCACAAAATTTCAGACAAAATAATCAGAAAAAAATTGATGCTTCCTACCTCAATGTGAAAGTCGATAATACACGTAGCCCAAATACACAGCCAGTATGTTTTTCCTGTGGCTTGAGAGGTCACAAAAGCAACCAATGTTTGAATAAGTCACATGGTAAACAATGCTACGGATGTAAAAGTTTTGGTCATGTTCATGCTAATTGCCCTAAAAGTTATCGAAATTCTAAACCAAAACCTGATTCTCAAAAACCTATTTCTGATAAAACTGTAAATGCACTTTCTCCTGAAACTTCATCGAAAAATCCCATGCATGTTGACATTCAACTTGCAGGAATTCAATTGACAGCACTCTGTGACACTGGGTCACAGGCAACCCTCATCAATGAGAAAACCTATCGAAGAATTGGTTCGCCACCATTGCAGCCCACCAACATTCCCTTTTCAGGAATTGGCAAAAACCAAGTTCACAGCATCGGATTCTTTCAGGATTCCATCGAAATTCAAACCATTACTTTACCTGCTAAAATACATGTTCTAGAGGATGACTTGATTCCTTTTGATGTGATTATCGGAATCGACTTTTTACAGCAAACCCAATTTACATTTGATAACGACGGTATTCGTTTTACTCTTGATAATAACATCTTCGTTAATATTGCTAATGTTCCTGATGATCAAGCTTTCCCATTTGATCTTTCACACATTTTGAATTCTGAAATTCGTGAGGAAGTTCAAAATATCGTTACTTCCTACAAACCCCATAAAGTTCAAGACACTGAAATTAAGATGACTATTTTATTACAAGATGAAATCCCCGTAACTCAACGTTCTCGACGACTCCCTTTTGCGGAACAGAAAATTGTAGAAAAACAAATTCAAGATCAGGGCCAAATATGCATGTCTGAAAAACCTCTAACATCTACTCAAGATAAGATTTCTAGGGTAGAGAAAATGGATAATCCAATTGATTTTGAACGTGATGATGATGATGATGATGCCAATGATTTAGATTTGTTTCATGATAATGATGATGGAAAATATTTAGATGATGCTGATGCCAGTGATTTAGATTTGCTTCATGATAACGATGATGATAATGCTTTTGATATTGGAACTATCAAAGCAACTCTTGAACCAAAAATATTTGATGCCAATGATGATGCCCTTGAGAATGAATCCGTCAAAAGTGAAAAGGTTGAACCAAAATTTCAAGTTATTGAAGCTCCCAAACCCCTTGAACAAATAGCAGCTTTCCAACAACTGAAAGGCATTCTTTCACAAAACCCAGTTCTTCATGTTTTTCAACAGGGATACCCATTAGAACTCCACACTGATGCCAGCTCCTTAGGTTTTGGCGCTGTGCTCTTGCAACAATCCGATGATGGACAGTTTCATCCTATTCATTATTTTAGCCGTAAAACTACAGTTCAACAAGAAAAATATCATAGTGGTGCAGAAACTGAACACCAATACCACTGTTGAACACTGCTTGATTTTTTGAAATATTTTTCCTTTTTCTGCTCTTTTTTTTTATCTTTTCAGAATTATTGTTGAAAACCCAGCCGCGGACGTCTGGAAAGTCAGAACGGCCGTGTGAGAATGAGTATGGCAACACAACTGAACTATTACTACAACTTCCACTCCTACTACTTCGGCGCGAAGGACTTGGCACGCAAACAGAGTGATGGACTAATGACATTACGAAGCGGATGTGTCGCTCCGCAGGCTTGCCGTTTTGAGTCAAATAGCTATGTTGATGCGTTGTTTTTTTTAATTTCATACTAAGTGTTAGTCCTGTCTTGTAAACATCGTCTAGTTTAATTAAATGTTCAAAATAATTAAGTCTAATGATTCACTTCTAAAGGAAGGAGTACTAACTCCTTCCTACATATATATATATGCCAATCTGGTACCATTGCAAAGACGGGTTGGTTAATGTTTCTAAGAATAATGATAGGAACACAAACCTTCAGATTAATGTTGTGTGGTGGCAATCCAGATAAATCAAGTGAATTTAAGAATTTAGTTGGATAATTTACTGCAGTGGTGTGTCCAGGATTTCATCTTGGGGGGGGGGGGGGGGCGAATTGAAGGGATAAAAATATTTATAATGCAAATTGAATATTCATAATGCAATTTTATTTCTTTGGGGAGGGGGCAAGGCCCCATGGCCCACCCTCTGGCAGCACCAATGATTTACTGTTTCATCTTGATCTATAACAGTACATATTGATTTGTAAGAAGCTGTTTCTCCTGGTAACATACAGAGCTTACAGACAGCACGTGTTCTTACGTGGGGTGTCAGAAAACACTCTCCCTCCGTCAAGATTCGGGGGTCATGACCTTACCCCTCGCCTCCCTCACAGAAATGTTGAACATCTACATGAGAGGGGTGGCTATCAGGGGTTGTTAAGTGCTGCCATCCGTACGTGATGTTTGAAAGAAGAAGATTCATACATAGGTAATATCTGAACAGACTCTGAAAATAAAATATTTCTAACTTTCTCTCTAATGTTTGGTTGATGAAGGTTTAAAGATGATCGAGGATTTCAATATCTTTAAACCTTCTCGGGATAACACAGATCATTTTCCAAAAAACCGCGTGTAAATCGGTTCAGTAATTTTTTAGTCTATAGCGGACACACATACGAACATTGCCTTATATCAGGGGTCGGCAACGAGGTGCCCGCGGGCACCAAGGAGCCCGCGAAACAGTTTATAAGTGCCCGCCGTTCAAATATCTAAATTTTAGGTATTTGAGATTAGAAATTTGATTTTAGATATTTTTGATCGTTTCATTTTAGATATTTGATTGAGATAGATCAGTAGAGGAAAGGTATTTGAGCGGTTTTTAAATTTATTACCACAGGAAAAAGAATTTCAATTATCCAGGAATAAAATTTGTTTAGAATTAGAAAAAAAACCTTGGTTAATTGAGCTAGGCTTTCTCTAACTGATGTAACAGTAAAATTGAAGGAACTAAATATGAAACTATAGGGTAGAAATCATCATATTGCTTCTATGACAAGTACGATAAATGCATTTAACCCCTTCTGGGGTGGTGGTTCATTTTTGAACCACCCATTTTATTTATTTTGTAAAAGCTAAATCATTCGGTGAATGTATCTGTAAATTCCAGTAAACATTTAACACAATACTATACTTCAGAAACAACAGATGGCAGCACTCTACGTGTCTATAATTTCAGAGAGGATAATTTTTTGTTTTACACCAGAAATTTGTAGTTTTAAGTTTTTTCCAGTTTTTCTAAGTTGTTAGTATACAGATGCACGGAAATTCTGGAATTTCATTTTACGATTGTTACTTATTTATTTTAAATAGAAAAGTTTAATTTATCGCATGTAGGGTTTGCTGTCACTAGGTGGCAGCACTAGTAAATTAGTTTTTTTCCAGCAAAAATTCATAAAATAACATATTACTGAACTAATTTTCCGATTAAATTATTTTTGTTATGTTAATCATTGAATGTTACTGATGATTTGAAACATATATATATATATATATATATATATATATATATTTTACCTATAAATATATATATATATATGGTGTGTTATACTTTTTACAGTCATTATATACTTTCATTTATACACTTTTTAGTTTCATTACATACTTTCCCTATATACTTTTTAATTTCATTATATACTTTCATTTATATACTTTTTACTTTTATTTTATACTTTCCTTCACATACGTCTTATTTTCATTATATACATTCATTTATATACTTTTTCCTTTATTTATTTATTTTCTTGAACAAATAATTATTTTGATAAATACTGTGTATAAATATAAATAAATGAATATATATGTATATATATATATTTCAAACTGATTAGTCTTATTGTAACTGATTTGTCAGTACGCCTATTCTGACTGGTCTAGCCAGTCAGAACACACGTTCTAATATAGAGTGCTCTAGGTGCGCGGTGGTTCAAAAATGGACCACCCACTCCTGCTTAAACTAAAGCTACATTTTTAAAAATTTTTACAGAATATGTTCCTAATAGTAATATTTCTTCAAATATAAAGTTTTGTCCTCCCCAAAAATTTTTTGATATAGTGTGCCCCTGAAGGGGTTAAAGCTAAATTGGCGCTCTGGAGAAAGCATATGGAGAAAGATAATTTATCCTATTTTCCAATTTTAAAAATGGTGATAGAAAATTATTACCATGGAAATTCTACCAACTATCAGTTTGCCAAACATTTTGATTTCTTATTGGAAGAATTTAATACCAGATTTGAAGAATTGTACGAATTACCTTCCTCTGCTAATATATCTGCCAGAGCAACGTCAGTATTAAATCAGGCAGCTCTTCGTTTGAAAATAAAGCTTAAATACATTTTCACGGTTTTGAGCTCGGCACAGTTTTGTTTATACCTATCTACACTAGCTCGGAAAACAGAAAAAAATGAATTTTATCACTGAAAGCACGTTTTGCTTGAGTCAAACTGTGAATAAATTTTAGAAACAGTACCTGTTTGTCCACACGCGCGACTGAGGCACATTTGACGAGAGTGTAGTGTTTATGATTTCCGACCTCTGAAGTCACAGAATTTGACTGGAGATGAAAGGATGTACACCTATCCCTCGTTTTACACGATAGATGCGTTCCACGACAAATCCGGTAAATCGGAACCGTGTAAAACGAGACGCAGCATTCATATTAAACAAGGGGATAGGAGCAAGCCGTAGTTAATGTTTATAATAACAGTGTAAAAAGGAAAAGAGTTTATCCGAAGTGAAGACAAAGTAATTTAAGTAATATGCAATGATAAATCATTTATTTAGATATGTATTTCGAAAATTAACGTCTTACCTCGTGTAGAACTGAACTAGGAATGACAGCATGGAAATGAAACAAAATCTACTTTGATGACGCCAGTGCTAAACGCACTTGTGATGCACTTGTGACAATGCACTTGTGACGTCTGTTCAGATAATTAATGAGTGAGTTCAATGTAAAACACACAAATAATGCATCGATTTTTTTTATATATAAAATTTAGAAACAGTGTAAAAGCGAAACTGAGTAAGCGAAACCGATCGTGTAAACCGAGTCAAACAAGTCTCTAATCCAGCAAAAAGGACAAAAGGATTAACCTAAGGGCCTGTTCACATATTAGTCCGTTGCGTTGCGTTAAGGAAAAGATGACGTTGAGACGAAAATAAACCAATCATACGCGTTAAAAATTTCATTGCTAATCGTTTGGAGGCATATGATTGGTATATTTTCGTCTCAACGTCATCTTTTCCTTAACGCAACGCAACGGACTCCTATGTGAACAGGCCCTTAGACTTTAATCAGGTATGATGATAAAATGAAAGAAACATGGAAGATACTTTCTATTGTGATCATTCAGGGGACCAAAAATATAGCGATTCATTCACCAAAGATTCAGATTTTATACTTAAACGTAAATGCGTAAGTTCCAGAAAGGACAAGATGTGCCAAATGCAAAGCAAAAGCAGAATAATTATTTAAATAAAAAGGTGGTAGATTCCAACGATGATTAAAAGACGCATAAAGGTGGTAAAACTTGTGATATACAAAAATGATAACAACAGTGATTGAAGATGACAACAAAATGATAGTCATAAGAATGTGTAAAAAAAAATCTAAAATATAAATATGATAAAATCAATGATATAATACAAAAGTGATAAAGTGGTGTGAAAAGGTGCTGAAGATAAAAAACAAAAACCTCTGGATGAAGTTTCTCCATCGAGTCAAGCAAAAGAAATCAATAGAAACACGGGTAAAAAAGGAAAGATTAGATCAACGGATAAAAGCCAGTTTTCTTTAAAAACCGGAAAAAAGCAGGGTGGGGTGTTATTTAAAGAGAACAGATTTTTTAAATGTTTCTGCAAGTATGCTTTCATTGGATTTTGTTTTAAAATGCCAATGTGGAAAAGCAAACGACGATTTCTCGTAACTTCCCATTTTAAATGCACTTTCCTCCAATACGCTTTGCAAAAGCTGACAAACAAGATCATTATCTCAGTGAAAGTTAGAGTTGTGGTGGTGGGGGAGCGCTCTAATAGAGGTTTCTGTACATTACCCATCATGTGCGGCTCAAATTCTACGTGGAAACTTTACGCGGGAAAAATCCAACCAGGTAGTTTTAGTCGTGAAACATAATTTATACACGCATTCTCTCTAAGGGCCTGTTCACATAGGAGTCCGTTGCGTTGCGTTAAGGAAAAGATGACGTTGAGACGAAAATAAACCAATCATTGGCGTTAAAAATTTCATTGCTAATCGTTTGGCGTCCTATGATTGGTTTATTTTCGTCTCAACGTCATCTTTTCCTTAACGCAACGCAACGGACTCCTATGTGAACAGGCCCTTAGGGACTGTTCACATAGAATCCGTCAGTGTCAGCGTTACCCACGTTGAAATATTTTTAGCCAATTGGAAACCTCCAAACGATTAGCCGCCAAATTGTTAAGATCTGCGATTGGTTAAAATTATTTCAACGCGTTGACGCTGACAGATTCTATGTGAACAGACCCTTAAAGCAGTAAGGATTTAAGAATGGCCATGCTGCCATCATATTCAAAAACAAAATTTTATTAATAGCCTAAAATAAACAGAGTACTGAAAGCACTGTAGCAGATACTGTGTTTTCCCATTGTTGGGTTAACACTAAGCATTTCTTAGCATTGTTAATCTTCAACAGTATTTCACATTGTTACAACAAAACTGCTACGCAACAGACGTTTTCTAACGCCGCCATTTTAAACCGAGAACTCATTTGTGACGGTTTAAGCGTCTAAAATCTCGTTGAATTTTCTGCTGTTTTATACGACAGTGCTATCAATTTTTACTATATTTTTGGCGGTTATTTTGATTTATTCTCAATTGTTCACAAATACATCATTCGCCATGCTATTTCTTATAACGGCTGTGTTCTTGTATGCTATGTGGGACGCATATTGGTTTTTGCTTGCTGGAATTGCAATCTTCCGTCTGTACGCTTTTATCTCAGAAAATAAAAGGAAAGAGAATGTTGTAAAGGAGGCTGGCCAGTATATTGCTGAAGATGAGTCCGATCTTTGTTACGAAACTGCCACACAAAGTTCTAACGACGAATATTTCATGGCCAGACCTCCGAAACCTCCACGAAAACCTCCAAAAAAGCCTCTTCAACTTCCTAAGCGTCGGTACAAGCTCATGAACCGGTTCTTAACCGACTGTCTTGACTATATCCAGACCGAAGACGTTGCGGGGACCTCGGATCCTTGTATCAACCTCCAAACCGAGGAAAAAGATATCAAATCTGAAAAAGAACTAAGATTCCGACTTCGGTTTAAGAGACGAATCAAGCGTCTCATTTTCGGCTGCATTTCGTCTGGAATTAAGGACTAACAAAATTTACGTAAATGGACAAAATTTCTGGAGACCTTTATTGAAAAAAAAAACGAAATTTTGAAACAGCATTTTTTAACACGTGTAATAAATCACTGTCCGTTTACAAAACTTTGCATCTCAGTACAATTTCTGGTTTATGATGTTTTTGCTCATCGCTCCCTTCGGTCAGTTTTATCATCCAGCAATTCGAAATCACCAATTTCACATGTCTTTCACTGACTATCTGTTTCTCCGTCACCACTCTGAAGCCATCCTCTTCTACACAAGAGCTGTCAACATCAGGCTCAAATCTTCCTCACCACCACAGCCGACAACACCAGGCTGAAGCCATCCTCTTCTCCACAAGAGTCGTCACCATCAGACTCAAATCTTTCTCTCCACCACAGCCGACAACACCAGGCTGAAGCTATCCTCTTCTCCACAAGAGCCGTCACCATAAGGCCCAGATCTTTCTCTCCACCACAGCCAACAACACCTGGCTGAAATCATCCTCTTCTCTACAAGAGCCGACAACATCAGGCTCATTCGCTTCTCCTCTCCATCAAAGCCGACAACATCAGGCTCATTTGCTTCTCCTCTCCATCAAAGCCGACAACATCAGGCTTATTTGCTTCTCCTCTCCATCAAAGCCGACAACATCAGGCTCATACATGCTTGCCTCTCCCAGAGCCAACAACATCGGGCTCTAAACTATAACCACCTTAACATCGTGCTTCTCCACACCATCAAAAAGGCGAGAAACAGGCCAGCACACCACCATCGTGCTGCGCGGATGGTCTCGCTGTAAAGGGGGGTGTTAAACAGCCTGCCTCCAAGTGGTACTCCCCGGGCAACGTTCCTTCCTCAAAAAAGAAACGGCTAAAGGGCTAAAGTAATATTTCATAGGCACGTCAATTCGAAAAGGAACTTAATCTGTTGAACTGGGTGAAACCTTTCGCAAAGGACTACCTTGATAAATTATCGATGATCGCTCGAAGACCAGTTTCTTTTCACGAAAGACTCTTTGAAAGCACTTTTATTAACTGCAAATCATTCTTTTTTTTCATTGTGCTTTTGACAAACATTGTGTGTACTGTGTATTCGTATCAGAAATTGCCAAAATAAAAGTTTTTGTACGCTTGTAATATGTTTCTGAAGTGAATGATTTTTTGAGTTTTTGTTGTACTGTGGAAAGTTTTGACCCACATCTTAATAACAAATAACGAATTTAATGTAAAAGTAAACTTAGCAGGTAACGTAAAAGCGTATGAAAGCTCAAAAATGCATGAGGTTTTTTAGCTTGCATTTGCTTTACTGAATGTAAAATTTCTGAGACATTAAGAATTGTGCCGCGTCGACTCCCCGTCATAGAAAATATATTGGGGACTTTAAAGCAGAACAGGATTTTTTTCGTACTTGAAAAGGCAGGAAATGGAAGAAATGCATGAATAATTAGAATCTGAACCAAAAATTGGGCGCGAAATAAATTTTTTTGTTCCTAATTTTATTATAATGTTGAATTTTCGGTGGTTTTGAAACAATAAAAGCTTTTTATTTTTTTTTAAATCACTACCGACTTTGCTGATCACTTCTTGTGTTGAGCTGGACCAACGGTTAAGAACCAATGTTCTAAGAGAAAGGAAAAGAGCTGGAGATATGATACAAGGGATTACTGTCAAGCTGAGACTACCTTTTATTTCCAGATGTATTATACCATGATAAATTTCAAAATGTAAAATTTCAAAATATTTCAAGCTTTGTATACATTAGGAAAAAAGTAGATTTACAAAAGAAATAATATTAAATAAATACATAAGCGCTTGCAATTTTTTCCCTTTTCCAATAGCTTTCACTACTAAAGTGTGCAGGGCTTGTTGGTCGATAGGGCTAAATTCGAAAATCTCGCATTTGCTAATTATCTTAAGGTGGCCATGCACGTGCAGGAAATTCCCATGGAAAAAGTCTGCAGGATTTCCTTGAGAATTTCCTCAACTGAACCCACGTGCAACACACACGCACACACGTGAAATGTTTTCCCAATCGAAATTTCAGGGACTACTGTACAGTCCGCTACCGGTTTCAAAGCTTCCCCAACAAATGAGGGGGAAATCCTCAAAGTTTGGACTGCGCAGTCAAAACCTCAAGGATTTCCTCTACGTGTGAGGGTACTTTAAAAGCTATGAAAGAATTCAATTAATGATAAAAATTAATTTGTTTTTTGGCTGGCTATTATATTCCCTTAGCTCAGTCTTTTTTTTTCCCGCCTTGCATTCTACGGTCTCTTGTTCAAGCATTATCTCATTGGCCGAAATTATGGTCTTTGATTGGTTTTTGAAACCAGCCCTCGGGATCCGATCATTTCAATTACCCCATTTTACAATCTGCGTTCATTTCCTATTGAACCATGTGACTAGTGTCCGATTCTGTTTGTGTTCTTTGCACTACGTTTTACCTTATTATTCTTTATTATTATTATTACTGCCACAACTTATTTATAATTATTTTAACTTCCTTTTATTTTTAGAAAATAGTTATTACTTTATTTTGTCTTTTGCCAATGAAGTCTCGAATCGTCTTTTTTTTTGACCCTCTTAAAATTGCCTTTCTCTGTTATTTCTTTCTGATGAATGCTTTGAGATAACCATGCTTTTTAGAAGTGTCCATGATTATGTTTTCACCTACATTTAGTGTAAAACCCCAATTACACATTTTCCACCGGACCATCCAAAATATCGTAAAAACACCGATGTATTTATTCTATCGCTCTCTTGTTCTCAAGTAGAGAAACAAAGTGTCCGGAGAGTAAAACAAAATTTATCAGATATGTAACGAATTTCGAAACAGGTAAAACTGTCTTTAAAAAAAAATAGGAACTAAACAATGAAGCACACGCAATAAAAATGAAAGTTGAATAATTAAAATTTGCGAGTTTCTTTTTATTAATTTTGAAACAAAAATCTATATAAAATAATATTCCGTTCTAGATTTTAAATACGCACCAAGTTGTTTTTGATTTTTGTTATTTCTTCTTCCTCTGTTATATATCACTAAGGATAAATAAATTGTTTTTCTCTGTTAAACGTCCCCAAGGCATTGCTATATGACTAGTTTTTTTTCTTCCTCTGTTAAACGTCACCAAGGCATTGCTATACGACTAGATTTTTTTTTCTTCCTCTGTTAAACGTCACCAAGGCATTGCTATATGACTAGTTTTTTTTCTTCCTCTGTTAAATGTCACCAAGGCATTGCTATATGACTAGTTTTTTTTTCCTTCCTCTGTTAAACGTCACCAAGGCATTGCTATATGACTAGTTTTTTTTCTTCCTCTGTTAAACGTCACCAAGGCATTGCTATATGACTAGTTTTTTTTCTTCCTCTGTTAAACGTCACCAAGGCATTGCTATATGACTATATGACTAGTTTTTTTTCTTCCTCTGTTAAATGTCACCAAGGCATTGCTATATGACTAGTTTTTTTTCTTTCTCTGTTAAACGTCACCAGGCATTGCTATATGACTAGTTTTTTTTCTTTGTCTGTTAAACGTCTAAAGCAGGGATCGTCAACAAGGTGCCCACGAAACAGTTTTAAAGTAGCCGCCGATCAAATATCTAAATTTTAGGTATTTGATATTAGAAATTTGATTTTACATATTTTTAATTGTTTGATTTTAGATATTTGATTGGCAGAGATCAGTAGAGGAAAGGTATTTGAGCGGTTTTTAATTTTATTACCGCAGGTGAAAGAATTTCTATTATCCAGGAATAAAATTTGTTTAGAATTAGAAAAAAAACCTTGGTTAATTGAGCTAGGCTTTCTAACTGATGCAACTGTAAAATTGAAGGAACTAAATTATGAAACTACAGGGTAGAAATCATTATATTGCTTCTATGACAAGTGCGATAAATGCATTTTAAGCCAAATTGGCGATCTGCAGAAAGCATATGGAGAAAGATAATTTATCCCATTTTTCGAATTTAAAAATGGCGATAGAAAATTATTACGATGGAAATTCTACCAACTATCAGTTTGCCAAATATTTCGATTCCTCATTGGAAGAATTTAATACCAGATTTGAAGCACTGAACGAATTGGAGGCATTCTTGACGTTTTTTTATTAATCATTTCTCTCATACAGAGGACGTTGTGACTCTTAAACCGCAACATATTTTGATATTTCCAATACGGAGGACTGCGAATTCGAAATTATAAATATAAGAAATGACACTGAATCAAAATTACATATTAACGAAGAAAAATTCTGGAATTTAGGGAATGGAAATGGCTTCCCCTTGTTGAGAAAATGTGCTCTGAAATTGAACTCTCTTTGTGCGTCGACAAATACTTGTGAATATTTGTTTTCGAAAACGAAATTCTTAAAATCAAAGAACCGGTCAAGCCTCACTGGCACGCTTTTGGACCATTGCCTGCGAACTGGGAATTCTATTTAAGGGCCGCATTACAATGAGTTAGTCCCAGATTTGCAATGTCAAATATTGCACTAATTATCAATTTTAAGAATATTTTGTTTAAATTGAAATTTTAATTTATGCATTAAAAAATTATGTCACATTAATATTTTCATGTTTAAATATTGACCCCCCCCTCTCCTACTCCTCCTCTTCATCCAAGGGTGCCCGCCGAACTCCCGCATTTCTGAAATATGCCCTCCTAGTAAAAAATATTGCCGACCCCCTGACTTATATATACACTCATGGACAAACAAATTAGCGCACCAAGAAAAAATTGCGGGATCGTAACGAAACTTGCAATGAAGGTACATGTCGGGGAGATATGCAAATGATTAGAAATGCAGCGTGATTGCGCATTACGTATAGCCGGTAGAGGGCGTTGAACATCGTACTCTGTGGAGTATAAAACAGGTAACCAAAGCTTGTTTGAGTGTGCTGAATCATTTACAAAGGAAGAGCTGAGATAGACATGCCATTACGCCGTGTTCGAAGACAATATAAGCAGTTGTCGCAGTTTGAGAGGGGGAGAATCGTCGGGATGATTGAGGCTGGGTGGTCAGCTAGGCGAGTAGCTCGTCAATTAGGCCGCTCTAATTGTATTGTGAGGAGGTGTTGGGACCAGTGGACCCGAGAGATTTCATGTACACGAAGAACAGGCTCAGGACGCCCTCGACAGACCAGTCGTCGAGAAGACCGCCACATCGTAAGAAATGCACGCGTACAGCCAACTGCTTCATCGGCCGCCATCCAGGCACAGGTAGCACCTTCACTAGGGGCCTCTGTGTGTTCTCGAACCATACGAAGGCGCCTGGCTGAAGGACAGTTGGTATCGCGGCGCCCATTACGTGTGCTGCCCTTGACGCCCACCCATCGACACCTCCGTTTGGAGTTTTGCCGCGCACGAGGAAACTGGACTGCAGCGGAATGGAACCAGGTCGTCTTTAGCGACGAATCCAGATTCAATCTCGGCAGTGATGACAATCGTGTTCGTGTGTGGAGAGCCCGTGGTGAACGCTTCAATCCTGCTTTTGCTGTACAGCGACACATCGCTCCCACAGCTGGTGTGATGGTATGGGGTGCCATTGCCTACAATACACGGTCACCCCTAGTATTGTTCCGTGGCACCATGACAGCCCAGCGGTATGTTCATGAAATCCTGGAACCACATGTGTTGCCACTCATGCAACGGCTCCCAGGAGCCATTTTTCAACAAGACAATGATCGGCCTCATACGGCAAGTGTGTCACAAGACTGTCTCCGCACTGTTACTACCCTTCCTTGGCCTGCCCGATCCCCAGATTTGTCTCCAATCGAGCATATCTGGGATCATTTGGGACGACGAGTTGGGCATCCCACGAGTTTGAACGAACTAGAGGCAAGGTTACAGCAAATATGGAACGAAATGTCTCAAGACATCATACAGAACTTGTATGACTCGATGCCCGATCGTATCGCATCGTGCATTCGCGCTAGAGGGGGTACAACGGAGTATTAACTCCTCCGTTCTTTTGCCTTTTTCGCTGAAATAAATTATCCTTTTTCTTTGATTTTCTTATCATTTACTTATATCAAAGTAGTCATTACGTATGTAAAATTTCGTTTCATTTTGACGACTCCTTCTTGGTGCGCTAATTTTTTTGTCCATGAGTGTATATATAAAATATTTTCCATGTATCCTTTTTTCATGTCTTTGAAATCTCAAAGATGTGACTGAAATGTATCTTAGTGACAGTGACATACAATCCTCTGTTAATGATTTATATTGCAAATTTACAGGGAGAGGTAAAACTATTCACAACAGTGACTGTTAATTGAATTATATATTGCATAAATAGATTTAAGTATACTCTTAAAATAGAGAAAAACACATATATGAAATTTATATTACTAAAATCTAGTTAAACTTTATCTGTGAATACGAAAGATAAATCGTCACACGCGAAATATGAAATAGGAGAGGAATGATAATTTTAGTATAATATTGATTTTAATAACTGTTTTTGGCGAAAGACTTTAGCTAAATTTTGAAGAATGGGATTTTATAACATTTGGTATGGTCTTCTTTATATCAACAAAAATCCCACTGACTGTGGAATCCTTCTAAAATGGAAGACAGTAAATTGGAAAAAGAAAGCAGTAGTGTTCTGTTTTAAAGTACAATAAAGTAGATGTCATGAAAAAAAAATTGTATCATGAAAGCATTTATGCTCGTAGATGCCATACTGAAAGAGTTTACGACTATTTTTAACATTTATGTTGAACAATCTCTCAAAGATAAATTTCATCCATTCATGAAACATTTCTATTAACAGTTGGGAAGTAGTAAAATTGTAGATTACGAAATAGTAGTATATTTTCATTATACATGTTGAGAGATTGCATTTAGCAAAAGATTTTACATGAGGATAAAATTGTTGATGAAAAAATAATTTGATGCTGATTTTCTCAGAATAAGTACCGCTAAATTTGTCTCATTGACTAAAAAAATGTGAAGAATGGTGTTTAAGAACATCTCGGTAATGCCGGGATGGTTCAGCTGGTAGAACGCTGACATCGAGGATCAAGGATCCGGGTCGAATTCCTAGATTCAGAAGACAGTCATTACAGTGCCAACTAACCTATGTAAAGAATTGTAAGAACCGTTATTGAGTACTTGCAAAAATCATTGTGGAAAACAAATTATCATCGTCAAATAGTTGAAATAAATAAGTTTTCAAAAAATATGTACAGGTTGATATCCTATGTCATAGTCTAAAAAAAGAGGGAAATATATGAGGGTAGTAAATTAAAATAATTCTTTTTGACATATTGGATTAGATCAGTTGGTAAAAATTGGGTTTGAACAACCGGGTTTAAAACTTGATTCTGGCAGACATTGTCGAATATTTTTTTCGTAATGGAAACGTACATTTCAGTGCAAATTTTTGATAATTTAACAATTTTTTAATCTGTTTTCCTTTTAATATTATTGCCCTTGCATATAAAAATCATATAAAATTCACATTCCGTTTCATTCTTAGCATTTGATAAAAACAAGCTGTTAAAAAAAGCATTTTTTAAATATTTTGAGATCAGTTTCGGAGAATTTATGACTAATCTGTCAAAATGTTTAAAATGGTAAATTGTTATAACAAATGTTTAAAATGATAAATTATTACAAAAAATAATTTAGGTCATAAATAAATAAATAATAAAAAAGTGAAAAATTGAAAAAGAAAATTAGAAACATTTAAGGTGACAAAACTTTTTTTGATGAAATTCTTAACAGCCAGCGTAAAAAACAAGTTCAGCTTTACTTTGATTTATCTTGACTATTAAGACGATAAAATAAAACCGGATTCATAATCTGCGTGAATGATAACTTGATGTAAGCCGTCAAAAGCCAGTGGCTCATCGTCCGTGAGCTAAATGATTAACATATGTCATTAATTGATTCTGAACTATCAATAATTTTTCAATCGAATGATGTCCATTGCTAATTCCATATTCAACTAGACCTCGTTTTGTCCAGTAATGATAACCTCAATTATTTTTAACAGTTTATCATTTCGTATTTAGAGTAATGCAGAATGAAAGTCATTTGGAATATTTTTTTTCGCTTTGCAATTGGAATTTATTCAGCACATACAAATTATATATTATGTTTCGCCACCAGCAAAAGGGGAACCGGCTTTTTTGTTAATAGCGTCTGGTCTCCTTATCGTAATTATGCATAATAATTTTGACGAAATATTAGGACATACTGGGATAGTTAACCAACAATATTCTCTAATATTGATATTTCTTATCTGTCGTTTTACGTAAAGAAAAGAAAAATGAAGTGTTGTTTACAATATTTAAATTTTGAATTTTTATTAAAGTAAGGTTGGTAGCTAGGAGTTTGGAGTGTTACGGTCATTTTTTGCTACAAGACGGCAAAGGCAGGCTAGTACATCAATTTAAAGCTGATTCTAACCGACTATACAGAAACCCATGCTAATCGCAGGGCGTGAATCCACAGACTCAGTGCAAAAAGGCTAGCGCGTTAGACATCCACCAACTTTATTAAAGAACAAATTTCTTTTTAATATTATGTAATATTTAAAAGTTTTAAGTTCTCTGGGTTTTTAGTACTCTTCCCCGTAAATGCACTTATATCATTATGCCATCGCCTGGGTAGACATCATATAATTAGATTAGCGCGTTCTCACCCTACCTTTTTTTGAGATCAGTCGATTTCGAAACTTCATTTTCAGGATATGTGTACCGAAAGCGGTACACGCTACTGAATGGTATATGTTAAAATTATCTTTTTATTTAGGTTTTAACATAGGCCCTTTATACAACATTTTTTCCAAATTTCAGTTGTATTTTAATATAGCGTGTCGCAAAAGTTTAAGGTAAGCATTCTTGATCATTTTAAGGGTATGAAAATCCACCCTGTCTGTAGAAGTGAAAATGGTATAATTCCCAATGGTGTGTGGACAATAAAGAATGTATTATAAAGGATGCAGAGGCAGGGGTAAATACAAGATTGTAAACCAATAAAAAAATAGAAGAATAGCTGTCGGTGTGGCCAGTGATAGCGATCTGAAGTCTAAATTTTACAAGATGGATGGTCGTTATTTTATAGCCCACAGTAAAAACGTCAGATGAGAAGGGTCAAAGTTGTTTTGCAAAATAAAAGTATGTTGGGGGAGGTACTACATAGAATATGGACAGATGCGACAGAGGCGGTGTTATAAAGAACCAATTAGGGGTAGGAACCACTGAAAGAAAAACAGCCCACTGCCCAATGAAAGTGAGGGGCTTGCCAGAATGGCCCCCCTGTAAACGGACAAGAGCTCCGCTAAGGACCGAAGGAATCGGAAAAGAAGGAGACGGATTTTAGATTGGGTTCCTGAGAGTTAGATGTCAGAGACTCTCGTCTGCCCCATAGCCTTAGAGAAGTGCGAATATCCCGCCAAGGTGTTCCTACACTGGAGATGATACTGGGTCCCGGTCGCCGATGCTACGATCATCGCTGCATACATCCGTTATAGTAAGTGCCTCCCCGATAAACTCTAAAAATCATATTTGACTCTATAGTTTGCCTCTGCTTCTGGGTACCTGATGTCAAAATTGTTAATATGAAACGGATTGTTATATTAATAGCTCTGACAAGTTAAATGAAATTTGGGTTATCAAATAAATGTATGTTTAAGGTCAATGCGTTGTATTCCTTGCTTGTTCCAACCCATGCATGCATCCATTGCTTCTAGGTAATTAACACCTATACTGTCGGCACAAGATCCTTTATCAACTGTAGAAATTATCCAGAAACCCAGCTTTCTCCAGAACATATCTTTGACTGTCCAGCCGTTGTTGACTGCCCTTTTCAAGCTTGCTTTGTCGCCGCAAAAACACCTCTACAGCCCACCGACACCTGAGTTAGTAGCTGCCGTTATCCAGGTTTTTGGTTCTACTTAAGACTTTTTCTCCTGCACTATTCGTAGACACGACAACAACAACATTGACTGCCGGTCATGTTGTATTGTAGATAGCATTTTTTAATAAAAATTGTGTTTTATGAAGAAAAATATTTCATAATTTAAAATTTTGCTCTTAAATACAAGGTAAACTACTTAATCCTGACTTGGCATATACATTATTGTATTGTTGTTTTGGATGATTTTAGAATATTTCATGATAATACTCGTATAAAGTAAAAGTTGACCTATTGTTTCCAAGTATATCTGTAATTATATGTGGATAATTATAGAATCATTTATCTCAAAGGAAGTGAACAGTTTGAATTAAAACATAGAGCTGTATTTTATAAACGAAAGGAATAGACTTTACTTGGAGTACACAGTTACACAACATATTGTCTTTGATAAATGCACGTCTTTTTAACTGCTTACAGAGCACATCATTTATTGCTTATTTCATTTATGAAGTTGATAGTTTTTATTCATTTCAAATACATTATACTATTGGAGAATCTTGCTATAGATTCTTCTATTTTACTACTGTTAACTAACTACCATAAGGACAGTATAAAGTTTATCTTGTAAATGAGAGTCTCAAACACAGCATGGGTACCGATTATGGTACTTTCCCACTATACCGACCCATCGCCAACCTCTTGGCGCGGAAAAGTCGATAAATTTCCCATTCCACTGACCTGTCGCCAACGCCGGCGACCCTTTGCGAGATTCTGGATTAATCTCTGGAACATCTACTTTTTAAAATGGCGTTGTCTAAAGTGAATACGTTATGGTGAAAATGAATAAATCTAAAGTGAAAGCGTTGTTAAATAACTTTATTTACATTTTTTTCATTTAATCCTGGTACTATTATTGTAACGACGATTTTTCGTTACAGTTTTTATTAATTAAACCTAACCTCTTTTTATTATCTTTTAATAATCTTACGCCAAATTTTACAATTTAGTTTACTTTCTTTCAATTAATATATGGTCCCTATTTTGACCATTCCTCGTGGTCGTTCCTGGAGTCCCACGCTTTATGTGAGTTCTGGCCCAGTAACGGTTTTCTTAAAGATAATTGTATTTCTCGGAATTCCTAGCTGGACTCAGTTTAAGGTCTCGTTTTTTCACATCAGCCGGTTTAGGCTTGAAAGCAAGGCATTTACATGTCAATCGCTTTTGTACCCAGTGTTACCATGTGCAATAGGATAGCTCAGGACTGTCCTATTATTCTTAACATCTGGACGGTGAGCTGGTTTGTTTTCAATAGCTAGCTTCGCTTTGGGGTCCAGGCTTGGGTCGTACTAGCCTCGCATCGGGGTCCAGGTAGTCGTTTTTCTTCGGAAAACGCTGTCTGCTGACGTCACTGTATGCCGAGACCTATACGAGTTCTTTGCGATACTTAAGTACTTAGCTTGGCGCGTTCTTCGCAGTTTTCTATTGCGCTCGCAAGGTTGTAAGCAAATTATTTTGGCAACCCTCTTCCGCGCTTGATTTTCCGTGCATGGCAACCTTACTTCCTTCCTCGCCCTGTCGAGACTTGAAAAAGTGGATATTACTACAGACTTGAATTTTTTTTACTGACTGTGTGTGTGTGAAATTTGTAGCTTACCCCAGGTAAGAGCTTCAGCTCGACCCTGTAGGAGATGCCATTTTCTTTTGTTGAAATATTTGTCATAAGTGCATTGCTAGCGTACCTGTTCGGTCGCTCGTACTCGGGTCTCCTATTTTTTGTTAGACTGGCAAGGTCCTTACTGTATGCAGTTTTTTTATGAAGATCCTCTTTGTGTACGATGTTATTATTTGTGAAACCAGAAGTTCTTCAAAGATAGGAATTTAAAAATAAAAGCATTTTTATTTGAAAAGTTGTAGACTGGATTTTATAATAGTTGGAATTTTATTTCACCCCGTTGAATGTTAGAAACATAGTAACCAGTTATTGCGGTGCTCAACTTATTAGTTATTTATTCCTCTGCGTATACTTCATCTAAAATCCGGCCAGTGGTGTTGTTTCCTGATCGCTGTCTCCCAAGTGACCTGATACTTCTTCATACCAACTGTACTTGACAGAAACTTTTGGTGCAGCTTTCCAGCGTTGACAGACGGACATTTTCGTGGTACTATTGAGGCATCGATTTTGAATATATAGTGCCATTCTGAGTCATAGAATATGCGGACTGTCTTCACGTGCGATTACTACACCTCCTGAACTTTTACCTTACAATATATGATACTGTCTGAACTCTACCTTATAGATATGGTAACGTCCTTCATTAGAGAACGGATATCTCCTGTATAGATATGGCGCCGAGAGTGCCAGTAAAACCTGCAGAAAATCTACTGTACAATTATCTAAACAGATTACTGGAGTGGGTACGGATAAAAATATGACGCGGGTTACATACACTTTTAATCGTAAATACAAATTTGTAGGTCTCCAAACTAGCTTCCGTACTCAAAACATCCAAAGGCTGTGGGGTTCATGTAGTGAAGAAGCAAACAACAACGGGTAACGAACAGATCACATTTGGATTCGTACCTCGCACAGTTCATGTGGAGGCACACTTTGAATGAAGATCCTTTTGAAGCAATGTTCAAAGGAATTTCGAAATTTATGCCACTGAAAATAGAAATGTAGTTATCTATATTTATAAATTAGTTTTAAAAAAATATGTGATGTGATAAAAATGTGCATATCTTTACTTATATAAAAGCCTAGAATAGAAAAAATGTAGGTAACCATTCCAGGACGGACCAAGTTGGGAACATCTTAACATTGAGACGCCATTTTCTGACGTTTTTCTTGAAAAATAATACCACAAAAGTTACATATTTTGAAAGCCCTTTAAAAAATAGGAAAATTTCAAGTGAACACACTAGCTCAAAACCATTTAGTTTTTGAAATATCTTCAAATTAAAATATCCATTGAAAAGAATCATTTATTCAATTGAGTCATTCACTTGAATTTCGAATTCATTCTACTTCATGGTTTTTCATATTCCCTTTAAATAACTACATTTTTAATGTTTAATTTTAATGTTAATTAAATTGTGCTTCACGTTTTATTTTTGTTTTATTTTATTGTTGTTTACTGCTGTTTAAGTATCGTTTTCAGCAATGCCTACTGTGTGGTGAGTCATTCACTTTTGAAACAGTTTTGGTTCAGTTTTGATTTAGTTTAGTTTAGTTTTGTTGTTTACTGCTGTTTAAGTACGGTTTTCAGCAATGCCCGATGAAAATGATGAATCACCTCTTGAAACTCTGATCATCATTCCGTCATTTTTGACGGGGGTTATATACTAATTATCTTATATTCATTTAATATCTTTAATTTGTGACTTTGGGCTATTATAATTGGCGACCTCTCGCATGACGTTGGCGATCGGTCAGTATAATGGGAAAGTACCCAGATTCCAGATTTAGGGTTTATACAAAAACCGACTTTTTGAAAAGCCGGTTTTCAATTTCCAGATTTCCAAAAAAACCGGTTTTAGCCGGTTTTCGAATTTTTGTCAAAAAAAATAGAATAGGGAAAATATTTTATTTAATTTATATAAAATAGCAAAAAACGAAATCAATATCAAAGTCAAAATATAAAAAAAAATTAACGATTACACATTACTTACACAAATTAATGAAAACTCAAACAAAAATTTCAAATTTCAAATAATATTTATATTTATTTCACTAATTTTAATTTCTCCTAAGAAAATAGGAATTTAAAAAACATAAAATATCCACTGAACGGTGGCTAAGTCTTGTTCTTATTTTGGACACAATATTGCCTGAAATTGAAAATACTCGTTCACTAGCTACTGAGCTTGGTTTTATAGTTTTCAGGGCATCAAATAACAAATCTAAGTTTTTGGTTCTTTTATTCGTTGCCTCAAATAATGAAAATTCAGCTCTCAGCATCTTTTGATTTGTAAGTTTTTCTTCAGGATCTTCAAGAATCTTGTGAATTTATTTTTCCATGGCTTCCTTTAAAAAAGCATTACTCTGATGAGTAGTTTCTTCGATTATCTCTTCACCAGAATCGGTTTCCACAAAAGAATTTGGAAATATTCTAGACAATATCTTTCCAGATAACTATAAAAGCTTTATATTTTTGTTTCCAGTTTTCACTTTACAAGATTAAGCGAACCTGTCGTGACTCGTGACGGATTGCACATATGTACTAACATAAAATAAGTCGGTTAGGCACGTCTTATCCACGTGCGCAGTGCACAATGCACAAGCACTGGACAACGCAACTCGCAGCGTTGAAAAAATGTGTCTGCTGCCCGTTGCATAGAATGAATAGCAAATCAAATAAGTTAAAAATTAATTTTTACATAATAATTTGAATTCTTTTAAACCGATTTTCTTAATTTAAAAACCGGTTTTCAAATGTGACAAATTTATTTTAAAAACCGGGTTTGAAAAACCGTCAAACCCTACCCAGATTAGTATTATAATACATGTACACACGCACACACACATGTATATATATATGTGTGTGTGTGTATTGTGACGTCATTGGTGGACAGACATTGGTAGATTGATCGGCTTGATAGAAAACAGCGATAGCGAATGGGCCCATCCTGTGGTCTGTGTCGCAAAGAAGAACGGAAGTGTCAGATTATGTGTGGACTACCGTCACCTCAATAGTTTTACCGTACCTGATGTATACCCCATGAAAATTGCGAAGGAACTTTTGTATGAGTTTGGAAGGGCAAATTTCCTCAGCGTTCCGGACTTGACGAAGGGATATTGGCAAATACCTATGAAAGAGGAAACCGGACCATATATAGCGTTTGTGATTCATACTGGGCATTATCAGTGGAAAGTTTTACCCTTCGGAATGAAGAATGCACGCATAACCTTCCAGAAGGCCATGGACAAAGTACATACCCCACATCGGAAATATTGACGTTCATACATTGACGATGTCTCTATCTACTCAGAATCCTGGGTAGAATGCGTCCAACATATTGATAGAGTGTTAGAAACTTTGAGAAGTGCCGAACTTACCGTTGATCTCAAAAATGTGATTTCGGGAGAAAGGAAATGAAATTCCTGGGACACATCATCGGCTCTGGAAAGTATACTCAAGACCCACAAAAGGTCGAAGCAATACAACAGTTGTCGAGACCATCCATCAAAAGCGAGGTGCGGAGTATACTGGAATTGGCCAGTTACTATCGAGAATATATACAAGATTTCTCCAGTATCGTCTTGCCCCTGACGAATTTGCCTAAATGGAGCGTTCCGAATCAGACTCCATGGAGCCAGAAGAAAGAGCAAACATTCCAAATGTTAAAGGAAGAATTAGAATGCCTACTTACACACACCCGATTTGAACAAGCCTTTCCAGCTGTACACAGACGCATCAGCTACAGCCATAGCGCAGATGAGCCATAGCTAAGCAGCCATAGCGCTTGCTTAGCGCAGATGGACGACAAGAGCCGTGAGAAGCCAGTTGCTCATACCTACGCAGATGAACTGGTCTACTATTGAGAGGGAAACATACGGTGTTCTAGAAGCTCTACGAAAGTTCGATACATGCGTTTTTGGTGCCGAAATGCAGGTAGTCTTGGATCATAACCCTCTAACCTACTTCAACCAAAGTATACCGTCCGGGGCCAAGCTTACGAGTTGGTCGTTGACATTATAGTGATATAACGTCACTTAACAGAAGGGTACATGAAAATGCGGACGCGTTGTCGCTATCGCCTACGAATGTCATCGTAGGTACACAGGGTTAGTGGTTCTAATATTATTGTGTTATGATATGTTAAATTTGTAATGTGTTAAGTGCTAATTTTGCAATGTGTTAAATTTGTAAGATGTTAATTTTCTCATGTCTATTTTCGGTGTGGAGTCAGTGTGACGTTTTTTTTTCATTCTAGGGGGTGTAAGTACTCTGATCCTGGGAACTGCTTATATCCAGAGAACTGCTCTCACTTTAAATACTTTCCAGGTTCGTTTATTTATGATTTTCTTTATTCAATTATTGTTCCCGGTCCACTAGGCGCCTCCGGTCGGCAACTTCCCGTTGGTAGCTGACGAACTATTCCACGAGCTGTGAGTAGCACTTCCGGTATTTATGTCGCCAAGACTGACTGTCTCCAGTCGTCTAAATCAATTATGTCCACAAACCGCGCGTTGGTTGGTCTTCCCGAAATTTCCACGCACAAAATATTCGCTACTGTACGGGAGTCGTTACAATATAAAATGTAAATAAAGTCAGTTAGCCTAGATCTCTAAGGCTGTTTTGCTTGCACATTTTCTTCGCTGTTGCAAGGAAGCGAGCGTTTGGAAGAAAAAATTGAATTCCAAATTTCATGCCAAGGTCGCCTATCCCTAAGGCGAGGTAGCATAGAAGGAAGGACTCATCTTGACTTGTACTTATTATAATTCTAAAATAGTTATAATACTTCCAAGGCAGCTAAACTTTATGAGTCGGATGACTTAAGTCGTATTTCGATAAAGTAGGTTTGATTTCAAAGTTGTTCGCTGGATGTTCAAAAATATTGAATATAACTATAGGATTAAACAAAATGATATGGCTCTCCAAGGTTACGTTGTTTGCTTATTTATTTGAGAGACTATATATTTCATTTAAAAGGCAACTGACCGAAGAAAAAATTCTTTAGATATTTTAAAGTAGAAAAATGTGTATACATTGTTTTCTGTGTGAAGTGAGTTAACATTTATGAAATTATTTATCGAAAGAAAAATGTCTTGAGTTAAACGTATTTATAACAATTTTATTGGCAAGTAGAAATAGTTAATTTAATGTAGAACAGTATATATGGTACAGAGTGAGCAATTCAGGAATTTTCATATTTTATTAGTACAAAATGAGCTTAAGCATTGCTTTGTTGTTATCCACCCATGCATATTATATATATATATATATATATATATATATATATATATATATATGTACGTACGTAGGTAGGCTGAAAAGTAATGCACACAAGCTTGTAGAGCGCGAACGAAATGACCTTCAAAATAGCGCCAAGTGGCATTTGGAAGTTCCACCCTCCTCAATACGCATGCGCAGGTGTGAAATCGTTGTGTTCATCCTGTATATTTTGAAAAGCGGTAGTATGGAGACGTGTTCTAGTGCTATGTCAACGGCGAGTTATACAGCGCGCTGTTATCAAATTTTTAACAGCTGAAAAAGTGAGTCCTACTGAGATTCATCGTCGTTTAAAAGCTGTTTAAGGTGACGATGCTGTTGATAGGGGTACTGTAAATCGATGGGTAGTAAAATTTCGTGGTTTCGAGCCTGGAAAAGCCATAATTGTATATGAAACAAGCAATGGACGTCCGATCACTGCCACAGACGATGAACATCGCAAACTCGTCGACGATTTGATTCAAAATGACCGGTGAATCACTCAAAAGCGTATCGCAAACCATAATGGAGTATCCAAGGAATTTTTTTTTTACCTATGGCTTTATTTGGAAAATTAATCCATATTTACAGGCAACACAAACAGCAAAGAACTAAGCATTGAACAGGTGCATAAAGCACAACAGTGAACAAAGTCAGATAAAAGGTGTTAAAAGTTCATAGAAAGTTCATCATATCTCTAGCGTCCCAGTATAATTTGGTAAAGTTCTCACTTTTTTGGGCTTCCGGATCAAGTTCTGGGCATGTAAGTAAATGATCTGCATTCATATTGCCAGCCC
The DNA here is from genome assembly GCA_907164885.2 of Dolomedes plantarius. Lineage (NCBI taxonomy): Eukaryota > Metazoa > Arthropoda > Arachnida > Araneae > Dolomedidae > Dolomedes > Dolomedes plantarius. The sequence goes on from OU015497.1 coordinate 35,019,863, forward strand.
TGCAGACCTGGCATTCACTTTTGGTTAGGATGCCAATTCGGTTTAAATGTTCTGCTAGACAGTCGTGGCCTGTTTTCAGTCTGAAATGTGCCACTGCTTCTGTACGGGATTTATGACTATAGTCTTTCCAGCTGTCCTGGATCTCTTCCCAACGTTTCCCTTTAGATAGCAAGTTCTGCTCAGTCTTAAGTTTTAAAGAGATTTTGTTGTAGATGTTTTTCTTTATTGAGCCTGTAGAGATTGGATGAGTTATCTGTTGTTCTAGGGTTCCCATCTTTGCTAACAAGTCGGCCCTTTCGTTACCTTCAATGCCAACGTGCGATGGGATCCATTGAAACACTATCACTTTATTATTGCTTTCAAGGAGTTTAATATTTTGTTTTATTTGGGAGATACCAGGCAATTCAGTGAGACGATTCGTCGTAACAGCCTGTATTGCAGCCATTGAGTCCACCAAAATTACAGCTTTAGTAAATAGGTTGGTATTCAATATGAGGCTGTTCACTGCCAATGAAATTGCTTGGATTTCAGCATCATAGCTAGACATGTCCCCTCCACCAGAAGCAGAATGCACCAGACGCAGCACCAGAAGCAGAATGAGAAAATAGTTTGCTATATACCCCGGCACCAGTCTTATCTTGAAGCCTAGAACCATCTGTGTAAATTCTTGTCCATTCAGACTCAGGGTACTTTTCATCTAATACACACAATGAGGTGGTTCTTAAAATTGGTTCCAGAATTCCTTTCTTGCCCGAGTTATCTATTTCCTTACACATTTCTCCCAACGTGTAACAAGTTTTCTCATTCCGTCACTGAAAAATTCTTCCTACTTTTCTCTTTTTTCTTTCATTTAGGAGGTAATGTTACTCGCGTCCGTGATATCCTTAAATCACACGTGCCTCCTGGGTGGTGCTAAATGAGTAACAACTCTGGCTGCAGGCTCACCGCGAAGATATGAGGATCCAAGGAATGTGTCTGCTTCATTATAGAACGATTGGGATACCGTAAAATCTGTGTTCGATGGGTACCACGCCGTCTCACAGGCGAGAACAGCGTCGGACTGGAGAGGCTCTGCGAAACCTGAAGTTTGAACCGATTCCACACCCTCCTTATTCCCCCGATCTTGCGCCTTGCAATTTTTTTCCTCTACTCAAGAGAGACCTAATGGGTCCATTACACCTCGGACAATGTGGAAAAGGCAGCTGTCAAGAAAATTCGGAAGAATTTTTCAGTGACGGAATGAGAAAACCTGTTACACGTTGGGAGAAATGTGTTAGCCTTAACGGTGACTATGTTGAAAAATAAATATATGATTTTGAAGCTTAAGAATTGTACTTTAATGTTCTTTTTGTCCGATCTCGCTATTTCTTTTTGTTCGTGCTCTACAAGCATGTGTGCATTACTTTTCAGCATACCCTCGTATATATATGCATATGTAACTCTAACTACACTTGCCAGAAAAAGTCTGCATACAAGCGAAAACCAAACTTTGAAGCATCAAAAATTATAATATTACACTAAATTTATCAACTTTCTTTTCTTTTCTTGTACTCATCGAATAGTTTATTATCTTTTAACAATGGTTTTAGAAAACAAAACACATAATTTTGTTTAGAAATCAAATTAAACAAAATAATAACATGAAATACACTAGAAAATGTTTGCGTAGAGAAATAAGAAAACCTGAAAAAATATAATAGTCATTGACTGTTACTGAAAGTTTAGTAACTGGTCGGATAGCCCTTACGTCTAAGGTCCTACATCAATCGTTTCTGCATGGATTGAACCAGTTCGAATGTTTCGTTAGGAGATATATTATTCCATTCCATAATGATAACCTTTTTGAACATCTCTTTCGATGTTTTGGAATGTTGACGAATCCTGCGCTCTAGGAATGTTGACGAATCCTGCGCTCTAGTACATCCCACAAATGTCCGATGGATTTAAGTCAGGTGATTGTGGAGGAGTATGTAACTGATTTTTGATGTTGTACAACAACCAGAGCTTCACATTGTGGGCAGTGTGCTTTGGATCATTGTCCTGCTGGAACCAAAAGTCGTCTCCAAGGCCCAGGTTCTGGGCACTTACTTTTAAATTTTCTTTTAAAATATTCAAATATGCCATATGACCCATTGTAGATTCTATAAATATCAGACGTCCCACGCCATTGGCTGCCGTACACACACAAACCATTATACCTCCACCACCGTGCTTTACTGTGGGCACGAAATTCTGCTTCTCGTAAGCCGTAAGTGTCATTCTCCACACCAGCTTACGTCCTTTAATCCCAAAAACGCAAAACTTGCTCTCATCTGTGAAAAGTACCTTTTCCCAGAACTCCAGAGGCTTATTTACATATTCATTTGCAAAGAGTAGACTTTTTTGCTTATTGATGACCGATATGTGTGGCTTTCTAAGTGCTACACGGCCATGATAGCCAGATTTTTTTCAAAATCTTCCGTATATCTTCATGAATCATTTTCTCAAACCTCTCTCAAATTTCATTTACAATTTGAGATGCAGTAATTCTTGGATTTAGGCCTACTCGACTTCAGGATGAAACGCTTTTCACGTGGTGTCGGTTTAGAGGGACGTCCAGAACGTGGCTTCGAGATAATATATTTTGTTGAATTGTAATTATTGATTATTCTTTGAATAGAGGAATGAGTTCTTCCAAGAGCCTTCCCAATTTCCCGAAGAGTTTTGCCTTCATTCTTCAGTTTCAAGATAATTTTCCTTTCTCCAGAAGTAATCTCCTTTCCTTTTTGATTCATTTTAATTTTCAACAATTTACCTTCAAAAAAGCTTTGGAAACGAATATAGAGGTAATCTTTTTACAAAACTTTAGCAAAATGAACAACATCGCATACAACTGAATTGGGTACATTAGTTTACTGTACTTGCACGCAAATTTTTTATTATATGAATTCATGCAAATTTTTAAATTTTTTTTAAATTTTAAAACAATGCATGTTATATTTTTAAAACCATTGTTAAAAGATAATAAATGATTCGATCAGTACAAGAAAAGAAAAGGAAAGTTGATAAATTAAGTGCAATATTATATTTTTTAATGCTTGAATGTTTGGTTTTCGCTTGTGTGCAGACTTTTTCTGGCAAGTGTATATAGATATCTTGTTATATCTTGTTATAGAGGAAACAGTTTTAAATATATGTAACGACACCAAAAATTGTGAAATCCTGTTTAATTTCTGCTCCTTTTTTTGAGCTGAGAGTTGAAGTAAATGTACTCTATAATTACACATATTGTTGCTGACGTCATTCCCATCCCCCAAATGATCAAGACCCCCAAAATGTTGTTTAAGTTCAGTGGCTTTAAGTCTGTCTCACTGTAACTTGTGCAAAAATAACACATCTGCAAAATTGGCTTAAACCATTTCCCACTAATGTCTGCATCCACAAGACGGGTCACCCTGGAAAGAAAATTAATACTTCAGTTCATAGCAAGTAGTTATAAACTTTTCAGTCTAATTCACAGTTCTTTTTGTACATACCAGCTCAATTAATTCTTACAATATTTCTGTTTGGTTATTTTTCTATGACATATACAAAATGTTACTTTTGTCAGTCTCTCCCCTCGAAAAGATACCAGGTTGTACTCTTCTAAATGTTATATTACAACAGTTTTGCAATCATCGTCTAAAATACAGTCGAACCTCCATATATCGAAGTAGCAAAATGCCGGAAATCAATTCGATATATAGAAATTTCGATATATAGAATTGATCTTAGTTTTATCATAATTCTCCTAAAACATTAAAATTAAAGCTAATTTTCGTATACGAATCTCCATTTCCAATTTATATGCGAATCACATTCAATGAAAGTTAACTAAAAAATGAATTAATGTGAAAGATTTATTGAGTACTATATACCTTTAAAAAAACAATGATCCAGACAGTGGTTACAGTGATCACAGTTACATTCTTTAAAAAAAAACTACGAATATCGTGCTGAACAGCCAGTTTTGCGGAAAGTTCATCAAAGAAATGCTCGCATTTATTCAGTTCATTAAAAACTTTATCAGGGGTCCACGAAGTATTGTTTCAAACGCCAAAAATTGGGAGATTTTATTCTAAAGTGGAATAAAATCTCCCAATATGTCGTGAAAAAAATTTCGATATATAGAAACAGTTTTTCTATGTAATGAACATGGAGATTTGCTAAGAGTTCGATATATAGAAAATTTCGATATAGGGAAGTTCGATATATGGAGGTTCGACTGTATATATGCGTAAACATGTATTTTATACCTAAGAAATGCAAAAACACCTGTTCCGTCTTGTACTTTCGAATAACTTGAATGAAACCCCCAGAAAATTGATGCATTTTCTAGTCTCATCTGCGCTGTGAATCTAAGTTGTCATCTGGAAATTTTGGATCATTTAATCTGATTTCTTCATTCTGCGCAATATTTTCTTTTATTTATCGCGTTTCATTAAACTGGACTAAATGCAACAACAGTTTTGCTCTTAGTCCAGTTTAATGAAACGCGACTTTTAGTTTTAGTTAATTCGTAATAGGCAGATTAAAATGCCAAACAAAGTGAAAAGCAATAGATATGTTAAAAAAATAGATCATGCCTAAGTTCAGATATTCTTTTTGTCTTTTATTTGTTAAAAATATGTTTCTTGAGGTATTATATATGTTTTATGACCCTTCGATTTATTAGTCCTACCCACCTCTATCTAATCTGTAGTTACCTACTTATGAAATCGAACAATGTCTTCTGTATGTCAGATAAGAATTCTTAACTATTGTTTTATTCTTTGGTTCTATTATTAAGGCAATTTATATGTATTTTTTTATCACACTCTCTTATAAATATTTATAGCAATATATTCAAAGAACGTTGGAAAAGCTATATGTGAGAGACTTATTGCGATTTTGCTGAAAATATTTGGAAGACCCATCGCTGAGACTGTTTTAATTGTTTTTTATCGTTTCCGCATGGAAAAAGTTTCGACATAACCTTTGTCATTGTCATACTTTTCTTGCACAATATTACGTTTCAAGTTTGAGTAACTTCGATTCTTTTTCGATGCCGTGAACTGTATCTCTGAATATCCTTTGTGATGTATTATTTTGCGGACTGACGTAACTGAAGTTAAGTACGGGAGTGGGTGGGGGTCTTTCTTTGTTTTGCACAAAACTTTAAAGTCTGGTTCTGTTGTAGTTTGTAAACGTATTTCATGTTCAGCATCTAATTTATTTCTGTATTTAGTTTTTGTTCCGACATATGTTGAAAGAGACATATGCATGTCTAAAAAGCTAGGGCCTGGGGCAAATGAGCGATTTTTTTTTTGTTAATTCTTTATAATAAACACCAGTACATTTTCAAAGGAAGTGTACTACATATTTATCTAAATCTTCAACACGACTACGCATTTGGCATAGGTAAAGTATAACCTACTGTTCATGATCATGTACTTTCATATGTTGAAAGCGACTTTTGCATGTCTTAAAAGCTAGGGATTGGGGCAAATGAGCGATTTTTTTTGGTTAATTCTTTATAATAAACACCAGTATATTTTCAAAAGAAGTGTACTACATATTTATCTAAATCTTCAACACGACTACGTATTTAGCATAGGTAAAGTATAACCTACTGTTTATGATCATGTATTTTACTGATAAAGTAAAATGTACATTTTCGGTTGATAACTAAATTCAAAAATCTTCGCTACTAATGCTGCCTTTGAATTTCAAGATATTATCTCAAATCATATGTGCAGATTCTGGTTCAATGCATGTTTTGTGGGCTTTGCTCTTTGTGTGGTGGATAAGGCAAATGTTGTTTTCTAAAATGACTGGCAAATAAAATTTCAAACACAATAGTTACAGAGGATCAATAATTGCCGAAAATTAACGTTAATGTGGTTCATTGAGAGTACTATGGTCACTTTTTTTCTGCATCAGGGCTCATTAGACCGGGTTCTACTGCTTAAAGCCGATTCCGAACGGCTACAAACAGACATGCCCACAGTGGGCCTCGAAAACACAGACTCTGGTACCGATACTCTGGTGCGGATATAAAGAGGGTGCATCAGTAGACCTCGCAGATCGTACAATTCAATGTTAATGAATGGCGAAATAACTTTTCGCATACCGGTTTCCCTAATGAATATTTTTGAATTCTGCTTTCAGAATCTGAAAGTAGACTTCCAAAATAAATGCGCGACTTTTCTAATTTTTTTTTCATTATTCAAAATATTCTAAAAATTAAGTTTAATTTTCAAAATTCCAAAACGAGAGACATCGTTTGCTAAAAAGCTCTGTAACAAAATAACTAATAATAATTTCAAAATTTGGAAAACTAGCCCCAAATCTTGAAACTTTAGGCTTTTTTTAAAGTTTTTTTTTTCATTTTTTGTGTTGATAGGTAATTAGTATTCTAAGTAATAATTTTGAGTTTCCAGCTGTAAAACGTGAGTTTCCGTCTCAAACTCCTCCCCTTAAGGGAAGTTGGGGGAAGTTGGTTACCTTCCCCCTCGACCTTCAGCCTCTGTGTCCAGCGGAGGTTCTATTTATAGATCTGAAGCAGAAGGGGTGGAGGGCTTATTTCCGGTTGTACATATTCATTTTATTTTGTGGTTGCTAGTGAGTTTCGAGATCCACTGGAAAGAATAGTAATACTGTTTCTCTCATTCACTAAGTCAGTGGTCTTCAAACTTTGTCAATTTAAGGACCTCTAATGAGTATAAAATTATTTCGCGGAACCCGGGATCATAAACAATAAAATATTCACAAACTAGGTAGTACATATAAAGAAAACCGTTTTAATATTCTTTTATTACACTATAATAAAAGTTAAAAAAGGATAACAAAATAAAGTTAATATGTACAAATAAAATTTTTAGTTTTAATGACTGGGATGAGCTTGCTTTGTTTTGCACAAAACTTTAAAGTCGGGTTCTGTTGTCGTTTGTAAGCGTATTTCATGTTCAGCATCTAATTTATTTCTGTATTTAGTTTTTGTTCCAACATATGTTGAAAGCGACTTTTCGTACAAATATGTTGTGACAAAGGACATTAAGGCTTTCATAGCTTTTACAGAAATTTGAGGATATTCCGTGTCAGTTTTTAACGAAACAGCAAGATCTTCTCGTTCTTATCTACATTTTTATATAGAATCTGTTGATAGTTCAATCAGTTGTTCCTGTACTGTCAAAAATAAATTCTGATTTTTATTGAAATTTTGAAATGGATTTATAATCCAGTGATTGGACTCTTCTTGTTGAGGGAAGTAATCCCTGATAGTGGTTTTTAATTGTAAAATATGCTCCTGAATTATGTCTTTAACATCTTTATTCAAATTTATTCCATTTTCGATTAGAAAATCACTTAGCTTTATAAAACATTGCGTATTATCATTTTTCACATAAGATTCCCAAAAAATCTAATTTTAAAATTAAAGCATTGATTTTATCGTTCACTTTAATAATATTAACTTTAAGGCCTTGAAGAGATTTATTAAGTTCATTTAAACTTGTAAATACATCCGCCAAATATGCCAATAGCTGTAACCATATTTCCTCATATTCCTGTTTATAGCATTCATGTGGTGAGCATAGCTGTTATTCTGATTTAATTTTACTGGGTTCAGTTTGTGCCATCATAATGGCAAACGTTGAAAACAGTTGTACTCGAAAACGATGAATAACAAAATGCACTTACCCAGAGTTGAATTTCTCCCTAAATTTTTGGGGTAAAGTTTTTTTTAAAGCTATTAGCAGTGGAAAAGGGAAAATGTAATTATTTGATAAGTGAAAGTTGCATCTCCCTTTCTTCTTGAAGTAATCGCTTAGTTTTTTCTTTAAAACAAAATGACCGTGGAATAAGCACATGTTTCCATTTTCCACTTCTTTGAAGGAATTGTCAGTAAAAACTCTAGCAGCATCCAATAATTCTGGCTCTAGTTTCTCCCAAGTTTTTTCATATACAGCGATATTTGAGCCCTGTATTAAGAAGATAAAAAATACATGTATTTAGCGAGAACCGAAAGACTGTGTTAAATATAGATGCGGGAAAAAGAAACAATAATTAAATATTTAAGTTATTAACATATAACGAAAGGAAGTAGGGTTTAAAAAGTAAACCATAGAAATAAACAAAATTAAAATTCAAGCATAGACTGCTAAATCACTATAACATAAAACATATCCTGTGTAGGCACCGTTTATATTGCATTAGGATTTTTGTGTGCTTGCTTGTAAGGTGCGTTGAGCCCATACAGTAAGTTGTGTTTGTCTTTTCATTTTCTTCTTGACTAATTGCTTCATTGGGGAACTCGGGGCCTTGGGATGTCTTTTGGGATTACCTGCATCCTATTCAGAAAGTTCCCCTTGAGGTAATTGACATGGTTAGGCCCCCTGATGACGTGACCTGTCGATTACCTCTGTCGTTTTATGGTTCAGTTCCGGCTCTTATGCAGAATCTTGCCGTTGGTGCGTGGATGCCCAGAGTGCTTGATTTCTGTTTGTTTTTGTCTATTTTAGTATAATTTTTTATCTATATATGTTGGATTATTTATTGAAAGGAAGTAGGGATAATTCATTGCAAGTTGTTTTCTCCGAGTTGTTGACTAAGAATATCGCTAAATCATTTTGTAAAATGTCACACAGATTCTGTATTCGAGACTACCATTGGAATGATGCGAGAAAGTAGTGACCATTCATTACCCACTGGCGGCTTCAAGGGGGGTGAGGAACTAGGGGCAATTGCCCCCCCCCCACCCCCCCAAAATGCCCGGCGTATTTTTTTTTTTCATAGCCTAAAATTATATAATCGTAGACCTAATACTAAATGAATTTAAATTTAAAATGACACGATGTTTGTTTCTTATATATATATTGTGATATCGGCAGCCCCTTTTTCTTTACAAGAAATGAACCTGATTGTTTACCCTACATGTGCACTCTCAAGTACCCGAAGGAGCATTAATAGAAAGGACAGATTAATGACTTTTTCCGTTCCAGAGAGCATTTGTTGCAGATATACCTGACATGCGGAGACTGCCCTGTAATTTGGGGGACAGCTGTGATCGATGAACGACAGCAGTGGAACCTCTCCCGCACAATGGAGGCGTTTGCTGATTGTCGCCTAATTGACAGCTTGGGTTCTGACGGCAGGAGCGGAAATGACCCAACGTTTCCGGAAGTAAGGAACACTAAAGAATTCTCTGGAATATTCCAGGCTCTCGAGCGGAGAAGATAAAAAGCCGGCTGTCTTTTGTCTCGAGGGACTTGCTGCGCCGAACCTGCCGGAGTGCGGTTGGAAGTGCGAAGGCTGATGCCGATTTTATTCTCTTGAGAGATTGCACGGGTTTGCTCTGGTTGGAAACAGAGACAGTGGATATGACTTTTGGCTTGTGTTAGCCATGACATGGATGTATAAAATATTATCTTGTAAATATCAAGGTTTAATAAAACCTTTGTACATATGTAAGCAAGTCTCCGTTTCGAATTTATGTTTCGTGTTTTAACTTGTTTCATCAGGTTTTAAATCGCTGTAGGCCACGTCTCTACAATATATATATATATATATATATATATATATATATATATATATATATATATATATATATATATATATATATATATATACTAGCTGAAAACCCGCACTTCGCTACGGAGTACATTCAAATTAAATACAACGGTCAATGTATGCAATTAAAGCCAAAAATAAATAAATATTTACATATATTTATAATAAATACAACGATCAATGTATACAACTGATGTGTATATATATATATATATATATATATATATATATACACTGAAGTGCCAATGAATTAGGGATAGCAAAGCCTATGCAAATTATGTAGCACTGCGCATCATGTATGCACAAGTGAGAGCGCTGTGGTAACTGCATATATAGCGCGAACTGTGGTTGTTCTGAATTAGTTGTTGGAATTGCAAGTATGGGTAAACTGCCTGATTTAGACACCTTCGATCGCGAACAAATCGTAGATGCGCGACGCATGGACCATTCAATTTCCGAAATCGTCAGACAGCTAGGATTTTTAAGGTCGACAGTGTCAAGAGTATACCAAGAATACATGGATGGTGGAAAAAAACTAGCGATCGGGCAAACTGCAAAGGACAATTAGCCTTGACAGTGCGTGGTGAGAGACGGCTCAGGCGTATTGCACGTAGCCAGCGAAGCCAAACATTAGCTCAAATTACCACCCAGTTTAATGACGGTGACAGTCGTACAGTCAGTAAACGGACTGTGCAACGCTCGCTTCACCGTATAGATTTCGGGAGCCGCCGACCTACGAGAGTACCATTGCTCTATACTCACCATCGGGCTGCACGTCTTGCCTGGGCAAGAGAGCACAGAGACTGGAGTGTAGAGGACGGGAAACGAGTAGCATGGAGTGATGAGTCTCGATTCCGACTACTTAACGCCGACGGGAGGCTGAGAATATGGCGTCAGGCTCATGAAGCCATGGATCCTGCATGCCTGGCTGGAACTGTACAAGGGCATGGTGGCTCAATCATAGTCTGGGGTGTTTTTCCGTGGCACAGTTTGGGATCTTTGGTGCGTGTACCAACCTCCCTCAATGCAATTCGGTACGTAGAGTTGCTGGGTGATCACCTCCATCCGTTTATGCTGTTCTGTTATCCGCACGGTAATGGAGTTTTCCAGCAAGACAACTGTACCTCTCACAAGTCCCGGTTGGCTACTGGCTGGTTGGATGAGCATTCCTCTGACTTCTCTGTCATGAACTGGCCACCTAGAAGCCCAGACTTAAATCCTATTGAGCATCTTTGGGATGTTTTGGAACAAGTCGTGAAAGGCCATCACACAGCACCAAAGAACCTTACTGAATTATGGACAGTTTTAGCCAATATTTGGCAAGCCATTCCCGTGGAACGTTTCCAGAAACTTGTTGAATCTATGCCTCGTCGTGTGGCAACCGTTATCAAGGCCAGAGGAGGCCCAACTCGTTACTAGGTAGGTATCCCCAATTCAGTGGCACTTCAGTGTATATATATATATATATATTTATAAAAAAATCGTAAGATATATTTTTATAGACAAAATAATGTACACTGCTGGCCACTGTAAATGCAACACCCTGAAGGAAACATGCAAATAACATGAAATTTACAACATGCATTAGCGGAGGTGAGATATGCAAATGATAAGAATTTCAGCTCAGACGCACATCACGCGCGCCTGTGGCGCCACTTCAAAGCGCTATTTAAGGCTTGGAGATTTCGAATATTTCAAGGTCGTCAATTGTGTTTTTCTTGTGGTTTTTTCAAAAAAACGATCAATTATGCCTCGTCGAAAACAGCGATCATCTTTTGATCAAGTATCCGAGTTCGACAGAGGAAGGATAGTGGCCTACCGAGATTGTGAATTATCTTTCAGGGAAATCGGTAGTCGTGTTGGACGAAACCAAACAACTGTAATGCGGTATGTGATCGTTGGATGCAGGAGGGTACGACGGACCGGCGTGTTCGATCGCATCCACCTCAGCGCACCACTTCAAGTGATTACAGGCAAATTGTGCACATGGCAGTGACGGATCGCTCAGTCACAGCACAGCACATGCAGTCTGTAACGCATCATCCAGTGTCTGCGCGTACCATTCGACGCCGTTTACAGCAGAGTGGTCTGTCCGCAAGACGTCCATTGCTTTGTCTACCCTTGACGCAGAACCACAGACGTCTCCGCCGCCAATGGTGCGATGACAGGAGGATGTGGACGGCAGAATGGAATGAAATTGTCTTTACTGACGAGTCACGCTTCTGTCTGCAACACCACGATGGTCGCATTCGAGTCTGGAGACACCGTGAAGAGAGGATGCTGAACAGCTGCGTTATGCACCGCCACACTGGTCCTGCACCGGGTATTATGGTATGGGGCGGTATTGGATATCACTCTCGCACACCTCTAGTACGCATTGCCGGTATTTTAAACAGCCAGCGCTACATCTCCGAGGTGTTGGAGCCAGTTGTCCTTCCTTACCTTCAGGGCTTGCCCACAGCCATATTTCTACAGGATAATGCGCGACCACACGTGGCACGCAATGTCCAACGGTTCTTCGTCAAACGCCAGATTGAATTGCTTCCCTGGCCACCTCGCTCTCCGGATCTTTCGCCGATAGAAAACATGTGGTCCATGGTTGCTCTACGATTGACCCAGATTCCATCCCCAGCTGCCACAGCAGATCAACTTTGGCAACGTGTGGAAGCTGCTTGGTCTGCTGTACCCCAAGAACTCATCCAAAGTCTCTTTGAATCAATGCCGAGGCGTGTGGCAGCGGTGATCTCCAACAATGGTGGCTACTCTGGCTACTGATTTTGGCAGGAACCACACTTCACAGAAGTCTATAAATTTAATCATTTGATACTTGGTCAACATGTTATCTACAAAATAAATTTTGTTGTGATATCGCTTGTCTTTCTTGGTGTTGCAATTTGGGTGGCCAGCAGTGTAGAAGAAAATATTCAAATTAAATCTAATAGAACATACTAAAGAATATAGTACAGTTACTATAGTACAGTTTGAGGAACAAATCTTTTACTGTATTTTAATATTTTTTTGATAATGTTCAATCGTCTGCTGCATTAGCAAGAAAAAAAAATATTTTTGTCTATTTTGTTGTTATGCCCGTGACGATAAATTAACTCTTACGTCGGCTCGTCTGTCTTTATACTGTTCCCCAGCTCATCAGTCTGACAGACCACCACGCTATAAAATTAGGATATTTTCCTATTTTTATAAGTTTTTCGCAGATATAAGTCATTAGTGCAAAACTACTGCCACCTCTCATTCTTGAAAAGGGTAAATAAAAAATAGATTATTCAACAAAAATTTCAGAATCCGATACCTCAATCTGCGATAGTGCGAGACAGACAAAATGTCTGGTTCGTTGTGAAACAGGAGGAATTCTTCCAGCCATGCTAGCTACAACAATAAAACGAAGATCTTAGACATAGAATGCATACAGACTGAGAGATAATTAATACGGTTCAAGGCTTATCGGCCATACAGACCGGCAAAAATTTAAATCAGTTCAAGGCTCAACGGTCCAAAAGACCGACTATGTTTTACAAAGATTAAGTTTACCAACAAAATACGAGCGGGCGAAGATCTCCGATGTGTTGTACTTCAAGGTCAGGACCCGACTGAAGAACTCGAAAACCCTCAACAGTCTGATCACCCCCCCCCTCGCCACCACCCTTCAGAATAGGTGCAATAGCGGTCTTCTATACCGATGAACCGACGTAAGGGATAATAAGTACCAGAAAAAGAAATCACGTGATCAGAATTTAATAAATTTAATTCCAAAAATTAATCTTTAAAAATTCACCAACAATCAGAAAATCGAGGTAAAGTTTCGAAAAAGATTTCATTTTAAAGGAATTTTTTATGATCTTTCTCGTGATATAATTTTTATAACCCTCGGATTATTATTTTAAACGAAAACTTTAAAGAATGTTTCAAAAACAGCTTAAAAATTTAATTTTAAAAAAATCTAAGAAGAATTTTTCAAAAATCTTTCTAAGTGCACCCCTACACTATAAGAAGAATCGCCATGGAAAATTTCAACCCTTTAGGTCCAGCGGTTTGGTCTGTGCGTTATATGTCAGTCAGTCAGTTAAAACAGTTCCGTGACTGACTGATTGACTGACTGACATATAACGCACAGACCAAAACGGTCAGTTAAAACAGTCCGTAACTGACTGACTGACTGATTGACTGACTGACATATAACGCACAGACCAAACCGCTGGACCTTAACGGCTGAAATTTTGGGTGCACTAAGAAAGATATTTGAAAAATTCTTAGATTTTTTAAAATTAAATTTTTAAGCTGCTTTTGTAGCATTCTTTAAAGTTTGCATTTAAAATAATAATCCGAGGGCTATAAAATTTATATCAGAAGAAAGATCATAAAAATTACTTTTAAATGAAATCTTTTTCGAATCTTTACCTCCATTTTCTTGATTTTGGTGGATTTTTAAAGATTAATTTTTAGAATTTAATTTATTAAATGCTGATCACGTGGTTTCTTTTCTTTTTGTGATATTCTAATTCAGGGGTCTCCAACCTTTTTGTACCTAAGAGCACACTCTAGAACACCGATCGGACGGGGGACACTATTTAGTTTTTCAAGATGAATTTATAGTTGGACATAGTTAATAATACATACACATAATGTACAAAAAAATATTTAATTTCAAAAATATAATTTAACATATAAAAAATATTGTTAATATTCTTGTGTAAAAGAAATTATTGCTAAATAATGTATACAAACTCTACAAAGTATAAAAATTCTTTATAAAAATATAAATCTCAAAGTCAATGTGATTTTTGGCATTTCATTTCATTGGTCATTGCTTCGTAATTAGGAGAGCATGATGATATTCCTGCTCGGGCGCAAGCAATCGTGAAGGTGTTCATCTGTAAGGGCCTGTTCACACGGGAGTCCGTTGCGTTTCGTTGCGTTAAGGAAAAGATGACGTTGAGACGAAAATAAACCAATCATATGCCTCCAAACGATTAGCAATGAATTTTTTAACGCCTATGATTGGTTTATTTTCGTCTCAACGTCATATTTTCCTTAACGCAACGCAACGGACTCCTATGCGAACACGCCCTTAGTCGTGATCTGTACTTTGTTTTTATGATATTCACTGTCGAAAACAATGATTCACACAAGTATGTGGAACTGAAAAACGATTTTATTTCATATGCTGCTTTTTTCAAGAATGGAAATTTGCTTCTGTCAACTATATTCCAGAAATTCTCATCTGATACAATGGATTTTAGGACATGTCGTTCTGAAGATCCAAAATTTCTATCTCCAGTTCTTCTGCCCTTACTTGAACAAGCTCTGAAATGTATGTAGCTAGTTCGGTTACATTCACTTGGTAAGTAAAAGGATAAACAAAAAAGGTGACCATTGGCTCGATGATATTAAACTGTTGAAAGCGCTTTTCAAACTGGTCTTGAAGTAATTAAGGGTTATAACAAATGTTGTTAAGTCAATTTTCCGGTCGCCTATCATTTTTTTTTTCATATTTGGAAAATGCACAAGGGACTTCATTTTCAAATGTGATGCCCACAAAGCCAGTTTAGCTTTAAACGAGTTTATAGACCCTATCATTGTAGCTATATGCTTGTCCTTTCCCTGCAGCTCTAAGTTTAAATAATTCAGTTTTTCCATTATATCTATTATAAAAGCCAAATCCGCTAGCCACCGAGGAACTTTTAGTTAAAAAAAATTTGATTTTTAGGCACTGAGATAGTTTTTATTTCTTCAATTAAATCTACAAATCTAGCAAGAACTTTGCCTTTACAGAGCCAACGTACTTCAGTAAGCAGAATGAGATGAAGATCTTCAGGATTTTCTAATAGGGCCTTAAAAAGGCGGTGTTGCAAAGGAGCTGTGCGAATTAAGTTGACTATTTTTGTATTTATTCTCATGACGTGTCCGAAGGGTAGTATTCTACCACTTAAAACCTCCTGGTGGATAATACAGTGATACGACATAAAGTTTGGAAATGATTCATCTTTTATGTCGAGGGCAATAAATCCATTGACATTACTACCTATTGCTGGTGCCCCATCAGTAGTTATAACAGACAGCTTCTGGAGAGGCCTATCTATCGACTTTGCATATGTTACTAATATTTTATAAATATCCTCACCTGTTGTTCGTCCTTTCATGGGTAATATTTTTAGTAGTCTTTTACAGTAAAGTCACTAAATACCATTCTCACCATAACTGCTAACTGTGCTGTGTCTCATATGTCTGTAGACTCGTCAAATTGTAGTGAGAACTACTCACATATTTCCAAGTCACTCTTTAACTGAATTTGCATGTCCTTTTAAATGGCTTGTATTCTTTTTTGTAACGGTGTTATCTGACAACTATAAGTCTTGTATTGCTGACATGATCTCACGTTTGTTGGAAAATTCCTCAAATAAGCAATCGGTGCCAGTAAGAAATGCTTCTTTTAAAATCTCACCATACTGGAAAGGCTTTTTCTTCTTTGCGAGTATGTGAGAAATTTTTATAAAAGCAATAGTGGCATTTTTAGATCTTAACAGAGGCCTAGTGAAAACTGACTGTTGAGCGGACAGATTCAATTTTAGCTGATCTATTTTCTTTTCTTACTTAAGATTAAGTGGATTTAAGTTCCTATTAAAAGTAGCATGAATTGTCAGGAAATGACGTTCAACATTGTTTTTCGGCACCGCGACGCTATTTCCACACAACAGACAAATACATTTGTCTTTTAAATTGACGAAGCAATATGAATCCTCCAATTCAGTATTAAAAGTATAGGTCCGTTTGCTTGATCCACTCATTTTGGGGTAAAAATAAGGAAGTATTTAAAAACAACGGAGGAAACACAGTATACAAAAAAATCTGAGCATATATTTATGAATAAAGAATGAAGTAGATATGTCGAATGAAACGTTTATCTCACAGCACAAACCACACTACTGGCTCTCACAAGATGAGCTCCAGACAAATGTCTATGTTGTGACGGCAACCATAAAAACGGACCGGTTCATTTCATTTTAGGTATGGGAAATTCGGTTGGTGAAGATCTGGCGCGAGGGAGAGAAGAGATCGGTCGCATTACGCTTTGTGCTTTTATCTGTGTTTGGATGCCATTTCTATTTTTGTGTGGTTAATCATTAAAGATGAGAACTTTTACATAGCATTTTATTGAAAACTGAAATAGTTTATCGTGCGGGCACGCGTAAAACGATCGGCGGGCATAGGGTTGGGGACCCCTGTTCTAATTAATTAAGCGTCACGTGCATTACAAAAATAAATTGACAAAAATTGTTTTTCTTTCTAATGCGGCAGACGATTGGACATTATCCAAAAAAATATTAAAATACAGTAAAAGAAATGTTCCTCAAACTGTACTGTATTAACTGCACTATATTCTTTAGTATGTTCTATTAGATTTAATTTCAATATTTTCTTCTACATTATTTTATCTATAAAAATATCCGATACGATTTTTTTTACAATTTTTTGTTTTTAGCATTAATTGCATACATTGACCTTTGTATTTAATTTGAACGTACTCCGTAGCGAAGCACGGGTATTCAGCTAGTATATATATATATATATATATATATATATATATATATATATAACCCTAAGGTCCGACGTTGCCCCCCCCCCCAAAAAAAAAACTCTGGACTGCTGGAGCCGCCCCTGTCATTATCAGCGTTATTCTTTGAGTTACTTAATCGTGCCATATCTGTTTGTAAACCGTCACATAAATTGTGTATGTCGTTGTTATGAAACTTCTTATGATACAGAGGATAAAGACTGTCGTCGCTCAGAAACACACACAAACTAGTGGACTGTAATATATACAAACTTTATTAAAACTCAAATACTCGTATATCTGGCCGAAAGGCACTATTCAACGCAAAAATAGTTGCAGGAAACTTTCTCTTTGATCCACAACAGAGCACTGAAAACGTGGTGTTTTTTTCCCCCCATAAGTGGTGCTAACTTCGCGCAGGAGCGAAAAAAGACTTTAGACTTACTTTTAAGACTGCCTGCATATTGATCTCGCGTGGGGTTAATCCAATAACATTTTTCTTGTTGACGAACTCTTCCAAAGTATCGACGACGGGATTCTTTTTAACAATAGTTAGTTTTGAAACCAGGCGACTCTGGAACAGGTTCATAATCAGAAATGCCACTCCAATCTGCCATATAACCAACAGGAAGGTCATAAGTAGAGCTACCAGGGATTTCTTTTTGCGTAGCATCCCTTTTCCCGTCGGAGCTGGAAAGAAGGTGGGAAATATCTTGAATATGACTGAATGAAATACAGTGAAACTTCTCTAGCTGCCCACCCCACTAAACGGCCATATTTTCTTCAGAACCGATGAGAGACTCCTTAGAGCGAATGTTATAGAAGAAAACCCCTTTCCACGGCCACTTTTCTCGGAACCATGACTGGCAGTCATAAAGAAGTTTCACTGTAGTTAATTGGTACAACAAAATACGCACGATAGAATAATCTTACAAATATTTTTAAGAATTTGTTCTGATTTCGGAATCCTTTAGAAATAAAAGATTCATCTTGGTGATCTGACGGATTCTCTAGCAAGTTGCTTCTTTTTTTCAAGATGTAGCTTTGGTTTTAATGTAACAGATATCAGCGAGGCTTGTTCCATAGTTATACATTCACTGATACTCTGAACAAAATTTTAAAAAATTCCACCTAACTTCTCTTCAGATATGATAATAAAATGAATCCAATAATAAAATGAAAAATATATCCTAGAAATTTCTTTTAATAATCGTTATGCGTTTGCCACACTTATTTTCCGCTCCGAAATACAACTCGCTGGCTGGAGAAGTACTCCAGACCTTCTTTTTTTCTGGACTCATCCCGCCATATTAACATCATTACTAACGACTTTTATCGAGTGAAAACAGAACAATTTCTCGAGGGAAATAGTTTGTTTTCTTAATAGCTTCGATGTAGCAAAAAAGTTATCTAGCTCAATATGGGATAAGTTCTGAAAAGAGGCCCTTGTCACCTGTTGGTGATGCATCCCAACCTCTGAAAATTTACGTGTGTTTACTTATCAATGTTTCCGACCCGCTTCTCTTTAGTATTAGCAGACTAATATATGCAAGAGCCACTATCGTTACACATACAAAGGTATTTTAATAGGGTAAAGGAAATACATTAGAAATAGATATTTTGAAATAAACACCCATGTCCATAAATTAAGGATAATTCAGAATCACACGGAAATCGAACTCTAAAGTAAAAATTTCACCTGTAGAATTATCACACTCATCTTCAAGAATAATATGCAAATTACAGGAAGCCATCAGATGACGCCGATAGTACGTCACAATGACGAGAGTGTAAGAGATGGGTATATAAGGAATGGTGGCAAAGAAGTAAAAATATTCACAAACGTTCTGTAAGCCGCTCTAGTGCCATAACCGAATAGTTATGACACAGAGGGCGCATGTGGATGATTTTCTCGGTGGTAGAATTATCGGCCGCATGGAATGTTGGCGTACTCTGATGGAAGTATCCGAGGAACTTGGAATTGCCCAAAGTGTCATCTCTAGGATTTGGCAACGCATCCAAGATGATGGAAATGTCAGTAGACGTTACAGTACCGAGTTACAACGCCGAATGAAGATCGGTATTTGGCAGTAACTGCCAAAAGAAGCAGACGGAGCACAGCATCCGACCTCTCTCGTCATCTATCTGCAGTCACGGGTACCACAGTTTCAAGGCAAACCGTGTACAGACGTTTGGGAAATATTGGTCTATATGCTCGCAGACCTGTCAGACGCGTTCCGCTCACAGCAACTCACTGTCGGCAACGATTAGCCTGGAGTAGAGAACATACAATGGGGACATCGTCCCACTGGGCTTGTGTGATGTTTTCCGACGAGTCCTGGTTTAGCTTGCAGTCTGATTAACGTCAGACTTTCATACGGAGAACGTCAGGTACCCGTTACCATCAAGACAACATCATTGAACGACACCGCTACGGTGGGGCAGGATTGATCGTTTGGTGTGGAATTATACTGGGCTCCAGAACAGATCTGCATGTTCAAATCGGAACCATGAACGGCCACATTTATCGGGCGCATCATTCTGGAACAACATGTACGTTTGTTTAGGGGTGCCATGGGCGCAGAATTTGTGTTTATGGATGACAACGCCCGTCCTCACCGAGCAAACATCGTAAACGAATGCCTTCAATCTGAGGATATCATCCGTATGGAATAGCCAGCATTCTCACCTGACTTGAATCCGATAGAGCATGTGTGGGACATGTTTGCCGACGAGTTGCAGTCCGTCAACCACCTCCTACATGTGTACCGGAACTTGGGAGAGCATTGCTTGCTGAGTGGAGTAATCTTCCCCAAGATCAGCTCGATAATTTGATACTCAGCATGCCTAGGCGTTGTACGGACTGTATTTCATCGCATGGGAGACATACAATGTATTAACCATCATACCAAACATGTAATATTAACTTTTTTGTAAAGGAGATATTTTTTACAATTGCTCCAGGGAGCAAAAATCGTAGTTTTTATGAATGGTATCATACATACACCATCTTTTTTGTTCTTTATCTTTTGTTTAATAAATGGGCTTTATGAATAAGTCACGTTTGTTTTGTTTCTGAACCTTTATTTGCCGGAGCTAGCATTATCCTTAATTTATGGACATGAGTGTAACTCTCGCGTAATAATGAACTTACAATTTAAACATGATCACTGTACTTGTATCTGAGCAACGAGCTTTATAATTAGCAAATAGTAATTAAAATGACATATAATGCTTGATTGTATGAACCTGGTGGGCTGCAATATTTTTTAAGTGACCTCCGCGTCGGACGTTAAATCTTTTTCTTTCTTTATCAAATACGTGGTGTAGCCATTGTATAAGAAATAAGGTTCAAAACAACAAGGAATATAATCACAACTTAAAAAGTACAGCGGTTGATCCCCAGAAAAACGCATACACAGTCTTTAAATAGCAATTCTGTCATCCATTTTAGCAGAAATCAGTGCGGAAAATAGTTGAGTCCAAGTTCAGAATAAGCGAAACATACTGATAGATACATCTGCACCAGCAAGAAGATCACACAGTCTTTTAATATCCGCAGCCTATTAATAAAGTGTGGCAACTAGATACGAGCTGAATAATAATTCTTCATCAGGCCGAAGAGCATTAGAAGCGATTGTCTCGATGGAAAATTTAAAAATACAAAAATAATCAAACTCTGATATAAATAGGGCTGGACACTTATACGTTTCTCAACCACAGAAACTACAAAAAATTGGGGGCGAACGTCATTAGAAGCGACGTCAGAAGTGGACAGATGAAACGAGAACTCCTTGAAAGAGAAGAAATTTATGATTACCAGCCCACGCATGGAACACACCGGTTACCGAAGCAATCAAATAAAACGGGAATTTGGAAAAAGGTAGGAAAATATAAAGAAGACGGGATAGTGAAATGACATTAAGAACAGAGAAATAATCTATATAAATAAAAACGTAAATGTTCGTTTGTTCAAAACCTCAAATCTCCGAAAGTTCTTCACCAATTTCTTTGAAATTTTGACACAACGTTGCATTCGAATACGTGAGTGTTTTTATATACCTATTATATAGATGCCACACCTGTGACAAGTATAAACATGCTTTTTTTTTAAACACACGCTATAATAATATTTTACGGCAAACGAGAAATTTCTTTCCCTTCCCCTCAGAACAGAAATTTGTCACTATGGGGTGCGACCCTTCCGACTCCAACGAGTGTTACGCACGATCATGCGTGTGTATTATAATTATTGAATGGTTATTTGTTTTGTATTGTATCAATGTATGTACATATCAAATTTCGTTAAAATCGGTACAATAGTTCTAGAGATAATCGACCAAGTCTGCAAATTCTCTTAATTTCTTACACCAGTGTATAACAGCTTTGCAGCCTTTATAAATTAAACATATTATAAACGTGCTTTCTCTTATCTTTCTTTTCCATTTAACCAGACTGAGCCACAGCAACGCGTGGCCGGGTACAGCTAGTATTAAATAATTATAAAAAAGAGAGTGGGGGATAAAGGTCGCATTTACGTGCAAGTATTTTTCAAGGCAGCAGATATAGATAAAGAAGTTATGTCACTGACTGAAAAAGAGGGATTAAAATAAATGACAAAGTCGTCTAAGAATACACGTCACGATGACGTCTTTTTTGTCCTATTTTTTCTGATTTCCGGAACGTAGGATTTTGTACATTTCACATTCCGCAGGTCTAGTATAGTCATTGCGTTATTCTGCTATGCAGATAGCCCGTTGAGCCTTCTTCATAAGTTACATATACGTTGTCTTTTTACTATTTGCTGCGTGCACGTTCATTTTTTACTACACTGAAGAAATCTGCTGGGGGTATCGGAAAAAGTTAGTTTTTTCTGTTTCTAATAATGTTCATTTGCGCTGTTTCATCTTATTACTTGAAATGATTTGGAATAGTCATCGGTGTAAAGTGGTTTGTTTGGCTTTTGTCACGGCAGTTGTTAGTTTACACGTAATTATTTGAAGAAAAGGATTACCTTGTCTCAACATGTAAGCGGTGTATACCCATATGTATTCAAAGACAGCCAGCAAGCTAGAGTGAATGCCCTCTGAAGCTCGCAAGAACAGTATTCCCGAAGCACAAGCTATGACAATCAGACTGATACCTATGGCAGACCACACCTGAAAAGGAATGTTATAATTAGACGAATACATGTGTTCATACAGTTCATTCTAAAGTAAAAGATTAATTGTGTTGTAGCTTCTTATTATTCAGATTCACTTAATGAAAAGATGGCTGTTCACTTCGTTACGTTTAAAGGTTTTTTCTTATACTTAAAATTGGCTTTCGGTCAATAACTCGGTCCACAAGCCCAATCGACTGTCTTTAAATTTTGAGAAATGCCGTTAAAATTGGATTGTAAGGTTTCACACTCTCGCCAAAATATCGCCAAGCTGTTTTTTGAGCCAAGGGGTTGGCTCGTAAGATTATTCTTGCCGGTTTGCTAGAAAAGCGATTTAAAATCCCTGTGGATACTTCAATTTGTTATGCAAAAACGCCGAGTATTGCAGACGCTAATCTTCAAGTAAAACAAACTTACCACTGGCTATATAAATCTCGTAGCCCTAGTTGGCCCATGCTACGCTCCGGTAATACTGTTAATGTCGACCCCTTGAGAGAAGATCCCTGAGATGACCTTTAAGGTTGTTTCCATGGGAAAGTCGATTCTCGGAAGGGGGGGTTGAGGGTAATAATCCCCTCAAAATGGGGTGGACACGGGAAGTATTTATTCTCTTTAGGCTTTAAGAAAACGCATGTTTTGCTTTTTCATTTTAAGATTCATACCGTTTAGGCTCATCCAATCAACGTATTTTATGATTTTTAACTCTGCATCCTGCTACTTACCATTTCTAGATGTAATGGGAAAGAGTTTCAGAAATCCTCGATAATATTTAGAATTGTGTATGCTTTAATAAATAGTGGATCTCACAAAACTTTCTCATTATAGATGCAGAAAAAAAACTAGACTCACAACTAGTGGCTTCAATTCAAAGGTAATGTTTAAAAAATACGCTCAGCAAGGGGTTTTTTTAATTCTGAGATGTTTATTATAAATTTATATATATATATATATATATATATATATATACTAGCTGAAAACCCGCGCTTCGCTACGGAGTACATTCAAATTAAATACAACGGCCAATGTATGCAATTAATGCCAAAAAAATTAAATATATATATTTATAATAAATGCGACGATCAATGTGTACAATTAATGTAAAAAATGTATTTTATAAAAAAATCGTAAGGGATATTTATTTTTTTTAGATAATATCTAATCGTCTGCTGCATTAGAAAGAAAAAAAATATTTTTTTGTCTATTTAGTTGTTATGCACGTGACAATAAATTTATTTAAAATGGCAGAAAAAGAAATCACGTGATCAGCTATTAATAAATTAAATTCTAATAATTAATCTTTAAAAATTCACCAAAAATCAGGAAATGGAGGTAAAGGTTCGAAAAAGATTTCATTTTAAAGGAATTTTTATGATCTTTCTCGTGATATAAATTTTATAACCCTCAATGTATTATTTTAAATGCAAACGTAAAAAAAAGTTTAAAAAACAGCTTAAAAATTTAATTTAAAAAAATCTAAGAAGAATTTTTGAAAAATCTTTCTTAGTGCACCCCTACACTATTAGAAGAATCGCCATGCAAAATTTCAGTCCTTTAGGTCCAGCGGTTTGGTCTGTGCGTTGTATGTCAGTCAGTCAGTCAGTGAATGAATGAGTCAGTTACGGAACTGTTTTATATATATAGACTAGCTGAAAACCCGCACTTCGCTACGGAGTACATTCAAAGTAAAAACATCGGTGAATGTATGCAATTAATGCCAATATATATATAATAAATACGACGATCAATGTATATAATTGATGTAAAATATGTATATATTTATAAAAAAATCGTAAGGGATATTTTTATAGACAAAATAATGTAGAAGAAGATATTAAAATTAAATCTAATATAAAGAATACTAAAGAATATAGTACAGTTAATATAGTACAGTTTCTAGAACATTTCTTTTACTGTATTTTAATATTTTTTTGAATAATGTCCAATCGTCTGCCGCATTAGCAAGAAAAAAAAATTATTTTTTGTCTACTTAGTTTTTATGCACGTGACGATAAATTTATTTAAAGTACCAGAAAAAGAAGTCACGTGATCAGCATTTAATAAATTAAATTCTAAAAATTAATCTTTAAAAATTCACCAAAAATCAGGAAATGAAGGTAAAGATTCGAAAAAGATTTCATTTTAAAGGAATTTTTATGATCTTTCTCGTGATATAAATTTTATAACCCTCAAATTATTATTTTAAATGCAAACTTAAAAAAAGTAAAAAAAACAGCTTAAAAATTTAATTTAAAAAAATCTAAGAAGAATTTTTCAAAAATCTCTCTTAGTGCACCCCTACACTATAAGAAGAATCGCCATGCAAAATTTCAGCCCTTTAGGTCCAGCGGTTTGGTCTGTGCGTTGTATGTCAGTCAGTCAGTGAATGAATGAATGAATGAATGAATGAATGAGTCAGTTACGGAACTGTTTTATATATATAGATATATGTTTAAATTGGGTTTTTGTTTTATTGATGTGTGTAATATTTCGCATTTTTTTAATCTATGTTATTTATACTGTGTTTAATTTTTAAACTGATTTTGATAGTAGAATTTTTAAATAGATTTGCGAAAGAGTTTGTGCCAAGTGTCATTACAATGAAGTCTTTTCAACGATGTTTTTACAATGAAGTGAATGCGTGTTCTTGGTGTTTTCCTGTTCAAAACTAACTTAACAGTTTTACTCCCCTATATATTGAAAACCTGAATTTCGTAATAATATTTTGTTCCCATACTTTTTCTATGATGACAATAAAGTTTCTCAACGATGTGATGAGAACAGTAATGTTATGCCGGTAAATGAGCCTCGCGCTGCAGAGTCAGATTATTTTTTGCTGTCAATGAACCCAATAGTTTTACTAGAAGTATTCTCAATATTGATTTGACGGTAAGTAAAAAAATTGTAAATATTTTCTCCCATTTTTATTTTGAAAATGATTTTTGCTTAGTATAAAAATTGTATTTTATAAAAAAATTTCAGATTGAAAATCAAGTAATAGTTTGACTGTTTTGCTTTTTTTAGACTAATGATAATCCAGCTATTCTGTCAGATAACATTGGTGCTGGCTTTGATTTTCAACAAGAAATAGCAGTGGCTGAGTAAGCTTCCTCTTTCCTTTTTAGCAGTAATGTTACAATGCCGGTAAATGTACCTCACACCATAGAGTAACATGTTTACACTGTCAACAAACCTACTGGTTTCACTAAAAATATTCTCAACTAGCTGGGCTTCGCCCGGCTATGCTCGGGGTTCACCCAGCTACGCCCAAGCCATCAAAGGAAGAAGAAGAATGAATCAAGTGAATGAATGACTCAATCGTTGTTTACAACCCAAGGGGAGAATTTGCCGTTCATCGCGTTTGAAGAACCGGTAGAAAATTTGTGTTAAGTATCGTTCTTTAAAATTCAATTAAAAATCGAAATTTTAAGATAGAGACTTGAAATGAGGTTTATATGAATGAGAAAGCTTTCATCTTCCAGATGATGTAAATATTTTCTTTGTAAGATAAAAACTCGAAGAGCATCGACCGTAGATCCTCAAAAGTGTGTAAATTTATCGGAAAAGTGGATTTAATATTTTGATGAAAATATTAGTCTGTTTTAAATTATTTTTAAACAAATGAGGTCTTGTTTGAAGGAGAAATGTCTTAGACTGTAAAAAGATCAAAATTCTACGATAATTTTTTGCCGAGATATCGTAATCTGAAGTTAAAAAAACATAAAATATCCCACAAAACATAAAATAATTAATTTTCTGGAATAAAATTTAAAATTCGGCTTCGAGGTGCACTTTCCCATAGTGTGCACTACCCGTGTGCCAAATTTCATGGTTGTAAGTTTCATAGGCCGCACACACGCACACATTGAGGCGGTACACCCGGAGGTGTGTGACCGACAGACAGACCCGGACCTTGCTTTATTGATGTAGATACTCATCTGATGGTAGGTAAAAAATTATCAATATTATCTCTCACTTTTTATTTTAACACGATTTTGCTCAAAATAAAAATTGTATTTCACTGAAAAATTTAAGTGAAAATCACTCAATAGTAAGTTATGACAGCTACTGTTTTGTTTCTACAGATAGATGATCATCCAGCCATTCTGTTAGAAAACATTGATGCTGACTTCCATTTTCAACAAGAAGCAACAGTGGGTGAGTCAGCTTCCTCTTTCCTTTTAGGCAACATTCGTGAAGAGGTTGAAGAAGAGGAATGTTTTCCAGCTGCTTTGGAATTAGAATCAAAAGAAAATTGGGTTGACTCCCATTATTCTGACAAAGATCCTGATTTTCAACCATACGATGAAGACTCGGATTCCACATCTTCGGGATCGAAAGAGGACTGTGATCCCCATAATTCTCAGCATACCTCGGTGGTGATAATTGATGTTCCCAGTAATTCAGGTGAGATCGTGTCCTCTCGTGAGATTCCGGGAGGCAACAATGGTTTTGAAAGAGCCAGCACTGGACCACCACCATCACAACCACGGAGCAGTAAAAGGACACTGCGGCCCGAAACATGGAAATGTAACCAGAGGATACTTAAAGAAGTAGGGAAAGAATACACTACTAAGAAATCAAAAACGATAGCTGAAAAAAGATTGAAACCCCATGTTCACTATCCTGTAAGAAGAATTGCAGAAATAAAATGCAACTTGTGGTGTCGGCAACCTTTGTTGACACATGCCTCCACTCCTTCCTTGCTATTCTGTGAAATGGGCAGAAAGGTTAAACGGTGCGTGTGTGATGTAGACAACACATTCCGCGTGCGGGAGAAGTAATTGCCTCCATTCCTCAAGTGTTATTCGGAGAACAATATTGAAAAGGCAAACTGGCTGAGGGTGACATAAAGGAGTTCAGCTGTCTTGGCGGCAGATGATCTCCAAGGAAAGACTTGTTAATAATATTTTTCTGTTCCAGAGAATTGTACATTTTTCAGGCTAACAAAGACCCGATGAGGGGCCGATGCAACCTTTCAGCTCCAGTTACGGTTAGGTAAATTGGAAAAACATCATTAACAAGACCGTCCATCAAGAGGCGTGGTAGATGTCCAGTTGAAAGAGGACCCTCGTCCGACAAAAGAACCGACTTTGGGATGTCGTTTCAGCCGGGGGGAAAACAGCTGAAGGAGCGGTCAGGAGCGAGATGACGTCAGCGGTCTGGCGGATTGTCACGAGGAGCGCGGGGCTTTTAAAAAGGGATCTCCGACTCGCATCGAGAGAGAGACCAGGGACGACTTTCCGAGATTTGACTTGAGGCTCGGGAGCTGTGACTTAGCTATGAGCCTAGCGAGTTTGGTTTGCACGTGTAAGGTGCCCATTTACTAAGTGTTACTACTTGTAAATAATAATGTACATAGTTTAGTAGTCCAATAAAGGACTTTAATTTAACCTAGAATCTCTGGTATCTTGTGTCACAAAAATCATGACATTATTTTTACGAGGTGCTGTGGCCACATTACCACAACCTTTACAATTACACGTCACAATTACATCGTAATGACTTATACAGTATTAAATGCAAGCTGTAGAAATTTGAAGAAAAATTTCAACACCTACCGAAGGCTGCAAAACACTGAAATATAAAAATAAACCTCCTCCTTGTGTCTCTTTCCCCGATAACATTGTTAAGGCTCCATAGCTTATGGCATTCGTGTAGTCCGCTATTTCGAAGATATCGCTGTCCGGGAGAATGGGATTCATTATAAGATCAGCTTCCTGGAAGAAAAAATTTGAGAGTAGGTAAACCCTTGTACCTTGGGCCACCATGCTTTATTTAAATAATTATTATTTTACAGCATTTTTACTCATTGGAGTGAGTGACAACATTGTTTCAAATCATAACAGCAATTTTTAATGAAAGCAAGAAGAAGCTATAGTTAAATAGAAAAGAAAGTCTTGATTTGATGAACAAAACTAAATTTTTTTCACTTCAATTTGAAGTCTTATTTTGTGAAATTAAGTGCAAACTTATGTTTTAATGTATAGCAGATATTTCTTGTAATCATTAAAGGAAAAAATGATATAAAAACAAAGTTTAGTTTCTGCAGGTCTTTGGCTATGGAAGCCATTTTGCCAAAAACAACAACATCTTGTACCTAGGGCCATAATCTTGTCTTGTATCTAGGACCATGGCCTCTGGTAGAAAAGAGGTGGACGAAAACTTGGCAAGTGTAGAATTCTCACTGATACCCCCGAGAAAAATGAAAATCAAGCACAATTATTGAAAAAAGTAATTGATAAAAAAAAGTTACGAAATCTGTCTTTGAAACGGAAAATTTATGTGGGATCATTAAGAAGACAATGGGAAAAAACATACATTAGAAAGTGATGAAATAATAAACATTTCTTCCTTTAATACATTGCCTACAATTAACATTTCTTCCTTACGAAGATTTTAGAAGTTGTGCCTGAAAGAAATAATGGATACATTTTTTTTTTATTGTAAACAACAATTTCAGTGTTTGGAAATAACTGGCCCTAGGTACAATAGTGTGAGGGCCTGTTCACATAGGAGTCCGTTGCGTAGCGTTAAGGAAAAGATGACGTTGAGACGAAAACAAACCAATCATAGGCGTTAAAAATTTCATTGCTAATCGTTTGGAGGCGTATGATTGGTTTATTTTCGTCTCAACGTCATCTTTTCCTTAACGCAACGCAATGGACTCCTATGTGAACAGGCCCTTATTGTACCTAGGGCCATTTGTAATTTTTTTTAAATTTTCAATTTCATTTACAAGTTTTTTTTGTACACTTGATGTGATTTTTATTTAAAGAGAATAAAGCACGTAATGTATACAAACTATTTTTATTATTGTAAGTTAGTTATAAGTAAAGATACTGCCATTTGAAAATAGCCGGCCCTAGGTACAAGGATTTCCCCTACTTATATCACAAACGATCTGATCCATCACATCTGCTCTAAAGAAGTGACAGAGCATGGGTTTTAAACCGTGTTATAATATTTTTGCTGCAGTGACTGGAAGTTACTCAATTTATCACCTTTATATTCCCCAGTGTATATCTTTAGTTGGTAAAGTAACTGAGAATTCCCAGCTAGCACAACTTCCTTCGAATTTAAATAAGCTGTTTTGGGGGAAAAACTCTAAACCTTTTGATGTGTCGTTGTTTCTAGACATACATATCGGAATAAAATACCTTAATTTTCCTTTAAAGTTATTTCTTATAATTGCTTGTATAAGGTGTTTCTGCGTATTTATTACGTAACTTCAGAATCGAGTAACATATTTTACAGAGTTGGCCAAAAGTTCTTATTCTAATCTAAAGATCAATTATTCTTTTTCTGGACTTTTTGGGTTAACTCTATGTCGCGCCCTCTATAATAATATATACGCAAACTATTCACATGAGTTTCAGCACCCTCGAGGATCTGCAAATGTCCAGATTTGCCCCTTCCTCACTACGCCTTATGTGAGGATATTAGTCTTTTAAGGTCTGTAGAAAGCTGTCAGCCTACTTTTACTGTCTTTTCTCTTATAGCATCAATCACTTTTATGTATGTTTACTGGTCTACATGTTTAAACATGCCCCTTAGCTGATGGGCCGTAGTATGTGGTCTTTTCGTGATATATAATCTGTCTGTGGAAACATATAAGCCATCAAAATGTTCAACTCTGTTCCCCGCAAGAGATACATGCCTAACTCGTGTAAATCTTAAGATTTTACTCGAGTCATTTGAATAAGCAACTTGTTAGCGACTTCAGTTAATTTTTATACCAGAACTATGATTTTATTTGTTTGGAATATTTTTCAGTATCTGGAGAAATGAATAGGGAATTTCATAAAGATTTCAAGAAGTAGCCAGAGGAAAGCGATAAATAATTGGTACGACTAAAACAAGTTTTTACCTTTTGTTTAAAATATTAACCAATTTTACATTAATTCGGTCGGTTTTAAATTATACATAGTATACGTAACAAATAAAAAATTGTAGCAATCATTCGGATCAACTGATACTTACGTTTCTGTATAACATGCCCACCATTCCGGTGAAAGTAGTACCATTCCAAATGCCATATTCGTTGTTATACTGACGGACCCACGTAACGCTAAAAGTTAGACAAACAATATTTGAAACTGCGATGGCATTAATTTCATCGACCATTTAATTATAGTAAAGTTATAGACATCACGAAGCATCTGTTGCCTTTTTTTAATGATGCGTGGGGTATGTTTAAAATAACATGCTTTGAAAAAAATATAAGTTATATATAGACAGCATGAACTAGTACTGGACTATGCATCCATGTGAAGGCAAAGAAATATTTATCTTTAACTAGCTGAAGTACTCGACGTTGCCCGGTATTTTAAAAATGTTTGATTCACAAAATCAATTTAAAAACTAAACATAGTATAAATAACATAGTATAAAAAAAAGCATGCGAAATGTTATGTACTTCAATAAAATGAAAACCCAATATAAAAATATATAAATTTCTAATGAACTCCTCAGAATTCAGCTAGATCCAGCCTTTCATGATTGGAGGGGGAAAAAACTAAAATTACTGGTGTAGTAGCGGAATGGTGTAATTCCCCACGGTGTGTGGCCAATAACGAATCTATTGTAAAGGCTGCAGAGGCAGGGGTAAATAGAGACTTGTAAACCAGGAGGTAATAGAAGAATAGCTGTCGGTGTGGCCAGTGATAGCGATCTAAAGTCTATAAATATTGCAAGATGGATGGTCGTTATTTTATGGTCCAGCGTAAAACCTTCAGATGATAAGGGTCAAAGTGGTATTGCAAATGGAATTTATGGTGGGGAGGTACTTCGTAGACTATGAACAGGGGCAGTATGTATAATAAGGAACCAATTGGGGCAGGAACTACTGAGAGAAAAACAGCCCAGAAAGTTGGTAGAGGGCTGTGAATCCAGAGGGGTGAATCCAGAAAATGAAAAAGCGTGAAGCTCTGACATTTTCTCGATTTCCCTTTCAGTACTGTTGATTTTTATTAATTAAAAATTGACGGTAATTAATTTCGATTCCAAAAGTACTTAGCTGCCTCGGCTGTTTTCAGGGCCCGATTATGAACGCTGGGGGCCCCTGGGCAGATCTATTTGGGCCCCCCCCCCTTACAAACATTTATAAAAAATAAGAACTATCCATGGGCTATACATACTATTAGAAGTACTAGGTGCATACACCAAGGGGGTGTTGGGGCCCCCTAGCATCAGGGGGCCCTGGGCAAAGTCCCGATTTGCCCTTGTAATAAAAAGGTCCTGGCTGTTTTTAACGACGCCTGTATGTAAAATTTCCCGATCGTCGTTTCTAAACTGTGGATTTCTATTAAATTACACAC
This sequence comes from Dolomedes plantarius, assembly GCA_907164885.2. NCBI lineage: Eukaryota > Metazoa > Arthropoda > Arachnida > Araneae > Dolomedidae > Dolomedes > Dolomedes plantarius. The sequence continues at coordinate 35,051,475 of OU015497.1, forward strand.
AGACAGACAGTCAAACATTCATTTTTCTATATTAGATTAATGCTTATTCCACACCAGCGGCGACGGAGACGAAAATGATGTATCTTCGTTGTTGCGCATGCGTATTAAAGCAAATTTTCACTTCCCCCGGTTCGTGTACGTCTCTGGTCTCTGCGGTTTCAAGTTGGAGAAAGTTCAACTTTTGCCTCTGCGCCATGCTCGACAGCCAATCAGAATAGAAAGAAAGGATTATGCGCATGCGCAAATAAATTGCCTCTTCTCCGAGGTTCGCCGAGCTTTTAATAAACTAATAAGTTTGACGCGACATAGAACTTAATTCTGATTTATATTTAATTCGCATTTGATTCACATAACACAATTACATTACACACCATATATGGTGAAGCCGATATATACTGGGTACAGACGCACTGTTGGAAAACCCGTAACGTAGGGAATTTTTGTAAAAGATTTGCTGCGCAAGTGTGCCTGACGGGACTTTTTCTCCCTTCCCAGAATGCTTCACTTTTTATTGTTTTTTTTTCTCTTCGTGTTCTGTGTTCTACGTGAGTCTGTGAATAAAGTGTGTGTCTCTTTTGGATTATAGTTCCCTTGATCAGTGTAAAAGTTTATGTTTAATAAATTTATAGAAATAATCAACTGAGTAATTCCGGAACTACGACCAGAGAATTCGGGTATGTGGAAGTTTTATTAACGTACCTAGAATTCAGATATTAAAGTGTTAGAAATAAACACGTACGTTGCGCGGGAAAAATTCCTGTGTTGCTTCTTCCAAATTCCTGACAAGGTTTGCCAGGGAGAGTTCTGAGGGTTCGCCAACGATCGTCGGTGGGAATGCCAGGATAGTTAAATATCTTGCCATTGGTGAGTGCAGATGCTGAATATCACTGAAAATGTCTAAAAATACCTAATATTTTTTATTCTTATAATAGTTAGAAAAGCATCTTACTTCAGTTTCATCCACTGGACAAGTCCTCGAATGATTGGTGGCATTATACCGTCGATTACCTCTCGACCATTTTCTTCTTTGATGTCAACAAATGGCGGAAACTGGGTATAAAGCAAAAAGAGAGAAGTCAATTTTGCTATTTTTCTTTCTGCATAAGGAAGACGGCAGTGGCGTAGCGAAGGGGGGGCAAGGGGGTCTATCATGCCCCGGGCGCAAAACGGTCCTCAACGAATTCTATATATTATAATACTATATGTTTTTCGGGGGGAGGGGGGCGCCAAAAAGGTATCGTGCCCCGGGCGCCAGTTATGCTCGCTACGCCACTGGAAGACGGCGCCGTATTATACATTTTTTGACACATTAACTGTAGGGTAGGTGGGGGCAAAGGTTTGCAGTTTTGAGTTTTGGGTTTCTTACGGGCCTCCGTTAGATCCTATTGCCCCAAAAAGTCACTTGTATTGTAGTTGGGTATCCCCTCTACCTTCTATAAAATAATGAATTTTTTCCCGAAATATTTAGTCACCAAATTTTTAATTTTACCAAAAGACCTGTTTGCAAACCTTTGCCCCAATCGGTGGGGCAAAGGTTCGCACTGCAAACCTTTACCCCACTCGTTGGTTTCTTACTGGATAGGCATCGAAAATCACAAAAAGAGTTGTCTAAATAATTTTATTTCACATTTTGTAATCTTTTTAAAGGTGTTACATATATGGAAAATCACAAATTGAACAGGTTAATCTCAATAAATTTTTTCTTAAACTAAATAACTTCAAAATGAAATATCAACTATTAACACAGAAAGATGAATCTAACAAAGAAATTCACAAAATGAAAAGGGGTTAATCTCAATAATTTTTTTCTTAAGCTAAAGAACTTCCAATTAAAATATCAACTATTAACACTATCGTTATATCATATCTTGGGCTTTACTCATTCTTTTAAAACCCGTAAAAATTAAGCAAATTAAGGGGATGGGGGACATTAGAAAGCAATTTTTGAAATTTTTACCTCAGAGATATGAAATTGGGCATAAATATTCATTAAAGTAAAACTATTTCAAACACCTTATAAAATTTTATAAATATTTAAAATTTTATTTTTTATATTTAAAAAATTGAAATTTTTATTATGTTTTTTAAAATGCTCCTTGCGATCCAATTTTTAACCTTATCCTTAATTTTGCATTTAGATTGCTTATACATTTTGATCAGGGTTATGTTTTGATTTGTGCTTTCATTGAATAATTAATTTTTAGGAAATATTTTTATGCTTGTACTCTGAATTCTCGTGAAAGTTTTGTACTTTTCCACGCTTAAGATAAACTTTGATAATCTGAATGATGTCTAAACCTGAAATGGATACATAACTTTATTTTAATGTATAAGAGGAGTCTTTGTAATAAATTTTATAAAATTTCGTCAAAAATTGTGAGGCAAGGAGCCTTTCAAAGACTTGCAAATCTGGAAATTACTCATTTAGAGTTTTTTTCCCTAACCAGACCTTCGAAGCTTATAATGTCCTGTAACAACATTTAATTCCTTTATCTTGTAAAATAGGTCTTTGTTCAGAGCTATTTTATTTTTGTGTTGTACTAATTTATTTTATTTTTATGGATTTTCAAGCATTATGGATTTTCAAGCATTTTACAAAAAATTTTCTGATTTAAAAACAGGCAGTTTTTATCAAAAACCATAATTTTTTTTCAAATTACAAAAATGTGAATTCCCATTAATAATAAAAGACGTTGTTAATAAGGATTCCTAATGAAAAGAGGACATGAAACAAATGTTAATAGTTAGAGCTGCAAAGGTTTGCAGATGGGGCAAAGGTTTGCACTGCGAACCTTTACCCCATTTCGTGCTGGTTCTGTTTCTGCAGAATGGACGCCACTGTATTTGAGTTAACCCAAAACTTAAGGTAGGATTTGAAATGTTATTTACCACCCTAACATGCGAAAATAAGCCCAAAACAGTTCGTGAGTTTGAGTGATGCTCAAAATTACTCAAAAGTTGCAAAAAATTACATTAAAAGAGACGAAAATAAACTTACCTCATTTTCTCTGCAAAAGGGGGTCTTAACTCCAACATTTTTTACGAGGCAACTGACTGGAAGTAGAGGAATGCATTGCCTACCCTATTCTTCCTAAAACTCTTCCCGGTCATTTTAAAATGTATGTGCGAACCTTTGCCCCATGCGAACCTTTGCCCCCACCTACCCTATGTTACAAAGTAATATCGCCTAATAACATGTACCTTAATTTCTTGCCTGTATTCCGAAGAGTAAGCGTTAAAATCATTAATATTAATGCATATTTAATTTTCTTACTAAGTCTTTTGGTATAAGACGAATAGTCTTGTATGCCTGAAGAATTTGGAATGTGAAAAGACGAAACGTCAAATTTCATACTATTACCTTTAAATTTCTATACTAGATATTAATGTAATTTAGTACTCTAAAATAAGATTATTACAAGCTTATAAAGATTGAACTCCTTACAGTATATTACTATTGTTTTACACCATTGAGGCAATTCAGCTTTGAGTAATAGCTGTTGTCTCTAAACAGATTTTTATGTATTTTAATAAACTAAATTTCAAGAATGAAATTTTATCTGTAACACTTTATGCTACTAAATTTCACTAAGATTACTATATATTTGTATGAAACCGATAGACTTTTTTACCCATATTTTCGTAACCCTTTACAATGAAAGGTTTGGCAAAAATCGGAATTCATGATTTGTTGAAGGAAAAACGATTTTCACGATTTATGGAAACTGAAGAATATCCTTCTTCAGTTTCCATAAATCGTAAATGATGTAGTTTGCAACGACGTTTTATTCGTAGACTGTCTATGCAGGTAATTTAACTTATTTTGTTTTTTATGAAAGTCCATCAAAATATTGCCCTTTAATTCGAAAAACGGAAATTTTAAATATCGTCCAATCGGCAAAATTTTATATCGATATAGCCAATATTACAAAATGCTTTCCTCACTATTATTGTATAAAATCAATGATACATTAATTGACAAAAACATTCTCAAGCGTCGTGATGTAATAGATCAATTGTGACTGGGAAGTAGCCATCAAAATAAAATTAATTGTGGTGATCATTATTTTTGAGGACTACATCTTAAGCTCTCAAATACCCAAGTTTACGCCAAAAGGGACTACGGACAATGAAAGAACTGAGCACTGGTGAAACTTACAGAGGTTAGGTACATTTTCTCACCTTCTTACAAATATCACTTTCTTGAAATTTAAACCAATCTATATGTATAAAACAGTTCCGTAACTGACTCACTGACTGACATACAGCGCACAGACCAAACCGCTGGACCTAAAGGGCTGAAATTTTGCATGGCGATTCTTCTTATAGTGTAGGGGTGCACTAAGAGAGATTTTTGAAAAATTCTTCTTAGATTTTTTTAAATTAAATTTTTAAGCTGTTTTAGTAACTTTTTTTAAGTTTGCATTCAAAATAATAATTTGAGGGTTATAAAATTTATATCACGAGAAAGATCATAAAAATTCCTTTAAAATGAAATCTTTTTCGAATCTTTACCTCCATTTTCTGATTTTTGGTGAATTTTTAAAGATTAATTTTTAGAATTTAATTTATTAAATGCTGATCACGTGATTTCTTTTTCTGGTACTTTAAATAAATTTATCGTCACGTGCATAACAACTAAATAGACAAAAAAATATTTTTTTTCTTGCTAATACGGCAGACGATTGGACATTATTTTGTCTATAAAAATATCCCTTACGATTTTTTTATAAATATATATTTCTTTTCTACATCAATTGTATATATTGATCGTCGTATTTATTATAAATATATATATGTATATATATATATATATATTTTGGCATTAATTGCATACATTGACCGTTGTATTTAATTTGAATGTACCCCGTAGCGAAGTGCAGGTTTTCAGCTAGTAATCTATACTTATATATAAAGAGAGAGCGGATTTTGTACGTGGAGGGTAATCTCCAGAACCACTGCACCTATTTGAAAAATTCTTTCACTGTTTGAAAGGTACATTATTCCAGATGGACATAGGCTATATATTATGTATATCGGATCAGTAGAAATAAAGTTAGGGGGGATACTCTAGATTTGTGTGCACGGCCGCCATCTTGGATTTTTCCGCCAGGGTTTGGCGCATTTCGCATGGCGATAATTATTGCGTTCTGGTAAAAATAACCCAATGTCAAATTCTCTAATTTTAAGATCAAACTGTTATTTCTGATGTGATCTTTTAATTACAGTATAATAATTTTAGGTCAGATCTTGGCCTTGACCTGGAAATGTGAGTCAAATTGACTATACTCAAAAGAGTAAATTATTTTTAAAACTAAGAGTCTTTTTGTTGAAAATTTTTGAATCCATTATCAGTTTTTCGTTAACTTATTAAAGTTAAGTTGCTTTTAATTTTGTTTATCGATTGTCAATTAGTATACTATAATGATACACCATTTCATTTATTTGAAGTAAAAATTATCTGCCATCATTTTTTCGTAAAATGTAAAATACAGTATACATTTTAAATACAATATATTTTAAAATATTTTATAATTCCAAGTTGTAGTGGATTACAAATAAATTTAAATAACTGAAGTTCAACTTCTCTCTCCCCAGGAACCTAAGTTAAAAAGTTAGTTAAGGTTAAGTTATTGGTTTAGGAAAAGGGTTTTTTTTCTTATTTCCAACACAGCACGATAAATGGTCAAATAATCCTTGTCCCGATTTTATTGTATGCACCAAATATTTGGTTAAGGTCAAATCTGAAGTAAAATTTCATTACCACAATGCCCTTAACCCCCCCCCCCAAAAAAAAAAAGAATAAAAGAGGATCTGGTTACTCACCATAAATTTATGGGTTCATAATTATTTTACATTTTTCAAAGCTGAATTTTAGATAATTTTTAAATTGCAAGTTATTTAGGTGGTACGAAAATGCTGTATTTTTTTTCTAATTAACAATATATTGGCATAATATTTTGGTGATTCATTGCTATTAGTCAAAGAGTTAGGGCAAACTGAATAGATCGCATTGAAATTTTATCTGTAAGTAAAATTCATTTGACCAAATTTTTCATATGGATCATAATTTGAAAAGGTAGCTTTTAATTAAAAATGACAAAAAAAAATCTTAGTCCAACGATTAAATGATTTTTCAAAAATATTTCTAAGTTTCACAATTTAAAAAGGTTGTTTTTATTAAAAAAACTAAAAGAAAAACCCAAAATTTCCAATATTTGAGAATGATTTTTTCAAAAAAGTGGTTTTTATCAAAAACACAAAAATAAATCTAAGTCCAACGTTTAAATGATTTTTCAAAAATTTTTCTAAGTATCATAATTTAAACAGGTGGTTTTTATTAAAAAAGCTAAAAAAATTCAAAGTCCAGCGTTCTGAAAACACCGCTTAAAACACATTGGCGAGAAATTTTCCACTCCTCAAAACACGGTAAAATCGCCAAGTTGGCGCAAAAAAATCCAAGATGGCGGCCGTGCACACAATTATTAAGTAACGTAATATTAATTTGAATATTATTTTAGGTGCTTAAAATAATTAAAAAAACATTGTTTACTTAAAATCCTTTTTTTATTTTTTTATTTTTATTTCATCTCTTACTCTAATTTTGAGATACCAATGTGTATCTATACTTCTATAATCTATACTTATATATAAAGAGAGAGAGCGATTTTGTACGTGGAGGGTAATCTCCGGAACCACTGCACTTATTTGAAAAATTCTTTCACTGTTTGAAAGGTACATTATTCCAGATGGACATAGGCTATATATTATGTATATCTGATCAGTAGAAATAAAGTTAGGGGCTTAATCCTAACAATCTCCATAGTTACCGCTACTGTCCTCTACCGCTTTTTGTACCAAACACTTCAACGATCTTTGGCGTGGTGCTATCGCGGTGGGCTTCTGTTCTGACGTTAGCGGTTCGAAACTAGCCGTTCTCCGGCACGCTCTTTTCTTTTAAATATTAACGTTAAAATTTAACTAACGTAATATTGATTTGAATATTATTTTAAGAATATAATTTTAAAAAAAATTGAATATTTTAAAAAAAACATTCTTTACTTAAAATTCTTTTTTTATTTTTGTATTTTTATTTCATCTCTTAACATCTTTCTATTAATTTGAATACTATTTTAGGTGCTTAAAATAATTAAAAAAAGCATTCTTTTCTTAAAATCCTTTTTTTATTTTTGAATAAAACTACGGTCTCAAGCACACCTCTTTCTTTTAAAGAATTAACTTTAATAACTAACGTAATATTAATTTGAATACTATTTTAGGTGCTTAAAATAATTTTAAAAAACATTCTTTACTTAAAATCCTTTTTTTATTTTTGTACTAGCGGCCCGTCCCGACTTTGTCCGGGTTGAACAATTATCTATCTTAAGTAGATATTAGGCAGGTATAACTTATTTTAAAACTTCTTGGTGTACCACATTTTTCGTTTTTCTGAGGTTTTAAAATAAATTGATTCTCCGTATTTCCTGACCTGGAGAGTTCAACATATAATTGTCCATGAGTAAAGCAAAATATTGTCCATGATATCGCAAAATAAATTCACTCCTATCGTTTTAAACGAATTTGTTGTTGTACATATCACTTATTCATGTCTCATTTGGCAACAAATATCAATGTCTCTTTATAATATTAGTATAGATGTATCGTTTTATAATCTGACATAATTTTCAACAAAGTTTTCATTCACTTTTTAATTTTCACGTGAAAATACTTTTGTTGTTAGAGAGGAAATATTATTTTCGCTGTCTTAGAATTGGCAACAATAGTTAAAAAGATCATCTCGGAATATGAAATAAATGTTTACAAGTTAGTTCGTTTCAAACGTATTTGTTGTTGTACATTTTACTTACTCATGTAACATTTGGCGTTAATTTAGATATTCATTTTTCAAATTTGATTGATCAATACTTTGGTTAGATATATTAAAAATAGATAATCTAGACTGCATTTGAAAGTTGTTTTTTTTTGTAAATATTTAGTGATGGATACATACCTAGGTACATACCAACATTTCTGAAAATAATACAGGCATGGAGGTCGGAAATCTTCCTCGAAACGAAATCCACCATGCCTAAAAGAAAATCTAAACTTTCTAGAAATACCTCAAATGCTAGGTCTGAAAAAAAGAGACGTCAAATAACAAGATCCCAAAGATCCTAAGATCCCAAGATCCCAAGAACCCAACAGCAAAATGTTCAGGTTGTACATGAAATTCGATCTGCTTTCCAATACAATCCAGATAATAACTACAGTGAACACAAAGATATCCAAATTGGAAACATGAACAAAGTTTGTAATAAATGCAAAGCCAAGAAATGGAAGGACGAAGCTCAAGGACTTTGTTGCGCTGCGGGAAAAGTACATTTAATAGATATTCCTGAGCCGCCGCAACTAATCAAAGATCTCATAATGGGAAATCATCCACTTTCGTCACATTTCTTAAATAATACAAGACGTTACAATACCATTTTTCAAATGACTTCCTTCGGGGCGAATGAAGTCATGGAAGGTAATTTTATGCCCACCTTTAAAGTTCGTGGACAAATTTACCACTTAATTGGCAGTCTACTTCCACCCGAAGGCAATAATGCACAATTCTTACAAATATATTTCCTGTCTGAACAAAATCAAGTGAACGCACGATCACGCATGGTACCTAATTTAAACACAGAGCTTATAGCACAGCTTCAGCAAACTTTACACGAAAATAACAGTTACATTCAATCCATTAAGTACAACTTGGAAAAGAATATAGATTCAAAAGAATTACTACTAATTATCCACGCAGATCGTCGTCCAGCTAATACACATAGAGGGAGGTATAATGCTCCTACCAGTGATGAAGTTGCTGTTCTTTTAGTGAACGAAGACAAAGGACCAAGAGACATAATTTTACAGGGTCGGGATGGACAATTACGTAGGGTTTCAGAATTGCATAGATCCTATGACCCTTTACAATACCCCCTTCTTTTCCCAAGAGGTGAAGATGGCTATTGTCTGAATATACCACAAGAAAATTCTGCACGTAATAAGACTGTCACATGCATGCAGTTTTATGCGTATATGCTTATGATTGGAGCAGACAGCTTGAATACGTTACATCATTTCAGAAATCTATTTAACCAATATATTGTTGATATGATATCTAAGATAATTACTGAACGACTTGATTTTATCCGCAGGAATCAAACAAAACTTAGAGCTGAAAACTACAACCATCTAAGAGATGCTGTAAATCAAGATCAGAACGTGAAAGCACAAAATATTGGTCAACACATAATATTACCCTCAACATTCACAGGTTCTCCCAGGTACATGCACGAAAAGACGCAAAATGCAATGTCATACGTCCGAAACTTTGGCAGACCTGATTTGTTTATAACGTTCACGTGTAATCCCGAATGGCTTGAAATTAAAAGGGAATTATTCCCCGGACAAAGATCCTGCGATAGGCATGACATTCTGGCACGTGTGTTTAATTTAAAGGTAAAAAAACTTATGACACTTTTAATGAAAAATGCCATTTTCGGTACCACAAAAGCTTACGTATTTAGCATTGAATGGCAGAAGAGAGGATTACCTCACGTACATATTTTGTTATGGCTTGAAACCAAAATAAAATCTGACGAGGTTGATAACATAATATCAGCCGAGCTTCCAGATCCCCAACGGGATCCCTTATTATTTGATATTGTGGTTAAAAACATGATCCATGGCCCATGTGGGGAATGTAACATAAATTCTCCTTGCATGACCAATGGAATCTGCAGTAAGAAATACCCACGGAAACTTATAGCTGAGACGGAAACAGGGGTGAACGGATATCCAGTTTATCGTCGAAGAAGCCCTGAAGATGGCGGCAATACTGTGACAATGACAGTTAGAGGAGAGGAGGTCACTGTTAATAATAAATGGGTTGTTCCATATTCTTCTGTACTGTGCAGAAGCTTTAATGCCCACATCAATGTTGAATACTGTCAATCAGTTCAAGCGATTAAATATATCTGCAAATATATCAACAAAGGATCCGATCAGGCCACTGTCTCTGTTGAAAACAAACAAAATGAGATCGAAACATATTTAAATGGCCGTTATATTAGCACATCGAAAGCGCTTTGGAGAATTCTCGAGTTTCACATTCATAAGAGGCATCCAACAGTAACCCATTTAGCGGTGCACCTAGAAAATGGCCAGAGAGTGTATTTTACAGAAAACAATCTCCAACAAAGAATTGAAAGCCCTCCTGCAACAACACTTACGGCGTTCTATGATTTATGTAGCACAGACGATTTCGCGAAGACTTTGTTATACCACGAAGTTCCTCAGTACTACACATGGGCAAATAACAAGTTTTCGCGAAGAAAACGAGGTCGAAGGGCATCCCGGAATTAGGAAAGACTCTGCTCTTTGTAGAATGTACAGTATTCATCCTAGCCAATCTGAATGCTTTCATTTAAGGATTCTTTTACAACATATTCGCGGTCCAACATCTTTCCAAAGTCTTTTGTCAGTTAATGGACAGGTCATGCCAACCTATCAAGCAGCCTGTAAAGAACTCTGTCTTATTGAGGACGACGAACATTGGAAGTATACCTTAGCTGATGCTGTACTTTCGGATTCGGCTCCTAAACTGAGATAATTGTTTGTGACAATTTTGTTATTTTGTCAACCTTCAGATCCCATTGCTTTATGACAAACATTTAAAAAAGATCTCTGTGAAGACATATTGCATCGAGAGCGCCAGCAGAATAATGATGACTGTATGCCATTATCAAATGATATCATAAACCAAGGTCTCATTCAAATAGAAGACAAAATTTATCTATTAAGCGAAAAGTCATTGGGAGACTTTGGCCTGCCGTCACCACAGAGAATCAACAAAAGCAATTCTGTAAGGACAACATTGGTACATGATTGCAACCAACTGAGTGAGTACGTTTCTAATCACGTACCAAATTTAGTACCCGATCAGCGACTCGCCTTTGACGCCATAGTGAATAGCGTTGAAAACAATGAAGGCAAATTATTGTTTATCGATGCACCCGGTGGAACCGGAAAAACTTACTTGATAAATTTATTACTGGCCAAAATTCGATCAACAGGAAGACTGGCTCTTGCGGTGGCTTCTTCTGGAATTGCCTCGACTTTACTTAGTGGTGGAAAAACTGCCCATTCAACATTTAAACTGCCTATGAATGTCTCCCTACAGAAAGAATCCGTATGTTCCATAAGAAAAAATGGGCCGTTGGGTCAACTTCTTCAACAGGTCTGTCTCATAATGTGGGACGAATGTACGATGAGTCACCGCTTACATATAGAAGCCGTAAACAGAACTCTAAAAGACCTAAGAAGTTCAGACAAAATTATGGGAGGCGTCACCTTCGTATTTGCCGGTGACTTTCGTTAAACTCTTCCTGTGGTGCCTAGAGGAACGCGTGCAGATATACTTAAATCCTGCTTAAAGTCGTCTCCTTTATGGATCTCTGTACAATCAATCACCTTAAGAACAAACATGAGAGCCCACTTAGGAGGTGGTGATAGGCATTTCTCGAGTCTTCTATTACAAGTAGGTGACTGGAAAATACCTGAACAAGATGGCCTTATCAAAATAGATGAGTTAGGAAAGTCTGTCTCAAATCTAAATGATTTGATCTTAAATGTGTACCCAGAAATTGAGAATCTTTGTCAAAAAGATTACACGTGGATGTGCGAGAGGGAGATAGTTTCACCAAGAAATTCTTCTGTTGATCATATCAATGAACAAATATGAATAAGAATACCAGGTGATAAAAAATATATAAATCCATTGATACCGTATTAGATACAGAGGACGCTGTACATTATCCACAGGAATTCCTTAATTCCCTTAACCCTTCAGGACTCCCCCCTCATACACTAAATATTAAAGTCGGTATTCCAATAATTTTATTGCGAAACCTAAATCCACCTAATCTGTGCAATGGAACTAGACTCCGAGTAAAATCGCTACGAAATAATGTGATTGAAAGTATTATTCTTACAGGACCAGCGGCAGGTCAGTTGGCTCATATTCCCCGCATTCCCATGATCCCTACAGATTTACCTTTCCAATTTAAGCGATTACAGTTTCCAATAAAAATTTCTTTTGCCATCACCATCAACAAATCCCAAGGTCAAACATACAAATATATTGGACTTGAATTACGGGAAGATTGCTTTAGTCATGGACAATTATATGTTGGTCTCTCTAGGTCAGGAAATGCGGAGAATCAATTTATTTTGAAACCTCAGAAAAACGAAACAAAAAATGTGGTATACCATGAAGTTTTAAAATAAATTATACCTACCTAATGAAACATGATTAAAGGCTGATAAGGAAAAATATCCCTACTGGGGAATCCTCGCCTTGCAAATATCGCAAAAGGAGGATAAGGCGCCTTTGCTGTACGCCTAGCGTGGTGTGGAAATCAGCAATTTATTAATTTAAAAATAATATATAAATTAGTATATAACGAAACAAAAAATGTGGTATACCATGAAGTTTTAAAATAAATTATACCTACCTAATATCTAATTAAGATAGATAATTGTTCAACCCGGACAATGTCGGAACGGGCCGCTAGTAATAATATAAAAAAAATCACAAACTGTAAACAAAGATACCACAATTTTCCTACAGGAGGACATACAAGTAGCAGCGGCTTCGTGAAAGCAACGCAATATATTCACAGATCCTGCCAAGCATCATTCAAAGTCAATTGTTAAAGCCTTAAAATTTCACAGCTCGAACCTACTGGATGGAAATGTGCCGATGCATTTCGGCACTTGCACTGTCTATAGTGACTAATATGAGTTATTCTAAAAACTTAACAATCATAGACTTGTCCATGCATTTGCCCATCCATGCATTTTATAATATAGTACTTTCAAAGCGGAGGAATTCATTAATGAGAAACGAAGAGAAAATCAACTCACATTTGAATAGGCAATTCGGACGCTGGTGATTTCGTCATCTGCATCCATCAACTCGAATCTCTCCAGTTGGGACTCGCTTCCGTTTGGGTTACGAAGAACCTATCGCATGAAGTAAAAATGTGAAAGCCGGTAAACTGACAACGAATTCGAACGTTGTAAATTACGGGGATAGAAAATGTTATGTGTTTGTTTTAGTTGTTTCGCTGCCCATTTACATTTCTATATACAACGACATTTGCTAAATAATTCAATACAAATAGTATCGACAATTTCAGAAATAATGAAGCACACCGAGTCTTTAATAGAATTTCGAAATTCAATACCTACTCCTTTTAGCTCATTTGTAAAGCAATAGAATTTCCATTCTCGCAAACAAGCGGTTAAATGATAGTTAAATATGCATATATGTCATTACGGAAAAAAAGTTTCACTGCAATAGTTTTCATATTGTTGGGTAAAAAGATTTTTTTTGTGAGAGAATTTTTAATTTTGGAAGCAGGATCATTTAACCATGCCACTGAAAGTAATAACGGTTAATGTTATCTGTATTCTTTTTTTTCTGTGAACCCGCTAGGGTACTTACGTATTAACGCCACCGCAGCTACAGATTTGGCGGTTTTTAAGTGCCGCCAATCTACACCTAAAATTTTTGCGACAAATCATAAAATAATATATATATATATATATATATATATAATATATATATATATATATATATATATATATATATATATATATATATATATATATATATATATATACTGCTGGCCACCCAAATTGCAACACCAAGAAAGACAAGAGATATCACAACAAAATTTATTTTGTAGATAACATGTTGACCAAGTATCAAATGATTAAATTTATAGACTTCTGTGAAGTGTAGTTCCTGCCAAAATCAGTAGCCAGAGTAGCAGCCATTGTTGGAGATCACCGCTGCCACACGCCTCGGCATTGATTCAAAGAGACTTTGGATGAATTCTTGGGGTACAGCAGACCAAGCAGCTTCCACACGTTGCCAAAGTTGATCTGCTGTGGCAGCAGGGGATGGAATCTGGGTCAATCGTGGAGCAACCATGGACCAAATGTTTTCTATCGACGAAAGATCCGGAGAGCGAGGCGGCCAGGGAAGCAATTCAATCTGGCGATTGACGAAGAACCGTTGGACAATGCGTGCCACGTGTGGTCGCGCATTATCCTGTTGAAATATGGCTGTGGGCAAGCCCTGAAGGCAAGGAAGGACAACTGGCTCCAACACCTCGGAGATGTAGCGCTGGCTGCTTAAAGTACCGGCAATGCGTACTAGAGGTGTGCGAGAGTGATAAACAATACCGCCCCATACCATAATACCCGGTGCAGGACCAGTGTGGCGGTGCATAACGCAGCTGTTCAGCATCCTCTCTTCACGGTGTCTCCAGACTCGAATGCGACCATCGTGGTGTTGCAGACAGAAGCGTGACTCGTCAGTAAAGACAATTTCATTCCATTCTGCCGTCCACATCCTCCTGTCATCGCACCATTGGCGGCGGAGACGTCTGTGGTTCTGCGTCAAGGGTAGACAAAGCAATGGCCGTCTTGCGGACAGACCACTCTGCTGTAAACGGCGTCCAATGGTACGCGCAGACACTGGATGATGCGTTACAGACTGCATGTACTGTGCTATGGTTCGTGATGTGACTGAGCGATCCGTCACTGCCATGCGCACAATTTGCCTGTCATCACGTGAAGTGGTGCGCTGAGGTGGATGCGATCGAACACGCCGGTCCGTCGTACCCTCCTGCATCCAACGATCACACATCCGCATTACAGTTGTTTGGTTTCGTCCAACACGACTACCGATTTCCCTGAAAGATAATCCACAATCTCGGTAGGCCACTATCCTTCCTCTGTCGAACTCAGATACTTGATCAAAAGATGATCGCTGTTTTCGACGAGGCATAATTGATCGTTTTTTTTTTTAAAAAACCACAAGAAAAACGCACTTGCCGAACTTGAAATCGTCGAAATCTCGAAGCCTTAAATAGCGCTTTGAAGTGGCGCCACAGGAGCGCGTGATGTTCGTCTGCGCTGAAATTCTAATCATTTGCATATCTCACCTCCGCTAATGCATGTTGTAAATTTCATGTTATTTGCATGTTTCCTTCAGGGTGTTGCATTTACAGTGGCCAGCAGTGTATATATATATATATATATATATATATATATATATATATATATATATATATATATATATATATATATATATGTATGTATATATTATTTATTATATATATATATATATATATATATTGGCGCATTAGCGGAACTTCAGCTGCGGTGGCGTTAATACGTAAGTACCCATACAAGAATCTCCTGTTACTTTTTTTATATGGCAATAGAATTTTCATTCACGCAAACAAAATAGTATGAAAGTAAAAAGGACGTAATTGGAGTTTATGAGTGGAGTTCCTAGGTCTTGGCGACTTATCTCCTGTAGCAAGGTAGTTATTTAAAGGTACAAATACTCAGTAATTAAAATTATAAAGTTAAGAAAAAAATTAATTAAAAATTAAGAACAAGAATTAAATAATTGAGAGATAAAATAATTTTTGAAAATATTTCAAGTAGTCTCATCTAACGAAACTACCGCGGGTTATTAACCTAGGATTACTTATCGTTTGCTTACCTCTTTTCTTTTTCCTTTTACTCGCATTTTGGTACTTTTCTGTTTAACTGTTTACTGCTACTGTGTCTGGCGCGCTGCCAAAATTATAACTCGCGACGCAGGACAATTTTTTTTTCTTTATTAAGGAACGTAATCAATCCTATGTTAAAATTAAAGATTAAGGAAAAATAAAATGTGAAAAAATAATTTATAAAGGTATTAAAATTTTAAGATTAGAGAATTGGCCCTTAGCAGAATTCACGATGTTAAAAATAAAAACGTACTCAAGGAAAAAAATGCTTTAAATTAAAAAAAAAAAAGTTCGTATTGAGATAATTGTAAAGTCCCATGGGGAAGCTAAAAATAGCGAGAGGGGAAATTTGGAGAAAATGGTCGACACCTTCGGGGAACGAACCCGCGACAAACGTTTCATCACCGAGGCCAGAACGGTGGCATTGTGCTACGGGAGGTCAAAAATAAAATCGCAAAATACAATAAGCAAGGTGGAAAACAATTTTACGTTTCGAGTATTACTGTTAAGTTAGGTACTTCCTTTTTATAGCGACCTTGGCGAGAATGGGGAATTGGCGTGTTTCCGCCTTGGCGAGAAACAAAAGGTTACGATACACTTAAGCAATTCATTCAATATATGTATCACACAATTTATTTAATATATACATACGGGAGCAATTTAATATAAATTTGTATGTATTATTTTATTTAATACAGTTTTGAATGCAATTTATTTAAAATAAACAACATATATAAACATACCCGAGAATTCATTTTTAACAGGCACTTTCTTATGGCCACAGTTCATCAATGGCTGGTAATACTGCGTCAAACACATTATCATAGCCGACGTGATACCTGAACACGAATCCTGCTGGGTAAGACTCCGGGTTATGTGAAGCCGTACCATTTTCTTTGCATTCAATGGCCATTTTCCCAAATTCTTTCAGAGGGTAAAATACATTTCTTTTAGAAAAAAGCTACATATCTTTTACTGTCGATGACACATTGAAAATAGTAAGCACATTAAATATTCAACAACGAAAGACAGTTATCTTTTAAAAGAGAAAATTCTCATTAGCTGAATAAAAGTAAATAACGTGCACGCATGCAATTCGGTAACGATTCCTTTCTCGCCGCTATAGAAAGGACGCTATAGAAAAGAAGCTATAAAAAGCCGCTATAAAAAGGAAGTACCATTAAATATGTATATATGTCATTACAGGGGAAAAAAAGTTTAAATGCAATATTCAGATTGTTTTGTAAAAAATATTTGTGCGTGAGAGAATTTTTTATTTTCGAAACTGAATCATTTAAACACGTTACTGAAAGTAAATATATAGTACTTTATTTCTTTTGATCTTTATTTCTTTTTCCTGTGAACATACTAAAATCTCTATAGAATGCAAGGACTTCTTGAAAATTCGAATTATTGAGTAAAAATGTTTTTCATATACAGTGGAATCTCGATCGATCGTTTTCGGATCCATCGTTTTTCCGTATGTGTCGTTCATTTTATCCAGTCCCAACGATCATATTGCTTTGCTATGTTTCCGCATCTATCGTTTTCCCTCATTTATCGTTCATTTCAATCGGTCCCTTGAAAAACGATAGATCGAGATTCCACTGTATCTGGAATTCTCCTTATTACATCATTTAATTTTTTGTGCAGTTAGGCAGTTAAAATATTTAGAGCATAAATGTGATTACTGGTATATTTAAACTATTTCTTTCATATAAATCCCTAGCTGGATACAAATCGGGACGGAAAACGTTACTACTGTCAATTATGTAATTTGGTTAATTTAATTTAACTCTAGAATAAAGAGCTGTCATTCCTCAGAGGAGTTCACCCTATAATTTAAGGGCAGTGATACCAGCACGTTAAATATGGGTTTTATTGGGGAGTGGGGCATTTAAACCCCTATTTTAACACCTTTAAAGGTTAATTTGTTTAAGTGCCTGAGGCATAAGAGAAACCACAAGGCAAAATTTCAGCTTCGTAGGCCTTCTGGTTACATAGTAGATAAAGTGATTAGTCAGTCAGTGTTTTATTTTGAGGGTTTCAGCTCTTTAAACATCATAATTTGTTTTTAAGAAGCTTTCTTAGTGAGCACCTAGGGCCTAATAGGAACCACTATTAAAAATTTCAGCTTCCTAAACCTTATGGTTCCAGAGATACAATTTTTTGGGGAGGAGGAGAGCCCGTTTCATAGAAATATAATAGGACATACCCTGGAATAGATGGAACCCTGGAATATATACCCTGAAATAGATGTTTATCCCCTATACAGAAGGAGAAGTCCTGAAGACGGTAGAAGAATTACGAAGATCAAGGCAAAAGTTGGAAATTCCTACAGAGAGTTTGAAATTGACCACAAGTGGGTTGTCCCTTACTGTCCTTTACTGTCAAGGTTATTTCAGGCACACATTTCACATACTTCTTTAATACTATGTTATTTATACTGTATTTAATTTTCACTTACATGTTGCTTTTCACAAGGCTAAAAGACACTTTTTTTTCTTTTCAGCTTTTAGTGGTACAATGATGAGCGGCTGAATCTACCTAAATTCTGAGGAGTTTGATATGGAGAGGAGTAGAATGCTTTGGCCTGAAATTCAGGCAGATTTGATGGAAGGGCAGAAACAATTTGATTGACAGGTTTTGACGGCAAGAGCGCTTCGCCAGTAGCTTATACAGTTCATGAACTCCGTTAAAAAATTTCTCATCTTCGGTCAAGTCCGAGCTTCGATGTACACTACTGAGTGACGGAAAAGAGTTTTGCCTCATGCACATGTTTTAGTGTGGTTCAAAAGCAAGATCGTATCGAGTGACGTTGATAAGATTACATCAGTCGAAATTCCAGATCCTCAAGAAGATCCCGCCCTTTTTAAAGTCATTGTCAAAATTATGATTCGTGGACCTTTCGAAACTATCAATTCTACTTCTCAATGCATGAAAGAAGGCAAGTGCACAAAAAATTACCCAAGGAATCTCATTAAATAAACTCAGACTGGAATGGATGACTATTCCCTATACAGAAGGAGAAGTCCTGAAGACGGTTGAAGAGTTACGAAGATTAAGGTAAAAGTTGTAAATTCCTACAGATAGTTTAAAATTGACAAGTAGGTTATCCCTTACTGTCCTTTATTGTCAAGATTATTTCAGGCATACATTAATGTTGAATAATGCAGATGTCAAGTCCATTAAATTCATCTGCAAATATATCAGTAAGGATAGCGATGAAGCAGTTTTTCTTTTCAACAAGACGAATCTGTCCTCAACGAGATTGAAAAGTACCAAATGGGCAGGTACATTAGCAGCAATGAAGACGTTTGGAGAATTTTTAGTTTCCTAATTCATAAAAGGTTCCCTTCAGTTCTTCACCTCAATTTACACCTGGAAAACGGGCAGCTTGATTATTTCACTGAAGAAAATGTACAACAGCGGATTATGTATCCACCAAAAACAACATTGACAGCTTTCTTCGAACTGTGTCTAGATGATGACTTTACAAGGACCATGCTGTACTGTGAGCTGCCAAAATATTACACATGGAATGCTTAATGAAGTTTTTATACGCAGAAAACAGGGAGTCGCTGGGCATGGTGATCCTGGTATCAGAGCAGCAGAAGATCTTAGCAATGTTTACACTGTACATACAACAAATTTTGAATGGTTCTATCTCCGAATTTTGCTACACACCGTTACAGATCCTACTTCCTTCGAAGACTTGAGGACCATTGATGAGGAATTTCGTCACACCGTTTATGATGCCTGCCTAATGAGAGGTTTGTTGGGGAATGATGCACATTGGGATGTAACTATGTTGGACGCTGCTGCGACTAAATCTCCCCCCCCCCCCAAAAAAAAAAAAAAAGAAAGAAAAAATTTTATTTGCAAGTATAGATGTGTTATTTTTTTATATTATTGATGTGTATAACATTTCACATGCTTTTTTATACTATGTTTATATTGTGTTTAATTTTTCATGTAGAGTTCACAACGCCAAATGACACTTTGACATTTTTCCTTTTCATCTTTTAGTGGTACAATGATGAAAAGCTGAATCTACCTAAATTCTGAGGAGTTTGATATGGAGAGAAAATAAATTTTTTTATGAAGAGGAGGTTTATAGGACTTTAGTATGAAGAGTTGAATGCTTTGCAGGCCCTCAATCGAACACTTATTTTTTTAAAAGGCAATGCTGAAGTCATTTCATATCCTATTGGAACGTTTGAATCTACCTAAATTGTGAAGAGTTTAATATGGAGAGAAAAGGAGTTTATTATGGAGAGGAGATTTATAGGAGTTTCATATGGAAAGGAGTTGAATGCTTTGTATTGCCTCAATCAAACACTTCACTTTTTTAAGAGGCAATGCTGGAGCCATTTCATGGTTCTATTCGGAAATTCTACTAAACCAGTAATTTCAGCTTTTTTTTTGCTCAAATGATGAAAGGCTGAATCTAGCTTAATTCTGAGGAGTTCATTATAAATTTATATATTTGTATACTGGATTTCAATTTATTGATGTGTATAACATTTCGCATGCTTTTTTATACTATATTATTTATACTGTGTTTAATTTTTAAATTTATTTTGTTAACCAAACATTCCTAAAATCCCGGGCAATGCTGGGCAACTTCAGCTAGTAACTTGATATTATTCATCATATTAAATTGAAATTGTCCATCTTAAGTCATAGGTTACAGAGAGATTAACTTTCCGCAGATGATTTATTTTAAATCTGTCGAAAAAAAAAAGGAAAGAGCATTTCGGCGATTTCTCGATTTAATAATTTAAATCATGACAGCGTCAAATAAAGGAGAGTTGGTTATTTTTAACTCTTCAAGTTTTCTGTTGCACAGAGAAGTTAAATAGTGTAAAAAAAGGTTGAGGAAACATTCATTCATTTATGCATTAACTCTATTACACGTAATAATAATAACTCAGGTTAATTCAGACGTCGTTCTTTTTTTCTATCCATCTTGAAAATTTTATCTAACTCGCCTTTTTTAGCATATAAGGCATTTCGTTGTGTCTGTCTTTTTCTGAATTTTAGATTATTTTTTTCACATTTCCCTTTTTTCTAAACTTCTATACTTTGTTAATACACTCTTAGACAAAACAAAAAAAAAAGACCCACCAAGGAGGGGTAATGTAAATTTGACACAAATTGATATGCATACAGGTTTCGACGAAAAATGCAAAATTTTAAAGTTTGGCGGCCAATGAATGAACATGTGACGCTGCAGCGAATCTTAACTGCGCAACTGCCAGAATATTGAAGAGGAGAAATTTTTATTAGTGACTAGCTGAAAACCCGCGCTTCGCTACGGAGTACATTCAAATTAAATACAACGGTAAATGTATGCAATTAATGCCAAAAAAAATAAATATATATATTTATAATAAATGAGACGATCAATATATACAATTGATGTAAAAAAATATTTATATATATATATTTATAAAAAAATCATAAGGAATATTTATTTTTTTTGGATAATATCCAATCGTCTGCTGCATTAGAAAGAAAAAATGTTTTTTTTTGTCTATTTAGTTGTTACGCACGTGACGATAAATTTATTGAAAGTACCAGAAAAAGAAATCACGTGATCAGCATTTAATAAATTAAATTCTAAAAGTTAATCTTTAAAAATTCACCAAAAATCAGGAAATGGAGGTAAAAATTCGAAAAAAAATTCATTTTGAAGGAATTTTTATGATCTTTCTCGTGATATAAATTTTATAACCCTCAATGTATTATTTTAAATGCAAACGTAAAAAAAGTTTAAAAAACAGCTTAAAAATTTAATTTAAAAAAATTTAAGAAGAATTTTTGAAAAATCTTTCTTAGTGCACCCCTACACTATTAGAAGAATCGCCATGCAAAATTTCAGCCCTTTAGGTCCAGCGGTTTGGTCTGTGCGTTGTATGTCAGTCAGTCAGTGAATGAATGAGTCAATTACGGAACTGTTTTATATAGATAGATTATCCATCAGACTTAAAACGAAATAAAGCATCAGGGAAGAGAAATCCTATTTTATTTACTGCTTCTAAAGTAAGAACATTATTATACAATTTTATGAATATTTGCTGTACAATAGTGAGAAAAAAAATACAGCTGGTTTGTTTTAAGCTAACGTAAAGTTAAAACAGCTAAAATTCTTCCGGAAAGAAATGTGTTTTATTTTTCTAATCATCTCCTATAAAGGTGTTCACAAAGCTCTAAATTATGTAAACAAATGTAAATAATTATTGAAATTATTGTTCTAAAGGAAATCGCTTAATCAACAAAAGATGTGCGATACTTACATATTTAATGAAGTATCAATTTTTGATGTTTTCCATATTGTTAATTAAAAATTTTACCTCCATTGTCGCTGGTTGCGTTGCTAGGAGGATCAGCAGATTTTCTAAATGTGATCTATGCACATAAAAATTGACCACTATAAACAATAATCAATTTTTTTTCTTAGTAAAGGTTCCTTATTATACTTAAATGAATTTAAATGAACATTTGTTCTTTCGTGGCACAACTTCTTTAAATGTTCACGATACTTCTGAGGCACTATCAATAAATTTGTTGCGGTTCCGGTGCTATCTTTCTTCTTGAAGAATAGCATACAATTCAGAACTATATACTTGTTCTCTTCGGGCGGCTTCTTTTCAGCCATGCTGAAACACAGTTTCAGATCATCATCATCTTCACTTATGCGCTCGTTTATGCGCTTCATGCGCTCGTTTAAATCCTTCGGACGATATCTTCAGTCGGTCTGGAAAAACAATTTCGTTTTCCTTGAGATGCAAAATATTTTCACTGTCTTCTGTAGTAACTTCATCTACTGCTTCAGTCCCGGAGATAACTTTATCTGTCACTGCTACGGATTTTTCTAATGTTCGTTCTTCCTTCTCAAATTTTCCTTTTCTGGCACGTGTTTGTACGACATTTGTTACCTGATTTTCCACGTCCTTATTGATCTTCATATTTTCGGTCAAAGCTGCAGTTTTATTACCTAGCAAGTAACGTTCTTGAAACTTATCTCTAACCGCTGTTTTCGCTTTTACATGACCCATCTCACACATTAAGTCTACTTCAGCTACGGACAAGAGATTAGAAGAATCAATATAAGGCGAGTTGACCTAAACATGCTCTCCAGTATACATGTGGGGTTGAACAAACTTTTTACTAGTTTAATCAATACTCGCTCCAGTGTCTCGCAATATTGACATAGGCGTTCCATTGACAACACCCGGACTTATCTAAGGAGATATAAAACCACACAAGTTTCCTCCGATAGCTTCAGTCGCCGCTATGAATTCTTGCTTTTCAAGTTTGGGGCACTGTGGTCTGAGATGTTCATACGATCCGCATTCGTAACAACGGAGCTGTTTCCTCCTTTCAAAAACCCTTTCTTTGCTTTGTTCAGAAGAGGTTTCTTTTACCAAGCCTTTAGTTTCCTTCTTCTCTTCCCTAAATTTATAGTTACTACTAAATGATTTTTAAAATTATCTTTGGTCTTCTGATTCTTTGGGAACTCCCTTGTTCTGAAACTATCTTGTAAGCTTTCATACTGTTCGATTTTCTCAGCTAGCTCTAAAGGAGAATTAGTTTGCATCCACTGCTCCAAAAGATGTTCTTTCACCTCGGCAGGTACACGTCTTTTCATTTGCTCCGTTACGGGCAAATCTCTAAGATCCTCATATGTCGTTATTTCCAAAAAAGATATCCATTGATCATAATTGTAATAACCCCGTGGGGTCATTAGACTGTGATCGTATAATGTACAATTAGCGTCGCGTTGCGAACAAATCTGTTTCAGCAACACGTTACAACTCTCAAAGAAGACACTCTAGTTATACATATTTACAATTTATTTACACATATATCTACACATACATTATTTAGCATCAGGCTGAATTCGTAGCCTTATTCAAACAAAGTATTATTCAATATATATATATATATACCGGGTGGCCATAATTAAACTGACAGTGCTCACAGTGTTCTGTAGCGCGATCTATTTGCGAGAATGACGCCACATTTTGTAGGAAGATTAAACAAGACGGGGGACGAAGGATTCCGCGAAAAAATAAATTAGTTCCAAAAGTCACCGCTAGGGGAATATTTGGCGCTGTGTAATAGAAAATAGAGTGTTAACAAATGCAAATTAATACGGAAATTACCTTTTATTATGCACATTTTCTTATTTAGTTCAAGTGCAATATGGCAACACTTTTAAAAAAGCCTAAAATCTACATAAACACCGATAAAGTCTCGTGATCTGCAATATCACGTACGCTGAGCAGAAGAAGTTCTTTATTCAAATTTCACGTTACATCCATTGGCACAGTGCCAGCTGCTTATGTTTTAAAAGGCAATGTGTTACGTTTCAAATCAATCGGATTGAAAGTTTATGTGCAATGTCTCCTTCTTTAGTCGAGCGTGCGTTACTGGTCAAATTCTTTTACCTCAACCAGTGCAACTCTTCAGCCGCTCTTCGTGCTTTTAGAACGCACAAAAAAATGCGTAAAGGTAACGGTCCTGTGTCAGTTAATGGGCTAAAAGCAATGGTTGCGACGTTTGAGAAAACAGGTTCTCTGAAGGTTCAGTCAGGCAGAGGACGAAAACCTGTACCACAGGATACAATCGAAGCAGTTGCCACGGCGATTGTCGACAGAGGACCAGACAATATTGCTGCCACCTCTAGCGCTCGTGGATTAGCTCGGAATATGGATATGCCTTACAGTACGGTATGGAAAATCTTAAGAAAGATTATCAACTTCTATCCGTACAAGATCAGCCGTGTACAGGAGTTACTGTACCCCGACCATGATAAGCGATTGACTTTTGCTCTCACCTTTCTTGCCAGAATGGAGGTGGATAATGCTTGGCCGTGGAAAATCTTATGGGGAGACGAGGCCCACGTTTACCTGCATGGAACTGTGAATACCCAGAACTGCCGAATTTTGGATGACAAATCACCACATGCAGTCACAGAAATTCCCTTACATTCACCAAAGGTAACTGTTTGGTGTGGGTTCACAGCGGAATTTATCGTAGGTCCATTCTTCTATAAGAACATTACCCCGACAGGACCGGAAACCTGTTCTGTTACCGGAGAGAAATATCGCCACATGTTGAACTGCTTTGTCATTCCGGCACTTCAGCAAAGACAGTGCCTGGGGGAAATCATTTTCATGCAAGATGGAGCCCCTCCACACGTTGCTGTACGGGTGCAACAGCTGCTACGACAGAAATTCACAACAGAAAGAGTCATTAGCTGCTACTTTCCAACTGCATGGCCACCTCGGTCGCCTGATCTTACCCCATGCGACTTCTGGCTATGGAGTTACCTTAAGTCCAAGGTCTATCAAGGAGTGGTCCAGGACCTGGCTACGTTGAAGGATAACATATAACGGACTGTACGGGAGATTCCTGCAGACATGTTACTTTCTGCTGTTGTGCATACTGTGCACAGAATGCAGTATGTGGTCCACAACAACGGCAGCCACATTGAACCTCATTTGAATGCAAAATAAAAGGTAATTTCCGTATTGATTTGCATTTGTTAACACTCTATTTTCTATTACACAGCGCCAAATATTCCACTAGCGGTGACTTTTGGAACTAATTTATTTTTTCGCGGAATCCTTCGTCCCCCGTCTTGTTTAATCTTCCTACAAAATGTGGCGTCATTCTCGCAAATAGATCGCACTACAGAACACTGTGAGCACTGTCAGTTTAATTATGGCCACCCGGTATATATACACTCATGGACAAAAAAATTAGCGCACCAAGAAGGAGTCGTCGAAATGAAACGAAATTTTACATACGTAATGACTACTTTGATATAAGTAAATGATAAGAAAATCAAAGAAAAAGGATGATTTATTTCAGAGAAAAGGGCAAAAGAACGGAGGAGTTAATACTCCGTTGGACCCCCCTCTAGCGCGAATGCACGATGCGATACGATCGGGCATTGAGTCATACAAGTTCTGTATGATGTCTTGAGACATTTCGTTCCATATTTGCTGTAACCTTGCCTCTAGTTCGTTCAAACTCGTGGGATGCCCAACTCGTCGTCCCAAATGATCCCAGATATGCTCGATTGGAGACAAATCTGGGGATCGGGCAGGCCAAGGAAGGGTAGTAACAGTGCGGAGACAGTCTTGTGACACCCTTGCCGTATGAGGCCGAGCATTGTCTTGTTGAAAAATGGCTCCTGGGAGCCGTTGCATGAGTGGCAACACATGTGGTTGCAGGATTTCATGAACATACCGCTGGGCTGTCATGGTGCCACGGAACAATACTAGGGGTGACCGTGTATTGTAGGCAATGGCACCCCATACCATCACACCAGCTGTGGTAGCGATGTGTCGCTGTACAGCAAAGGCATGATTGAAGCGTTCACCACGGGCTCTCCACACACGAACACGATTGTCATCACTGCCGAGATTGAATCTGGATTCGTCGCTAAAGACGACCTGGTTCCATTCCGCTGCAGTCCAGTTTCCTCGTGCGCGTTCACCACGGGCTCTCCACACACGAACACGATTGTCATCACTGCCGATATTGAATCTGGATTCGTCGCTAAAGACGACCTGGTTCCATTCCGCTGCAGTCCAGTTTCCTCGTGCGCAGCAAAACTCCAAACGGAGGCGTCGATGGGTGGGCGTCAAGGGCAGCACACGTAACGGGCGCCGCGATACCAACTGTCCTTCAACCAGGCGCCTTCGTATGGTTCTAGAAGACACAGAGGCCCCTAGTGAAGGTGCTACCTGTGCCTGGATGGCGGCCGATGAAGCAGTTGGCTGTATGCGTGCATTTCTTACGATGTGGCGGTCTTCCCGACGACTGGTCTGTCGAGGGCGCCCTGAGCCTGGTCTTCGTGTACATGACATATCTCGGGTCCACTGGTCCCAACACCTCCTCACAACACAATCAGAGCGGCCTAATTGACGAGCTACTCACCTAGCTGACCACCCAGCTT
This sequence comes from Dolomedes plantarius, assembly GCA_907164885.2. NCBI lineage: Eukaryota > Metazoa > Arthropoda > Arachnida > Araneae > Dolomedidae > Dolomedes > Dolomedes plantarius. Next base: position 35,078,100 of record OU015497.1, read on the forward strand.
CCATCATCCCGACGATTCTCCCCCTCTCAAACTGCGACAACTGCTTATATTGTCTTCGAACACGGCGTAATGGCATGTCTATCTCAGCTCTTCCTTTGTAAATGATTCAGCACACTCAAACAAGCTTTGGTTACCTGTTTTATACTTCACAGAGTACGATGTTCAACGCCCTCTACCGGCTATACGTAATGCGCAATCATGCTGCATTTCTAATCATTTGCCTATCTCCCCGACATGTACCTTCATTGCAAGTTTCGTTACGATCCCGCAATTATTTCTTGGTGCACTAATTTTTTTGTCCATGAGTGTGTATATATATATATATATATATATACATATATATATATATATATATATATATATATATATATATATATATATATATATATATATATATATATATATACTCAATTACGATTACAATGCATATAATTTATCATAAATTAGGCAATGCCGACACTTGTTGGGCAAGTGGCGAGTATGTAATAAGCTAGGGATGAGAAATAGATATTGTTACCATAAATGTTCACCCTTGGGCTGCCGGCACTGTCGCTTAATCTCGTTCCACCACAGGTGCTCACAAAGTTCTTGTAATGTTTGGAAGACCCTGTGCACTAAGTTCCTGAAAAGAATTCTATCTCGACACTAAAAGTTCATTGATCGATAACTCCGGGTAGTTCACGTACGTTGATTGCGATGGTTCCACACTTGTTCCGCGGGTCAGTCAGCACCGGCTGTCGGTCATCTACGCATTCATCTCATCACCTCGTAAGAAATTGCTCGGCGGCGGTCTCTGGTCTTTGGTCTCTTTATCTCAGCATTCCTTCGTCGTTTCACCGTTGTTATATCGTTGACGTTGTATTTCTTACGTACTTTAGTTATTCATTAATCGGCGTTGCCTCGGGATGCTTCTCGTTCTCGCAGCAGCTTAATCAGTTTTTCTCCTTTCGTATGGGGCTCACGCTGGCATTCAACTTTTATATTCTTTGGACATTCGTCGGCCCTGTAGCAGCTTAGTTATTTCTCATTTTTTTAATAACGGGCTCTCCCTAAAATGCTTCACACTGGTATATATATATTTCTTTTTTTTACTATTGGTTGTTGCCTTTTTGGCTTCTCATTCGCTCGCCCCAGCCCTTTATTGAGATGAGGGACGAGCCACCTTGTTCATAGGTTACTTCACGGCTTTTCATTCGCATTGGCTGCATCTGAAATGTATCTACAAATTAATTCTGACGCCTGCCCGTGTCTGGGATACTTTTCATGGAATGTCCACCTGCTTCTTAATCTTTGACACCAGATTTACTGCTGCTGTCTTCTTAATTTTTGATGCTGTATGGCCCGTGTTGTTGCACGGTACAACGCCTCTCTCACTGGCGCCCCGAAGCGTCGGAGTCATAAATTCGGCTGACAGCTTTGGCTGGGTGGTCCCTTTCAATTTAGATCGCCGCATATTCACATCCCGCTTATTACAATAATAGCTATTAAGTTCATGAGCTTAATAGCTATTATTGTAAAGGTAATTTCTCCAGGATTTTTCTGGGAGTTTCGGATGGCGATAAAACATTTTCTTTAATTTTTCGGCATTCCTCTTCTATCTTTGGAGAATAATTCCTTTTACATAATCATATTCTGTTGCTTGTTCTGACGATTCTCTAGCAATCATATTTGAAATTTCTGGGGGTAACACACTTAATATATAAGGAACCCAATTTTCCTTAGGAACTCCCGCCATTTCGGCTCTTCTTTCAAAATTGATTGAATAAAAACCTATTTCGTCGGGTTTTATTTTCGTCAAATTTAGGAGCAATCTTGAGAAGCTGAATTTTTAGATTTGCTTCTGAATCTCTTTCTGTCGCATTTCGGACTCTATCATTTGCATTGATCCCCATTTCCAATTTCTTCATTTCGAGAGCAATTTCGTTTCTTCTAATTCGTTCTTCTTTCTCTTGTCGAATTCTCTCTTCTTTCTCTTCTTGTTGAATTCTTTCTTCTCTCTCTTCTTGTAGAATTCTCTCTTTAGCTTCTTTCTCTCTTTCAATTCGTTCTTCCTTTACTTCTTGTGGAATTCTCTCTCCCTTAGCCTCTTTATATCTTTCAATTCGTTCTTCCTTTACTTCTTGTGGAATTCTCTCTCCCGTAGCCTATTTATATCTTTCAATTCGTTCTTCAATGATACGGTTCAATGAGAGTTTGGCTTCTTCTTGTACATAATTTTCATTAGCTAAGATATAATCTTCTTAATTTCGAATATCTTATGAGAATCTGCTATTTCCTCTCCTAACTCATCCGCAAGTTCAAGGAGATCCTCTTTTTTAGCCCGAGTCATAAAAGCCATTTTACCAATTTTTTTAATACCTCTATCTTTATAATAACCAACAAAATTTCGCTCTAACTAACAGCTACCACCTTCAAATGGTAAGGGTCCTAACATGAACTAACAAGTTTCAACCTGGTCAGTTCTAAAAGAAATATATCACCTACAACTTAGCACTTTAGGAACAACAAACTAGCATTTAATAACACGCAATATTCAAAAAATAACTCAATAACTCTTAATTCAAACTAATGAACACTTACACTGAATTCTAAATACCGAAAGAACATATCAATTGCAAACACAATAATACAATGTATTAAGATATTACTGTCAACATAAAAGAGCACTATTTATAAGTATCTTAAAGACTTAAAAGCCAACGAAATATAATTCTGCATTGAATTCAATATTTCAGATTATAATAATTTAATTACAATATTTCCGAACAACATCAACTTAGAATGTTCTCTTTAGGAATGTTCTCTTTAACAAAAAATCGATGTTTCGAAACATAGATATTCAATATTAAAATATCGATGCTAATAAAACATCGCCCAAAAACCATCTATGTTTTTAAACATCGATGTTTTAGAACATCCATTTTTTAAACTGGTTTAGTAATCCCTAACATTAATGTTACTTCGGTTAGTCGTGGGGGGGGGGGGAGGTGATTTAATTTTACTCTCTGATTGGGCTGACACAAATGACAAAAACTTGGTTGCTTTTGCCTTAGGCTACATTGATGAATCAAAATTCTCGTTGTAAATATCGTCATGTTTTGCCTTCAAATGTCCAGATAAATTCGTGGTATTGCCAGAAGTTTTGAGGCACTTAAGGAAAATATTGCATTTCGCCAATTTATCAGAGGTCTTGCAAAAATATTTAAAAACGGTACTTTATGAGGCATCTTACTAAGAATATTAACGTCAACTTATATAAAACCAGAACAAAACTAAAACTCTCGTGTGTATACCATTTGTAAAATAAAACCCCATGGAAGGTTCTGGAGTGTCAGGAGCATTCCAAGCGTTCTGATTGGTTCTTTGGTTGTTGATTGCCAAGTAACTTTTATGGGGGCTAAAGAATCGTTCCCCCTTTTGTATTCGTCCTTTTCAGAATTCAGACTTACATTTACTGAGCGTGAAAATTATACTACGTGGTAATTTTTTTTAATTATGGTACTTTTTTATTTAAAAAAACATCGAGACAACATGAAACATCGAGCACAAAACATCGATGTTAAAAGAACATCGGCTTCAATAAATCGATGTTTAAAACATCGATGTTTTGAAAACATCGACATCGATGTCGCATCCCTAGTTCTCTTTCAGAATTCATGTCAAAACACCAAAAATTGACTACAAACAATTTACTACGACTCTAGGGTAGAAAAATTTGTACTAAATAGATTTCTTAAATTGCATTCAATTTAGAAATTCACTTATCTTCAAATATTAAATAACAGATAAATATATATCAGTATTGGCATTTATCATCCACAAAAAAAGCTTATACGTGTTCTCAATTGAACATTAAATGGCTTAACTATTTATATTCACCATCTAAAAAAACACAATATCGGAAACTATATTTGTTTCACTTCAGAAATTGATTGTTTTATCAAATTTCTCGCAAAATTTAAATTTTTATACTTGTTCTCAAATGAACACTAAATGGCTTTACTATTCATACTCACCGTCTAAAAAACACAGTATTAGGAACTATATTTTGTTTCACTTCAGAAATTGATTTCTTTATATCAAATTTCTCACAAAATATAAATTTTTATACTTGTTCTCAAACGAACACTACAATATCTACCAATAAGTATTTGGACACCCATGCAAATGACGATATCTGCGGTCCTGATATACGTCACGCCCTCCGCCGTTAAATATCGTGTAGGAAACAACATTGGCGTTAGTCGCATGCAAGATGCCACGAAGTGCAGAGTTATCTGATTTCGAGAAAGGTGTAATCGTCGGGTATCGGAGAAATGATATGAATTACAGAAAATCGACAGTGGCCTGTGTGATTCAGAAGTGAATGGTGAGCGGGGATGGTCGGAATGTGCCCCGAATCGGCAGACCCACGAATCTGGGAGAAAGAGACCGACGGGGGATGTCCAGAGAAATTCGGAAGAAACGCATACCAGGAGTTTCAGCAGGCATCCGGGAGGCGAATTTCAAATACGTACATGGATCTTGAAAAAGTGGGCGGGGTAGGGATGCGATATCGACAACAAAGCATCGATGTTTGGAAGCATCGATATTCAATATTAAACCATCGATGCTAATAAAACATCGCCCCAAAACCATCGATGTTTTTAAACATCGATGTTTTTGAACTTCCATTTTTTTTAAACTGGCTTAGTAACCTCTAAGATTGATGTTACATCGGTTAGTCATTATTTTACTCTCTGATTGGGTTGACACAAATGACAAAAACTTGGTTGCTAGAGTCAGCGCATATCGCAGAATTTCCATTACACATCTTATTACTTTTACCAGAAAATTGAGGAACAAATTATTGCAATTTATTAACAAATCTTTTATTTTCAAATTAAATAATACAAAAGAAAATTACATATATTTGCACCAAAAGCAATGCCTGGCTGTAAATTCTTACTAATCCCAATTCTTTCCCATTTTGTAACAACATCCTTGTTTAAAAATGAAGAATCAGTTTCTAACTAACAGCTGGTGTTTTTACATATGCAAATATCTTTGAAATAAAAATAATGCTAAGTTAAAAAATTGCTTTTATTTAAGACAGTAAATTAACACTCAGGAACAAATATTTCTGTAATGGAGTTAAAATGCATATTTTATTAAAAATCAATCAGGGGTACATTAAAAAAACGCAATACATATTCTGCTTTGATTGTTATAAAATATACAACCCATAACTAAAAATGTTACTTGACTTTTCCAGAGATTTTTGGTACAGTTTTATTGCATTTCTATGCAGTCCTACATGTCATTGCAGGATCTATCCAAATAGGTTTATATCAGTATATAAATACTGTAATAAAATAATGTGTCCGTTGCACAAGTTGTTTATTTTTAATAAGCAATTAAAAATGCCCGATTGAAATATAAATTGTCAGTTTAACAGTCCGAAATTTTTTTCATCCAGGCAAAAAATTATTCTTCATCCTGGATATTCGCTCTTACTTCACATCACAAGTTATCTTCATTTAAAACAGTGGAGGACACAATTTTAACGACAATCGGTAAACTTTTACTATCCGCCATTAAACCGTTGAGTGCTTTTGAAACCAGAAAGCATGCGCTCGCGATCATTGGCCGATACAGTTAGCCCCGCCCTCGGTTGCAAGATCCATGTACGTATTTGAAATTCGCATCCGGGAGTGTTGTTTCGATGCATACCATCCTTAAGGAAGAACATCTGCTTGATTTTCACGGTCGTGCTGCCGCCTATAAGCCTTTGATCCCAAAGGGCCTACCACGCTGCTTGGTTAATGTGGTGCAAAGCACGTCGAAAGGTGGACCGTAGATCAGTGGAAACGGATTCTCTGGAGCGATGAATCAAGGTTTATCCTCTACCGCTCGGATGGCTGGGTCTGGCGTCTGCCTGGAGAACGCCTCCAGCCGGAATGCATTGTGCCCACAGTAAAGTTCGGCGGAAATGGAATTATGGTCTGGGGGTGTTTCTCCTGGTATGGACTGGGACCCTTAATCCCAATTCATGGTAAGCTGAACGCCGACGCTAACTGCACTATTTTGTTTGACAGTGTGCTTCCTACGTTGTGTCATGTTGCGAGGTCCACCATGGATTTGTGACAATGGGGTTAACTGAATGGACTGGCCTGCCCAGAGCCCAGACCTGAACCCTATCGAGAACCTCTGGGACGAGTTGGATTGCCGAATTTAGGCTATGTACACATGAGAGCGTTGATGAAATACAACTGATCAAATGATTGCGTACACATACAACGCTCTCTTCTACTAGAAGCGCGTCTGGAGAATTCCACGCAGATCTCGCGACTGCAGCACGCCTCGAGTTCCTTTGTGTTGAATTACACCGTACACATGGTTTGCGTTGAGTGCGCGCATTGCAACGCTCTCATGTGTACGTAGCCTAAGGGGTACAACAACCGTCCAAAATCGGTGAAGGAACTTACATGTCTTCTCCAAGCCTAGTGGAAGAAAATACTACTAGCCGTCATACAAGGACTTGTGGAAAGCATGCCCCGGAGGGTTGAGGCTGTAATTGCCTCTCGTGGAAGCTCTACCAACTATTCAATAACATTAAATTTTGTTTTTCTTTTCTATCACAGATGTCCAAATACTTATTGGTAGATAGTGTGTTTCAAAAATTTACACCAAAGCCAGAATCTGTTACAAAGAATCGGCCTACCTGTAATTTTCCAGGCTTTTCGTCGACATCCGTAGAGGTAGCTTGGTCTTTCCATCAATCTAGTACCTATCAGGACTTCTGACACCATAAAACACACACACAGTCTGTAAGGACTTTGCCTTAATAAAAAGACTGTCAGCTTTTTGTATTTACATGCTTTGATTGCATCTCAATTAAATACAGGCTATTTTTTAATTCACAAAATAAAACAAATTAAATTCGTGGGTTCACGGCATCGACGAGGTAGGTCAGACTTGAGTTGTCGTTCCGCTCAATTAAATCTTTCTAGGCCCGGAAGCATCTTGACTCCGACTCCAGCGTCAATCTATCTTCATCTCTAACTAACTGGCTAAATAACTCCACTCGCATTCGGCGACTTTATATACCTCCTCGGAGCGTTTCGGGAAGGTCTGGGTAACGCCTTCTTTCTTTATTCAGTTACATTCCCAGCCGGCTATGCGTCTCCAGTCGACAACTCCCCTTTTGTAGCTGGCGTACTGTTCCAGGAGCCGTCGTTAGTACTTACGGCCTTTTATGTTAGGCGACTGTCTGTCTGCGGCCCTTAGCAAAGGTAATCTAACTCAAATATGTTCACAAGCCGCGCGTTGAGTGGTCTTCCTGGAATTTCCACGCGCGAAAATATTCGCTATTGTACAGGAGGTGTTACACTGCCTTCCAGTGGCGCACCCAGGATTTTTTCTTGGGGGGGGGGTTGAGATGAACGGATAAAAAAATTTATAATGCAAAATCAATATTCATAATGCAATTTCTATTTCTTTGGAGAGGTCGGGGCCCCTTGCTTGACCCCCCCCCCCCCCCTGGGTGCGCAACTGCTTCCTTCGATGAGTCCCAGTTTGTTCTCAGCCTTCTCAACTTCTGACATCATCTTGGATTTCTGAACTGAATGATTGACCTTTAGCATCATTTCATGCAGTACTGACATAAGGTTTAATGTGAAAGCTTTTGTAAGACCGGAATAATGAGTAATGATAGTTATTAAGTTTCAATTCTAACATAGCTAGGTATATGTATTAGTATTAAGCTTAAAAAATTCTTTATCATTTTCTGTCTGGAATAAATTGGTACAAGTTACATATCTCCCTTTACAATATTTCACACGGCTTTGAAGAAAATACCTTATATTTATGTACAAAAGTCAACTACAATACATTTATTACAATACTAGCTGAAGTACCCGGCGATGCCCGGGATTTTAAGAATGTTTGTTGTTAACCAAAATCAATTTAAAAATTAACACAGTATAAATAACATAAAAAATATATGTGAAATGTTATACACGTCTCAGATTTTCAGCCTTTCATCATTGTAATACTAAAATCTGAAAAGTAAAAATGTCAAATTCTCTAATGTTTGTTAACCAAAATTAATTTAAAACTAAGCACAGTATAAATAACAGAAAAATCCTTGTGAAATCTATAAATATATAAATTTATAATAAACTCCTCAGAATTCAGCTAGAATCAGCCTTTCATCATTGGGGTAAAAAAAAGAAGCTGCAATTACAGGTTCAGCAGAAATTTCCAATAGAACAATGATATGACTGCAGCGTTGCCTCTTAAAAAATGAAGTGTTTGATTGAGGGCTGCAAACCATTCAACTCCTCTCCACATTTAACTCCTATAAACATCCTCTACATATTAAATTCCTTTTCTCTCCATAATAAACTCCTCAGAATTTTGGTATATTCAGCCTTTCATCATAGTACCACTAAAAACTGAAACATCCTCTCCAGAAATATAAATTTATTAATTTCAATAATTAAACACACACAAATATATAAATTACGCAAAAGTTTTTTAACCAACATTTGAATAATTCGTAAATGAAAAAGCATATGAAAATAAAGATAAGAACTTCCGGAATCGAAATTAATTACCCTTAATTTTTAATTAATAAAAAACCAACATAATATGAATAAAAACGATAGTTGTTTAAAACCATATGAAAATAAAGCTATTATAAAGATAATAATAAAAAAAGCATAAAAAAATAATGCTCGCGCATGAAGTTAACGTTACGATATAAAGATAGTAATAATAATATAAACCGCGTGCATAAAATATTTAGCTTTTCAAGCGAAATAAATTAATTTTTAGAAAAAAACTACTTTTAATCGAGAAATTAAATACATTGCACAAAATTTTGATTTTACCAACTTTCCACCCTACAATTTACACCCTACTTCTTTTAAATAGGGTGTAAATATAAAGTTTTAACAGCCAATTGAATGCCAGTTAAAAACGATTGTTGTTTAAAATCATAAAAATTACGCTTATTATAAAGATAATAAAAATAAGCATAGGAAAATAATGTGTGCGCATGAAGTAAACGTTACGATATAAAAATAGTAATAAAAATCTATATATATAAAACAGTTCCGTAACTGACTAACTGACTGATTGACTGACTGACATACAAAGTACAGACCAAACCGCTGAACCTAAAGGACTGAAATTTTGCATGACGATTCTTCTTATAATGTAGGGGTGCACTAATAAGGATTTTTGAAAAAAATTTCTTAGATTTTTTTAAATTAAATTTTTAATCTTTTTTGTAACTTTTTCAAGTTTGCATTTAAAATAATAATTTGACGGTTGTAAAATTTATATCACGAAAAAGATCATAAAAATTCCTTTAAAATGAAATTCTTTTCGAATCTTTACCTCCATTTTCTAATTTTTGGTGAATTTTTAAAGATTAATCTTTACAATTTAATTTATTAAACGCTGATCATGTGATCTTTATCTGATACTTTAAATAAATTTATCGTCACGTAACAACGAAATAGACAAAAAAAATATTTTTTTTTCTTGCTAATGCGGCAAACAATTGGACATTATCCAAAAAATATTAAAATACAGTAAAAGATATGTTCCTCAAACTGTACTATATTCTTTAGTATGTCCTATTAGATTTAATTTCAATATTTTCTTCTACATTATTTTGTCTATAAAAATATCCCTTACGATTTTTAAAAAAATATATTTTTTTGTCTTATGGTTAGAATACTAAAAGTTTAAAATAGTGGCGCCATCTACTGAACACCTGTGAATCGAGAAAAAGTTGTTGGTTATTTATTAATTAAAAATATTGGAAAGTTCTTGTGGATCTGTAAATATACATGTGGTAACAGTTTTAAAATTTATAAATTATCAACCTATACAGGTGATAATTTATCCGGCGTTGCCCGGGATTTTAAGAATGTTTGTTAACCACAATCAATTTAAAAACTAAGTACAGTATAAATAACATAGAATAAAAAGCATGTCAAATGTTAAACGCATGAATAAAAAGAAAACCCAACATAAAAAACCATAAATTTACAATAATTTCTTCAGAATTCAGCTAGATTTAGCGTTTCATCATTGGAGCAAAAAAACCCTGAAAAGTAAAGCATAAAATATATACATTTATAATAAACCACTAAAAGCTGAAAAAGAAAAATGTCAAATTGTCTTTAGGAAAGTAAAGAATTTTGAAAAGTAAAGCTGAAAAGTAAAAATGTCAAATTGTCGAATGTTTGTTAACCAAAATCAATTTAAAAACTAAATACAGTATAAATAACATAGAAAAGATTTAGCCTTTATCATTGGACCAAAAATCCTGAAAAGTAAAACATAAAATATATAAATCTATAATAAACCTACCAAAATCCATTAAAATACTAAACACAGTATAAATAACATAGAAAAAAAAGTATACGAAATGTTATACACATTAATAATATGAAAAATAAAATAAAATAAAAATAATAATTTTTAAAAATAATAAAATAAAATAAAAATAATTAAAAAAATAATAAATAAATAATAATAATAATAATAATAATAATTTAAAAAATAATAAAATAAAAGCTGAAATAAAAAAGCCTCTATAAAAAAGCTGAAAATACAGGTTTAGCAAAATGTGAACAATCCGTATTTGAACCCGCGGCGTGTAGCGTGGTAAATGAACGCTTTTACTGAATGCGCCACAATGACATGCTACTTTGTTGCGTAAAGAGGAAAATATTTGACTAAGTTTACTGGAAAGTTGCTATGGGTTGGTGAATATACATGTATTTATGGAGTGAGAGGAGTTTTAAGTCAGAAATAAGTTAGCAGGATAGAAGCTTAGTCTTCAACTTTTCAATAGACACAAAGACATAAGCGAGGGGGGTTGTAGTAGCGATTAAAAAAGATCTCGTGACACTTAGCGTGGTTGATTCGAATTTCCATCGCGTGTGGTAGTGTCAATATGCCGTTGGATCCGATTTATTTTAGAGTATAAAATCTGACTTGAAAGATTATTATTTTCATTTATTATTCTGGTTTAATATATAACTTGAAACTTTTTGATTTTATTTATTTTATCTTTTCGCTCGCTGTTTGCCAGCTAACCCTAACGCGGACGCCATATTCAGAGGGGTGATTCCACAAAGTGTAACAGCTTACATTTAGTTTCAAAATTCTTGGTTTTTTATTAATTAAAAATCAACGGTAATTAATTTCGATTTTTGAAGTTCTTCAGACCCTCGGCTGTTTTTAAAGACGCCTGTATGTAAAATTTCACGATCGTTGCTCCTAAACTGTGGATTTCTATACAATTACAGAGATACAAACATTCATTTTTATATATTAGATATCAGAAGTTTAAAACATTTGAATAAGTACATCAGAGGATTATTTAGTTGTTAAGTTTTAGTAAACACTACTACAATCCATACAATATACTTTAACGCATCGTATCATTTATACGGGCGCAAAATAAATAAAAAAAGATGGCATGATATTAATCAATGAAAATAATTTAAGGAAAAAACCTCGAACACCTGTGATAAAAAGAGTTTATTTCAAAAATTCATGCAGAAATACATGTTTGAACAACACTGTCAAAAAAATATTTCAGGTAGTCTCCTCTAACGAAACTACCGCGAATTATTAAGGTAGAATTACTTATCGTTTGCTTACCTCTTTTTTTTCTTTTTTGACGCATTTTGGTACTTTTCTGTTTAACTGTTTACTTCTACTGGGTTTGGTGCGTTGCCAAAATTATAACTCGCGACGCAGGACAATTTTTTTCTCTCCGAAGGACCGTTATTGAGGAACGTAATCCTACGTTAAAAGATGTACTCACTTCGAATGACAAAATTCTCAACGAAAGAGTCATTATATTCTCTTAAACCTTACGATATATTTAAAAAAGGGTTAAAATAACTGTAACATAAAGTTATTGGATGGAAATGTTTAATATGAGGAATTTTATAAATAAACTTAAATTATTTAACTCAAAATCGTCAAAAGACACATATAAACGCATAGGAACAGCTTCTGCTTTCTGTCCATGGAGCTACAGAATCTGTAGCTTCATGTTTCTGACTTTCGATAATCACGTGATCTATAGCAGACGAGAAGTGACGTACTTAGTGACGTTGCGACGCTTCGTCTCCGTGGCGACTGTAGTAGTTCATTCAGAAACCGAAACACTCTCCACCGTTTTGAAACCTAATTTTTACTATTAAAGGTAAAGACAACCCCACAATTTTCTGTTTTTAGGTAGTTTTAGACTTTTGTCCCTTTCTACATCGTTTGTTAAATATTTAATTTTTGTCCATCAAAAACAATTTTTAGCAGACATTAATCCGCATGTCTTGAGGTCAGACATTCAACAATTAGAAAATTCAGTTTGGCAACATATATTTTGTGTTGATTGTTGATTGAAGGTGATCCCCAGTTTGTATTATTATAAATTAAATCAATACTTCCTTTTCTTTTGATACTGTAATAGTTTGTTATCATGTTAAAGTACATTTATATTTTTCAGGGACGATGCCATTTACTGAAGAATTTTATCTGCCTTCGGAAGAAGAGCTGAAAGTTGAAGAGATCAATTTATCAACTCCATTTCTGAAAGCTGGAGCTGTACATTTTGGAAAATATTGTGATGAACAGTGTAAAGTAAGTAACATTCGAAAATGTTACCGATGTTTCCCATTATTATAATAAGTTATTTTTCACTATGGCAAAAGACTAGATTATGAAGAAATCTCTGCATCGCTGATGGGTTACATAGCCCTCTCCGAAGTAAAGTTAAATGTAATCGCAAGTATCTATCAGGCTTTAATGATAATTTAACTCGCAATTATTCTACTCTTTAGTAGTCGTAAAATATGTGTCTCTAAATGAATTCTGATTTTTAGGTTTGTCTGTGTTTCTCTTATTAACGTAGGATTACGTTCCTCCTTAACGGTCCTCCGGAAATGAAAATTTCAGACGCTAAAGCTGTCCGTCTGTACCTCGCGAGTTAAAATTGTGGCAGCGCACCAAACCCAGTCTGTATCGCTTGGTCAAGCAGTAAACAGTTAAACAGAAAAGTACCAAAATGCGTCAAAATTTTGACATGCATATATGTATATATATACATACGTACACATATACTTGTAGATACATATATGCATAACACATACATACATAAATACATACAAAAGAGGTAAGCAACGATAAGTAATCCTACGTTAATAACCCACAGTAGTTTCGTTAGAAGAGACTATCTAATTTTTTTTTTAAGTTTACCTCTGCTCTATATCACTGATTTTATATGTGTAAATTATATAGTTTACTTGACATTCCAATGATTTGAATTTTCTTTTAAAGATGTCTTTGTGTGTTAAGGAGTATCATGAAAACTGTTAAATGCATTATGATTACATAGATTTTATAGTTTTGTTAAACGTCTCCCAAAGTAGATTAAGTTTATCCTCTTTTTTTTTAAATTTCCTAATTTATACTAAACTAAGAATTTGCCTGTGGTTTTACTGTAATCCGTCTTTGTAATGTATAGTATAAAGATGAGCTTCTTCAGTACTTCCTTATTATGTTGGCCTCGATGGAAAAAAGGAATACATGACTGTCACAGTTTTAAAAGAATGAATGCTAACAAAATTTGTTTTATTAATGACTATTTTCTCAGTTTACAAAGAAGGAAAATTAATAAAAATGAATATCTCACCATCTTGTTCACTACAATTGTTCTGCCTTGGAGCATGTTTTAAATTAATTTCAGCATTTTCTCATAATACCAACCTGTTGCCAAGTATAAAACAAAAAGTTGCCAGTTACATCATAAAGTCTCCAATTAAAGAAATAAAAGGAATGTAAGAAAATATTCACTTTTCATACCACATTTCCATTCCTGCAAATTACATGTTGAAGTAAAAAAAAAAAAAAAAAAAAAAGAAGTAATAGGGAAAAATATGAAACTGACTTGTTACATCATATATTGATTGCAATCTGTGTCTTAATTATCACAAACTACAATTCTGCATTCGGCTAAATGAATATCATTATGTCTTTTATGCAGGAATTTCATTTATATAAAGAAGTGGACTAACAACTCTAAGTGCATGGAAGACGTGGACAGTGTTATATGACAAAATTAAAGTTTAAATAATCTTTAAATTCCATTTTCATGTTCATTTCTGTTCACTTCTTACATAAGATTAAATAGAGTTGTTTTGTAATTAATGCCATAATTCAATTTCTTCTGTTCTTTGTAAGTAGAGGTTCTACAGATTAATCTCCAGTCTCTGCTTGCATATGAAAACACTTTTTCCTTGCCAACAGTTGCAGTTCATTGAGTGGTTGGCAATAGGTATAATGGGAAAGTATCTTAGTTTCGACCTACTATTTACAAAGTAAAATGTTTCACATGATCTATATATCTGTTTAAAAAATAATAATTAAAAAAAAAAATAAATGAAACTATTTATCTTTAGAATTTTTATTTTCATACATTCTATGGCAAAAGTAAATTTAAACTTACCCTAGGAAAGCATTTTTGGATGTCGCCAGGTTGTTAACTTTGGCGATTAATCTGACTGTGTCCATAACTAAATATAAAGGCAATTTTAATAGGTAAGCACTGAATTTCCTAGTGAATTCTCATTTGAAGAATTTTTTTATTAATTTGCTTTTATGAATCTTTAAATTTAGTCCATGGATTTTGATGTCTTTGTTAATTTATATTTTTTTCCTCTGTAAATTATAAGTTAGCTTTATATTTTAGTTAAGGAACAGACATTTTATAATAACTACATAAATTAAAATCTAAATTCTGATAAATGTCAGAGTGTTTTTTTTTTCGGTGGGGGGGGGGGGGGATAATCTTAAGTGTCTCAAAACAATTGGTGTGTACCATAGAAATTTACCAAAGTTTTCCAGAATGTAGCACTTTCCATACAATAAATTCTTTGGTGCCTGCAAGCTTACTCAGTTACACTTTTCTTATCAAATGAAAGTTTATGATGCTTGACAAATTTTAAATTGACACTTTGAATTAAACAATTCTTTTATATTTTTACAGAATATTTAAAGTAATAGAATTTTTTTTTAATTAAAGTAATAACAAAAAAAATTAAAAATTTCTATGAAGTAAAATAATATAATTTCAAATTTTAATAGGTTCACATTCATACTAAATCAGTTAAAGTGCATTTTAGTACTAAACCAAGTAAAAATGAAACCCCTTTCATCTATGAATTGTTGTTTGTGACTCCTGTGAATTGGGCTTATTCATTTTCAGAATTACAGTGCAGTACCTTTTGATCAGTTTTATGATTCATAAAAAATATGTTTCCAGACAAGTGCCTTGACATTAGCAACGACAAATTATTTGTGACTTTCTTTCACTTGTGTCAGACACTCTAATCTTTTTATTTTCCTTCCTAGAAAAGAGTTCCATAGCTCCTATGAGTCTTATCAAAGCCATAAAATTTACTGGTATGGAGAGAAGAAACTACCTTTTATTATAAAAGCTTAAAACTATGTTTTGAAAATTGTTAGGTTTATATTTTATTGATATTTAAACGTATTTGAGGATTTAAAGATATTTGATTTGCTGTTAATGTTATATATTTAAGTAAGAAAAATGCAAATATATGACTTGTTTCCTTTCATAGTTCATTTTACTCTCTAGTTGACAGCATTATACATTTTAAAAAAGTTGTGAATCTTTATCTAATCTACTATTTTTATTCCTTATTGATAGTTATAATTTATCTGTTCTATTTGTTCTTTTGTTAGAACAATGTTCTTTCAAGTTAGTTAAATAAATAAATAGGTGTATTATCTATTTTAGACTTCAATATAAGTTTTTTTAGAAATGATTAAAAAATCTTGCTTTTTTAAAATCATGACATGTGCGAACTGAGGATATGTAATCTTTGCGTTGTTTGTTTGTCAAATGCCAAAAAGTACAGCAGTATATTTTGCCTTGATTACTGTAATAGCTCTGAGTAGACATTACTACTCAGTGGTCAGTAATAGCTTTGTATTGACTCTCAGGTACCAGAGTATTTTCACCTTTACTCTTAGTTTTCCTATCCAGTCTGCAATTATTCTAATATTTTCTAAAGTATCCATTTTTTTTATCAGTCTATAGTCTATTCATTGTGTATTACTTCATCAGTACAATCCATCTGTAGGACCTTAATTTTACTTTACATTAAAAATCTAAACTCTTATCCTGTAATATCTTCATTCTGAGTAAGCTTGGTTAATAACATGTTCAACTTAAATTCCTAAGTTCTATAAATTGCTGCTTGATGTTACTGCTGAAAGGATTTTCTTTATAAAGAGGTGAATGCTTACCAACAAAATTAAATAAAAAATTTATTTTGTTACTGGTAAAACTCAGTTGTAATCAGCTGAGTTTTTTGCAGCCTCTTCAGAAGATTAAATTGCTAAGAATAGACTCTGCTCACATTAAATTTTTTGAAAATTAATTTTCAAATTCTCATAACTTTTTGTATTTTGTATTTATTACAGTAAATTTCTTAATAATTTTGCTTCAGCAAACTTTATTAAAGATTTATATCTAGTTTAACAGATATGAAATTTGTATTAAAATATCTTATGTTCCTTGACAGAAAATAATTTTTTTTTTAAATGACCTTTATGACAAGACCCTCCTTGGAGTCATAGTGAACATTTCAGGCATTTTGGGGGAAATCCTTGGTTTATGCTGTGTTCAGAAAAAAATTCAAAATATGAGAGAATCAGTCTATTTATGATACATTACTATCAATGAAAATACACTGTAATTCAAAATGCTTTCGATCACAAGCATAAATTAATATATTTACAGGATAATATAGAAAAGGATCTTCAAAGTAATCAGATTTTACCAGTTTTAATTACGACATTTATCCTGTATTTATTATTTAAGTTATTCTAACTAATAATATTTCTTCTGCAAAACTTACTGTGTATAATTTTTTTTGGGAGTAAACCTTTTTTCCTATACGATATTCTGTAGGACTTTAATATATTACTGATTATGTTGTTTCATTAAAATGTCAACTTTTTTTGTGCATAAAGTTATATGGTATTTTTAAACTGTTGTGTTTATTTGTTTGATTTATTATTATTATTTAATTCTAATGTGTTAAGTGGGAGTTCTAAAAGTTTAATGATCCTGAAAACCATCTACTTGTATTAAGTATTTTCAGATAGGAATTTAGGTAAATAATGCTGTTATCAGTCTCTAGTCAGGAATGATGCCATTTATACTCACTGAAAAAACATAATGGAACTCATGATTATTCATGAATTCTTAGTTAAAGAAGTTTTTACTTTTGGGAATATTTTATTGATTGTTCTTATTGTATTTTCATATATGATATCTATGTGTCTCTTAATGTCATTAAGAAAGTATTTTGTTTAAAATGGCAATCTTTTAAGATTATAAGATTATATTTCATCAATCATCCCTTATAAGAATTTTTTTTTTTTTAAGGGGGGGGGGGGTTATACTCCAAGATTTACTGTAACAGATACTTTGAGAATATTAAAATTTCTTTTTTCCAAAAGTGTTTCCATGTAATTTTAATATGTATTTAACAGTGATCTAACTGTGCACCTTCTGAAATTGATTTATTTCATGGTATTTTTAGGAGTTTATGTTATGCAGAAAAGAGGAAAGTGATCCTAGAAAGTGCTTAAAAGAAGGCAAAGATGTTACAGCTTGTGGATTAGAGTTTTTTCAAAAAGTAAAACAGCATTGCAGAAAAGAGTTTGATCAGTATGCTGATTGTTTAGAGTATAATAGTTCAAGTATGAATGTACAACAGTAAGTTTTCAAATTCTAGTAACTAAGAAATTTTTTTACCATATTTCATTTTAAATGCAGATTAGTTGCTATTTCCCCTTGATGTTTACATTGCTGTAATATTTTTAAGTTTAGTTGCACAAAAATTAAATGATTTGGATGTATTGATGAGAGTTTAATTTCTAAAAAAATGCTTCTGTCATTATGAATAAAATATTGTGACAATTGTTAAATTGTTTCTGGAGGTTAAATATTTTACTGTTAATATATTTCTCTTAGTTTATGATTATATAAGAATAGCCATTAAATAAATGTAATTTAGCATCTGAATTCTTGATATAATTTGAATTTTTAATTTTATTATCAAGTTGTAGCATATTTACAAAATGTGTGCCCCCCCCCAAAAAAAAAAAATTAAAAAATAATAATAAAAAAAAATAAATTGAAGTCCAAGATTATATGTTTGCAGTATCATTTAATGTACAGTATTTTCTACTCAGATATTTTATAGCTTTAAAGTAATGCAATAATGATTAATTATGTATGCAATTATAATGAATATTTTGCCATAATGAATAATTATTCCAAATTAAAATGCAACTTTTAGAGAATCACACCTGTGTTAAGCAATAGATAATTTTAAAATATTTAGATTTTAAGGAAATTAACTTACGTTATTTTACATTGGAGTCCTTTTTATTTGTTTCAGTTGTAGGAAAACACAAGCTGACTTAGATGACTGTATGATAGAGAAGTTGAATATTGAAAGACCATATATGGGATATTTTACTGAAATACGTGTACATAAGACAAATAGACCAAGACCCGATTTCCCAATACCTCGACCAGAGTATAAGGATGATAGACCATCTCTTCCTGCTGACTATCCCAGGGTACCTTCAAAAATATGGTGCAGCATTTCATGGTCTCCATTAGTTGATTGTAACTTAAATTTAAAACAGGATGAAATATAGATTCAGTACGAAAATTATGGCATTTTCTTCTAGTAATAAAATACTTTGCTTATTAAACGTTGAAATTTTGCATTTTTTCAGTAGGGGTCAGTACTCTGACAAAACAACTATATAACAATAATTACGCAAATTACTGTTGTTATTTTATCTTGTAATTTTGAAATTTTTTTTATTAATTGTTCATGAGTATTTCCATACCATTTATTAAGTTGTATGTCATAAATGGTTGTTCCATACCATTTATTAAGTTGTAATGGAAGTAGAAAACTACCACTCCATGCTTCTCTGATAATCCTAAGCATTATTCTTTCAGTTTTTTCAGCTTTATTTGTTTTGCATTGTTAAACTGATTGTTGTATCTTTATCTCTACTTTGAACTACATCTGATCATTTATATTTAGAGGTACTTTAGACAGCTATCTATGGTTTTCTTAATCAATAAGAAAGAGAGGATATCATGTCATATTGATAAATGGAAAAGGAACCTATTTGTTTAGTGGAATAAATTATTCAGTGTCAAATGTAGAAAAATTTGGCCTTCTAAAATTGTTTTCTCAAGTGATTTTTTTTTTTTTTTAAATTTATTTATTTATTTTTTTATTATTTAATTTTTAATTTTTTTCTTTTTTAACTTATGCCCCTGCAGTGTGGATGAAAGTGGTTCCAGTTTTGGCTATTGGATACTACAAGGGTTGGAGTCTTATTTTTTACCTGGTGCTATCACAATTTAGACTAAGCACCCCCAGGAATGGCATATTGGAGACTCTCACGCTTCTCCCACCTTTACAAACCCCATGGAGGATATTTAAAAATATGTATTATAAAATATGTTTCCCCTAGCCTCACCTGGTCCCATACACAGCTTTATAAAAAAGGTTAATTTTTAGCCACATACTTTAAAAATTAATTCTCAACTCATAAATGCTAGTCATTTTGTTTTGGCTCTTGCAAATTTTGTAAAGCTTTTTGGTCACATAGTCTGGCAGTTAAGGATTTTTACTTTTATTTTTTAACCTAAATAGGTAGAGTGAAGCTTAGATGTCAAAGTGTGTATCAAAACTGATTTAAACTGAAATGAAGTATGGAAAAGGTTAAAATTAATTTAAAAATGGAAAGCAGTTTAAAATAATTTAGAATATAGATTGGTATCTTTGTGCCTTCCTCTCCTTTACACTTTATCAGTTTAAGTTTTATAATTTAACAATCATCCTATGGAAAACCAGGCATTGAAGTCTTAGTGTTGGAATAGTGAATCATCTTTGAAAATTTTAGTGTCTCTGAAGTGTAGAAATTATTTTTGGGGAGGCTCTGTTGTTTGCAGAGTCTTGATGGTGGCCAGTATTTCTTGACTTTTTTTGTATATCTGATTAGTTTATTTACAAAATTTTACCATAGATATAAAAAAAATTTTGGGGTCACATTTCTGTTACTTCTGTGGGTATAAAGCTTATTCCTCAGTTCGTTCATTTCTAAATTTGTTGTTCTATTCTAGTTACATCCAAGAATTCTTGAACTCTCATGGTCCAATGTATTAATCAGCAAAGTGAGGATTTCAAACTGGAATTTTTATCCTAGAAAAATTATTTTATTTTTCATGCTACCGTATTGCTTCGAATCTAAGCCGCACTTTTTTTCAAATGTTAATGCTGCTGAAAATCGGGTGCGGCTTAGATTTGAAGGCGAAAAAATTCATTGGATGGGCAATTTGAATTTCCACCCCTTTCGAATGGAAAAATGTAACAGTCCATTCTGGCCACCTGCATCGATGACTCATCACATTCCACGGTTTATCTTCAGTATTCAGTCCATCCTGAACATCATTGTTTGCACGTATTTAGGAACTTTTTTGTATACGCCTTTTTTTAATCACCTAAACATCAAAGAGAATTTGGAGTGCGGCTTAGAATTGAAGGTGGCATTTTTTCACAAAAATGTGTTGAGAATTTGGGGTGCAGCTTAGAATCGATGGCGACTTAGATTCGAAGGAATACGGTATATATATATATATATATGGTAAAGAAAAGCAGTATTAATCACACGAACTATAAAAGCAGTAACTGGTATTTTCATGAAATATTTGGGTAATCCTGCTGGACATGAATTGAAATAACATTCTTTTGAAGCTAGGAATTGCTTCCTCGTGTTATGTTCTTATTATAATTCAAAAATAGTTATATTCGTTTTGTATGCAGCTTTAAACTATAAGTCAGATGACTAAAATTGTATTTTTATAAAGTAGATTGATTTCAAAGTTAGAAAAAAATTCTTTGGATGGATGTTCAAGAATGTTGAACATAAACTATAGGATTAAAAAAAATGATTTAGTTTGGATTAGGTTATGTTATTAATTTATTTATTTGAGGAACTGTGTATATTTCATTTATAATGAAATTGACATAATTTTTCTTTCTTATTCATATTTTAAAGTTGAAAAGTTTGTATAACTTACTTTCTGTGTGAAATAACTTATGAAGTTATTTATCTATAGAAAATTGACTTGAATTACATGTATCTAAATCCAATTTTATTTGCAAACAGAAAATGTTAATTTAATGTAGAACAGTGTATATGGTGTAGAAAGAACAAGTCAGGTTTTTCACATTTTATTTCAACCAAAAGAACATCCTTTGCTTTGTTGTTATCCACTCACGCACATATATGAGGCGGTGAAAGGCAAAGTGGTGTAAGTCAAAAGAGTTTAACTGCAAAAACTACAAAAAATTCCACCATAAATGGAACAAATTATAATTCATAGCAATTATTGCAATACTGCAAATAATAACTATTTACAATTACACTATAAATTGAACATGGAGATTACATATTTGCCCTCAAAGGAAAAAAGTTAAAAATGTGACTTACACCACTTTGCCTTTCAACGCCTCATATGTGAGCATATATTCAGTCATGTAACTGTAGCAAAACAAATATCTTGGGATACAGGAAATAGTTTTAAGTATATGTAGTTGCACAAAAATTTGTGAAATCCTGTTTAATTTTTGTTCATTTTTTTGAGCTGAGATTTGAAGTAAATATTTTCTATAATCACACTTATTGTTGCCGAAGTCATCCCCACTACCCAAATGACCAAAACCCCCAAAATATTGTTTAAGTTCAGTGGCTTTAAGCCTGACTCACTGTAACTTGTGCAAAAATAACATATCTGAAAAATTGTTTTAAAACCATTTCCCACTAATGTCTGCATCCACAAGACGGGTCACCCTGAAAAAAAAAAAGATTACTTCAGTTTATAACAAGAATTTATGAACATTACAAATAAATTCTTATTCATTTTGTACATAATAACTCGATTAATCCTTACAATATTTCTGCTTGCTTATTTTTCTATGACACACAAAATTTTATTTGTATCTTTCTTTAACCCTGAAAAGATACATGGATTTACTCTTCTAAATTTTAACATTGTCTAAAAATTGTATGCATAAATCTATATACAGTGGACGTTCGCTAATTCGAACTCAAAGGTTCTCAGAAAAAAAGTTCTAATTATCCGATGTTAAGAGAAAATATATAACTTTAAAAGTGTATCACTGAAAAAGAAAAATCTCCTGGTACGTATAACCCCAGAAAATATATTATACTATACTATCTAAAATTGAACATATTAAAAAGCAATACAGACTTATCTTAATCATAAAATGAAGCAGAAGATATGCAGTAGAAAGTATACTTTAATTAAAAAATATGAATTACACTTTTGAAAAAAACTGTAAAATGGATGTTTTGTTTTGTTTATGATGCCTACATTGTTCAGCCAGCTTCTCTAGCAAATTTTGATTTTTCCCATGAATCTAAAATTGACTCCTTGTTTTTCAAATAAGTTGACAAGGTATTTTTTTTAATTCCATAGTCAGCTGCTAACTTTGTTTTACATTCACCATTCTCTACTTTCTTTAAAATTTATATCTTTGTCTCCAAAGTTAGGATTTTTTTACTTTCTACGTGTAGACATGCTGAATTTTTACACTTTCACACCACACACTGAGGAAGAAAAACTTGCCAGGTGATGGCCGAATGGCTAGGGCGCTGGCATTTGGTTCAGATACTGTGGGTTTGAGTCCCACTGTTGACATGGATGCTTGTAGCTGTTCGGAATCGGCTTTAAACTGTAGGTCCCGGTCTAATTAGCTCTCGTGTAGCAAAAAGTTGACCATAGCACTCCAAAGAAAAACTAGATCACATTAACTTGTCTGCAGTGCAGGCATAACTGAGCAGCTCCCTAGAATCTGTAGTAAAGACTGGTTTTTCTGAAATTATAAGAAAATCGATACAAATAACGGAAAATCGCTTTGTCCGTTAAGTACTGATGTCCCTAATATTTAGTGGAAATGCAATAGTCTAGGAATGCAGGCATGTGCCTCTTTACACAGAATAGAAATACAGATGATTTTGACACACAAAATAATAAATACAGCGTGTATTTTCTCCGTTAAACGAGGAAAAAGAAATTTTTTTGTCGAATTAACCGAAGTGATAAAAATTTAGTTCGAATTAATGAGATATTTTAACGCTAAACCCAATACAAGTTTTTTGGAGCCGTTGGATTAGTTAGAATTAACCGAAAGTTCGATTTAACCGAGTTCGAATTAACGAGTGTCCACTGTACCAGGTGACTATAATTAAATCACCCCTACTCTGTATATATTAAACTACTCAGTATATAAGCTTCAAATTTTGTACTCATACTATTAAAGACACGGGGAAACGAATTACGCAAAAAAAAAATGAATTTTGCATTTTTTGTTATTCCGAAAATGAACATGAAATTTTGCTCGTTTTCGAGCAAAGGGGCCACTTAGTATACATTTTATACCAAAGAAATGCAAAAAGACCTGTTACGTCTTGTACTTCTAAATAAATAAGACCCCCCCCCAGAAATTTTATGTATTCTTTGGTCCCTTTTATCCTGTGAACATAAATTGTCATCTGGAAATATTGGAACATTTAATCTGATTGCTACGTCTTGTGCATTATTATTTTTTTTTATTTATAACGTTTCCTTAAACTGGACTAAATGCAATTACAGTTTTGCTCTCACAACAAACCTGTTAGTTTTAGTTAAATTGTAAAAGGGAAATAAATATGTTAAATAAAGTAAAAACAATAATTATGCTAACTTCTAGATATCCGCTGTTTTAAATATTTTATTTATTAAAATTATGTTTGTGGGAGGTATTTTCAGGGCCTTTTTATCGCATGGACAAATCGGGACTTTGTCCAGGGCCCCCTGATGCTAGGGGGCCCAAAGCTCCCTTGGTATATGCACCTAGTACTTCTAATAGTATGTATAGCCCATGGATAGTTCTTGTTTTTATAAATGTTCGTAAGAGGGGGCCCCCAAATAGCATCTGCCCAGGGGCCCCCAGCGTTCATAATCGAGCCCTGGGTATTTTACACTCAAGAGCCAAAACATTATGACCACCCCTACATTTTGCAATGAATTCGCCTGGATGACGTGGAAGGCACGTGATCAGGTGGAAGTGGTATTTAACTGCTGCTGGAGAGTCTGAAGAATCATTCTTTCACTTACTTCTGTGTGTGATGGGAAATGCTGCGGATCTAAGCGACTTTGATAGAGGGCAGATTGTATTGGCTCGAAGGCTCGGAACAAGTATTTCCGAAACTGCACGACTCGTGGGTTGTTCGCGACCTACAGTTGTTAGTACTTATGCAAAGTGGATGAATGACGGTCAAACCAGCAGTAGACGACATGGTGTTGGACGTCCACACGCTATCAAAGAAAAAGGTCGTCGGAGACTGTCTCGCATGGTGAAGCAAAACCGGAGCCAGACAGTGGCTCAGCTGACAGCCCAATACAATGCAGGACCAAGTAGAATAGTATCGCAGCACACTGTTCAGCGGACACTGTTGGATATGGGGCTACGCAGCAAACGTCCCAGTCGTGTGCCTTCGCTGACCAATCGTCATCACCAACTGCGCCTGCGCTGGGCCCGGGAACATCGCGACTGGTCCATGGATCAGTGGGAGAGAGTTGCCTGGTCAGATGAATCACGGTTTGTCATTCATCACGCCGATGGCCGTGTCAGGATACGCCGTCTTCCAGGCGAACTGTTGCTCCCTCAATGTACAGTAGGTCATACACAGGCCGGTGGTGGCGGTATTATGCTTTGGGGGACGTTCTCTTGGGCATCCCGTGGTTGTGGTAGAGCAGACCATGAATGCTACAGGGTATCTGAACATCATTGCGGACCAGTTGCACCCTTGCATGGCCTCTGTGGCCATGCAAGGGTGCAACGTTCCCTTCCAAATGGAATGTTCCAACAGGACAACGCCCCGTGTCACAAGGCTAAAATTGTGTTGGAGTGGTTCCAGGTACATGATGCTGAATTCCAGTTAATGTCCTGGCCGCCTAACTCACCGGATCTCAATCCGATAGAACACATTTGGGATGTCATGGGACGGCAGCTCAGAGTTCAAAGACCACCAATTCGCAATATCTCGGATTTGCGTGACCGTTGCTTAAACATCTGGTACAATCTGTCTCCGGCCATCTACCAAGGACTTGTGGCATCCATGCCAAGGCGGGTTGAAGCTGTGTTGCGCGTTAAAGGTGGGCCAACTCGTTATTGACAGGTGGTCATAATGTTTTGACTCTTGAGTGTATATTTGATCAAACTTGGATTTATTAGTTCCCCCATACCTCTTTTTTAGTTTGTAGTAGTATATATCCTTACCTATTGTTTTTCTTTAGTTTTATGATTAAAACAATACATTATGTATTTTGTAACCTCTCTCTTAAAAATATTTATAGCAAAATAGCCACAGAACGTTGGAAAAGGTATATGTGCGTGTGTTATGAGGATTTTACTGAAAACAGTTATAAGGCTCATCACAATGATTGTTTTAACTGTTTCTTTATCCTTCCATCATGGGAGTAAAGTGTCGGATAACCTTTGATCATTGTCATACTCTTCTTGTTCAATATTGCGTTTCAAGTGTTGTGAGTAACACAAATTCTTTATCGATGTCGTGCCTTGTATCTCAGAATGGCTGTTGTGATGTATTACACTTGCGTGCAAAACGGGAGGAACAAGATAGTCGAGTCAAATTTGCTCAAAATGGCTGCGAATCATGCATTAAATAAAGGGGTTGAGATTTTTTCAGGAATGTGTAAGGGTTGGTCCCCTGAACAAAGCCTAATAAAATCCCCTCGATTTCAGACGCCGCGGGGGGAGGGGTGGGGGTCCAAAGGTCTTTTTTTTCAGCTTTTAGCGTTTATCTCGAAAACGGTGCGTCTTACAGAAAATTGTCAATCCAAAAAATAAAGCTGATGAAATTCCCTTCCAAATGGTATATCCATGTTTGTACCCAAGTGTTACCGTTTTCGAGATATGAGCTGTTGAATATGAAAATTTTTCAAAAAAAGTGGTAGCGGTTCAGGTATCTCGTCAAACTTCCTCTTCTAACTCTTTCCCCTTCCATTTCTCAGAAAATTCGTTATAGAGAAAGTTGTAGAGCGAAAAATTTCCTTCAAAAATGTATATAGTTATGCTAATTTATCTTCCCCTGGTAAATAGTTACAGCGTTTTGAAGTTTAGGGGTACTTTTCAACATTTTGCTAGTAAAATGCTCGTCACTCAAGTTTCGTTTCCAAGGTCTGTAACTCTCTTAATCCCTTTGTATGCTGTTTAATTAGATACGTATAGTATTTATAACCCGTATAAATAATAAATTATGTATACCTGTACATATAATATATATCTCATAATATACAGAGGAACACTTGTAGTACAAAGGAGGAAGTAAGAAAGCAAACCAAAATGTATAAAAGTTGTTCATATAATAAAAAAAAGGTTATCAAAAGTAGGTTCAAACAACAATTACTTAAATTAAATATATTATATACAATTTATGTCACCAACTGCTTTCCTATATATTAAAAGCCGTCAATCTGATACTTCGGAAAAAGTTTGAAACAAGTCAAAGTCTTCACTATCATTTTGGCTTCTGTAGAATGTCCGAAATTTCACGAACTGATTTCCCTTAAAGGTGGCATCCCACTATAATGCCACGATCAATGTCACTAAGCTCCTTTGACTTACAAACGCATAAATATGACCTGACATAGAACCATAGGAACATGTGATTAACTGGCCTTACGCATCAAATTACGTCACCTGCTAGATCCACTTCTTTAAGGGGGTGTCCGGATACTTTTGGCCAGATAATATATAACGTATTATTGAATATGAATTATATAAATTATTAAATTTACTTAATGGGGTCAGTACGAGCAAAGAAAAATGAAAGGTACCTGTGGTGATTGTGATCATGCTCATTGGCGGGGCCTGGAACATGAGCAGGAACATTCGTTCCCCAGTTCCAGCAATGTCTCCTGGTAAAGATTTGGAGTCATAAAACACTTTGGCGATGTTTGTTGTTTCATTGGCATACCGATGGAAACATTGTACTATTGCTGCTTTGCTTTTACCATAAATCGCTGACGTAGTGTCATATCCTGAGAAACTGTGGATGAAGAGAATGTACTGGCTGAATGATAAGGCCTGAAGATGTTGTGAAGAGTAGAGCCTGTCTTCTGTGTTGCGTCGTCCAGCCTTCATGAAAAACACATTCGTGTCTCATGGGGTGAGTGCCACAAGTAAGACGAGCAGGTCTGTCTACACCTACTATCCCCACAGTTGAATGAGAGGTGTTTTGCTACCCACCCCTGACAATACTGCACTCAGCATCTCTTTTGGCTATAGTAGACTGTATACCTCTTGCACCCAAGGCCTGAACTAACATAGTAATAAGCTTGGTTTTGTTCCTTTCATCGGAAAGGAAGTTTTCCTGATGAACAGTAGCCATCATGTTCTTATTGAAGTCAATATCCACTTATGCTTTACTTGATGCTCTCCGATGTTGTTCGTCTCTTTTCGTGGAGTTCGTGTCTTCATAACCATCAAAAACCACAGCTGAACTGCTGCCGTAATGGTTGATTATGTACGATACATATTGATCGCAGATGGAGGCGAAGGTTGTGTTGGTGTTCCACTTTACTCTATGAAGCAGGAAGCAGCCATCGATTACCGTGAAACTGTTCTTCACATTGATCAGTTGATTACATTTTGGAAAAGCATCATACAGTGCTGACTTTTTGATTTTTCTTATTATCCCCTCGGCGAATAGAGACATAGGGTATGGGGCTAACTTGTACTTTAGCAACTCCTCTACACCCCCTTCTTTCTTCTTGGTGATCAGAGTTCTCTGAAATATCATCTGAGGCTCTACCACCACTACCTCATCATTAACTTTGATCATATTGCTCATCGCAGCTAAAGGAATGACTGAGTTCTTCTTGGATTGTTTCACTTCTGAGAAATTCATTACAACAAAAGTGCTCATTGTGCGGGTTCCAATTTCCAAAGCCTGGTAGCAGTTGACGTTACATGTTTCAATTACTCTCGTTAAAGTGACATCAAACAATTACGTTCAGCAAAAGGCGGGTGATCAGCCAAACATTGAGCAAGCTTCCTTCTGTCTAGATCCTCTCTGGTTATGCGTGATGCTCCAAACTCATCATGCTGTTCTCCGCTTGCAGTATGGACGCCACAAAACATTTCAAGTGAACTACATATTGCTGTAGCTGTGTGTGCTACTCCAACCCATTTCGCCAACACCGAATCACTAAAGCCTCGCCCACGTGTTAATTCTCCTTCACTCTTCATGTCACACATGAGTGTCACCTCAATTGCCATGTCAGACCACACACAAGCCATTGGTGTTCCAGTTCTGTTGACAGTGAAGTATCCACGATCTATAAAATCCTGTTTAAGTTGAAGGTGGCGAGTCGTTAGTCCCAGCATGTCTTGTACATATAAGTGAGTACACTTTGCATAATGAAAATGCCCGCTGGCATGGAAGTAAGGTATCATGTTGGGCGCATGTCATATGATCTTCCCAGTTACCAGTGCACTGTGCTGCAACGATTTTTTTTCATCAACACCACCATTTCAAAGTACTGGACCCACAAAGCTGCTGTTGGCCCATTACCTTTGAGACGTGACAATTCGTTGCTCAATTTCCACTGAATACTGGCAAGGAAGGCATTTATGGAAATGTGTTGTTGAGTAATTTCTACTGAGGTCTGAAGTAACTGAACTACTACTTCTTTTTCATATGGTGTGATATCTAAATTTTCCAAAATGATCTGAGTTAAAGTGCACTTTTATACATTTTGGTTTGTTTTCTTACTTCCTTGTTTGTACTACAAGTGTTCTTCTGTATATGACATATACATTATACGTACAGGTATACATAATTATTATTATATGGGTTATATATACTATACGTATCTAATTAAACAGCATACAAAGTGATTAAGAGAGTTACAGACCTTGGAAACAAAACTTGAGAGACGAGCATTTTACTAGCAAAATGTTGAAAAGTACCCCTAAACTTGAAAACGCTCTAACTATTTACCGGGTGAAGGTAAATTAGTATAACTATATTCATTTTTGAAGGAAATTTTTTGCTCTACGACTTTCTCTATCACGAGTTTTCTGAGAAATGAAGGGGAAAGAGTTACCTGAACCGCTACCACTTTTTTTGAAAAATGTTCATATTCAACGGCTCATATCTCGAAAACGGTAACACATTACCGCGATACTCTACCTATCCTGCTTACTTTATGTCGTGCTTGCGTTGTGCACTGCTATCGCTCGCGTCTCGGGACCCGCAGGTCGGGGGTTCGGCCCTCGTCTGCGCAGTCCTCCCATTTTCCAAATTTTTCCCTCCTGCTATTTTTAGCCTCTCCTTAGAGGCTTCGCTATCATCTCATTATGTAGTTGTACGACCCTGACGAGGGCCTTTTTTATTTTCGTTTCCTCCTGACTACTAAAAATAATTAAATAAATAAATAAAGAAACAAACAATAACTACTCTAACTTAAATTAAAATAACTAGCTAAAAAAATAACTCTGAGCCTACTTAACCCACTTGTTAACTAAATTACCTACTCTCTCTCCCCTTAAGTTAATCTTAAAAGTTATGTAATATTAACTTTATACTTCTCTTAACTTTAACATAAACTTTACTGAGCACAGATATCTTGACACCATTAACTTGCTTACTGGAGATAAAGTCCAATCGGACCAGGGAACTCCATTTTATACCCACAACTAGCTCGGTAACACAATAGGCGTTGTTCAAGAGACCAACCCCTACACATTCCTGAAGAAATCTCAACCCCTTTATTTAATGCGAAATGAAAACCTAATTTGACTGGACTACGACTATTTTTAAAAGATACAACATGAAACGCTACAACTTATGGCGATTTGCATAACCGAAGATGTTCAGTAGAAAGCTGGTGCATATTCACATTTTTTGGAAACTTGACATCAGAGGTGGCCTTATAGTGAATGAACGATAAACGCAGAAAATTAAGGATCTCTCCTAATTTCCGACCGGTGCATTCGATCGTGACCGTTCGGAAGTGAGTTTCGTCCCGTATTGCAAATGACGAAATGACCATTAGGAAACATTTTGACGATTTTACACGCAGTAGAATCATTAGGAAAAGGAGTTCTGTGTCGACCC
Organism: Dolomedes plantarius; assembly: GCA_907164885.2. NCBI lineage: Eukaryota > Metazoa > Arthropoda > Arachnida > Araneae > Dolomedidae > Dolomedes > Dolomedes plantarius. The sequence continues at coordinate 35,108,466 of OU015497.1, forward strand.
TAGGGCTGGCTCGTGGGCATGGCCGGCTTTCCAAACGACGGGTAAGCTATGGGAAGGGCTTAGGATGGTCAGCCACGAAAAACAACGGTCACCGACGACCGCTTTATCATTTTCCAGGCTAAGAGAAATCGTCTACAGAGAGCGATATACATTGCAAATGTAGCCGATTGCTACTCTGGCCAGGTGTTAACAGTTCATGGCTCTCAAATTAATTTTCAAACGTAATTGTTACAGATAATCAGTTACTGCCGAGAGTTAATGTTAATAATGAGCTTGCTAATATGGATTTATCTGTTTCCAGTCTTAAGTAGTGAGTGTAGCATTGTATTCTGATTTTATTGTTTTGGGTTCTACTGGTGCCATCATAATGGCAAACGTTGAAAACAGTAGTATTCTAATACGACGATTATGTAAACGTACTTACCCAAAGTTGAATTTATCCTTAAATTTTCGGGGCAAAGTTTTCTTTAAAGCTACTAGCAGCGGAAAAGGAAAAAAGTGATTTTCTGACAGGTGGAAATTGCATCTCCCTTTCTTCTTGAAGTAATCGCTTAGTACTGACTTGATGATAAGATGACCATGGAACAGGCATACCTTCCCTTTCTCCACTCTTTTGAAGGACTCGTCCGAAAAAACGGTAGCAGCATCCACTAATTCTGGTTCCAGTTTCTCCCATGTTTCATCATAAACAGCGATATTTGAGCCCTGCATTAAGAAGATTTAAAAATGCATGTATTTAGAGAGAACCGAAAGATTGTGTTGGATACAGATACGCGAATAAGAAACTATATATAATTAAAATATTTAAATTAACAACATACGAGCCATTCACAAGTCAAATCGAATAACTTCGTTTTTTAAAAATTTTAATGTCAAAGCACTTGATGGACTTCTGACTTTTTACATTCATAATAAATTTCTAGAATAATAAGGATTAATACCTCTCAATGACAAAACTTCTTTTTCGCCTTCGAAAAATAGGTAATTTATTTCAGAAGCCAATCCAATTAACTCCATATTTTAAAGGCCTGTTCACATAGGAGTCTGGTAGCGGAAGCGTTAAAGGAAAGTGGCGCTGAGACGGAAATAAACCAATCATAGGCATTAAAAATTTCGTTGCTAATAGTCTGGAGGTTTGTCATTGGTTAAATATACTATTTCAATACTATAATGCTTCCGCTACTGGACTCCAAATTGAACAGGCCCTAATTTGAATCGTTGCAATAATGCCATTTTAATGCAGAAGCAAGCAAGTACTTGATGATAACGGTCAATTGTTTAGCCTTGTTTCATCAAAAAAGAAGTAACATAATTAATCAGTTAAGAAAAAAATAATAAAATTAGAAAGGTCGAAACCCCCACATCATTCCATTCAAATACTTTCACGAAGATTCAGAGTTTAATGTCATTAATATAAGAAAATCTGTGGCAGGTGGACAAATAGATCTGAAAAACGTAGACCAGCCTTTGTTACATTCTACAGGTAGAACTGCGACAAGAGAAAATAGAAAAAATAGGATGGACCTGTTGAAATTCATACCTCCTATTAAACATGGATATTATAAAAACTGAAGAACAAATCGACATGGCGGGACCTCAAATACAAGCTGACGGAGAAAACATCCTTTATGCTGATGATGAATCAATTTAAACAAAATAATATTAATGACTGTAACAATAACAGAACAGTTATTATTTATTTTTGCGAAAAAACTATAACATAAAATGTATGGTGAGGAAGTTTTTTTGTAATAAAAAAATAATATGAAGACTGAAATGGATGTTTTTTTCCCCTTACCAAATCGATTAACTCCCTTAATCACGCAAAAATTGTAATAATAATAATAATAACGATGACTCCAAGGATATCCTATATCAGGGGTGGGTAAGATACAGATTTTTTTGTGGCCCGCCAAGACACCCAGAAAAATTATCAAAGAGAGCCAGAAAAACTGCCAATATTTTATTTTATTTATATTTATTGATTTTTTATGATACAATTTATACCTTTTCCGAAACGCAGAGTTAACTAATAAATGCAATAATTTTAAAAGGTGCGACCCTCTACTACCTTGCGCTTACACAAAGCGGCCCCGGAGCCAAAACAATTTCTCTCCCCTGTCCTATATTAAACAATTTATATGTCGTTCGATAAAAGCTAGATCTGCAATGAAACATTCTACAATGTTTGTTTAAATTTGTATTTTCAGAGGAATTTTTAAAAAACAATGTACATTATTTTATCTACTTCTTGTTTTATGGAGTTAATCCATTTGGCAAGTGAGCTGCTCCTATAACGAAAGGAAGTACAGTAACCACCGCTTATAGTGATCAGTGGTTATAAGAATCAACCGTTTATAAGAATCAATATCGCAAAAATAAAAACAAATGTATTATTTCCATGTTAAAATTTCCTCTTTAAAGAATCAATCCACCGGTTATAAGAATCAGTTTGCAATCTTCACCTTCCTTTCATTTTTCCAAAAAATGCCACTTGAACTCTCAAAAGGTACGAAATTCTTTCTTAAGTTTTTGAAAAGAAAGATTGATAAAACTTTGGGGTGGAAAACAGTCGTAAAATACATTCCTTTAGACATAACATAAGAGTTTCTCCTTATACGTTTTTGCTAAACACTGTCTTATTAGCTTTACCCAGGGGCATCTAACCCGCCCGGGTCCGATTTCGCTTTTCTCCAGACAGGCACTCCTTTTTTCCCACCACTTACTTCCTGGTTGCGGATTTCTGGACCCTGAAACACATAAATTTTCCGCAAAGTGTCCACCATCACTTACGCAAATGGGACAGTGGATTCAGCACTTCAAACCGTGAAACGTAAACGGATCCATTTTGCTGAATCAGATGAACCAGATGCTGAATCAAACGTTTCACGGTTTGATTCAGAATCAAACTGTGAAACGTAAGCTATAAAGTGAATCTTCGTCTGAGACTGTAATAAGCATACGTCGCTAGTATTCACTTTAGTTTTCTAACAAAATTGCCAGTTAGTGTTAGAACTTTTTGATAGTCGAATTCAAATATGATAAAAACAAGGAAAACTCTTAGTTTTTCTGAAAAACAGAACTTGTTATTTCGATATGATGCTCTTCCAAAGTGTAGTCAAAGAGAAGCTGCCTCTTGTTGATTTTATAATCATGTGTTGTTACTTATAGGTCTAGAAATTGAGTTATAGTATTTGTTTAGAAATTGAGTATTTTTAAAATTATAAAAAATAATTTTAATAAATGATAAATAACGTAAATTAAAGAGTATTTAATGGCAAATTATGTATATATGTGCCTGTGTGTTTATATATATGTACAAGTATATATTTGTGTATGTGTGCCTGTCCAAAGGGAAGTTTCGGTTATAAGAATTAACCGCTTATAAGAATCAAAAACAGTAATAACAAACGTGATTCTTATAAGCGGAAATCACTGTATATATAAAAGAAATGATAGTTCATTACAAGTTGATTTCTCCGAGTTGCATAACTGCGGGTATGGCTAAATCATTCTGTGAACTGTCACATAGATTGTGTAGTAGACATTGACAATACGCAAATTCAAGTTACTCAAGAAAGTAGTGATCATTCACTTCTGGCGTTATTCTCCGAGTTGCTCAACTGAGAATCTCGCCATATCTGTCAGTGAACCGTCACATATATTATATATGTCGCTGTAATGAAACTTATTATTATACACGGGATAAATAGTACTTTTAAGGCTAACTGCAATCTGATCTCCCGTGGTGTTAGTCCAATAACACTTTTCTTATTGATGAACTCTTCCAAGGTATCGACGACAGGATTCTGCTTAACGATAGCTAATTTGGAAACTAAGAGACTCTGAAACACGTTCATAACCAGAAAAGCGATGCCAATCATCCATATAACCATCAGAAAGGGCATAAGTGCAGATACGAGGTATTTCTTCTGGCGTAGCATCCATTTTTCGTTTGGAGCTGTAAATAAAGAAAACAAAATATCGAATAACTCTGAATGAACTATTTCCTCGGTGCTACAAAACGTGCGAGAGAATTGTTTTTATCTTAGATATACAGAGGCTGTTCACATATTTTTTAGACGATGTATATTGTATTCACAAAACTAAATTACATAAAATTCTTGTGTTTTAAATGTTCTATTTGACATCCCTTATTCTGAACTATCTTTCGACACCATAATTTCCAGGATAATAATGCCTTTTGAAGTGTCAGAAGAGGTATTCTATCCCATTCCTCCTGAACAGCTTTCCAGAGTCCTGTAAGGGTTTTGGGACGACGTTTGGATAATGCAGATTTTAAAAGTCCGAAAGCACAAAAATCCATAGGTGATACATCGGGAGATTTAATAGGGATATCAGTGAAGGGTATGGCCTTGATACCAGTTTTTTGTTCCATTTCTTTTAGGAAATTTACAGTGGATTTTGATGTGTGACTGCTAGCTTTGTCCTGATGGAGTCTCACAGATTGATGGCACTGTGGGTAAAGCGATGGTATTTCATTCAGAAAAATTGGCGATAAAATATGTTCCTGATAGTATTTGGAGTTAATCTTGACATTTTTTCCCACTCTCTTTATTTTTAACTTGCCATTATAAGAAAAACCAGCAACAATCATGAATCCCTTAGAAAAACTTTCTTTCGATTCTTTGAACCATGTACTTAAATTTTTTTCTCCCCTTTTATGATAATAAATGGCTTTTTTTTTGTTGCAATCATTTAAATACACCCATGATTCATCTATTGGGATAATTGTTTTCCATTTTTCTTTGGATAAGTGTTTCTCATATAGAATTCTGCAGCGTGTCCTGCGTTCAGCGATATGATTTGGAAGAAGACGATGCACATTGCGTTTTTTCGCTTTCTTAAGATTTAAATCAACGTTTATCATTTTGTTTACAGTGGACACCGAGCATTTTAATGATTTTGCAACTGTCCTTTGAATAGGGGGATTTTCTTTTAACATTCAACAACGTACCTTTGCAATAGTCGAAGATGTCCTTTTTTTCCTTGGATACTTGTTTGGAATTTTTGTTGAGGCTCCAATTTGACGTTTTTTTCCTTTCTTGTTCAATGACTCTCACATCGTTTTTGGATAACGGAGTATGCATATTTCTCTTCGGAAAGAGCATAAATGTAGCCTTCGAACCACTGCTTTGTTAAAAACGCCATTTTAAATAAAAACAAAACTTTCAAGCCGCAAACGATAATTTTGACTTTTAAAAACATAGTACAATTGCAATTATTTCTTTTACAGCAAACGATTTTTTATTACCGCTTACCAAAATCGTCTAAAAAATGTGCGAACAGCCTCTGTATTATATGGAATTTGGTGTGATTTCGAAATCCTCCAGAAACAAAGAATCGTGATAGTTATTTAAAGGATTATCTGACAAGTTACTTCTTCTATTGCGTTACGTAATGTTTTCATTAATGTAACAGAAAACGGCTAGACAGGTTTCGTAATCGATCATAATTATGTATTAATTGACATTTCTAAACGAGATTAAAAGTTTCCTTCAGGCTTCTCCTCAAAGTTGCAGATATAAGCATTTGCAATTGACTCGAAGCGGGATAAGATTAAATGCTCGCCCTGTTTTATGGAGGGAAAATGTTATATGAAGAAATAAAGGAATAATATTCAATGAATATAAAAAATGGGGAGGGGGAGGGGTTAAGTCGCATTTACGAGAAAATTATTTTCAAGGCAGCAGATCCAGACAACATAGCCATGCCATTGACTGGAACTGATGTATTAGAATGGATAACAAGGTCGATTAAAAATATACGTCACAATGACTTCATTTTCGTAGTCAGCGGCCAGAGTCGATGGCCTTTTACCATTAATTTCGTTTTTACCTCCAATATGATAATTTAAACGTTATGCTTCGATCTGTGGCCATGGTTTTAATAAATCCCATCATTTGTAAAAGATTTCGCAGTGCCTGCTAAATAATTTATCTGTTGCATCGGTTTATCAGTTGTTGTCCGTTGTCCAATTAATATGCAACTAAATTTTGCCTGATTTCCAAAATGTGTAGGGTTTTGTACATTTCCCATTCCATCGGTCTATAGTCTACGCCTTATTCTACTGTGAAGATATCCCAATGACTCTTCTTGATTACGTTGTCTTTTTACTATTTGCTGTCTGATGTGCTTTCATTTTAAACTCTCTACTGCACTCCAGAAAGCAGCTGGGTGTATCAGGAAAGTTAGGATTTTCTGTTTTGTAATTATGTTCCTTTGCGCTGTTTCATACTGTTACTTGAAATAATTTGGAATAGTCACTGATGTAAAGAGGTTGATTTAGATTTTGTCACAGCAGTTGTTAGTTTACACTTAGTTGTTTGAAGCAAAGTATTACCTTGTCTCAACATGTAAGCGGTGTACACCCATACGTATTCGATGAGAGCCAGCAAGGTAGAATGAATGCCATCTGAAACTCGCAAGAACAGGATTCCCGAAGCACAAGCTATGGCAATCAGAGTGATACCTATGGCAGACCACACCTGAGAAGGAATGATATAAATAGACTGTTGCACGTATTCATACAGTTCGTTCTACTGTAAGAGTTATTTTTTAAAATTACTTTAAGATTCACTTTATGAAAAAAATGTTGTTGGTTTCATAACATTTAAAGGTTCTTTCATATACGTTAAAGTTACCTTTCAATCTATAACTGTCCCTAGTAGAACAATTGAATGTCGTTAAATTTAAAGGCATGTCTTTTATTGACTGTTTATATTTGTCCATTTTAGTACAACCTCATTTTTCCTCAAAATATGATAGTCAGTCAGTAATAAGTGGAAAGGAGGCCCTCTCTCTTTGAATGGGTTTATATGCAGGGTTGTTGTATAAAATATTTGTTCTATGTGTTTTGATTAAAAATTGGAGGATTCCATGTTTCTCAATTTTTTTGTGTTTCATTTTTCAGTTTTACGTGTCTAGTTTGACATTCTTCTAGATGTTTTAATTTTTTCTGATAAGTAAATTGTTCCTACCAATATTATTTATTTTATACTTTTTATTGATTTTTTTTAGTTTATTTTTACACCAGTTTAGCCGTTGCTTTATCTTTTGTCATCTATCGCGAATCCGTACAAAATCATATTTCTTGTTTCAGTGCCAATCTTTAATAAAAACTCTCAATCCAAAGTATTGTTTCCAAGATCTATAATGTCTCCGCTTCTTCTATTCACTTCATCCTTTATTTTGCCCTGTTGCTCTGTAAATGTAAACGCTCTACTGGAAAGTTCGGTTTCGTTTCAGAACTATTTTCAGACTATGCAATTGGCCGTGTGATTCGTATTATTATCGTAAAGCCGAGAGGATAGTTAGTGTAGGATATTACGCTAAATTTACAAGTATGCAATTCACTGATCCAGAGAGACTTCTAAAGATGAGGCTCAAGCCCGGAACTTCGTTAAACGGCGCGTGACATTTTATGTTAGTGTGGCGCATTTAGATAAAGTGTACATATTTTCAACGTGGGTTAGACACAGAGAGACTTGTTAGTATTTGCACAGTGGAACAAAATTAGGCATTGCCATATCGTCGGTAGCTGGCGTCATTAAAAATTGGGAAAATTACATTGCCATTGACGACTTGCAAAAAGGCGGAAGTCGCACTTGGTAAACGCAATGGAAGAGTGTTCGGGTAAAACCTTCGAAACTCTATTTCGTTCCTTGTGAACCTCTTCTATGAAAAGTTTTCTTCTGAGGTGAAAGATGTATAGGGTATACTGTCAGTATACACAGAGAGTAGCTAAATGATGGTTATTGTGACACAAGCCATCCACAACTGAGATTAATTCGAATTATCGTGATTTTGGATCATTCCTCTGCTTATGTACTATAGACTGACAATAAGTGAATTCAATCCATAGATAACGTTTAAAAGAAAAAACAGCTAGTGGATTTTTTTTTCTTTTTTTTCGGTAACTTTGTTTTTGTTGTCACTTATGTATGAAGTAGAACACGATGCTGCATTTAAAGTTATTATGTATTATGTTATTCAATAAAAAATAGGCACTTAAAACAATGAAAACAGATATTGTTAAGCCTGATATTTAATTGATATTTGAGGATTTGTTTTTCTTAAATATTTTTTGAGGCAAACCATCTACTAAATTTTGGAAAATATCGGTTGAGTTTTGTCAATTTGAACCTTATCCCACTGCCTTTCAGCGTGCTTAATTTTTCTTGATGAGAAGATTTTGTTTAAAATGAAATTTAAATAAAAACTTAGATTTGAATAAGGAACTCGGTACTTTTCCGTTAGCGAGGCGCTTTTGGCGTTTGTCCTATTAAGTATCGCCATTGGCGTGTATCACGGGAGTTAACAGTTACGTATCACGGGAGTTAACAGTTAATTATACAAAATGTGACTTAAGAGCCATATTTGGCGATATATAACTTGCGCCCGTCTAACGGAAAAGTACCAGGAACTCTCATTTTCTCGGAGGTACGGCAATGCCAGGCTCTTAATTTTTAATTTTTTGCATTAATACAACCTCCTGTTATCAAATAAATTTGGTAAAATTAAAAGAGTCGATGTGCTACCAAAAATTATGCACATAAATCGCTCTTAGACGAGATGTTTTCACGGAGATTAGGCTTTATTTGGTAACACTGTACAGAGCTGTGAGTCAAACTGCCACACCACAGGTCCAGGGTTTGATCCTGCGACTGGGCAAGGTTGATTCAGTCTTTCATCCCTTGAGTGGGTCGATAAAATGAGGACCGAGCATGCTTGGAAACTAAACCTGGGGGTCCCATGTCAGGTTGACCACCTGACTGAGATATATGCTGTATGGCACCCCAAGCCCACGGTCAAGAAAGCTGAGATGGGCACCGCCGGCCTTGGTGCACAACAGACTGTTGGGCCGTGATTTTAGTTTAGTTTAGTAGTTTATACAGAGCTGTGAAAGTTTTCTAGAAGTTTTTATTGGAGAATCTAAATTTCTTCGGGGGGGGGGGGTTCACCGAGTATGGGAAAGATAATTTAAATTTTTATTTTTCACTTGTTTTCAACTGAGTCATTATTCCACCGAGTTATTCATAAACAAGGCTACCCATCTGAATACGCAATTTTAAATGTTTCCACGATTTACAGTAGTTGGTTGCACTTACATACTAATGACTTATACAGTATTTGGTGCAAGCTGTATGAATAATGAGGGGAAGTTTCAACACTTACCAAAGGCTGCAAAACGCTGAAATATAAAAATAAACCTCCTCCTTGTGTCTCTTTCCCCGACAACATCGTGAAAGCTTCGTAGATTATGGGATTCGTGAATTCCGCTATTCTGAAGACGTCGCTGTTCGGGAGAACGGGATTCACGATAAGATCGACTTCCTGCAGGAGAAAATATGGAAGTACTCATATGATAAATGTTCTGATTTGTCACTTCAATGCCTAAGGAAGTGACAGCGTATAGTCTTTAAATGGTGTTAAAAGATTTTTGCTGCAGTGCCTTGAATACTGGCTCTTTTGGTGTCCATTTATTTTCTCGTATTTCTTAAAGAATGCCTTTATTTTAAGAAAAAAAAATTCTCTATTCATTAATTGGTTGGGTTTTGAGTTATATAGTATATTTAATGAATAAAAAATTGTAGCAATCATTCGGATCAAGTGATACTTACGTTTCTGTATAACATGCCCACCATTCCGGTGAAAGTAGTACCATTCCAAAAGCCATAGTCGTTGTTACGTTCGCGGACCCACGTAACGCTAAAAGTCAGACAAACAAAATAAATTTGAAACTGGTATGGAAATAATTTCGCGTACTGTAGTAAAATCATATAAATCATGATATATTTGGTGAAATTATTTTGACTGATGCGAGATTAATAATTGTATAAAATAACATACCTAAATAGAAAAAAAAATTGTATAAAAGCATTCCAGAGCTCCACATGTAAAATGCATGGCATCCATTTTCTTTTCTTCTTTTTTACATAAATAACGTTGCATGAAACTGCCCTATAGACGACGTGGGCTAGTACCAGACTAAATAGTCACGTGTCCACGTGACTTTTTAGCCTCAAAGACTTTAAATATCTGTAATATTTAGGACAAGTTGTTCAGCATTTTCAAATTGTAAAATATTGTAGTATCATTTGTTAAATGGACCCATTGCAGAAGGAGGAGTCTGACCGTTTTTCAGGAGAGTGTGGGGGGGATTAAGAGACTTGAGCGATGTTTTTTCCTTAATCGAAAATTTCCCCAATCAAGGACCTCTAGGAGAAATGTGACGTCACACTGAGACAAAGAAATGAAATGTGTGCATTGTCGTCTGCTATATTATCCATAAAGTGTGTTCTACTTCACAGTAAAAGAACTTAAGTGGATAAATTGCAATTCTTATAAATTAATATAAAAACTGAATTTTACTGTTCTACACCTTTTCTCTGTCATATTGTCCTTTACATATACATATCAATATATGGCGTGATTTTCGCTGAGACAGGAACGACAACATTTAATTATTTCCAACTACTTCTAATTTTTTAAAAAGTTTATTTTTCTCTCGTGTAAATAAAAGGTCAGGTAATGTATCTAGTTTTCAATTTTATTATATATTGAACTGAGTATTAATACGCTTTTTAAATGTTAAAGAGGTTTGGTAAAAGGTTTCTACTCTTTTAAAGCATGTATCATCAACATTTTTTGTATTAGAAATGTTTTTAGTACCACATGCCAACCAATAATGTGAAATTACATTTGGTTGGCACGTGGTACCAAGTTTTCTTATAACTCATTCAACGATATTGTATTAAAACAAAAATCAAACATATTAACTGAAACTAAGATCGTCAGCAGACATTAGAAGATATGTTAAGAGAGCAACTTACTTCAGTTCCATCCACTGGGTAATTCCACGAATGATTGCCGGCATAAAACCGTCGATTACCTCTCGACCATTTTCTTCTTTGATGTCAACAAATGGCGGAAGCTTGGTAAAAAAAAAAAAAAAAAATTAAATTTGCCATTTTATTTCTTCAAAGGGAGACAGAGCTGTAATTTCACTTCTTAACATTTTAATAATAGGCAACGCATTTCTAAATAGCATGTACCTTAATTTCCTGTCTGTATTACAAAGATTACACGCTAAAATTTTTTGATATTAATACATATTTAATTTTCTAAGGTGAACAATCTTATATGATAGAAGAAATTGTAATGTCAAAATACTAAATGTCAAATTTCATACTATTAGATTTAAATTGATATAGTAGTTATTAGTGTAATGTAGTGTAGTAAAAAAGATTATTATGAACCAATAAAAATTTACACCTTTCTGTATAATACTATCTCTGTCCACCACTGAGGCAACTCAGCTTTGGGTGATAGGTTTTGTCTCCAAACTGATTTATATAATTTTAAATAAATCAAATTTCAAGCATAAAATGTTATATGTAACAATTTAAGCCATTAAATTTAAGAAAGATTCCTGTTTTGAGAGAATGTTTTAATGAAAAAAGACAGATTTTTTCCCTATTTTCTTGACCATTTATATTGAAAGGTTTGACAAAAATAAAAATTCATGATTTGTTGGATGAAACACGATTTTAACGATTTATGGAAACTAGAGAATTTTTTTCTGCTTCTCGTCTCTCTGTAAATGATGTAGTTCGCAACGACATTTTATTCGTAGACTAAAATGTGCAAGGGATTTAACTTATGTTAGTTTTTGTGAGAGTCCATCAATTTGTTGCCTATAAATCAGAAAACCAGAAATTTTAAATTTTGAAAAATTGGAAAAGTTAATTTGAAAGCAGCCAATATTAGAAAATACTTTCCTCACTTTTATTGTGTAAAGTTAATGATACATTAATTGACAAACTGTTCTTAAGCATAGCGATGGCAATAGGTGAAGTCTGGTCGGGAAGTTCCTCTTTGGAAAAAAAACTGTGGTCACCATTTTTTTTTCAAGGGTAATCTTGAAAAATACTTCAAGTTTATGCTAAAGGAATTACGAACAATGAAGGAAATGAGCATTGGTAAAGTTTGGAGAGGTCAGGTGCATTCTTCCACTCGAAATTGAAACGACCAGGGACAATGTAAACGGTGCAAATGTGTCGGACCTCGAAGCCCGAATTTTAAATTTTATTCTAGAAAATTTTTTGTTTTATGTTTTGTGGGATATTTCATGTTTTTTTTAACTTCAGATTACGATATCTCGGCAAAAAATGATCGTAAAATTTTGATCTTTTTACAATCTAAGACTACAGACATTTCTCCTTCAAACAAGACCTCATTTGTTTAAAAATAATTTAAAACAGACTAATATTTTCATCAAAATATTAAATCCCCTTTTTCGATAAATTTATGCACCTTTTAGCATCTACGGTCGATGCTCTTCGTGTTTTTATCTTACAAAGAAAATATTTACATCATCTGGAAGATGAAAGCTTTCTCATTCATATAAACCTCATTTCAAGTCTCTATCTTAAAATTTCGATTTTTAATTGAATTTTAAAGAACGATATTTCAACACAAATTTTATGTGGTTCTTTCAACGCGGTACTCTAGGCGTTGGAAACAATCATTCATAAGAAATACGCATGCGCACAAGGAAACGTTTTATTTACTTTTGCCGGTGTTCACTTTTTCTGTATTCTGTCAATTTTTGTTTAATTTAGTTACTTTTTGCATATTCTTTCTTTTTATGCTTCTGTCTGAAACTCTGGAATATTTTTTATTATCATTCTAATACTTCGAAACTTAACAATGTTTACCAGGGGTGTTTTAAAACAACTGTTAATTATGTTTGTGTTTAGCTTTGAGAAAAAATAATTTTGTAAAGGTTTTTTTGGTCTTTTATGCTAAAATAGCACTTACAAATCAAAAAAAGAAACAAAAACTTACCCGTAAATAGCATACCTTTTTTATAAATTGATCAATTTGAAGTAATTTTTAATGAAATTTAGCTAAAACACCTATCATTCTGCGCAAAATCCTAAAGCTAATATTTTAAACTAATTTTAGCTTTTGATTGTGGAAATTTTTGATGTTAAAACATGTTAACAATGTATTAAATATGCATTATTTTGTACGTCAAATATAGTTGCACATTAATTTTATAGAAATTTGTGGTATGACTTTCTTAAGTAGCATGATTTATTTTTTCTCGATGATATCTTTTTCTTAATTGTCATATTTTGAGAACATAACTTTTTTAAATAAAAAAAACACAAATAACAGTTTAGGTTAACAAGAATTATTGTCAAGAATTATATTTCACATGATTGGACAAGCCACAGGTCAAGAAGTGTTGAAATTAATGGAGGTAAGGTTAATTTTTTTTTCATGTCCTGATTCATAAATTAGAATCGATAGCTGATTTATACCTCATTTATATTTTTAGAATTTAACTTCTTACTTCTGTTTTAACTTTCCTTTCTATTTTACCATCATGTTTTGTTTTGCTATTATTGAAGTGTGTAAAATATTTTTCATTGCTTACTACGATTTAAAAAAACTTTTTGTATTAATGGCCTGTACTTTTTTATTCATACTGTGTTATTCATACTGTTATTTTTTCTACGTTATTTATACTGTATTTAGTTTTTAAATTGATTTGGTATTGTTTACTTTTCAGCTTTTCCCGAATGATTTTCCGAATCTTTACCCCGGAAAGAGAAGCGAGACTGGAAGAAATCAGACAACAACAGCAAAGATTAGTTGGACAAAAACCACAGGATCGTCATAATTTGTTAGCAAGAGTGTTTCATCAAAAACAAAAATCACTTATGAGTCTCATCACAAAGGCAATGATTTTTGGAGAAGTTAGGTGTCATATGTACACCATAATTGCAGTTTTGGCTGATTTAAACTCTGTATTCTCACATTTTGATGCCCCTGTAGCAGTAGTGGATTACATGGTTAACTGGAGTTACTCATTTTGTTCCATTTTAAAGGAATTAGGCTGTGGTTCATATGGGAATGGCGTTTAGAAACATACGGCATATGAGGCAGATATTACGGATCAAATAATAGCCAAAGATGACACCACTTCAGTCAGTTGTCACAAAACAACTGTCTCTGTCCACATTTTTCCAGAAGCCTCCTCTACACGATTTCTTCATTCGGGAATGGCGTTTAGAAACATACGGCATATGAGGCAGATATTACGGATCAAATAATAGCCAAAGAAAGCAAGTGTCTATAGACAATGCGTGTATTGTCCCGTATTGCCCTCTACTAACCACAATTTTCAATGCCCATATAAATGTAGAGTACTGTAATTCAGTTTTATAGTGTGGCGTGTGAGTGGAACAATGGTGTGTGGTTTTTAAATGATTTTAGCTTTTACTGGAAATTAGCAGAACATTAGCATCCAAAACAGTAATCGTTTGGAAAGTTTTTATTTATATACAGAACTCACTACCATAATACTCTTAAAATTTATATTTTAACGCATTTCGGTTACTGCTGTTGTTTGTAAACACACGATCTTCATTGCCATGCTCATTTCAGAAATTTCTCATTGAGATGATGCTCATTTAATGCGTGTTTTCAAAAGTGACATATACCATGTTCTGTAAATGCCCCGAAAATATTTCTATACTGGAGATGTAGACAGATTAAAGAATTTAAGTAAACTTTTGTGTAATTTATACATTTGTGTGTGTTTAATTATTTAAATTAATAGATTTATATTTTTTATACGTTTTATTCTTGCATTCTTTTAGGGGTTTATAGTGTTGCGTGTGAGTGGAACACTGGTGTGTGGTTTTCAAATGATTTTAGCTTTTACTGGAAATTAGCAGAACATTAGCTTCCAAAACAGTAATCGTTTGGAAAGTTTTGAATTTAATTTATTAAATTCTGATCACGAGATTTCTTTTCTTTTTGTGATACTTTAAATAAATTTTGCGTCACGTGCATAACAACGAAATTAATTGACAAAGAAAATATTAAAATACAGTAAAAGATAAAATTTAACCACTAGACAAATTGAGATGGAAATTTTTAAAAATTTTGTTCAAATTAGTATGTTTTATGGATATTAAATCAAATCTATATATAAAACTGTAATTTCCTCTCAAAATATGCTTTGCCATGACGATAAATAAGTCCCAAGGCGAAACTTAAAATATGCTGGCGTACATTTACGAGAAAATTGTTTCTCGCACGGTCAGTTTTACGTAGCTTGCTCACGCGTAAGTTCGCAGACGAGCCTGGTAATATTAGTTCCGCCCAATGAAGAAACAAAATATATTGTTTATAAGAAATCCTCTAAAAAGCAATTTCACTACTTTTTCATTGTAATTATCCTAAAATGTACCCCTTAGCGAAGCACGGGTATTCAGCTAGTTTCTAATATAAGTTATTTAAAAAAATTTAATAATCATAGGCTTGAGCTCATCCATGCATCTTATAATACAGTAATTTCAAAGCGGATAAAATGCTTGTTTAAGAATAAAATCCTGTTTGGGATCATGAGTGAGAAATAGAGAGAAAATCAGCTCACATTTGAATAGGCAACTCGAACGCTGGTGATTTCGTCATTTGCATCCATTAACTCGAAACTCTCCCGTTGGGACTCGCTTCTGCTTGGGTTACGAAGATCCTATTATATGAAGTAAAAACGTGAAAGCCGGTAGACTGATAATAAACTCGAACGTCGTAGATTGCGTGAAAGAAAATGCTACATATTTGTTACTTACGAAATTTTGTTCCTGTTTTAGTTGTTTCGCTGCTTATTTACATTTTATTTACAACGGCATTGCTAATTAATTCAATACGAATAGTTTTCAACGATTTCAGAAATAATGAAGCATACCGAATCCCTGATTGAATTTCGAAATTCAATACATACTCCTTTCATATCATTTGTAAAGCAATAGAATTTCCATCCACGCAAACAAAAGGTTAAATGATAGTTAAATATGCATGTACGTTATTATGGTAAAAAGGTTTCTCTGCAATAGTTTTCAGATTGTTCGGTAAAAAGATTTTTTGGGCGTGATTTTGTTTTTTGTTTTTGTGAGAGAATTCTTAATATTTGAAACTGGATCATTTAAACGTTCCACTAAAAGTAATAATAGTTAATGTGATCTTAATTTCTTTTTCCTTTGAACATACTTGAATCTCTATAGAAAGCAAGGGGTTCTAGAAAATTCGAGCTAAATGCTCGAATTCTAGTTCAATGAAAAATATTTTAATTTAAATAATTAAAAAAATTTTCATTGATCTGTCTCTTAATTACACCATTTAATTTTTTTTCCGTAGTTACTAGGCAGTCAAATCACTTAAAGTATAAATGTTAAGCAATTTCTTTTCTAGAAATAATACCAAAAGTTTTTTTTTCATTTTAATTGTAATTTAAAAGGTTCAAAACCTATTTAATGTTTATCATATCTATCATATTTAAATACTATCAATTTTTTTTATCTAATAATGGTATTCCCTCTTTAACGAATTAAATTAAAAATTTTCCCCTTTAAAAAAAAGTTTCTAGGAAAACTAATACGACATATATCTGACTGTTTCAGTTTAAAGTTCATTTCTTTTCAAAGTTATGCTGTTTTTGATAACTAAGCGGGTTATTAACATATTTGTGAGACTCCATATTTCTGAACTCCAGGTTATATCATAGAAAAGTATATTTAAATCTCTGTACAAAGGAATAAAATGAAACAGTTTACATCGGGAAAGAAATAGAAGCGAAAATTCTGACAAAATTCCAGCTTCGAGTATTGCCGTTCCAAATAGAGAAATGAAAAAAAGATAACTTTATGTTATAACTAGTTGAAAACCCGCGCTTCTCTACGGAGAGTACATTCAAATTAAATACAACGGTCAATGTACGCAATTAATGCCAAAAAAATAAATATATATATTTATAATAAATGCGACGATTAATGTATACAATTGATGTAATATATATATATATATAGTATATACATTTATAAAAAAATCGTAAGGGATATTTTTTTTGATAATATCTAATTGTCTGCTGCATTAGAAGGAAAAAGAATATATGTTTGTCTATTTAGTGGTTATGCACGTGACGATAAATTTATTTAAAGTACCAGACAAAGAAATCACGTGATCAGCATTTAATAAATTTAATTCTAAAAATTAATCTTTAAAAATTTACCAAAAATCAGAAAATTGAGGTAAAGGTTCGAAAAAGAATTCATTTTAAAGGAATTTTTAAGGTCTTTCTCGTGATATAAATTTTATAACCCTCAAATTATTATTTTAAATGCAAACTTAAAAAAAGTTACTAAAACAGCTTAAAAACTTAATTTAAAAAAATCTAAGAAGAATTTTTCAAAAATCTTTCTTAGTGCACCCCTACACCATAAGAAGAATCGCCATGCAAAATTTCAGCCCTATAGGTTCAGCGGTTTGATCTGTGCGTTGTATGTCAGTGCGTCAGTTACGGAAGTGTTTTATATATATAGATAACTTTATATATTAGAATATTATATTAGAATAACTTTATATTATTCATTATATTACCGTAAAATCTTGAGTATAACACGCACTTTTGTCTCACATTTTTGTCCACAAAAATGAGGGTGCGTATTATACTCGTGTGCAAAAAAACGTAGTTTTAAACATTGAATAAACGACAAAGAATAGATGAGCTGTATTCTAGTAAAAGTGATTAAGACTGATAATTTCACAATATTGTTTATTTTTAATTAAAAGTTTTTTCTACCTAACGGGATGTTTTCGTTTATTTTTATTACAAATTTTATTTATGCTAATAAATATTTGTGCAATTTTTAAATAAAATATTGAAAAGTTGTAGGTGCGTATTGTAGTCGAATTTTAATTTTTTCCGAAAATTTCGCGAAAAATCAAGCATGCGTATTATAGTCAATATTTTACGGTAATTGGAAATTGTCCATCTTAAATCATAGGCTAGAAGGAGATAAATTTTCCTCGGGTGAATATTTTAGATCCCTCGAAAAAATACTTGAAGTACAAGAAAGAAAAGACCTTTTCGTGAACCTTTTTGATATAACAGATTAAATTATCACAGCGTTAAAAAAAGAGGGAGGGGGGTATTTCGAACGCTTCAAGTTTTCTGCTGCATAGAGAAGTTTAAAAGTGTAAAATAAAACGGGAGAGAAAACATTCATTCATTTATGCATTACCTCTCTACACATAACAATAACTCAGATTAGCTCAGACTGTTTTTTTTTCTATCCATCTTGTGAAATCTAATCTAACATGCCGTTTGTAGCAGTATCAGACATTTCGTTGTGCCCCAGTCTTTATATCTGAACTTAAGATTCATTTTTTTTACAATACTCCCATTTTTCAAGCTTCTATATTTTGTTAGAAGATGCATAAATATGTACAGTCGACATACGCTCTAAAGCATTGTGCATTTCGTTTTATTTAAACATTTTACGAAACGTACATTATATATTAGATATTACTATATATGAGTATATGGCCTAATTCGTTACCCTACAAATACGTACGTACAAATATGCAGTATATGGTCATATTAACATAAAGATTAAAACGCTTCACTTGACCATTTTAGTTCACAAACCTTGGTCTAATATTTACAGAGCATCGAATAATGCTGTATCAGAAACTTTAAGAAAAATTATTTTATTCATACATTCTTTAAGAAAATTTTAAAACTTTTTTTTAATTTGTTCATTCTTTAATTTTATTTGTTAAATTGAAATCTTATAAATGAAATAAATTTTTAAAAATCTTTTATGAAAATACTTCCCTGTTTTTTTCACGTGACAGCTAAAATTAAGACATTCTTATATAACCCATGTTTTTTCAATTTACAGTGGTATTCTGAAAATATTCAATATTAAAATAACAGCTAAAATGTTACTTTTACAAATACTACAATTCGCAGGAAACTTGAGGAAAACGCAACACAGAAACACGCAGCTTCTTAAAATCTACATTTTAAAAAAATGGGGTACCGAAAGATTAGTTTCGAACGGTGATTAGTTATTTCATCATCAGGCCGAGTAACATTACGTGAGATCATCTCCATGGAAAATTCACATTAGGAATTGCTGTTTATAGATGTTAGTCAGAGAAATGAAATGTTATGTGATAAAGAATTATGTAAAATTAGAGATATTTTTTATTAATAGTACAATTAATAATAAATTTTAGGTTTATATTGCAAAAATGGCTTACAGTAAATGTAACATTTAATTTCGATGGGTACTAATTTTTTTTCGTTTTGTTTGCACAGATGTAGTAAATACTGAGTCAAGGATGAACTTATACTATTAATCAGCAGACAGTTTAATTTTGGTACACGGATATATGAAAAAGGTAAGTATTGTAAAGGAATTTTAACTTGCATTACTGAAAAAAATGAGGTTTTCTTTTTCACTACTTTTCAGAAGTCATGAGTATTTTATTAATGATATTTTGTGAATACATAAAGAAAGTATTTACCGTAACGTTTTGTAGTTAGAATGATAAATGATAGATTTTTTTAAAAATCAGAATAATCTGTAATGAAAATAATTACTCATTGAAACACTAATTACCCTAATACATTGTCTTTCCTAAGATACCCAAGTTTTTGATTTGAGACACTAAAATCCTTTTCACCCAACAAAGAAGGTTAATCTTTTCCTTACGGGGTGGGATAGCAGGTATCCCATGAATACGGGCCCAAGAATAAATAAATAAATATAAATATATATATATATATATATATATATATATATATATATATATATATATATATATATATATATAAATATATATATATATATATATGTATATATATATATACATATATACATTACATATATATGTATACATACATATATATATATATATATATATACATATATACATTATATATATATGTATACATATACATATATATATATATATATACATATACAAACTCTACACATATATACATATATACATTATATATATATGTATACATATACATATATATATATATATATACATATACAAACTCTATACATATATACATATATACAAACCCTATACATATATACATATACAAACCCTCTTAATGACCGTTCTTACAAAGGGGGTATGAAACTTCCCGTATCCTTTGAATAGAAAAGAATTTGAAAACAATCCGTTTAGTTCTAGGGTGATAATTTTTTAGATATGGGTTTACCTCAAAATTTCATGAATAGTGTTTTAGGGGGGGGGGGGGGGAAAGGTCCTGAAATTTCGTTATCATATATCCTAAGCATTTTATTTTATTTCTACCCTTATCTCTTGTGAATTTTTCGTTGTAAGTACCATTTTTTTTTATTGTCACAAACTTCGGGACCCACTTGCAATATACCTCCACCTGATAGAGCCATTGTGAGGAAAAATACAGCTTTTGGATTTTATGCTTTATGATTCAGTTGTTGCAAGTGGTGAATCAGGGAATGCTTTTAAACATTTATCATATTTAAAAATTCTTATTTGAATAACGTATTCATAATGCTTCGCATGTTAAATAATTAATAAAGTTTTAAAAAATGTTCGTACGCACAAAGAAATGATACATGTTTCCCAACTTCGTTTCTAAAAATCATGAAAAGAAAAAATGATTCCCAATATGTACAACGGTTTCAAATTATAGAATCAGTGATCGTTGGACAATTCTCGCGACCTCTAGTGAAACAAAAAGGAGGAAATTTTTATTAAAAACAGGCCTTTATCCTCTTTTGTACTTTTGATAAGATATTCGTAGTGCTTTTTGTACATAGTGAGAAGTAGCGATAGTCAAATCTGGCATGAGTATGAAGATAAATTATGCACATTTCAGCGTTTTCTGTTGAAAAAGTAAGGAAAATATTTCCTTGAATTTTGAACAAAAATTTAATAAAATTGGTGAGTTCTGGGAAGTAAATGTGCGACAAGATTCATTCAGTTAACGGCCCAAAAGAAAATAAAAAAAAGAAATAGAATTTTATTACTGATTGTTATGTTTACCTGTGTTGATGAATCATTTGTAATCCAAGTTCAGTAGCTGAATTGTCCATTTAGATCAGTTGAAACATTCTTCCTGATATGACAGACAGAAAGTAATAAAAATGACAACGCTCGCATGGTATGTCAGTAATGTATTTTACGGAAATCAAACCACTAACTCTTCAGATTTTGTTGTTGCTAATCGCCTGGTAAAGTAACAGGATAGAAAAAATCTTTTGAGTTGGCGCTGTAACTCCCAGACAAACAAGCAAACGATTTCATATTCTTCGTGGTCGTAACCGCAAAACCTATATTCATTCTGTTTAAGTTCGTGCAACTTGTGAAAGACAAATTCTGTTCTCGTGTCTCGAGTAAGAAGTTTTTTTCCCCCAAGACCTTTTTCTTCGATGAAAGGATATTCTTAAATAATGAATATACTACGAAAGCTACACAAGAAATATCAAAATGTTCTGTATTCTTACTCCAAAGATAAACGCTTCCCGTCTTAGAGAGAGTTCTCTGAAAATTGTTATAAAAATTAAAGCATGAAATTTCTTGAAATATATTAGAAATTTCTTTCCATCTGTGCAGTTCAAATGCAAATCTTTTGATCCTGTATATAAAAATACTTTTCTACTTTTCATGAATATACAGTGGTTCCCAAAAGTGTTCGTACACTTACGATTTTCAATGAAATAGGGGTCTATCCATTGATTAAATTGAATATTTCAGAATGGGTATTTAATAATAAGATCTATAATCTATTCTTAACAAAACTACATGAAATATTTTGAAAACATAGTAAAAGTTTATTTTTAAGAAACCAATAGTCCAAAAGTAATAAAAACTTTATCTCACAAAAGTCATCGTACACTTGTAAAAAATCTCTACATATTAGTAAATATTCTAATTTTTCGTTAAATTAATATTTAGTAGGATATCCTTTAGCATCCACAACAGCTTTTAAATGTCTGTGAATAGATTGCTTTAGTTCTTTTGTAATTTTTGCATCAATGTTCATCCATTCTTCAATCGTAATTGCTTTTAGTTCGCTTTTCGTGTGAATGTCGTGTTTTCGTACTCGAACCTCCAGTTCTCTCCAAATATGTTCTATTGGGTTTAAATCTCGCGAGTGAGGTGCTGTTTTCAAAACTTGTGGACAATTATAGAGACACCAGATGCGAACGTTGAGAGCCGTGTTCTTAGGATCGTTATCTTGATAAAAAACAAAGTTGTTTCCAATACCAAAATTTTGAGCTGTTAATTTTAAATTGTCTCTTAAAATATTTATAAAAACAGCAAGATTCATTATGCCATCATTAAATACCAAATTTCCTAGTCCTGATGCTGACATGCACCCCCACACAAGGATACCTCCACCAGCATGCTTAACTGTTCCTACTAAGTTCTTGGGATTAAGTTCCTCATTTTTTTCTTCTCCATACAATTATACGCCCATCAGCACCAAAAATGTTCATCGGCAAATAAGACATTATTCCAATAGGTTTGGGGCTTATTTATCATTGATAGTGCGAAGGGAAGCCTAAACTTTCTG
Organism: Dolomedes plantarius; assembly: GCA_907164885.2. Classification (NCBI taxonomy): domain Eukaryota; kingdom Metazoa; phylum Arthropoda; class Arachnida; order Araneae; family Dolomedidae; genus Dolomedes; species Dolomedes plantarius. Next base: position 35,130,943 of record OU015497.1, read on the forward strand.
TTTTTCTCACTCACAAAAAATTTTCTATGGGCAGAACGCCCATCTAATCCAGCTGTTCTGAGAACTCGTCAAAAAATTTCAGGTGAAATTGAAGTATAAAATGTTTCATTGAATTCTGCAGGAACTTATACAGCACTCAAACGTGAATTTTTCACAAATTTTCTAATTATAAATCTCTGATCACGTTTTGTTAACTTTGCCGGACGGCCTTTTCTTACCTTGTTTTCGATCCAATTTTCTTCTTTAAAGTGTTTTTTCACATACTGCACAGTAGAATGGGATAAATTAAGTAATTTAGCAATATTCCGAACTGATTTACCACTACTATGATGGAAAATAATCAATTTTCGAATGCTGTTTGTTGCTTCTTTACGACTACGAGCCATTTTTAAATAATAAATAGAATATTACAGAGTAGGCAAGCAAAAATTAAAGCCAAACGATATTTTAAATGCCCCCACAATTCAAAAATAAAAATAAAGCGCCAGACGATAATTTTAATTATGAATTTATCCGAAAATATATCAGTGTACGATGACTTTTGTGAGATAAAGTTTTTGTTACTTTTTGATTACGGGTTTCTCAAAAATAAAGTTTTACTATGTTTTCAAAATATTTCATGTAGTTTTGTTAAGAATAGATTATAGATCTTTTTATTGAATACCCATTCTGAAATATTCAATTTAATTAATGGATAGACCCCTATTTCATTGAAATTCGTAAGTGTACGAACACTTTTGGGAGCCACTGTATATATACATTATCTACCAATAAATATTTGGATACCCATGCAAATGACGATATCTGCGGCCCTGATATACAGGACAACAGATATCGTACGCCACGCCCTCCGTCGTTAAATGTCGTGTAGAAAACAACACTGGCATAAGTCGCATGTGAGATGCCACGAAGTTCAGAGTTATCTGATTTCGAGAAAGCTGTAATCGTCGGGTACCAGAGAAATGGCCGATCCTTAAGGGACATATCTAGCGAGCTGAATTACCCAAAATCGACAGTGACCTATATGATTCAGAAGTGGAAGGCATGGTCGGAATGTTCCCCGAGTCGGCAGACCCACGAAACTGGCAGATAGAGACCGACGGGTGCTGTCCAGAGAAATTCGGAAGAAGCGCACCCAACCGATGGCCCACATACTCCAGAAGTTTCAATAAGCATCCGGGAGTGTTGTTTCGATGAATACCATCCGTAAGAGAGCACATCTGCTTGGTTTTCATGGTCTTGCTGCTGCCCATAAGCTTTTGATCACAAAGTCCAACCGCGCTGCTTGGTTAATGTGGTGCAAAGCACGTCGAAACTGGACCGTAGATCACTGGAAACGGGTTCTCTGGAGCGACGAATCAAGGTTCACCCTCTGCCGCTCGGATGGTAGAGTTTGGGTCTGGTGTCTGCCCGTAGAACGCCTCCTGCCGGAATGCATTATGCCCACTGTAACGTTCGGCGGAGGTGGAATTATGGTCTGGGGGTGTGTTTCTCCTGATATGGACTGGGATCCTTGGTCCCAATTTATGGTAAGCGGAACCCCGACGCTTACTGCACTATTTTGGATGACTGTGCTTCCTACGTTGTGGCAGTTTTACGGGTTGGACCCATGTTACTTCCAGGACGACAACACCAGCTGTCATGTTGCGAGGTCCACCATGGATTGGTATGGTGACAATGGGGTTAACCGAATGGACTGGCTTGCCCAGAGATGAGTTGGATCGCCGAATTAATGGTTGCAACAACCGCCCAAAATCGGTGAAGGAATTTACATGTGTTCTCCAAAACCGAGTGGAAGAAAATACCACTGGCCGTCATTCAAGGACTTGTGGAAAGCATTCTCCGGAGGGTTGAGGCTGTAATTGCCTCTCGTGGAGGCTCTACCATTTATTGAATATCAATAAATTTTGTTTTTATTTTCTATTGCAGGTGTCCAAATACTTATTGGTAGATAGTGTATAGTTATATATGAGGTAATATAAAATTGATTAATTCATACTTGTTGTTCAGAGAATATGTTTATTACAACATAGTTATTTCGTACATGAAAAGAATTTTATTTGATATACAGTTTGTTAAAAAAATTCGCCTGCTAAAATACCTACCGCGTGGCGTTAGCAGTACAATAATAATTACAAGACAAAAAAAACTTTTTATACACCATGTTTTTAAATTTTCTGTTGAATCATATAAACTTGACAATTTTATGTATTAATAAATGCTTTTTTAAAATTTTTTTGATGGATTATCCCATCAACTTGAAAGAAAATGAAAACTTTTCGTTCCCATCCCGGCCAATAGATGGCTGCACCAGTCTACAAAACAAAATTAACTGAAAATGAATTCAAATCTGCTTAAAGATGGCTAAAAGTATTTAAAGAATGCATTCTCATCGTGTTCTGAGCTATTCTAAAAGTTTCAAATGTCTAGCTAGTCTGGAAGTTAGTTAAAAATCGATTGCTAGATTTGGACTGGACAAACACACACACACACAAACAAACAAGAAAGCGAGTTAATAAAAACATGTAAAAAAAATGTCTCCTAAAGTAAAACTTCTTTCACAACCTGAAAAGCAATACGAGCATTTAGACTTAATAGAGAGTTAATATTTTTTATTATTCAGTGTTTTTCAGCTTTACTTCGTAGATATAGTTTGGTTTGATGTTATACATTTCTTTTACATTATTCCTCTCTCGTCCAAAAGATGCGATTTTTGGAGACATGATGTAAATGTCTAACATTTTAATATCTTCAACTATTATTTACTTGGAAAATGAGTTTTGGAATACACTTTCAAATCTCATTTCCTCCTTTTCCTTTAAACCTATCCTTTGACATAATTCACGAATATAATGAGACTTGGGCAAAGTTCTTAACTGCAGCTCATTATTTATAAGGCTTTCGGATTGAAAAAGATTTATTATTTTAAATCAGCCAAGAAATGTAGGTTACTGAACCTCAAATGTTCAAGAAAATTTACCTATTAGAAACCCATTTGTCAATTAGTAACGCCAACTGCAACATTTTGATTGGATGGATTGAGGTTTATGCCAGCAAAAAGTGCTGCTAGAATGAAAAGGGTAAATAAAAGGAAATAAAAGAAAGAGTTTTAAATTACATATCATATCCCTGACTCTGTTTGTGTCAAAATTACTAACTTTATTTTTTACTGCTCGATGAGATCTTTTATAACTTAATATCTTTAACTGATATCGAAACAAAATTAAAAATTCCGTTAACGTGAAATATTTTAATGAAATCACGCATTTTTTAAAGTTTCATTGATAAAGTGATTTATTTGTCTGAGTTTTGCTCGGACAGTATTTCTAGGAAAGTGAAACTAGGAAAAGTGTTTCTCTTAACAAGAAAAACTTCTGAAACTAGACAGGGAATAGAAAAATCGCGAGACATTCATCATAAATAACTTTAAACTGAACTCGTCTTGAATTTGGAAAGCAAATTCAACTTTCTTACGCTTACACAGTAAGGCTAGCAAAGTATTTTTACCTGCATGGGTTTATTGTATAGAATGTTTTCTTAATCTGCTGGACTAAAATTTGACTTTGTGTTCCAAATTCGAATAGCGCAGTTATTCAAAGTAATTATTTTAACGTTTCCCAATTCCAGAAGTCCTTCGATTTACCCTTGATCTGCATTAAAATTTGTTTGAAGCTATAAGAATAAATTCAAAATTCGGACTTTAAAACAACAATATTGTCTTAAATATTCTGTTATGCTGCATGAAAAATCTTCATTATTATCACATTAGTGCGTAGCTTTTGTCTGGTCTGAACAGACTGAAAAGTCAGAAATATATTTCTTTCTCTTTAGTGGCTGGAGTAAAAGGTTAAAAAAAAAAGGGCTGAAGTAAAGATAAGATGCTGTACTGAATTATTAGTTTTAACGTAGGATTACGTTTCTCCATAACGGTCCTCCGGAATGCAAAATTGCAGACGCTAAAACAGTCCGTATGTCCGTCACGAGTTATAATTTTGGCAGCACGCCAAACCCAGTCTGTATCGCTTGGACAAGCAGTTAAACAGAAAAGTACCAAAATGTGTCAAAATTTTGACTGACTTACTAACACATACACACACACACACACATATATATATATATATATATATATATATATATATATATATAGATATAGATATAGATAGATAGATAGATAGATATTTTTAGATATATACAGGTGATAGATACATAGGATACATAGATACAGATACATAGATACAGGAGATATATACATAGATATATACAGGTGGTTATCAAAATAATGTAAACACCTATCAATATTAGTGGTGTTTATGAATGTGCTTCGTATTCCTTAAAAAACAAGTCTGGCCATCGGTATTTTTTTATATAATATAGTGTATATATTATTCTACTGTCAGGTACCAGTAACGAAGCTAAGGGCATGGTTCTTTTGGGGGGGAACAGCGTAAAATATCAAACCTTGCAGACCTTGCAAAAGGGGCAAATTGTTGGAGCGCGTTTAAATTGGAGTATCTGTTACTGCAACCCCCAGGCTAATGGGTGTTTTTCGAGCTATGGTATCGAAAGTCATGATAGCATACAGAGTGCACGGAAAAACAACCTTTGCCAAACAGAATAGTGGGCGAAAGGGAGAGCAGAGTGAAAGATACGGACGAAGTATTGAAGCGGATTGTGACACGAAGAAAGAAAAACATCGCAACCAAAATAACCGAAGAGCTCCATCTGAATGTTCCGGTATCAACCATTAGACGTAGATGGGAACTTCCCAAACAAAGCATTTACGGAAGAGTAGCTATTCCCAAGCCACTTGTAATAGATGCCAATACAAAATATCGTTCACAATGGTGCCACGAGCGCAAATCCTGGTCGACTAATATGTCGAGAAACGGCATTTGGTCCGACGAATCATTCTTCACATTGTTCCTCACAACAGGACGTGCGTGTGTCTGGAGAACACCTTCACAAGCGTAAGATTCTGGCTGTCTCATCTCAACTGTCAATCACGGAGGTAGATCTATCAGGGCTTGGGATGACATTTGATGATTTTCTTCAGGCCCTGTTCTAACCATAAAAGGGAGATTGAATGGGAAGGCCTATGTCGAAATTTTAGCTCAATAGTCCATCCTGTGGTGCATACATCGTTTCTTGCAGGAGATAGCGTTCAGTATGATAATCCCCCTATACAATATACATACAGCTAAATCTATAAAGTATTGGTTGGAAGAGCATGATAAAGAAGTCAAATATCTTATCTTGCCCTATACAATTCCCCCTACTATATATCATCCAACCACTGTGATCTGTATAAGCGGATAGAGGCAGGAATCGATATCCACCACAGCATCTCTACAGGAACTTTCATGATTTTTCCCTGATGAGTGGTATAATATATTCTTAACTACTATTCATGACTTGCATAATCCAATTCCAAGGTGAATCAGGTGGTATTACATGACAAATGTGATCTTGCGCCGTATTAATAAAGGTTTTCATAATGTTTCTTAGTGTTTACATTATTTTGATAACCACCTGTATATATATATATATATATATATATATATATATATATATATATATATATATATATATATATATAAACGAAAGAGTGAAACGAAATCTATGATAACACTTCGTAAATCTCTTGCTTTTAAATATCCTTGTTATTAAAACTCTAAACGTTGAGAAGACTTTTTTTTTAATTTTTCGATAATACTACGCATTATTATAATAAAAGCAATAGGGCTTACAATGTGTAAACCCTAAATACAACACTTGTCAGACCAAAGTTAATGTTATTAAATATGATTCGTATGATTATTGGTATGTTTTATAATATGGCCTCAATATAAAGCTTCTGAATTGTATTTTAGTATTTAGTTTCATCTGATTTAAACTTTAGCAGTGAAAAAGAAAAACATACTATGAAAAATTACTTAATCTATTTATATTTAAGAATCGCTGGAGTTGTACTGGAATATCGAAAATTTAGCTTTTCCTATAATTCGCATTTTATTGGAAATATGGGAATACGTAGTTTGGACACTGCCGTGGTCACGAGAGTAACAAAATACAGTATTAATATATAAAACATGCTAAAATATTCATAAGTAAAATTTATAGCCTGGAAAATTTGCGTGCAAAGCAATGTCATTAAAACGTGTCGGCAAATCTTAATTAAGCCTTGTATCGCTTATCATCCTGTTGCAATTCCGTTTTTAGGTACTTTAAAAAATACTTTGTATACCTGGCGTCAAAACAGGAATATAAGGCATTTTTTTAACGCAAATATTCTCATATATTTATTAATTCAGCGAAAATGTCATTTAGGGAATTGAAATATTCATGTTTTTTCGCTTGAAATTGATATATTCGTACGAGAACTCATTTAGTCGTGCTTATAAATATATAAACAAACAAGGACAGATATATTATTGAGTGATCATTATAAATACTCAAACAGAAGCTTTTATACAGTATAATAATGCCACAGTTTGATTGTCATATGACTCTTTTTCGTGCGTATTAAAAATTTTGTATTATGATGAGTATATATGTAACATGATAAAAAAAAATTCATTTTCTAACTTCAATTCTATTCAGCCATGCCATCGTTTTTTCAGGATTAACTTACTAGCAAAACTTAAATATGAAACTTACCCACAAAAGCATAAATTCGGCATAACTTCCATAAAATTAATTGACTCCATACCTTTCCTTATTTGATACTAGCTGAATACTTGTTATTCGCTACGGAGTACATTCAAGTTAAATACAAAGGGCCAATGCATGTAATTAATGCCAATATATATATATATATATATATATATATATATATATATATATATATATATATATATAAATCGTAACGGATATTTTTGTAGACAAAATAATGTAGAAGAAAATATTCAAATTAAATACAACGGTCAATCTATGCAATTAATTTGTATGTTTAATATTCATAAAACATACCAATTTGAATTAAATTCTTAAAAAACTTCCATCTCAATTAGTCTAGGGGTTAAATTTTGTCTTTTACTGTATTTTAATATCTTTTGTGAATTTATTTCGTTGTTATGCACGTGACGCGCCATTAATTTGAAGTATCACAAAAAGAAAGAAACCAGGTGATCAGTATTTAATAAATAAAATTCTAAAAATTAATCTTTAAAAATTCGCCAAAAAATCAGAAAATAGAGGTAATGATTCGAAAAAGATTTTATTTTAAAGGAATTTTTATGATCTTTCTCGTGATATAAATTTTGTAACCCTCAGATTATTATTTTAAATGCAAACTTTAAAAAATGTTTCAAAAACAGCTTAAAAATTTAATTTTAAAAAATCTATGAAGAATTTTTCAAAACTCTTTCTTATTGCACCCCTACACTATAAGAAGAATCGCCATGCAAATTTTCAGCCCTTTAGGTCCAGCGGTTTGGTCTGTGCGTTATCAGTCAGTCAATCAGTCAGTCAGTCACTGAACTGTTTTATATGTATAGATAAGTGGTACGTCACAATTCAAAGTTATTTTGATTGTTTTTCTTCTATTGTAAGCATTCATTGAAAAATTTATCTAGTCTTAAAATAAAATTTAGCTTATTTTTTTAAAGAGAATGAGAATATATTGAAAAAGATGTAATTCATTAAAAGAATATTTAGACCAATTACTCATTCTGCGTGCGAATAGACTGTTATATAATGAAAAAGCTATGAAGGTATAATGATCTGTTAGTGAACATCATTTTGTTAACAAATTTATTTAAAATTGTAGTAAAAATAATATCAGTTATGAAATTTGTAAAGTTTACTGTTAGCTTGCTAAATATTAGCAAATCTAGTCGTATGTTACGATGTCAAACAAATTGTTCGCTTCTGGACATTGAAGGAAGAATCTTTTACTGTCAAAATGTTCTTGAAATGGATATGAACCAAAATAAAAAGTTCCGATGGGATTGGTTCAAGTGGAATTTTTAATTTGTTTATCAACATGAAGCCATTTTTTGGGGATGATGGATTTGATTTTGCTCCAAACGATTTTTATCGTTCCGGATATTTATCCGACCCGATGCTATTCTTTTTTCTGAGTAAGGGCCTGTTCACATAGGAGTCCGTTGCGTAGCGTTAAGGAAAAGATGACGTCGAGACGAAAATAAACCAATCATAGGCGTTAAAAATTTCATTGCTAATCGTTTGGAGGCCCATGATTGGTTTATTTTCGTCTCAAACGTCATCTTTTCCTTAACGCAACGCAACGGACTCCTATGTGAACAGGCCCTAAGGAATTGTTCCGCGCCGAAACAAAAAAAAATCTGTTACAAATGATTTTGCTGCTTTTCCTCTTTAGCGAATTTTGAAAGATTATTAAACTATTCGATATGGCTAAAATTTAAAATTTGTGAATTTTTAGGATAATTCTATACAGACAATTGTTTCAAGAATCCCAGATCCCGGCGTTACTGAATAAACTTTATCATTTTTTGGCATGTGTACTATACTTAGGTACAGATGTATAAACCTACAGTCCGACCACGGAAACAAGGTCCCTGGAAGCTGTTACGCATGCGCGAGAAAAGCTAGTCTACTTAGAAAATAGGGGAAAACGTCATATTTTCGGATGTGTTTGTTTATGAAATACGGAATGTATTTCAGACTGCTTTTTGTCCGCAATTTTAAAGTTATTTTTTAAAACTTTATTTTTGATCGAATATGTGAATAATAATTTCAAAATAATAAAAAGAAAGAAGCAAATCTATTTAAAAAATAGGAGTTTTATAGGAGTGGATATTTTCGGATTACATCACAATCAAAATTATCTAAAGCTACGTTTTCGGTGGTTCTTTTTTTCTGACGTTTCCTCGGAGATTCAAATTTTGGAGTTTCTTCACCCTTTGCTTCTCTGCGTATTCTTTTTACACTGGACATTGATATCCCGGTCATTTCACTAGCTCTCTTTAGGGATTGCGAAAGTGGAACAATAACATTTCCTTCTAGTGCTTCTTTAATCACAGAATTTAATTACATTGTGTATTATACGTTTACAATCACTACGGAACGGCTTATTCCGAGCAGTTGTGTTGGGTAAAGGATCCAGTAATTTTAATATAATAATCAAAATAACAGACGAGGAAAAAGCAAGCAAGCGCAGTTAGTAACCGATTCTAAAGAATGTCGAGAGAATACGAGACTTTTCTCCCTCCTTCCTCAGCAGCCTTACCTACAGCGTGAATAGAATCATCTTGGCACTATGCCAACAGTGGTTCTTCGTACTGTGGTCGGACAATATCATCCTTCTATAACTTTTAAATAGGTTTAGGTAGAGAGTTCAACTTTAGCACAAAAATAGTCTAGCAGAAGGACGAGTTCACTGGCCAGCAAAATGTGGCCATGGGAAAATGGTGGAAGATTCCGAAATGTTCTCAAGATCGAGGTCTTTAACAAATGTCTGGAGTTTGGTGTCTGTTTTTGTGTATTTTTTCATTCTGAATCGAACGAGGCTAAAATCAAGTCTATAGATTCAACCGATTTGCGTAATTTGTTTAGAGTTGGAAGGATTCTTTTCACAAAAGTGTATTTAAAAACGTGTGTTAGATTCGTTACATGAACCTTTATTCGTTTCCAAAATATTGGCTTTTTCCATTACGTACATATAATTTCCTGCATACAAGGCATTCATTTCTTTTGTAGGAAATGTTATATATTTCTTCACGACGCGGTATTTATTTTGAATTTTGAATTCAAATAGAAAATAGTATTGAATTCCATTATCATCCCGTCTTTTTTCCTACTTTTGGGAAAATGGACACTTTAATAATCTTAAAACAAACACCTTATGTAATATAAATAAAGTGACGAGAATCTTAAATCACATTTTAGAATGATTGTCGTGATGCCTGTCCGAAAATTATTTAATTGGGCGTGAATTCGTACTTTAAGTGACTAGTACTTTTTATATTTTGATAAAGGGGTAGTTGGGTGCGTTTTGTAGAAATATTTTGTTGAATTCAACCCTAGATTCATTAAATTGGCATACGAACAAATCATGACTTTGGCAACCTAAAAATTAAATTCTCAAAAACAAACTAAAAGAAGAAAAATGATTCAAATTTTAAATAACAAAAAAAACTTATTTATTTACAATTTATATTATTTTCACACTTTTACCATCAAATCAATATATACTTATAATACAGTTTACTAATTAGCACAACTATTTGTGTTTAAGAAAACCAGATGCTTACTTAAAAAACTTTGTTAGATTTAGGGAGCGTAATAAAATAACCTAACTTATAAAAACTCCTTCCAAAATCATACTTTTAACTACTATTTCCGCACTACAAAACTCATTTAACAAGTGGGATCTGAACTAATCAAAAATTTGACTTGGACTCACTAGTCTGTGATGATAGCTGGACCAGGACTCGGGCTCGAAATAACTTGTTAGGCATGGGGGTCTTGGCTTCTGCTCCGGCTATTTGATTAGTATGTCTGTCCGTGCTTTGTTATCAGCAAAGTCTCTTCTTCAACAGGATAGTTCAGAAAAATCGTCCTCTCTCAATTTTGTCAACAACTGGTTTTCTGTATAGGGTCTGGACAGCAAAAATAATCTATCTACGATGATAGACACCTGGAAGGCTCGACAGGGTCTATTGATTTTAGAAAGCTTCTCTATCAAAAAGTCTCAAGAGACCTGGAAGGATCAACAGGTCCGCACGGCAATCGAAGAAATCTCTCTCTAAGATAGACAGTCGCTAGACACCTGGAAGGGTCGACAGGGTCTGCCAGAAAATCTCCGCGAGAGTCCAAATCTCTCTTCTCTCTTCTTATATATTTTATTTTTTCCATCCTCTCTTTTCCTTGCCTGCGCCTCCTCATATAAACCTCCAGCCAATCAGGAAAACCTAAATCTTCTCATTCGCTTGGGTTTAACTTTTATTTTCTTATTGGCTTCCCCTCTCCACTCGTATCCGCCCCCATTGCATCATCATCTCGATCCCCCACGTCGCCTCACGTGATCTTCGTAGTCCAAGATGAGTCCCGACCGTCATAAATCCTTTTTCAAAGGATCTTTGTAGCGTAACGTCATTCCTGGTGCCAGCCATCGCTATCTCGTCTCTGATCTTCAGACCCCACCTGCACATAGCCCTCATAAACCGCTCTTAATTTGACTATGTCATAAAAATACTGCTCTATTCTGTAATTTAGTTTAGAAAGACGGGTTCCCCCCTTTTCTCATGAAATGTAGTGGTGCAAGCCTTCGATCATGTACAATTTCTCCAACTTTCTTATTTTAATTTTTCATTCATTCGAAGCCGCATCATTACAATGATGAAACAGAGTTCTGTAAAAAACTTTGTTTTTGTTTTAATCGGAATAAAATTTCAAGGAGCGAAATTTTTTCACTCCGAGCCGGATAAATTCAGAAGGATAAAAAAAAAATTTGATCCTTTGGATTCAATCCGCAAAGGAACTTTTTATCTGAGAGATCAGTTTTTCCCGGTTCGGATAGAAATCGTTTGACTCTTAATATTTTTATTCGGGTCGGAGAAATTCGGGTCGAGCAAAAAGGATTCGTTCTTCTGACAGATATCTTAAAGTCCTGTTTTCTTGAACATTTGAGGTTCAATAACATACATTTCTTAGCTGATTTTTAAAAAAATATTTTTTACTCCAACAGCCTTAAAAATATTGAGCTGCATTCAAGAACTTTGCCCAAGTCTTATTATATTCATGGATTATATCAAAGGACGGATTTAAATGAAAAGGTGGAGAGGATTTTTTAATGAGGATTCTTAAACTCATTTTCTAAGAAAATAATAATTGAAGATATTAAAATGTTAGACATTTATATCATCTCTCCAAAAATCGCATCTTTTGGACGAGGAATAGTGAAAAAAAATGTAATTTAACATTAAACCAAACTATTTCTTCGAAAACAAAGCTGAAGAAAACATGGAACGATAAAAAATATTAACTCTCCATTAAGTCTAAATGTCCGTATTGCATTTAAGCTTGTGAAAGAAGTTTTACTTTGGGAGACCTTTTTTTTATTGTACTGCTAATGCCACGCGGTAGTTATTTTTTGCAGGCGTATTTTTAACAACTTGTATAGCAAAGAAAAATTCTTTTCATGTACAATCATATATATTATTTCTAGAAGGTAATTTTTCCTGACGATCCCTTTTTCTTCCTTCATACTTAACCAATATCGATGAATGAGGTACCATTTTAAAGATTGAATTCCCCGCTTCTGACGAATTGTTAATTTAGAATTACGTATTGTATCGTTTGTTCACAAATCGAAGTTAAAAATTGACTTTTGTCCCTAAAGTTCTTTCTGTGGATGCGTCGATACGGCACGGTCAAATAGTGTGCACAAATAGGTTTTGTAATATAAATATCATATTTTCCCTGAATGTATGTCATACTTAACTTTTAAAATTGTATACAAAGGTGTTTTGACGTGTACCTATCTCATATTCCCCTGTTTTGTGTTATGCTTCACCTCTAATTTTGTGTCCAAAGATGTTTTGCTATCGGTTTTGTATTATCCTTAAGCACCACTGTTATTTGCCAAATAAAGAAATGGCTACAAATAAACAGGTTCATCTTTCATCTTACTACAAACCACCAACCGCGCTAAAAAATTTATCGTAATGTATTCTCACGCGAAATTTTCGCACGGGCCCCATCTAGTGTTACCATTTCTTAATAACCATATTATCTGAACGACATCATTGTCAAGTATGAAATCATCAATTTTATATTATCTCATATATAACAACATATATATTCATGAAATGCAGAAAAGTATTTTGAAATACAGGATCAAAAGATTTCTATTTGAACTACACAAATGGAGAGAAAATTCTAATATATTTCGAGAAATTTCATTCTATAAATTTTATAACAATTTTCGGAGAGCTCTCTATAAGTCGGGAAGCGTTTATCATTGCAGTAAGAATACAGAGCGTTATGATGTTTATTGTGTAGCTTTCGTAGTCTATTCATTATTTAGGAATATCATTTCATTGAAGAATAAGCTCTTGGGAATAAAGTTATCACCATGGGAACAAAAACTTCTTTCTCGTAACAAATCGTCTGAGAACAGAATTTGTCATTCACAAGTTGCATGAACCTAAACAGAATGAATATAGGTTTTGCGTTGAATATCGTTTGTGTTACCATGTGTCTTGTCAGATCAGGAAGAATGTTTCAGCTGATCTAAATGGACACTCCAGTTTCAAAACTTGGATTACAAATGATTCATCAAAAGAGGTAACACATAATAATCAGTAATAAAAAAGACTATTTCCTTTTGATTTAGGATTACGTTCCTTCATAACGGTCCTCTGGAAAGCAAAATTTCAGACGCTAAAACCGTCCGTCGTCGCGAGTTATAATTTTGGCAGCTTGCCAAACCAAGTCTGTACCACTTATATATATATATATATATATATATATATATATATATATATATATATATATATATATATATATATATATATATATATATATATTAAGCAACGATAAGTAATCTTACGTTAAAAACCCGTGGTAGTTTCGTTAGAAGAGACTACCTGAAATTTTTTTATTTTCTTTTGGACCATTATATGAATGCATCTTGCCGCACATTACTTCCCTGAACTCAACAATTTTATTAAACCTTTGTTCAAAACTCACAGAAATTTCTTTTCCTCAATTTTTCAACAGGAAGACCTGAAATGTGCATAATTACTATGCATATTCATGCGAAATTTGACTATCGCTACTTCTCACTATGAACACAGAGCACTACGAATATGTTATTAAAAGTACCAAAGAAGACAAAGGCCCGTTTTCTATAAAATTTCTCCCTTTTTGTTTCACTAGAGGTCGCAAACACTGTCCAACGACTGCTGAGAGTATGTAAAATTAAAATGCATTAGAAAGAATTTATTGTAAGTATGCATCTTTTCTGTGCATTTAAAATAGAAAATTTGTTATGATGGAAACACGTTGCTTAATGAATTACATTGATTTATTGACATGATGAAAATTGATTTATTTCCTCTCTATTCCACTTCAGTAAGACTATTTTCATAATTTCTCTTTTGTTTTCATTATAAATGTTATAAGTTTTAGAACAAATTTGAAATATTTTACCCCCAACTGCACTGAATTCTATAATTTGACACATTTTTACATAATGGGAAACACTTTTCCTTTCATGATTTTTGGAAACGAAGTTGGGTAACGTGTATGATTTCTTTGAGCCTACTTATCCCAGATATAAACATATTTTCCCAACTTTATGCTTTATTTAACACGTAAAGCATTATGAATACGTTATTAAAACAAGAATTTTTAAACATGATATATGTTTAAGGGGGTCCGGGACACATTTTGAAATTTTTTTTATTTATTGAGTTAAAATTTTGAATTTTTTTGTGATGGTTAACCATATAATTTGTAAACAAAATCACATCATAAAACTTCTCAAAAAGTTTTAATAAAATTTTTAAATTTAAAATTTTTAATAAAAGTGGGGTAATTTAAAATCATTATAACTCGAAATATTATTTGTCGAATTTCAAAATTTTTTCATTCAATTAAACAGAAATATTTAAGTTTTAATTCTGATTCACCATTTTTTAAAATATTAATTTTTAAAAAAATTAAAAATATTTAGATTAAAAATTACGAAAAAAATGATGTAACTTATTTTTAAAAAAATCATATTTTGAAAAGTAAATATTTTTTTAAAATTTTCTGAACTAAAATTAACGTAAAATAGTTGAAAAAGACATGTTACAAGTTTCAACCATTTATCTTTAACGGTTCTTGACTTATAACAATTTAAAGACGAGTAATGGGGAAAAAAACCCTTCATGCAGAAAAACGCACTTACAGGTTTAAACTACGATTGGCTACTAATAGAATGTTGCAAAAAAAAAAAATAATAATTTCTCCTGTTCTAATTAAGATAGAAATATGATTTAAACGTCATTTTGAGTGCAAAAGAACAAAACAATTTTTAATGCAATAAATTTTTTTTTCGAAAATTCGAACAATTTTGTGTCCTGGACCCCCTTACAGGCATTCCCTGATTTACCACTTGCAACAACTGAACATAAAGCATAAAATTCAAAAGCTGTATTCTTCCTCACATTGGCTCCACCAGGAGGGGAGATGTCTCAAGTGGGTACCGTAGTTAGTCACATTAAAAATATCGTACTTACAGCGAAAAACCTACAAGAGAAAGGGGTAGAAATTAAATGAAATGCTTAAAATATATGATGATGAAATTTCATAACCTCCCCCCCCCCCCCCCCGAAAAAAAATCTCCTTTTATCAAATTTTGAGGAATAGCCATATCTAAAAAATTACCATCCAAAAACAAAACGGATTGTTTTCAAATTCTCTTCTATTCAAAATGTGTAACCATCCTTGTTGGATGAGAGAGAATTTAGCGTTTCAAACCAAAAACTTCAGTATCCTAGGAAAGACAACGGATTAGGGTAACTACGTATTATTTTCATCACAGAATATAATTATTTTCATTACAGATTATTCTGGGTTTTTTTAAATCCATCATTTATCACTCTATTCACGAAAGATTAGGGAAAATGATACCTCCTTTATGCAAAGTATGAAGCTTCATAATATGATACTCATAACTTCTGAAAAAACACTGAAAAACTAAAGCCCCATATTTACTTTCTGTCATTCTTTTGTTAAGTAATACAATTCTAAATTTTCTTAAATTGTTTTACTTTTCATATATCAGAGTACCAAAACTAAGCTGTCTGCTGATTAATAGTATAAGCTCATCCTTGACTCTGTATTTACTACATCTGTGTAAACAAACGAAAAAAAGAATTATTACCTTTAGAAATTAAATGTTACATTTACTGTAAACAAATTTGCAATATAAATCTAAAATTTATTAAAAATTGAACTATTAATAAAAAATACCTCCAATTTTACGTAATTCTTTATCACATGACATTTCATTTCTCTGACGCAACATTAATACATAGCAATTCGTAAAGTGAATGTTCCATAGAGATGATCACACGTTATGTTTCTCGGCCTGATGATGAAATAACTATTCACCGTTCGAAACTAGTCTTTCGAAACCCCATTTTTTAAAATTTAGATTTTAAGAAGTTGCGTGTTCCTGTGTTGCGTTTTCCACAAGTTTCCTGCAAATTGTAGTATTTGTAAAAGTAACATTTTAGCTGTTATTTTAATGCTGAATATTTTCAGAATACCGCTGTAAATTGAAAAAAAACATGGGTTATATAAGAATGTCTTAAATTTAGCTGTCATGGGAGAAAATAGTGAACAGTGTTTTTATGGAAGATTTTAAAAATTTTATTTCATTTATAAAATTTCAAATTAACAAATAAAATTAAAGGATGAATAAATTAAAAAAGTTTCAAACTTTTCTTAAAGAGTAAAATGAATAAAATAATTTTTTCTTAAAGTTTCTGATGCAGCATTATTCGATGTTCTGTAAATATTATTCCAGGGTTCGTGAACTAAAATGATTAAGTCAAGCGTTTTATTCTTTACGTCAGTACGACCATATACTGCGTTTTTGTAGGGTAACGAATTAGGCCATATCCTCAGGTATAGTGTTATCTAATATATAATGTACGTTTCGCAAAATGTTTAACTAAAACGAAATGCATAATGCTTTAGAGCATATGTGGACTCTACATATTTATGCATCTTCTAACAAAGTATAGAAGCTTGGAGAAAAAATGCGAGACGTTTAAAAAATTGAACTTAAGTTCAGATATAAAGACTGAAACTCATCGAAATGCCTGATACTGCTGTAAAACAGCATTTTTCATGAACTTTCAAGATGGATAGAAAAAAAAACAGTCTGAGCTAACCTGAGTTATTGTTACGTGTAAGAGAGTTAGCACATAAATGAATGAATGTTTTATCTCCCATTTTTAACACGTTTATGCACATTCTTTATGCAACAGAAAACTTGAAAAGTTCAAAATCCACCCCTCTCCCCACTATTTTGTAATACTGTGATGATTTAATGTGTTACATCAAAAAGTTCACGAAAAGCTCTTTCATTTCTTTTACTTCAAGTAATTATTGGAGAGATTTGAAAATATGGTCTGAGGAAAATTTGTTTCCTTCTAGCTTAGGATTTAAAATGGACAATTTCGAAATTATTATCTATATATATAAAACAGTTCCGTAACTGACTCATTCATTCACTGAATGACATACATCGCACAGACCAAACCGCTGGACCTAAAGGGCTGAAATTTTGCATGGCGATTCTTCTAATAGTGTAGGGGTGCACTAAGAAAGATTTTTCAAAAATTAATCTTAGATTTTTTAAAATTAAAATTTTAAGCTGTTTTTTAAACTTTTTTTACGTTTGCATTTAAAATAATACATCGAGGGTTATAAAATTTATATCACGAGAAAGATCATAAAAATTCCTTCAAAATGAAATTTTTTTCGAATTTTTACCTCCATTTCCTGATTTTTGGTGAATTTTTAAAGATTAATTTTTAGAATTTAATTTATTAAATGCTGATCACGTGATTTCTTTTTCTGGTACTTTCAATAAATTTATCGTCACGTGCGTAACAACTAAATAGACAAAAAAAATTTTTTTCTCTTTCTAATGCAGCAGACGATTGGTTATTATCCAAAAAAAATACATATCCCTTACGATTTGTTTTTATAAATATATATATATATATATATAGAGATAGATAGATAGATATATATTTTACATCAATTGTATACATTGATCATCGCATTTATTATAAATACATATATTTATTTTTTGGCATAAATTGCATACGTTGACCGTTGTATTTAATTTGAATGTACTCCGTAGCGAAGCGCGGGTTTTCAGCTAGTCTATCTAATATATAAAAATGAATGTTTGTATCTCTGTAATTGTATAGAAATCCACAGTTTAGGAGCAACGATTGTGAAATTTTACATACAGGCGTCTTTAAAAACAGCCGAGGGTCTGAAGAACTTCAAAAATCGAAATTAATTACCGTTGATTTTTAATTAATAAAAAACCAAAAATTTTGAAACTAAATGTAAGATGTTACACTTTGTGGAATCACCACTCTGAATATGGCGTCCACGTTAGGTTTAGCTGGCAAACAGCGAGCGAAAAGATAAAAATAAATAAAATCAAAAAGTTTCAAGTTATATATTAAACCAGAATAATAAATGAAAATTATAATCTTTCAAGTCAGATTTTATACTCTAAAATAAATCGGATCCAACGGCATATTGACACTATCACACGCGATGGAAAATTCGAATCAACCACGCTAAGTGTCACAAGATCATTTTTAATCGCTACTGCAACCCCCCTCGCTTATGTCTTTGTGTCTATTGAAGAGTTAAAGACTAAGCTTCTATCCTGCTAACTTATTTCTAACTTAAAACTCCTCTTACTCCATAAATACATGTATATTCACCAACCCATAGCAACTTTCCAGTAATTTTAGTACAAATATTCTCCTATTTACACAATACACCAGCATGTTATTGTGGCGCATTCGGTAAGAGCGTTCATTTAATACACTACACGACGCGGGTTCGAATACGGATCGTACAGATTTTGCTGAACCTGTATTTTCAACTTTTTTATGGAGGCTTTTTTGTTTCAGCTTTTATTTTATTATTTTTTAAATTATTATTATTATTATTCTTATTTATTATTTTTTTAAATTATTTTTATTTTATTTTATTATTTTTAAAAATTATTATTTTTATTTTATTTTATTTTTCATATTATTAATGTGTATAACATTTCGTATACTTTTTTTTCTATGTTATTTATACTGTGTTTATTTTTTTAATGGATTTTGGTAGGTTTATTATAAATTTATGTATTTTATGTTTTACTTTTCAGGAATTTTTGCTCCAATGATAAAGGCTAAATCTTTTCTATGTTATTTATACTGTATTTAGTTTTTAAATTGATTTTGGTTAACAAACATTCGACAATTTGACATTTTTACTTTTCAGCTTTACTTTCCTAAAGACAATTTGACATTTTTCCTTTTCAGCTTTTAGTGGTTTATTATAAATGTATATATTTTATGCTTTACTTTTCAGGGTTTTTTTGCTCCAATGATGAAACGCTAAATATAGCTGAATTCTGAAGAAATTATTGTAAATTTATGGGTTTTTATGTTGGGTTTTCTTTTTATTCATGTGTATAACATTTCACATGCTTTTTATTCTATGATATTTATACTGTGTTTAGTTTTTAAATTTTGGTTAACAAACATTCTTAAAATCCCGGGCAACGCCGGATAAATTATCACCTGTGTAGGTTGATAATTTATAAATTTTAAAACTGTTACCACATGTATATTTACAGATCCACAAGAACTTTCCAATATTTTTAATTAATAAATAACCAACAACTCTCGATTCACAAGCGTACAGTAGATGGCGCCACTATTTTAATTTTTTTGTGTCTATTTCGTTGTTATGTGACGATAAATTTATTTAAAGTACCAGATAAAGAAATCACATGATCAGCGTTTAATAAATTAAATTGTAAAAATTAATCTTTAAAAATTCACCAAAAATTAGAAAATGGAGGTAAAGATGCGAAAAGAATTTCATTTTAAAGGAATTTTTATGATCTTTTTCGTGATATAAATTTTACAACCCTCAAATTATTATTTTAAATGCAAACTTGAAAAAAGTTACAAAAACAGATTAAAAATTTAATTTAAAAAAATCTAAGAAGAATTTTTCAAAAATCTTTCTTAGTGCACCCCTACATTATAAGAAGAATCGCCATGCAAAATTTCAGTCCTTTAGGCTATGTACACATGAGAGCGTTGCTACGCGCGCTTTCTAACGCGCGTTGCATCGCGCGTTGAAAAATACAACTGATCAAACGATTGCGTACACATGCAACGCTCTCTTCTACTAGAACGCGCGTTGCAACGCGCGTTTGGAGAGTTCCACGCAGATCGCGCGATTGCAGCGCGCCTCGAGTTCCTTTGTGTTGAATTAGACCGTACACATGAGAGCGTTGCAACGCGCTCTCTGGGGCAGTTGACTACTGTTTTTTGACAGGCATATTTCTATTTTTTTACAAAGTGCAGAATAAATAAGATATATATGAAATACATGAATTTTTCAAAATGAACTTATGCGAAATTTTCAAATGTTATTATTTTTAAATTTTTTTAAACATTTGAATTAAAATAAGGGAGTTTGATGTTACATGAAAGATACGCAACTTCGTGCCCAATATGCTAATGTATATTTTTTATTTTATGATTTATGTATTTTATTATTTTTCTGATATAGAACCACAATAATACATTCCCTGAGTACATTATAAATTTACATTTCTTTAAATTTTCTCTCCCCTTTCTATCTACAGATGATATTTTTTGAATGTAATATTTTTTGAATGTTTTTCGTGATATAAATTTTACAACCCTCAAATTATTATTTTAAATGCAAACTTGAAAAAAGTTACAAAAACAGATTAAAAATTTAATTTAAAAAAATCTAAGAAGAATTTTTCAAAAATCTTTCTTAGTGCACCCCTACATTATAAGAAAAATCGCCATGCAAAATTTCAGTCCTTTAGGTTCAACGGTTTGGTCTGTACTTTGTATGTCAGTCAGTCAATCAGTCAGTTAGTCAGTTACGGAACTGTTTTATATATATATAGATTTTTATTACTATCTCTATATCGTAACGTTAACTTCATGCGCACACATTATTTTTAACTGGCATTCAATTGGCTGTTAAAACTTTATATTTACATCTTATTTAAAAGAAGTAGGGTGTAAATTGTAGGGTGGAAAGTTTCTAAAATTAAAATTTTGTGCAATGTATTTTAATTTCTCGATTAAAAGTAGTTTTTTTCTAAAAATCAATTTATTTCTAAAAATCAATTATTTTCTAAAAATCAATTTATTTGAAAAGCTAAATATTTTATGCACGCGGTTTATATTATTATTACTATCTTTATATCGTAACGTTAACTTCATGCGCGAGCATTATTTTCTTATGCTTTTTTTATTATTATCATCTTTATAATAGCTTTATTTTCATATGGTTTTAAGCAACTATCGTTTTTATTCATATTATGTTGGTTTTTTATTAATTAAAAATTAAGGGTAATTAATTTCGATTCCGGAAGTTCTTATCTTTATTTTCATATGCTTTTTCATTTACGAATTATTCAAATGTTGGTTGAAAAACTTTTGCGTAATTTATATATTTGTGTGTGTTTAATTATTGAAATTAATAAATTTATATTTCTGGAGAGGATGTTTCAGATTTTAGTGGTACTATGATGAAAGGCTGAATATACCAAAATTCTGAGGAGTTTATTATGGAGAGAAAAGGAATTTAATATGTAGAGGATGTTTATAGGAGTTAAATGTGGAGAGGAGTTGAATGGTTTGCAGCCCTCAATCAAACACTTCATTTTTTTAAGAGGCAACGCTGCAGTCATATCATTGTTCTATTGGAAATTTCTGCTGAACCTGTAATTGCAGCTTTTTTTTACCCCAATGATGAAAGGCTAATTCTAGCTGAATTCTGAGGAGTTTATTATAAATTTATATATTTATAGATTTCACAAGGTTTTTTTTCTATGTTATTTATACTGTGCTTAGTTTTAAATTAATTTTGGTTAACAAACATTAGAGAATTTGACATTTTTACTTTTCAGATTTTAGTATTAAAATGATGAAAGGCTGAAATTCTGAGACGTGTATAACATTTCACATATATTTTTTATGTTATTTATACTGTGTTAATTTTTAAATTGATTTTGGTTAACAACAAACATTCTTAAAATCCCGGGCATCGTCGGGTACTTCAGCTAGTATATATATATATATATAAAACAGTTCCGTAACTGACTCACTGACATACAACACACAGACCAAACCGCTGTACCTAAAGGGCTGAAATTTTGCATGGCGATTCTTTTTATGGTGTAGGGGTGCACTAAGAAAGATTTTTGAAAAATTCTTCTTAGATTTTTTTAAATTAAATTTTTAAGTTGTTTTGTAACTTTTTTTTAAGTTTCCATTTAAAACAATAATTTGAGGGTCATAAAATTTATATCACGAGAAAGATCATAAAAACTCCTTCAAAATAAAAGTTTTTTCGAATATTTACCTTCATTTTCTGATTTTTGGTGAATTTTTAAAGATTAATTTTTAGAATTTAATTTATTAAATGCTTATCACGTGATTTCTTTTTCTGGTACTTTAAATAAATTTATCGTCACGTGCATAGCAACGAAATAGGCAAAAAAATATTTTTTTTCTTGCTAATGCGGCAGACGATTGGACATTATCCAAAAAAATATTAAAATGCAGTAAAAGATATGTTCCTCAAACTGTACTATATTAACTGTACTATATTCTTTAGTATGTCCTATTAGATATAATTTGAATATTTATTTCTACATTATTTTGTCTATAAAAATATCCCTTACGATTTTTTTATAAATTTTGTTTACATCAATTGTATACATTGATCGTCGTATTTATTATAAATATATATACATATATTTATTTATTTTTTGGCATTAATTGCATACATTGACAGATGCATTTAATTTGAATGTACTCCGTAGCGAAGTGCGGGTTTTCAGCTAGTGAATAATATAAAGTTATTGTCTTGATATATTCATTTCTATATTTGGCTCGACAATACTCGAAACTGGAATTTTGTCGGAATTTTCGCTAATATTTCTTTCCCGATGTGAACCGTTTCATTTTATTCCATTGTACAGGGATTTAAACATCCAGGGTGCGGCAAAAAGAACGTTCCGATTTGGAAAGTCAATAACAAAAATACAAAGCAAGATAGGGAAAGAAATCTTTTGTACCTGAGAAGTACACAGTATGCCATTGTCATCCATTAAGTTTTAAAAATTACATCAGGACAATGGACCTTCAACCTCGAATTTTTCAATTTTCAACTCTATATGCATAACCAGAATAAAAAATATTCTTTTTTACTACATCGAAGACCCTTAGAATTCCAAACAAGGATATTTTGGCAGAAAAATGCCTGTCTTTCAAAAAAATTTTCAAAAATTCTAGCATTTTTCAAAATGTTCCAAGCGCATTCTGTGTCATTTGAAAACATTAAATTTTTTAATGCACGTTTACCATACATATATAAATATAACTGTGGATTGGATTTTATTTTTTGTAATTTTTTCAAACAAGGATACTTTGGCAGAAAAATGCCTGTCTTTCAAAAACATTTTCAAAAATTCTAGCATTTTTCAAAATGCTCCAAGCGCATTCTATGTCGTTTGAAAACATTAAATTTTTTAATGTACGTTTACCATACATATATAAATATAACTGTGCATTGAATTTTATTTTTTGTAATTTATTCAAACAAGGATATTTTGGCAGAAAAATGCCTGTCTTTCAAAAAAATTTTCAAAAATTCTAGCATTTTTCAAAATGCTCCAAGCGCATTCTATGTCGTTTGAAAACATAAAATTTTTTAATGTACGTTTACCATACATATATAAATATAACTGTGCATTGAATTTTATTTTTTATAATTTTTTCATGAATCAAAAGTCATAAATAGTTTTTTTTCCCATCTGCCTGCTATTTTTAAATTCTTTTACTTTATTTCATCGTCTATAAATTTGAAAAATATTTGAGTTTTCAAAGAATTGTGCACAGTTTTTTTGAAAAACTCTTCACTTAAAAATCCCGAGAAATTTTGAAGAAATCAGAAGAAAATGAATGCGCAAGGAACATTTTGAAAATTTCCAGCATTTTTAAATAATTTTTTGAAACACAACTTTTGTTGTTCCACAAAATACCTATTTCTGAACTCTAAAAGTCTTCAATATAGTAAAAAAAGTGTAATACTTATTCTCATGTTTTATAAAGAGTAAATACTGAAAATTTAAAAAAAAAAAATGAGGAAGTTCCCTTGTCTCCTTATGACGACCGTCATTTTCGATGAAGTTTTGAAGTCTCTTTCGAAATTTTTTTTTCTCGAATTCTTGCAAATTTTTTTTTTTTCTGTGGAGCATTCTCGAAGTGTACCAACACCAACCAATAAATTTGCAAGCACTCAAGGCAGCAATTACGCAAGAAATCACGGCGATTCCGCGGGACATGATCCGCAGATCCGTGCAAAATTTCCGAAAGAGACTTCAAAACTGCATCGAAAATGACGGTCGCCATTTTACTGATGTAATCTTTAAAACTTAATGGATGGCAATGGCATATTGTGTACCTCTCAGGAATAAAAGATTTCTTTCTCTATCTTGCTTTGTATTTTTGTTATTGACGTTCCAAATCGGAACGTTCTTTCTGCCGCACCCTGTACTATGATATACCTCGATGTTCAGAAATACGTAGTTTCAGAAATATATTAAGGACCCGCTTATCTATCAAAGACACAGCAAACCTTTGAGAAAAATCAACTTTAAACTGAAACAGTCAGAAATAAGTCATATTAGTTTTCGTGAAATTTGTTTTTTTCAATGTGAAAATTTTTTAATTTAATTTCTTCTTGTTAAACACGGAATATATACCAATACTAGCTGAAAACCCGCGCTTCGCTACGGAGTACATTCAAATTAAATACAACGGTCAACGTATACAATTTATGCCAAAAAATAAATATATATACTTATAATAAATGCGACGATCAATGTATACAATTGATGTAGAAAAAAAAATATATATTTTTAAAAAAAATCGTAAGGGATATTCATTTTTTTGGATAATATCCAATCGTCTGCTGCATTAGAAAGAGAAAAAAATATTTTTTTTTGTCTATTTAGTTGTTATGCACGTGACGATAAATTTATTGAAAGTACCAGAAAAAGAAATCACGTGATAAGCATTTAATAAATTAAATTCTAAAAATTAATCTTTAAAAATTCACCAAAAATCAGGAAATGGGGGTAAAAATTCGAAAAAATTTCATTTTGAAGAAATTTTTATGATCTTTCTCGTGATATAAATTTTATAACCCTCAATGTATTATTTTAAATGCAAACGTAAAAAAAAGTTTAAAAAACAGCTTAAAAATTTAATTTAAAAAAATCTAAGAAGAATTTTTGAAAAATCTTTCTTAGTGCACCCCTACACTATTAGAAGAATCGCCATGCAAAATTTCAGCCCTTTAGGTCCAGCGGTTTGGTCTGTGCGTTGTATGTCAGTCAGTCAGTCAGTCAGTGAATGAATGAGTCAGTTACGGAACTGTTTTATATATATAGATTAGTTAAATAATAGGTAGTAATTAAAATATGATAAAAATATGATAGATGTGATAAAAATTAAATAGGTATTGAACCAAAATTAAAAAAAAATTAGTATTATTTGAATAAAAGAAATAGTTTCACATTTCTACTCTAAGTATTTTCACTGCCAAACTACGCATAAAATCACAGTTTTACTTCATACAATAGGATTTTTATAACTCAAACGAAAGCGAGTCCCATCGGGAGAGTTTCGAGTTAATGGATGGAAGCGGCGAAATCACCAGCGTCCGAGTTGCCTATTCAAATGTGAGTAGATTTTGACTTTATTTCTCATTAATAATTTCAAATTGGATTGTGTTTTTTAAGCAAGCATTTCATCAACTATGAAATTACTATATTTAAAATGCATGGATGAGTTCAAATCTATGATAGTTATTTTATTTAATAACTTATATTAGTCACTATGGACAGTTCGGGTCCGAAATGCATCCATACATTTCCAATAGGCCCAGAGAAGAAATTTTAAAGCCCTAGCAATTTTAACTTTGAATGAGGATTGATAGAATCCGTGAATATATTGAGGACAATTTGCATTCACGTCGCTGATGCCTTGCCCTGTCAGAGAAATTGTTGTAACTTTGTTTAAAGTTTGTGAGTTTTAGAGTTTTTTCATTGTCACTGTTGGTTTCAGTTTACTCTGGAATATACCTAACCTCTCCAAACTTCACTAATGCTCAGTTCCTTCATTATCCGTAGTTCCTTGGGTATTTTCTCGAGAGCTTAAGACGTACCGCTCAAAAAATAATGGCGACTAGAATTATTATTCAAGGGACTTTCACGACCAGACTTCAGCTATTGTCATCACTATGAGGGAGAACAGTTTGTAAATTTATGTATCATTGACTTTACACAATAAAAGTAAGGAAAGAAATTTTTTAATACAGGCTAAATTCAAATAAAATTTTTCCGATTTGTCGATAGTTAAAATTTCTTTTTCTCTAATTTAAGAGCAACTAATTGATGGACTCTCACAAAATCGAACGTAAGTTTAATCACCTGCATAGACAGTATACGAATAAAACGCCTACATGATTTTCAGAGAGACGAGAAGCAGAAGAAAAATCTTCCGTTTTCAGAAATTGTAAAAATCCTGTTTCATCCAACAAATCCTGAATTTTGTCTTTTGTAGAACCTTTCATTATAAATCGTCAAGGTGGTAAAAGAAAAAAAATCGTCTTTTTTCACCGAAAATGAATTGGAATCTTACTACAATTTAATGGCCTAAAGTGTTATATATAAAATTTTATGGTTGAAATTTAATTATTTAAAAATGTGTATATCTGTTTTGAGACAACCCCTATTACTCAAAGCTGAATTGTCTCAATGGTAGACAACAATATCAATAAACTGCAAGGAGCTTATTTTTTATAGTCCTGTAATAATCTCAATTTACTGTATTACATTACATTAACAACTAGTATAGCAGTTAAAAGCTGATAGTATTAAAATTTGACATTAGTCTTTTCCCATTCAAAATTCTTCTATGATACAAAACAGTTTGCTTTAAATCACCAGATTTAGTAAGAAAATTAAATATGGATTAATATCAAAAAAATTTTAGAGCTTAATCTTTGTAATAAAGACAGGAAATTAAGGTATTTGTTATTAAGCAATTTGTTGCATGCTATTAAAATTTCAGCTATATCTCCCTTTTGAAGAACAAAAATGGCAAAACTGACTTTCTTTTTATTTTACTCAGCTTCCGCCATTTGTTGACATCAAAGAAGAAAATGGTCGAGAGGTAATCGCCGGTTTTATGCCGGCAATTATTCGCGGAATTACCCAGTGGATGAAACTGAAGTAAGTAAAATACTCTCTTAACATATCTTCTAGTGTCTGCTTACGATCACAGTTACAGTTTATACGATTGATTTTTGTTTTAATACAATATCGTTGAATGAATTGTAGGAAATCTTGGTACGACATGCCAACCAAACATTTTCATGCTAAAAGCATTTCTAATACAAAAAAAAAATGTTGATGATGCAAGCTTTGAAACAATAGATACCTTTTACCAAAGCTCATTAACCTTTAAAAAGCATATTAATAAGCTATTCAATATGTAATGAAAATGTAAACTAAAAACACTACCTGACCTTTTATTTAATACGATAGGAAGATAAACTTTTTCTAAAATTAACAACAGTTGGAATCATTTCTGGTGACATTCATTTCCCAGTGAAAATCACGCCATATGAGGAGTTGAAAGGCAAAGTGATGTAAGTCACATTTTCAAATTTTTTTCATTTGAGGGCAAACAAATAATCTCCATATTCAATTTATAGTGGATTTGTAAAAAGTTATTATTTGCAGTATTGTAATAATTGTTATGAATTATAATTTGTTCAATTTATAGTGGAATGTTTTGTAGATTTTGCAGTTAAACTCTTTTGACTTACACCACTTTGCCTTTCACCGCCTCATCTATATATATAAAACAGTTCCGTAACTGACTCATTCATTCACTGACTGACATACAACGCACAGACCAAACCGCTGGACCTAAAGGGCTGAAATTTTGCATGGCGATTTTTCTAATAGTGTAGGGGTGCACTAAGAAAGATTTTTCAAAAATTCTTCTTAGATTTTTTTAAATTAAAATTTTAAGCTGTTTTTTAAACTTTTTTTACGTTTGCATTTAAAATAATACATCGAGGGTTATAAAATTTATATCACGAGAAAGATCAGAAAAATTCCTTCAAAATGAAATTTTTTTCGAATTTTTACCTCCATTTCCTGATTTTTGGTGAATTTTTAAAGATTAATTTTTAGAATTTAATTTATTAAATGCTGATCACGTGATTTCTTTTTCTGGTACTTTAAATAAATTTATCGTCACGTGCAAAAAAAAATAGACAAAAAAATATTTTTTTCTTGCTAATGCGGCAGACGATTGGACTTTATTTTGTCTATAAAAATATCCCTTACGATTTTTTTATAAATATGTTTTTTTACATCAATTGTATATATTGATCGTCGTATTTATTATAAATATATATATATTTATTTTTTTTTGGAATTAATTGCATACATTGACCGTTGTATTTAATTTCAATGTACTCCGTAGCGAAGCGCGGGTTTTCAGCTAGTACGTTTATATGTAAAGGATAATACGACTGAGAAAAAGTGCAAAAATAATTAAATCCAGTTTTAGTATTAATTTATAGAAATTGCAATTCTTTTACTTCAATTCTTTTTTTTATGGAGTAGAACACTTTTATGGATAATATAAAAGACGATAGTGAATCCATTTAATTTATTTCCTCGGTGGGACTTCACATTTCCCCTATAGGTCCTTGGTTGTGGAAATTTTTGATTAAGGAAAAAAACATCGCTCAAGTCTCTTAATTCCCCCACACTCTCCTGAAAAACAGTCGCACTCCTCCTTCTGCAATGGGTCCATTTAACAAATTGATACCATGATATTTTACATTTTGGAAATGTTGAAAAGTTTGTCCTAAACATTACTGACCCTTATAGTAAAAATATATATGCACGTTATGTTCCCTTTCCTTATGTGCAAATTGATATGTGAAATGTTGCATGCAACTGCGTTTTATGATATAGTTAATTTTTTTTTTCCCATTCAGGTATGTTATTTTGTGCATTAATCTCGTATCACTCAAAATAAAATGAATAAATGTTTCATGGTATCTATAATTTTACAACAGTCCGCGAAATTAATTCCAACACAGATTCAAATGTTGTTCGTCTAACTTTTAGCGTCACGTGGGTACGTGAACTTGACAATGACTATGGCATTTGGAATGGTACTACTTTCACCGGAATGGTGGGCATGTTATACAGAAACGTAAGTATCACTCGAATGATTGCTACAGTTTTTCATTTGTTACATATACTATATATGATTTGAAACCGAACCCATAAATATAAAGAGAACTTATACAGAAAAAAAAAGGAATTTCTTTATTAGCCTATCATGAATTCATTTCACGCAATACTTCTCCATTGCCGTTTAATCTCCATTGCCGTTTTTCTCCATTGCCGTTTGTTAAACTGGGCTTATGACATTGTGTCTCACCAAATGATCATCCCATCTTGATCT
The DNA here is from genome assembly GCA_907164885.2 of Dolomedes plantarius. Taxonomy (NCBI): domain Eukaryota; kingdom Metazoa; phylum Arthropoda; class Arachnida; order Araneae; family Dolomedidae; genus Dolomedes; species Dolomedes plantarius. The sequence goes on from OU015497.1 coordinate 35,160,315, forward strand.
CAAATACTGGCCCCATGAGGCATCCATTTATTTTCTCGTCTTTGTTGACGAATGCATTTATTTTAAGAAAGAAATGAGATGAAACTTCTATAGTAAACAACTAGCTTGCGCGATTTTCTGCGTCTTAAGCTAATTTGAATTTGCTTCCAAGAGATGGAAGATAGCATTTTTCACGCAACTTTAAAAAACAGGAGTTGTTTTTATTCTTACTCTCATGCTTATTTTATTTAAAACTGGTTCATTATATTAAATAAAGACTCATTGTGGTAGTGCCAATTATTTATCGCGTTTATCGTACTACTTTTTGAAAACTTCATCGGATTCCTTATTCATTTCTCCCTTGAAGAAATTCCAAATAAACAGAGTCATAGCTTTGGTTGATAAATTTAGTAAGTCGCTGTCAGGTTACTAATTCAAATAACTAGAGTAAAAACTGTTAAGATTTATACGAGTAAAACATGTTTTTGTTACGGAGAGTAGAGTTAACACGTTCTGATGGTTTATATGTTTCCACCAGACAGGTTAGATATCACGTGATGACCACGCCTTACTGCCGATCTGCAAAGGGGGCTTATTTTAACAGATAAGTAAATATACATAAAAGGGAGTAGTGCGATAAGAGTAAAGACAGTGCTTTTGTGAACCTAGGATGTCAGAGATTTCTATAGAACTTACAAGAGGGATTACCGAAGCGTAGTGAGGAGGGGGTGGGGTGGCAAATCTGGACATTTGCCGCAGATCCTAGCGAATGCCGAAATACACGTGAATTGTCATCGCATATTTTATCATAGAGGGCGCGATAGAGAGATAGCCTAAAATGTCTCGAAAAGGAGTTATTGATCTTTAGCCCAGCTTAGGAATTATAGGATAACCCTGTAAAATATGTTACCAGATTCCGAAGTTGTCTAATAATTACACGGACACACATTAACCAAGCAAATATGAGAATTAAATTTAAAGGATAATTAAGGTATTTAATTCCGATTCGCATGCCTAAAAAAAACGAAAAATCAAAAGATTTAGAATTTATCAAAGACAAAAAACAGCGTATTTAAACTCGAAGGAATGAACACTATTTGTGAATTCTTAGTTGCTTTTACCAACTGAAGAGATAGGGCCTGTTCACACAGAATCCGTCAGCGGCAGCCTTATTCGTATTGATATATTTTAAACCAATGACAGACCTTAACAATTTCGTGGCGAATCGTTTGGATTTTGCAATTGGTTAAATATATTTCAATACAAATAACACTGACGCTAAGAGATTCAATTTGCATCCGGAGCGTTGCGTTATGTTACTACGTTGTCTCCGAGATTATTGATATGACCTGAGATATGTTTTTCGTCTCACGTAGTCAATCAATTAAGCTCTGTGATTGGTTAAAATTTCTAAAGCTGACACTATGCAACGCTCCGGATTCAATGTAAACAAGTGGACGCACTTGGGATTCTTAAGGTGATTATCTAACTTCCGGCCACTGCAGCAAAAATCTTATAACACGGTTTAAAGCGCATGCTCTGTCACTTCTTCAGCGAAGGTATTGAAGTGATGGATCAGATCTTATTAGTACCCTCGTATTTTCTCTTTCAGGAAGTCGATCTTATCGTGAATCCCGTTCTCCCGAACAGCGAGGTCTTCAGAATAGCGGAATTCACGAATCCCATAATCTACGAAGCTTTCACGATGTTATCGGGGAAAGAGACACAAGGAGGGGGTTTATTTTTATATTTCAGTGTTTTGCAGCCTTCGGTAAGTGATGAAATTTTTCTTCATTATTCGCACAGCTTGCATTGCATATTGTGTAAGTCATTAGTACGTAAGTGCAACTGATTACTATAAATCGTGGAAACTCCTAAAAGTGCATATCCAGATAGGTAGCTTTGATTATAAATAACTCGGTGGAGTAATGATTTAGTTGAAAACAGATAAGAAAAAAAAATTAACGCTCTGTCCCATACTCTGAGAAAACAAGTAATATAAAAACAAAAAAATTTTAAAGTCAATTCCTACTTAGGTCAACAAAGAAAAATTTGAGTGTGTACTAATAGTAGGAATTGAAAAAAAGGATTGCCTGCCAGAACCTTGCCTACTGTGCGAGATTAGGAGGGGAGGGGGGAAGAGAGATAAAAAGTTTGTCAGGTTAGGGATTCGATCCCGCAACCTACAAGACGGGAGAAGCCCGCGCTACCGCAGTGCTACCGTTTACAGAGTATGAAGAAGGAAATTAATACTCAAGAGCAAGAGACGCTCTAGGTCTAAAACTAAAATCGATTAATTAAACTTAATTAATGAATTAATATTTGAAAAAACTGTATTAACATCAAGTGTCATCCACTACAAGTTTAAAAAAATGAATTTGAACTTGAGTGGATGAATAAAAAGTATTTTATTAACGATTGAAAATTTGAACAAGATATATATAGGGAGAGTGGGAACTAATAGTAGGAATTGAAAAATGGGGGGTGCAGAAAACCAAACATTAAACCGGAGAAATTTAGATGTCTTCAATAAAAACTTCTAGAAAGCTCTCACAGCTCTATATATAGTGTTATCAAATAAAGTCTATTTCTCTGTGAAGACGTCTCATCTAAGTGCGATAGCTGAACATAATTTTTGGTAACACTTCGACTTTTTAATTATCAAATATTTTGATAACAGGACCCTATGTTAATGGGGAAAAATTAAGAATTAGAAGCCTAATAACGCCAGATCCCCAAGAAAATTAGACTTTCTTATTGTCATATAAATCGTCTCTAAAGCTCCAGCATGTTTCTTTTTAAATTTTATTTTAAACTAAATCTTTTCAATAATAAAAAATTAAGCATGCTCAGAGGCAGCTGGATTAGGCTCATATACAGTCAAACCTCAAAAGATATTTTCCAAAATTTGGCAGATGGTTAGCCTCAAAAAATATATTTAAGAAAAACAAATCCTCAAATATCAATTAACTATCGTACTTAACAATTTCTGTTTCCATTGTTTTAAGTTTCTCATTTTTTATGAATTAACATAATGCACAATAACCTTAGATGCAGCATCGTGTTCTATTTCAAACATGATTGCAGGAGACAACAGAAAAAAAGTTCATGAAAAAAGGAAGAAAAAAACCACTTGCTGTTTTATCTTTTAAACATTATCTATGAATTGAAGCCACTTTTGTCAGTCTCTAGTACATAAACAGAAGAATGAAACCAAGTCGCAATGTTTCGAATTAATCGCGGTTATGGATGGCTTGTGCCGTTGTTCCACCACAATAACCATCATTTAGCAATTCTCTGTGTATACTGACAGTGATGAGATATACTTTTCCCACCTCAGAAGAAAACTTTTCTCGGAGGAGGTGCACAGGGAACAAAGTAGAGCAGGGGTGTCAAACTTGCGGCCGGCCAATATATTGCCACACAATAATATATAATAAAATAACCGAAGCAGAATTATAAGATAGGAAAAATTCGCTAAATGTTTTTGTAATTATAATCTTTTTTTGCTATTATTAAACAAAATGCGTATATTTATGTTGAATATACTGTAATTAGGTAAATAAACCTACGTTTCTATTAATATTGATTTTTTTTTTGCGGCCCACCTATAGTTAAACCTTGTTTGTTTGGCCCAAGTTAGCCTTTGAGTTTGACGCCCTTGAAGTAGAGATTTGAAGGTTGAAAGTTTGAAGGCTCCCGAATGCTCCGCCATTATATTTATCAAGTACGAGCTCCTCCTTATTTGCAAGTCGTTGTGGCTATGCAATTTTTCTCAATTTTTTATGACTCCAGCTATCGACGATTTGGCAATGCCTGATTTTGTTTCACTGTACAATTTCTGACAAGGCATTGTGTTTCTAAACCACATTTAAAATCTGTGCAGTGGTCTAAATGCGCCATACTAACATAAAATGTCGTTTAACGAAGTTCTGGGCTTGAGCCTCATCTGTAGAAGTCTCTTTGTATGAGTGAATTGCGGTCTTGTAAATTTAGAGTAATCTCCTAAACTAACTATCCCCCCACCATTACGATAATAAGAATCACGCAGTCAATAGCATAGCCTGAAAATAGCTCTAAAATTAAGCTGCACTTCCCAATAGAGAGCTTACATCCACAGAACAACAGAGCAAAAGAAAGGATGAAGTGAATAGAAGAAGCGGAGACATTATAGGTCTTGGGAGAAATACTTTGAATTGTGAGTTTTTATTAAAGAGTGGCACTGAAACAAGAAATTTGATGTAATACGGATTATAGATCGATGACAAAAGAACATAAAGCGGCTTAACTGGTGCAAAAATAAACTAAAAAATATATATAATAAAAAGTAATAATTACAAGATAAAAAGAACTTTTTATATACCATGTTTTTAAATTTTCTGTTGAATCATATAAACTTGACAATTCTATGTATTAATAAATACTTTTTAAAATTTTTTGAGGAATTATCCCATCAAATTGAAAGAAAATGAAGTTAATTGGAAGTTAACTTGCATTTAACTTTTCGTTCCCGTCCCGGCCGATAGAGGGCTGCACCAGTCTACAAAACAAAATTAAATGAAATAGATTTCAATTCTGCTTAAAGATGGCTAAAAGTATTAAAAAAATGCATTGTCATCGTGTTTGAGCTATTCTAAAAGTTTCAAATGTCTAGCTAGTCGGGAAGTTAGTTAAAAATCGATTGCAAGATTTGTACCGGACAAACACACACACAAACAAACATACAAACAAGAAAGCGAGTTAATAAAAACATGGTAAAAAATAAATAATTTTGACAGGAGCAAATTATTAATCCTCAAAATTAAAACATCTAGATGAATTTCAAACTAGGTCCTTAAAGCTGAAAAAGGAAACAGAAAAAATATTGAGAAATAGGGAATCTTCCAATTTTTAATCAAAACACATAGAACAAATATTTTAAACCCCAGCCCTGCATAGAAACCCGTTCAATGAGAGGGGGCCCCCCTTTTTCACTTATTACTGAATCTCATTTCTGCAGAAAAATGAGATTGTACTAAAATGGACAAAAATAAACAGTCAATAAAAGACATGCCTTTAAAAATTTAAAGGCATTCAATTTCCCTAGTAGGATCAATTATAGATTGAAAGGTGACTTTAACGTATAAGAAAGAACCTTTAAACGTAATGAAGTCAACAATCATTTTTTCATAAAGTGAATTTTAAAATGAAAAAATAAATTAATCTCTTAGTGTACAACTAACTGCATGAATACATGCAATTCTATTTATGTCATTCCTTCTCAGGTGTGGTCTGCCATAGGTATCACTCTGATTGCCATAGCTTGCGCTTCGGAAATCGTGTTCTTGCGAGTTTCAGGTGGCATTCACTCTAGCTTGCTGACTCTCGTCGAATACGTATGGGTGTACACCGCTTACATGTTGAGACAAGGTAATTCTTTGCTTCAAATAATTAAAGAGTAAACTAACATCTGCTGTGACAAAATCTAAATGAACCTCTTTTACACCAATGACTATTCCAAATTATTTCAAGTAACAACAATATATGAAACAGCTAAAATAATATAAATAATGCGTATAGATTGAAAGGTTATAAAAGAATATAAAAGAATATAAATATGCGTATGAATAAGAGCATATTAATGCGCATGAACATATTAATGCGCTAACATATACAGAGGCTGTTCGCACATTTTTTAGACGATTTTGGTAAGCGGTAATAAAAAATCGTTTGCTGCAAAAGAAATAATTACAATTGTACTATGTTTTTGAAAGTCAAAATTATCATCGGCTGCTTGAAAGTTTTGTTTTTATTCAAAATGACGTTTTTAACAAAGCAGTGGTTCGAAGGCTACATTTATGCTCTTCCGAAGAGAAATATGCATACTCCGTTATCCAAAAACGATGTGAGAGTCATGGTTTTGTGATATCTAAAGCGTCGATAGGTAATATCATCAACAAGAAAGGAAAAAAACGTCAAATTGGAGCCTCAAGTGGGACAAAAATTCCAAACAAGAATCCAAGGAAAAAACGGACATTTTCGACTATTGCAAAGGTACGTTGTTTAATGTTAAAAGAAAATCCCCCTAGTCAAAGGACAGTTGCAAAATCATTAAAATGCTCAGTGTCCACTGTAAACAAAATGATAAACGTTGATTTAAATCTTAAGAAAGCGAAAAAACGCAGTGTGCATCGTCTTCTTCCAAATCATATCTCTGAACGCAGGACACGCTGCAGAATTCTATATGAGAAATACTTATCCAAAGAAAAATGGAAAACAATTGTCACAATAGATGAATCATGGGTGTATTTAAAAGATTGCAACAAAAAAAGAGCCATTTATTATCATAAAAGGGGAGAAAAAAATTTAAGTACATGGTTCAAAGAATCGAAAGTTTTTCTAAGGGATTCATGATTGTTGCTGGTTTTTCTTATAATGGCAAGTTAAAAATAAAGAGAGTGGAAAAAAATGTCAAGATTAACTCCAAATACTATCAGGAACATATTTTATCGCCAATTTTTCTGAATGAAATACCATCGCTTTACCCACAGTGCCATCAATCCGTGAGACTCCATCAGGACAAAGCTAGCAGTCACACATCAAAATCCACTGTAAATTTTCTAAAAGAAATGGAACAAAAAACTGGTATCAAGGCCATACCCTTCACTGATATCCCTACTAAATCTCCCGATGTATCACCTATGGATTTTTGTGCTTTCGGACTTTTAAAATCTGAATTATCCAAACGTCGTCCCAAAACCCTTACAGGACTCTGGAAAGCTGTTCAGGAGGAATGGGATAGAATACCTCTTCTGACACTTCAATAGGCATTATTATCCTGGAAATTGCGGTGTCGAAAGATGGTTCAGAATAAGGGATATCAAATAGAACATTTAAAACAGAAGAATTTTATGTAATTTAGTTTTGTGAATACAATATACATCGTCTGAAAAATGTGTGAACAGCCTCTGTATATGCGCATTATGTGATATATATATGTGCATTACACATGCTAAATGTGCATATATGTTATAATGCACATTATGCTTACATATATATGTGCATTATAACATATATATGCGCTAACATATATATGCGCATTATATATATGAACATATATATGCGCATGAGACATATTAATGCGCTAAAATAATATAAATATGCGTATGAATATATTTAATGCGTATAATGCGTATGCGTGTTTTATACTCATTTTCGAATACGTATAACTGCAACTTTGAGGAAAGGCCAGAGGAAAATTTTTAATCACGTTTAGAAATGTCAGTTAATATAGAATTGCGATTAATTAACTACAAAACAGAAAAACAGTTACTTTTCCCCATACACCTAGCCAGGGCCGCTCAGAGACTTTACGGGGCCTATGGTAAACTTCTTTTGGGGGCCCCAAGAAAAACAAAATATGGAGAGAGACGAAATCACACATTTAAATTAAGTTACTCATGCTTAACATTTTATTACGTGAGTGATTGACATAATTATATTTCATTGCACTGCTCTCTTATTATATTCTCCAATAAATGTGACACTATGTAACACCTAACATTTAATTACATCCAACAACTTAGTAATTCAACAGATATTTAGATTATCAACTGAGGTATTATAAATAAAGGCCTTGAAATTCTTCAACTATAATAAAAGTTACTATAACAGAAGATGAAGTGGTAAATTTAAAACTAAAAAGAAAACTGAAAATAGTTGAATTTCAACGATTTTAAAAGTTAAAAGAGTAAATTTACATTAGTTTTTTTCTTGCCTTAACTTTGGCAAAGTCATGTATTATTTCACTAAATATCACTATTTACACTGGTGTAAGAAATTAAGAGAATTTGCAGACTTAGTCGATTATCTCTAGAACTACTGTACCGATTTTAATGAAATTTGATATGTACATACATTGATACAATACAAAACAAATACCCATTCAATAATTCTAATACACACGCATGATCATGCGCAACACTCGTTGGAGTCGGAAGGTATGAAACAGCGGTTGCAGAATAAACAAAAAATGGGTTAATAGATGGGTTAATGGGAGTATGGTCCCCTCTTACAGATATACAGGTCTCGCAGCGTGATTTCAAACTTGAAATACGGCAGTTTATCATTTCCTGTGGCAATTGTCCCACTCGTTCAGCAACGCTGTTTTCATTCCCTGGATGGTTCTCGGAGGGGGGTTGCGAGTTGCAATTGCCCTCCCCAAAGCGTCCCAGACATGCTCTATAGGGTTAAGGTCTGGAGATCTAGCTGGCCAATCCATCCGGCGAATATCCTCACTCTCTAGAATTTCGTCGACCAGAAGAGCTCTATGTGGCCACGCGTTATCGTCTATTAAAATGAACTCGGGGCCAACTGCACCCCTGAAAAGTCGAACATAGGGCTCCAAGACCTCATCCCTATACCTCACACCAGTCACAGTGCCTCTTTCAAAGAGAGGTGTGCTGCCATCCAACATGATGCCTTCTCAAACCATTAAACCTCCTCCGCCATAACGGTCGATTTCGCGGACATTGGAGGGTAGGTAGCGGGTCCCTGGTTCTCTCCGTATGAACGTACGGCGAGAATCGGTGTTGAGGCTGAACCGGGACTCATCAGTGAAGAGAACGGTTGCCCATTGATCCATACTTCAATCTCTATGCTCTCTGCACCATGATAAACGGATTATCCTGTTCGTAGAAGTGAGCGGGACGCAAGCAGCAGGTCTTCTTGCAAACAACCCTCTCTCATGAAGTCTTTTGGAAACAGTCACTCTTGATACACGGGTTCCTGTGGCTGCATACAAGTCACGAGAGAGCTGAGAAGCTGTAGCACTCCTGTTACGCCTCGCTATAATCGACAAATGGCGATCTTCTCTGGCCGTCGTGGCTCTTGGACGACCTTGCCCAGGCTTTCTCTCGATGGATCCGGTATCCTGGAACTGTTTCCATAAGTTACACACGACGCTGGGCGTTAAATTGAACTCTCTAGAAATTTGGACTTGAGATTGGCCTGCTTCTAGCCTCCCCACAAGTTGCCACCTCATTCCATCATCTAAACGTTGGTGGTTACTCATTTTTACTGTTACAATTTGAAATTAACCGATTGCTGCAAAATAACACCATCTATTAACCCATTTTTTTGTTTATTTTACAACCGCTGTTTCATACCTTCCGACTCCAACGAGTGTCACGCACGATCATGCGTGTGTATTACAATTAGTGAATGGTTATTTGTTTTGTATTGTATCAATGTATGTACATATCAAATTTCATTAAAATCGGTACAGTAGTTCTAGAGATAATCGACCAAGTCTGCAAATTCTCTTAATTTCTTACACCAGTATATAATAATCTTAATCTTTTGAAAAACATAACCCTAGTCTCTAAAATAAAGCAGCGCAATTAACACCTTTGTACTAGTCCACGCAAGCTTAATGGATCGTAAATGCAACTTTTCTGTTTCAGACTACGATCAGACGACGTACTTAGGACAATCAAGGAGCTAGATTTTGGAGCGCTGTTATATCTTAGTCATACATAATATTCTTTCGGCGCCGTGTTTATAAAGTTTTGAATAACGTATTTTGTGACTTTTCTCTGCTCGTCACTGTCTCTTGTCAATCTGACGTCATCTTGTTCCCTTCTTCTCACGCTGTGTTCGTCGTGCAAAATAAATATGTGTTTCGTCAACCACATGACTAGTTTGTTACCCCGATAGACTCTTTTGTGGACATCGGGAATCCTTTACATAAAGATTATAGCTTTCAATGTGTAAGCAACCAAGTCTAACAATTAACAATCTTCTCAGTTTAGAAACCGTTGAACAGGGCGAGTATTTTATCTTATCCGGCGTCGAGTCATTTTCAAATGCGTATAACTGCAACTTTGAGGAAAGTCCAGAGGAAAATTTTTAATCACGTTTAGAAATGTCAGTTAATATAGAATTACCATTAATTACGAAACCGGTCTAGCATATTTCTGTTATAGCAATACAAGCATAACATAACGCGCAAAAAAAAGGGGGCAAGTTGTCAGAGAATCCATTAAATCACTATCGCGAATGTTTGTTTCTGTAGGATTTCGAAATCACACCAAATTCCATAAAATAAATCTAAGATAAAAACAATTCTCTCGCTCGTGTTTTGTAGCAAGAAAATATTTCATTCAGACTAATTCGAGATGTTTTTTTTTATTTATTTAAAGCTCCAAACGAAAAATGGATGCTACGCCAGAAGAAATCCCTCGTATCTGCACTTATGCCCTTTCTGATGGTTATATGGATGATAGGCATCGCTTTTCTGGTCATGAACGTGTTTCAGAGTCTCTTAGTTTCCAAATTAGCTATCGTTAAGCAGAATCCTGTCGTCGACACCTTGGAAGAGTTCGTCAATAAGAAAAGTGTTATTGGACTAACACCGAAGGAGATTGTATTGCAGCTAGCCTTAAAAGTACGCCTAACTCTCTATTCCCTATTTAATAATAAGTTTCATTACAGCGACGTACATAATATATGTGACGGCTCACAAACAGATATGGCGAGATTCTCAGTTGAGCTACTCGGAGAATAACGCCAGTCAAGTATGATCACTACTTTCTTGAATCATTATAATGGTAGTCTCTACCACAGGGTTCGGCAACCTTTTAGCTGTGACGTGCCAAGCTACTTTACCATATGATTCAGGGTTGCCGCCTTAATTCTTGTTACCAGAAAGTAATAGTAGATATACATGTATAGGTGTATATATGTCCATTAAATTATATAATGGAGTTCTAGAGGAGGAGAATGTGATAACAAATTTATCATTTTAAACATATTTATTAAAAGAATAAACAACAGAAAATTCCAACACAAATTAAAATTTTTTAATGTGAACGTTGTCCCTTCACCGCTTTACTTAATATTTCAGTATCAGGGGTATAATTTGTCACTTTTAATTTCACACAAGATTCTGAATTTTCAATTGTTAAACAACTTCTTTGTGGACTCAAAATATGTTTCATGAGAGAAAAAAATTGTTCACAGAGATATGTAGAACCAAAAGTGGATAGCAGAGCACTTGCAATTTTCTTTTAACAATTGAATCTTTCCGGCAATGACATCCAACAATTTAATATAGCAGTCGATCTTTCCTTAGAGTCATCTTCCAGATTTTTTCGTAATTCCATAAATTTTGCTTTCCATAACTCTAAAGATATTAGTTCGATAAGTTCCATTTCAAAATTTTAAACTTCCATCCACTCAAAAATTGTAAGATTAAACGGGATCATTAGTGGATCCATTAAATCAGGTTTTATGAGGAAGGAAAACATAAGCATAATAGCTTCAAAGTCTTTGCATCTTTTGGAAAATTCCTCTTTAAGTGCTTCGACGTAGGTTTTAATTCATCTTTGTCTATAGTCGATTTATTTGCAAGCGCTTTAACATTTGGGAAGTATTTGTAGGTACTAGTATTAATATGACATAAAAATATATTCAATTTTGTATCAAATACTTTCCAATATTCAAAAAATTCGAGTACAATTTGGCGCTTTCCTTGCAATATTAAGTTTAGTTCATTGAGATGTTTAGTTATATCAGTCAGAAACACCAATTTGCATAACCATTCTTTATCGTCCAATTCGGGGAAATGTTGTTCCTTCTCATTAAGAAAAACTTGAATGTGTTCCAGACGTGACACAAACTTATTCAAGACATTACCTCGACTAAGCCAACGGACATGTCTGTATAAGGGGAGGTCCACATATTCACTTTCCATTTCTTCTAAAAGAGATTTAAATTGCCTGTGTGTCAATGAAGAACGAGATACTATGAAATTAACTATTTCAAAAACAATGTTCATTACAGGAATTAAGCGCTGTGAAAAAATTTTGGCAACTAAACTTTCCTGATGTATTATACAATGGAAGTTCAATATTTTATGTCCAATATGATTTTCAAGAAATTTGATAAGTCCTCTATCCTTGCCAACCATTGCAGGTGCGCCATCAGTAGTTACACAAAATATTTTTTCTATATTAATGTTTTTGCTGTCAAAATAGTTTATGAATGAAGAAAGAATATCCTGCCCCTTATTTGTCCCAGACAGAAGAATCAAGCTGCACAATTCTTCATATACTTGATCTTTATCACAATACCGTGCAATTACTGCAAGTCTTCTGCCATTGCAGATATTCTTCTTTCAATTGTTCGCGCAGAAGCCGGTGATTCTTGAATTCGGGATAATATTGTTTGTTTGTTAGGTAAATCGCTGAAAAACTTTTCAGCACCTTTTATAAAGATTCCCTTTCTATATTCCCCATCTGTAAAGGGCTTGCCTTTGGCAGCTATGCAATGAGCAATTACGAAGCTGCATTCTGTCTCTTTAGGCTTCGTTCCAGTTATTCCAGAAAAAAAAGTTACTTGCTTCTTATAACCAGAAACAGCTTCCTTTATAGCTTCACATTTCTCATCGTTGTTATTAAATGTGGACTGATGTTTGGTTTGGAAATGTCTTTGTACACTTGACGTGCGGCATACGACGCTTTCGCGACATATCCCACATACAGCACGATCCTTTTGTTGTATAAATCCATATTCATTCGTCCAAGAGTCTTGAAAACCGCGAACATCAAGTTTTTGTTTCTTATTCTCCATTTGATGAAATATGGATGAATTATAACAAAAATTAAACTAATAAAATACAAGTCTTCACAAAAAACTTAAACAAAAACAACTGATCTTTGTTATATATCATATAACAATATGAGAATTAGTATAAGCTATGTTTCAAATTGTCACAACGTCAAATTAGTATTCTGTCATTACATTCGTATACCGATGCGCCGAACAGAACGCATTTGGAACGGACCCACTCAATTTACGAGGGGAGTCCGTGTGACTAGACTATACTTTTACCGCTAGTGTACGTAAACGAAAATGCTGAATTTATTTCCAATGTAGAGTAGTGTAGAGTGCCAATAAGAACTCTACCGCGTGCCAAGCCTGGCACGCGTGCCATAGGTTGCCGACGCCGGCTCTACCACAAAGTCTATGTGACATTTTACAGAATGATTTAGCGATACTCTCAGTCAAGCATCTCGGAGAAATCAAGTGGTAATAAAAATCAGTATTTTCTTTTGTTATATGTTGTTAGCTTAAATATTTTAATTATAGTTTGTAATTCACGTATGTATATTCAACAGTTTTTCGGCTCGCCTTAAATACATGAATCTATATATATATATATATATATATATATATATATATATATATATATATATATATATATATATATATCTTCTTCTTATTGTTCTTAATACAGGGCTCAAATATCGCTGTTTATGACAAAACATGGGAGAAACTAGAACCAAAATTAGTGGATGCTGCTACCGTTTTTTCGGACGAGTCCTTCAAAAAAGTGGAGAAAGGGAAGGTATGCCTGTTCCATGGTCATCTTATTTTACAGTCAGTACTAAGCGATTACTTCAAGAAGAAAGGGAGATGCAATTTCCACCTGTCAGAAAATCACTTTTTTCCTTTTCCGCTGCTAGTAGCTTTAAAGAAAACTTTGCCCCGAAAATTTAAGGATAAATTCAATTTTGGGTAAGTACGGTATAAATTCGTCGTATTAGAATACTACTGTTTTCAACTTTTGCCATTATGGTGGCACCAGTAGAACCCAGAACAATAAAATCAGAATACAATGCTACACTCAGTGCTTAAGATTGGAAACAGATCAGTCCATATTAGCTAGCTCTCGGCAGTAATTGATTATCTCTAACTATTGCGTTTGAAAGTTAATTTGCGAGCCATTTTGGAAAACATCATTTGCCTTATCCACCAACGAGAGGGGAGACCTTATAAAACACACGATGAGTCAGAATCTTAGTATCTGAATTGCGAGAATAATTTCCGAATCAAAAGCTGAACATAGGTAGAACAGACCTTTGAATTTGGTAACCAACCGAAATGCACATATTACTATTTATCAGAATAATACACTATCAAAAATAGTAGGCTAAACCTTATCTATTTCAGTTAGGAGTCGAGTTGAAGATTAAGATAAATAAGCAGTGTGGTACCTAAAATGAATATACTGACGTTTATTAGGAGTAATTAATAAAAAACTACACACATTAGGCACAGGCTCGAGCATTTCAGGCATGGAAATATCTCATATCACCACCTCTCTTTCGCCTGGCACTTATGTTACTAACTAGCTTCGATTGCGCCACTCCGCACTTCAAATACATTGACGTGCAGAACATCGGGAACAGCGCTATTTTTAAAGGTTACAACCTGAAAATGAAATGAAACAACTTTTGACGATTTGCGTAGCTGGGGATATTCATGAGACAGCTGGTGTTTATTATTATTATTTTTCTTTATTTTTTAAATTTTATTTGGAATCGTGACATCAGAGGTGCAGGCCACGAAACTGCAGACCATGAAATGGCCACTTAGAAACATTTAAACGGTTTTACACGCAGTAGCATCATTGGGAAGCTGGAGGAAGGGCGAAGTTTGGGGAGTGTGGCGGCCATTCCAAACGACAAGTACAGAGGGGCTGAGGTTGATCGACCGCGAAAAACAACGGCCACTGATGCCCGCTTTACCGTTGTACAGTTTTAGAGAGATCGCTAGCAGACTGCGGCAGCCATTGTAAAGCATCTGCACAGCAGTTCCGGATGTCAGGTATCTCGGTTTACAAGTAGCCAGATGACTCCATCGAGATGGGCTGTTTGAAGGCCAGCCTGCTAACTCCTTTCCATTGTAGCTACCGGCTATATTTGCAATGGATGTCGCTGTCTGCGGACAATTTCTCTTAGCCTGTAAAACGATAAAGCGGTCATCAGTGGCCGTTGATTTTTGGGACTGACCACCCTCGGCCCTTTCCACAGCAGTTCTTGTCGTTTGGAACGTCGTCCATGCCCACGAGAGAGCAAAAGGGGCGACACAGAACTCAGATTCCCAATGATTTTACTGCGTGTAAAATCGTAAAAATGTCCATTTCGTCATTTGCAATACGCGACGAAACTCACTTCCGAACGTTCACGATCGTATGCACCCGGTCGGAAATTTGGAGAGATCCTCAATCTTCTGTTTTTATGGTTTATTCGCTATGAGGCCACCTCTGATGTCCTAATTCCAAAATTTGAATATGCACCAGCTTTCTATTGAACATCCTACATCTTCATGATAATGCAAATCGCTACAAGTTGTATCGTTTAATTTTCAGGTTGTAACCTTTACAAATAGTGGTGTTCCTCACGTTTTGCACGCCAGTGCAATACAACACAAGAGCCATTAAGAGATACAATTCGCGACATCGGAAAAGAGAATTGGGGTACTCACAACACTTGAAAAGCAATATTGAACAAGAAGAGTATGATAATGATCAAAGTTTATCTCGACACTTTTCCCCCATGAAGAATAGGTAAATTAATAGATAAAACCCTCAGTCATCGAGATAAGCCTTCTAACTTTTTTCAGCAAAATCCTGATAAGACACATATACCTTTTTCAAACTTTCTATGGCTATGGCTAAACTACAGAAATATTTTTAAGCCATAGAGGTTAAAAATTACATAATATATTGTTTTAAGGAAAGAACCAAAGAAAAACTATAGGTAAGGATATAAACAACTACAGATTAGAAAGTGGGGGAGAAGAGAAGGGGCGACTACTAAATCCAAATTTCATGAAATATAAAATACCTCTTACAAACATATGTTCACAAATAAAATGAAAACAAAATTTCAAGTAGTCTCATCTAACGAAACTACCTCGGGTTATTAACGTAGGATTACTTATCGTTGCTTACGTTTTTTGTATGTATCTATCTATCTATATAGATACATACAAAATCTATCTATCTATCTATATATATATATATATATATATATATATGTGTGTGTGTGTGTGTGTGTGTGTGTGTGTGTGTACGTATGAATGTGTGTGTGTGTATATATATATATATATATGTCAAAATTTTGACGCATTTTGGTACTTTTCTGTTTAACTGTTTACTGCTTGCCCAAGCGATACAGACTGGGTTTGGAGCTCTGCCAAAATTATAACTCGCGACGACGGACAGTTTTATCGTCTGAAATTTTGCTTTCCGGAGGACCGTTATGGAGGAACGTAATCCTACGTTAAAACCGTTTATTTGGAAGTTAAGCATGATCTAGTATTTTTTTCAACATAATTATTGTTTTAACTTTATTTGGCATATTGATCCCCCTTTCACAAATTAACTAAAAATGAAAGGTTTATCACGAGAGCAAAACTTCAACTGCATTTAGACCAGATAAATGAAAATGATAAATTTTAATTACAAGATAAAAATAACTTTTTATATACCATGCTTTTAAATTTTCTGTTGCATCATATAAACTTGACAATTCTATGTATTAATAAATACTTTTTAAAAATTTTTTTGATGAATTATCCCATCAAGTTGAAATAAAACGAAGTTAATTGGAAGTTTACTTGCGTTTAACTTTACGTTCCCGTCCCGGCCGATAGAGGGCTGCACCAGTCTACAAAACAAAATTAACTGAAAATTAATTTAATTCTGCTTAAATATGGCTAAAAGTATTAAAATAAGGCATTTTCATCGTGTTCTGAGCTATTCTAAAAGTTTAAAATGTCTAGCTAGTCGGGAAGTTAGTTAAAAATCGATTGCAAGATTTGGACTGGACAAACACACAAACACACAAACAAGAAAGCGAGTTAATAAATTCATGTAAAAAATATATAGCACAGGGCATAGCACTCAGATTAAATTATCCAAAATTTCCAGATGACAATTTTTGTTCACAGGGTAGAAGGAACCAAAAAATACATTATCAAATATCTGGGTGTCTTGTTCAATTTATTCAAAAGTACAAGACTGAACAGATATTTTTGCATTTCTTAGGTATAAAATACTGCATACAATTATGCATACAATCTTTAGAGAATGTTTGTAAAGCTTTTGTAATACAAAATTTAGAAGAGTAAAACCATGTATCTTTTTGGGGGAAAAGAAAGATGCAAATAAAATGTTGTGTATATCATAGAAAAAAAAATAACCAAGCAGAAATATTGTAAGAATTGAGTTTTTATGTACAAAATGAATAAGAATTTAATTGTAATGTTTATAACCTCTTGTTATAAACTTAAGTATTCATTTTTTTTCAGGGTGACCCGTCTTGTGGATGCAGACATTAGTGGGAAATGGTTTAAAACAATTTTTCAGATATGTTATTTTTGCACAAGTTACAGTGAGTCAGGCTTAAAGCCACTGAACTTAAGCAACATTTTTGGGGTTTTGGTCATTTGGGTGGTGGGAATGACTTCGGCAACAATAAGTGTGATTATAGAAAATATTTACTTCAAATCTCAGCTCAAAAAAAGGGGGAAAAAATTAAGAAGGATTTCATAATTTTTGTGCAACTACATATGTTTAAAACTATTTCCTGTATCTCAAGATATTTGTTTAGTTAAGAGTTATATGAGTGAATGTATGTACATATATATGTTCATGAGCGGATAACAACAAAGCAATGCTTAAGTTGTTTTTTTGTACAAATAAAATTTGAAAAATCTTGAATTGCTCAATCTACACCATATACACTGCTCTACATTAAATCACCTTTTTCTGGTTGCAAATAAATTAGATTTAGATACGTGTAATTCAAGCCAATTTCCAATAAATAACTGACTCCATAAATTTTAACTCATTTTACCCAGAAAGCAATGTATACAAACTTTTCGACTTTTAAATATGAGTAAAAAGAAATAGATTAGTCTCGTTTTAAATGAAATATACAGTTTCTCAAATAGGTAAACGAATAATGGAACCTAAATCGTATCGTCGGTATCATGATTATGCTCATGGATTCACATGAGCTTATTTTAAAATAAAATTTGAAATTATGCTTAAATAGTTATGGTTCAGTGGTAAATCAAAACAAAGTAGTCAAAAAGAAATCTGATGCATGGCTGAACTTGACAAAAACTTTTAATGATATACATAAACTTAAAAAAAACATAAAGGGAAATTAAGGGTTTAAAAACCCAATCACATATACGAGCAGAGAACTCGTTCAAAAAAGGACCCATCGTCCCGTATCAAACTCTATTGAATTGAATTGAATTGAAATGAAAATTTGTGAGACTTATACTACAGCCAGGCGGCCGGCTTTGTCTCTACATAACGACCCGAAAAGGAAAAACATGGACGGACAGACGCTAGACCAACTAGCACGGAGAAACTTTGAAACACAAACTTCGAACATGGGAGAAGGAAAGCGGCGAGAAGCCCCACCCGGGACCACTAGAACAAAACACGGGGATGAAGAACCACGCAGACACCGCAAACCAACGACAAACAACAGACACAGAACAACACACACACGAACAAAACCAGAGATCACCCCCAACCAAGGGAGCGAAGCGTAAAACACGCCAGGGCAACCAGCCCACGCCACGAACTCGTAGCCGAATTAATAACATAATCATAAGAAGGGTTATCGCTAATCCTAAGAGAATTAAATAAAGCACAACGCTGCACCCGGAACTTGGAGCAGCTTATCAAAATATGATCTGGAGTATCATTTTCATTACACGTGTCGCACAGAGGGGAACGAGGCATATTCAACTTATGCCAAAGATGGTTGCACTGAATCGTTTTGGTACGCCAGCGGGCAACCAGAACATCAATCTGGCGATGGTAAATCCACCTACGATGCCTTTGATTCTTGAGGTTAATTGCGCCATACCGCTGACGATAAATGCTTCTATTCCATTCATCCTCCCCGGCAGCATACATGTCACTTTTGATCTTTCTTATGATGTTTTCCGGGCTAACCACGTTAAGTTGGTCGGTAGTGAAAGGGCCATGTCTACACATCTCATCGGCCACCTCATTTGGATAGATGCCCCGATGACCAGGAGTCCAGACCAGCCGAATGGAATTGATGCTCTCAAGCTCATTAATAATTTTACTATGCAGCAAAAGGATGACCGCTGGGGACTTCGAATGGAGCGCAGAGAGAACGGAAAGGCTGTCAGAAGCAATTAAAACATGATCAACCTCCTGTCCACAAATATCAATAGCCAGAACGATAGCTAGAGCTTCCGCGGTAAAAATTGAATTCAAACGATGGGTTAACATGGCTTTCCCAGAATTAGTCGAGTGGTTAAAGGCCGCTATCGTCACTTTGTCGTCGGTCTTGGAGACGTCAGTGGCAATCAAAAAGCACTTTGGCTGGTAATTATTGACAAATTCAGTCCATAAAGCTGAAATCACCGAGTTCGGGAGATCTTTATTTTGAAAGGGGAGACCCTGCGTAACAATCTCCACCTGATAAGAAAGAAAAATGCGGCCAGGGTCAAGGAAAAAGCTTGAGCCCAGACAGTACGTACCCATAGTGATATTCATGGTATGCAGCAAACCAGGGATATTGGATGTGTTTCCCGAAATACACCTATGAAGGTTACTGTAAAGCAAGGATTTGGTATGGAGTGACAGGTGTTTATTAAGAAAGCATTTATTAAGGTGCTGCATACGGCACGCAATGGTGGTTTGGTGAACCTCAGCCCGAAGTACAGGGATCGGCGTCCACCGGGGGAGACCAGTGGCCAGACGGAGGGCAATGGAGTATAAGGCCTCCATGGTATTAGCGTCACTCTTTGAAATCTGGGAATACAGGAAACCACAATAGTCAAAAACACTGCGGATAACCGCATTGACGATTGGGATAAGAGTCCGGCTAGTGGCGCTACGAGTTTTATACACCAAACCTTTTAGCATGTTTAGCCGGCGGTGAGTTTTTTCACGCAGATACTGAACCTGAAACGCGATGGACATGGTTGACGACAGGACGCAACCCAGAATTTTGATATTTTTACTCCACGGAATAGGATGGCCAGCGATACGGCTTTCAGGGCAGGGAAATTTACCCCTTGAGAAATTTATAGCCGTGCTCTTCGATGGGGAGAGAGAAAGCTTCCAATAATTACACCACTTCAGAATGTTATCAAGAGCTGTTTGCAAATCATTGCAAGTGGTAGCAGGATCATCACCAATAGCATACACAAAAATGTCATCAACGTAAGTCAGCACGGTAACCCTGGACGGGGTCGTTTCAAAAATATCAAGCATATACATAGAGAAAAGAAATGGGGACGGAACGCTACCCTGAGGAATACCAGACGTAACCTTTTGAGGGGGGGAAATGTGATTGTGCCATTTCACCTTAATATTCCTATCCTGAAGCCACTTAGAAATCCATAATAAAACATTTCCACCAACACCAACGGAAGCCAGTTTGTAAATCAACCCGTCAATCCAAACGGAATCATACGCCTTTTCAATGTCTAGGTTAACAAGGAGAATATATTTTTTGTTCAGGCGAGCTTCCTGGATATTAAGGTACAGCTTGGCCAAGACTGAAGGCTTGGCTGTCCCGATTAGGGAGACAGCCACCGAGTCCGGGAGGAAAAACATTGTGGCTAATATACCAGCGAGTGAGACGATGGAGAATAATGCGTTTAAAAATTTTATTCCAAATCGAAGTAAGGGCAATCGGGCGATACGAAGAAATCAGAGTAGTGAGGTTCTTGGGTTTCAGAAAAATTATGGCAGAGCGCCACTGATTTGGGACACTGGCCGTATCAAGGAGATTATTAAAAATACCACCAATCTTGCAGAGGTATGAAACTCTATCTAACTAGTTCTAATCATAATCTAAACCTAATATTTCAGACAGGGAGGTTACGAGATTATCTCAGTCAAGAAGCGCCACCATGGAGTCTATAATTATTTAAGCACAGTAGCACTACCTAACTGAAACTTTCTCAACGCATATCGTCGGTATCGTGATTATGCTCATAGAGTCACATGGCTTATTTTAAAATTAAATCTGAAATTATTCTTGACATTAAATCCCAGAACTTAGGGCCTGTTCACATAGGAGTCCGTTGTGTTGCGTTAAGGAAAAGATGACGTTGAGACGAAAATAAACCAATCATAGGCCTCCAAACGATTAGTAATGGAATTTTTAACGCCTATGATTGGTTTATTTTCGTCCCAACGTCATGTTTCCCTTAACGCTACGCAACGGACTCCTATGTGAACAGGCCCTAAATCCTTAATTCTAGTTGTGAAACCAAATTAGTTTATTTTAATTTTCTGTTTCGTCACCAATGATACGAAATCAGTAATAGACAAAAGAATTCAAAACTTGCTAAAAGGTTGTTTTTTTTCTGCAAAAAAATAGTGTTTTGAAAATTCTTACATTTTTAAAAAGTGTAAGGTATACACAAGATTCGATTCACAAGAATCGAACTTTTGAATTAATGAATTAAAGAAGCTGCTTCAGATATGCTAATTTTGGCATACGCGCTTAGTATAAATACCACGCAGCGTCATTAATAAAAGAAGGGGAGGTTGTTAAGGTTGAAAAGGTGTTATCCTGCGCTAGTGCTTAGCGGGCCAGAAGTTTACATGGCAGTACTGCTGGTTTGACTTACTGTTCGTGAGTATAAAAATATATTGTTCTTGAAAGCTGTGTTTATACATTCCGTACAAGTAGTACGCATGCTTATTGCTGTAAAAGCCAATTATATGTGCAACGAATTCAATAAACATTGTTTCATGTATAAACTGTGTTTGCTTCAAATTCAAATAGAGTGCCACTTCAAATTATATACACCCAAGTCTGGGTAGAAGTGAGCAAAGAAACTCTATAAAAGGATTGATAGGGATGAAATAAAATTGAATCTACATTATATTGAACATGATCTTTCATTCACATTATTGTAATCCTCGAATATCCGAACTCATTCGAATACTATTTTGAAGTAATTCGGATCCGAACTAATTCTGGGAAATAGAAATTACGGATAATCAAACGTCAGTTTAAAAAAGCACTCACCACGAATAAGTAGCAGATGTTAACATCAACAGAGGATGGGGACTAAGACTCCAACCACAGCAAAGAAAAAAAATTTTAATGTGACTATGTCACTATTTGTTACGGTCGTCATCAATCCGTTGGTCTCATCTTTCGGTCGTCATTTCTTTTGCTTTCAACATCCTATACGTTGGCATGGGAGTCTAGCTCGTCATTATCCTAGAGATGGTATTCCGGTGCATTACTACCTACCACTAGCTTCTGATGCACGTTACCAACAACGCTCATTTCTCATCTTGGAATTTCATGGAATTATCTCAAAAATTGGCGATTTTTAGTTATGCTTGTTTTCAGAATGCCCTGAAAGAGCTATCCCTGCAAGATCGTCATATCTGACCGCTCAATATTTAGCCGCTAGAGAGCAGAATTAAAATTTATTTTCTTGTACTTTTAAACTTTCAAATCACTCTCCTGAAAAATCTTGTTTTTTGAGATATGACGTTGTTGAAAGGAGTGAGCGATTGTGTTTCCTTAAAAGGACGTGAATTTTCCCATTTTTAAAAGTCTTGCATCATACAGTCGTGTAGCAGCAAACTTTTTGATTATTACTGTTAGTGGCAGGTAACGAGTTTGAGATGCATGTTGAGCCCTCTAAGCATCTAAGACTTATTTTTCCATAACATACTTTCAACCTGAAAAGCGTTTGTGGTAGATTATTCTTTCCTTAATTTTTTTTCAAAAGTGTCCCTGATTGTACAATTTTGACACTTTTGTACCAAACTAGAGGAGGGAATAATCCGTCAGACACGTTTCTTCCATTTGAAAAAAGAGATAGAAAAAAAGTCTCAAACGCTTAGAGGGCTAAGGCCGTCTGCACACGGAGCAACTCAAAAGAAACTGATAACTGACTCCAATCACAAACCAGTCCGTGATGAGTCGCAACCTATGTAATTGAATGGAGCCACGCACACGGCGCAACTGGTTACAAACCCGTCGGACAGGTTTGTAACCAGTTGCGCCGTGTGCGTGGCTCAATTCAATTACATACAGATGGTGGACAAAATAATACGAACACCTGTGAAATAATGGAAAGTCTTTATTAATAGGGGGTTGGACCACCCTTTGACTGAAGTACAGATTTAATGCGACGTGGGATAGATGCATAAAGGTCATGGACAATATTTAAAGGAATATTAAGCCATTCCTCCTGCAGAGCGGTCTCTAATTCCGAAAGTCCGGATGGAGGAGGAAATCGGGAACGAAGTTTGGACTCCAAATATTGCCAGAAATGTTCAATAATATTCAAGTCCGGAGACTGAGGGGGCCAGGCAAGATGTTCAACTGCATCGTCATGCTCTTCGAACCATTCTTGAACACACCTAGCAGTGTAGATAGGGGCATTGTCGTCTTGAAAAAGCGGTCGCTCTCCAGGGAATACAGTCTGAACAAAAGGATGGACATGATCCCCTAGAACACTTAGATAGTGATTGGATTTGATCATCCCATGCAGAATAACAAGTGGCCCAAGATCGCACCAAGATATCGCACCCCATACCACAATGGAGCCATCCCCATGCTTCACAGTCGGCAAGAGGCATTCAGGATGAAACGCTTCTTTGGGCGTTCTCCAAACATAAGCGCGTCCGGTCGTCTCAAATAGGGTGAATGACGATTCATCTGACCATATTACCTGTTGCCACTGCTGTGGGGACCTGCTTTTGTGATCTCTGCACCATTGGCGTCGCTTGAAAGCATTAGTTGCTGTCACCAAGTGTTTACGAATTGACACTCTGCCATAAATGTTAGCAGCATGAAGTTCCCTTTTGACAGTTTTTGTTGAAACGGGGTCCTGGAGATGACTGTTCATTTCGGATGTTATCTCGGATAACGATTGCTTGTTCTTTCGGGCTACTATGCGCTTCAAGACCCGTCTATCCCTATCAGCAAGCTTGGACTTTCGGCCACTGTTGTGCTTTGAAGACGTCGTCTTACCCTCTTTCGTGTACGCTGTCATAACGGCTGATACCGTACTCCTTGCAATCCCCAAAAGGTTTGCTGTTTCCGTAACCGATGCTCCACTTAAACGCGCTCCAACTATCATTCCTCTTTGGAACTCTGACAAGTCTGACATTTCAACTTATCACAGACAGTTCGATAGAAGCATTCAACGTAGGTGACTACTGTTGAGAGACTGACACCTTCCTCTTCACGCTCACTAGGTGGCAGACTTCTGTTGCAGGTGACGCGGCTGTACTGCAGGTGTGAAATACGTCATACTTTTTCACAGGTGTTCGTATTATTTTGTACTCCATCTGTAGGTTACGACTCATCACGGTCTGGTTTGTGATTGGAGTCAGTTATCAGTTTCTTTTGAGTTGCTCCGTGTGCAGACGGCCTAATAAAGCTTGTTTCACACTTACACGATTTGTATCGTCTGTCGTTTCAACGATGCCGTCCGACATTTAGCCGACGACGACACGAAAGTGGATATTTTTCACACTTACCCGGCTGTTGTGTAAACGACATCTAGCTGAACCGACACGCGTTCAGACGCGCGTAATGTGAAATAAAAAATATGGTGTGTTTATTAGTTTTCGGTGTATTTCTTTGTATTTTGTGTGCATTAATTGATGATATGTTTTACTGTATTCACTTAATGAGAAAATTAATGTGTTTTTAACAGGGTGTATAAAAATCATGATTTTTTTTAAACAAAAAAAATAAGATTTTTTAAATTTTAATCATGACTTTTTTTATATTTCAATTTTATGTGATATAAACTATTATATATACCTTTGATTTAAAATTATATACTATACTACTATATAACTAATGCAGAAAGTAAACATTTTCAAATTCAAACATTGCTGATCACTGTCAATAAAATAATTTTTTAATAATTTAAAAACAAAAAATGAAATAAAAGAAAAACAATCAATAGCAAAATGGTTTAAAACTAAAAATCAAAAAAGAACATAATTAATTTTATTTCGTCATCTACAATTTTCAAAATATTTAAAAATTAGTAAGTTTTATTTAAAGATTTAAACATAAACTCTAATTTAGCTGCCTTTTCTACACCTAATTGGTTTCGCAATTTACTCTGTACAAAGTTCAATAGTGGAAAACATCCTCTCTATGTCAGCAGTTGTTCCTTTTGCAGTACATAACATATTATATCACACTCTTTCTGATCCATACAGTCTTTAGGATTGCTATTGATTTCCTCCACTGTAAGGCATTCAATGATTTTAAAGCTTTTTATCAAAGTTCCATTAAAAGGAGGAGAGATCACAATGAATTTTAGTAAGATGTTTAATAAGGAGGTATCTTCATACTTTTCTTTTAATAAAGTTTGAAGTTTGGTCTTTTTCATTTATTGTTAAACATTCCACTTCATAATTAGTCTCCAAGAGTACATAGAATTGGTTGTCTAACTTATCCTCAGAAACAAATCTGGCCAATCAAGATAAAGTAAGTGCACTATCACAGTGTCAAGATTGATAAGTAAAGTAGACCAATACACACAATGGAAAATTTTCCAAGAAGCAAATGAGTTATACAGGGAGTAAGTTGAATTATATGAATGAGATGTAAGATATACTTAAAAGTCTTCTTTCTGTCCTGTTTAAATTTAAATTTAATACCCTTAGGAAAATATACAAAAAAATGTTCAAAGTAAGGCATGAAATAATTTTTTGCATTAAAATCGATGATTTTAAAAAAATCCTTCGATTTAAAGCATGATTTTAATCACTGGTTTTAATCATTTGATTAAAATCATTTACACCCTGGCCTTATAGTATTATTGTGTTTTATCCCATAAAATAGGACGATCATAAACTAGTGCAGGTGTGGGCAACCCTTGGCACGCGTGCCAAACGTGGCACTCCGATGACTTGTTTCTGGCACGCAAAACAAGTCCTTTCCAAATTTATTTTCAATTAGCATCAGTCGTCTGAAACAACAGCCGACAGGTGCTAATTGAAAGATGTTATAACTGGAAAAAATCAAACTGTTTAGTCGAAGTTAGTAGTGTTAACTTTTTGTGTTGACACTAATAATAGTGTTTTTAAATATTGTGATTATGTATGGCAGCTAAAGTTATTCTTTACAGGCTAATAAAAAATATCCACCAAAAGCTTTTTCGTAAAAATCTGTAATAGTGTAGTGGTGTATAATGTAATATGAAACAATGGCAGAAGCGCCAAATGTATGTAAATCGGTAAACTAAATAAAGTTATTCAAACCAACCCAGCACCGACTGCCATGCAACCAATGTGGGAAATAACAAAAATTAGGTTAAGCATAAATGAACATCCTTTCTTCAATTTCCTTGTAGTTTGGAATCACAGCAACGCGAAGTAAATCATACAATAAATATAATCAAAACACAGTTCACTTGAAGATATTTATTCCAGTTTCACGACCAGTAAAATTCTGAGTAGAACAAACGTTGTAAGATGGCAGTAATTCAGCCCAGTGACAACTAAGAACGGGAGAACTGCTCCCAAATACAAATGCCTTTAATACCATAAAAATTTAAGTTAAAAATTCGCCAGCATTAAAATCACCACTGAATTAAAACTACATCACCGCGCTAAACATTACACGACTGACAAAAATGCTAGTTGCAAAGGCATTTAAACAGAATTCAAAAGCTTAACGTGTTGCCACTTCAGAAAAGTGAACATTAATTAACATATAAAATTAAGATAGGAAATACAAAAAATGAACAATAAAAATGTCTTTTAAGTCAAGACAACCTGTCATAATTCTTTTTTCATTTAGTCACTTTTGCATGATTCACATAATCACTTACAAATCAAATAATAAGATATCAAATAATATGTTCTCAAAAAACTTTGGTTGGCACGTGGAAAGAATTTTTGTCAAAGAATTGGTCGATTCTGGCACGCACTCTCAAAAAGGTTGCACCCCTGAACTAGTGTAATCAGTACTTCAAGATCAACTTCTGCCATGATAAAAAACTTTGAACTGATTTAACACAACCTCTGTTAAAAATATTTTCCTTTTCGGGTGATCTGTAGGCAAGGATAAATGAAAGCAAAATCCGTTCTATTGTTTAATTAATATGTGGAATATATATTTATCTCAAAACAGCAAACAAGAACATCGTTTAAACGACAGAAGATCAAAATCGTGTACGTGTGAAACAAGCCTAATGTGTACGGCTATTGGTAAACTCATATTCAACAGTAAACGTTTTCGGGGAAAGGGCTTTCCAATAAAGGCCCATCTCATCGCAAGTGTATTGTAACGTTCTCGTAGTTGAAAATGAACACACGAGAGAAAGAATTATTATGAAAACACAGCTTATATAAAAAAAATTACCTTATATACAATACTAGCTGTAAACCCGCACTTGGCTACGGAGTATATTCAAATTAAATACAACAGTTAATGTATGCAATTAATGCCAAAAAAAATAAATATATATATATATTTATAATAAATACGACGATCAATGTATACAATTGATGTAAAAAAAATATATTTAAAAAAATCGTAAGGGATATTTTTATAGACAAAATAATGTAGAAGAAAATATTCAAATTAAATGTAATAGGACATACTAAATAATATAGTACAGTTAATATAGTACAGTTTGAGGAACATAATATCTTTTATTGTATTTTAACATTTTTTTGGATAATGTCCAATCGTCTGCCGCATTAGCAAGCGAAAAAAAATATTTTTTGTCTATTTAGTTGTTATGCACGTGACGATAAATTTATTTAAAGTACCAGAAAAAGAAATCACGTGATCAGCATTTAATAAATTAAATTCTAAAAATTAATCTTTAAAAATTCACCAAAAATCAGAAAACGGAGGTAAAGATTCGAAAAAGATCTCATTTTAAAGGAATTTTTATGATCTTTCTCGTGATATAAATTTTATAACCTTCAAATTATTACTTTAAATGCAAACTTAAAAAAAGTTACTAAAACAGCTTAAAAATTTAATTTTAAAAAATCTAAGAAGAATTTTTCAAAAATCTATCTTAGTGCACCCCTACACTATAAGAAGAATCGCCATGCAAAATTTCAGCCCTTTAGGTCCAGCGGTTTGGTCAGTGAGTCAGTCAGTTACGAAACTGTTATATATATGTATATATAGAGAGATATACAATTGCATAGAGACTTTTCTAATCTGCATCCTAGAGATTTCTCCCAAACATTCACTAAGACTCTTTCCGTCTTTAACCGAGAGACGAACCCGCACCGATCAGCACGTGGTACAGCTTCCGCCGCAACCCTTCCTCTGCTCTCGTTGATTCCGGCTGTTGGCCCTCTCTCCCCTATCCTGTTGTCATGCGCCCCTATATATGGGTTGGTTTGGTGGCGGTTTCCCACGCTTTCTGTGGCTGTAGACGCTGGCCAAACGAACGGTCATCATTTCAGCTCCCTACGAGGCCGTCTCGATCTCCGTAGACGAGCGCCGGCCAGTCCACCTCCTAAAGTTCGTTAAGGAGGTGTTGGCCAGTCTCGGTCATTCTTCGGCTACCCAGGAGCGAACGCCAGCCAGTCTCGTGCTTTGTAACATGCGTCTCGATAAAGAGAGAGGCAGGGGTCTTTCCTCCGCACTGCCTTCGAGGCGTCAGTTGGATTTAGCTAGATACATGGAAGCTATTTTACACAGCAGTAGCCCAGAGGCCCACATTCCCCAGGTAATTTAGGGGAATTTTTTAAATATCCTTGTCATTAAAAATTCTACACGTTGAAGAGAATTTTGTTATTTTCCGATAATGCATTATTATGATAAATGCAATAGAACTTACAATGTGTCAACCACCACCACACTGAATTAGTGGTCCCCTCAGCTCTTTGGAATATGTCTTTAAAGAAAAAAAAAGAGTTTTGGTCCGGGATGATCTCTTCTCAGTAAAGGGGAATCCCCAACGTTACAGTATACTTGACCTTTAGCTTAGATAATTTAATTCTCTGACCTTTAGCTTAGATAATTTAGTTTTCTGTGAGATAGGATGCGTTACGGAATTCTCAGTTTTGTTTTGTTTTTACCTTCAATGCTAATCTGAAGAACTCCATGTCTCGAGTGAAAAGAAAACTATGGTAATGCTTCTGTGTTTTTAAGGGTTTTTTGTGTGTTTTGTCCAAGAGAGGGCGCTGCAGACGTCTTTGACGTTGCTGCTCCCGTTCTCTTGTATATGTGTAGTTTGTCGTAGATGTTTTGTAACGAAAGTCTTAAGATTAAAGATCCTTTTATGTTTTGACTTGTGTCGACCCATATGTGCGTCTTGCATACCTTCTTTATTCATCAGTAGAAGCAATATAAAACACTTTGTAAATCTCTTGTTTTTAAATATCCTTGTTATTAAAAATTCTACGCGTTGAAGAGAATTTTGTTATTTTCCGATAATGCATTATTGTGATAAATGTAATAGAGCTTACAATGTGTCAACCGTAAATAAATAGCTTGTCAGACCAAAGTTAATGTTATTAAATATGCTTCGTATGATTACTCGTATGTTTTATAATATGGCCTCAATATAAAGCTTTTGAATCGTATTTTAGTATTTTATTTCATATGATTTAAACTTTCATATGATTTTAACACTAAAAGAAAAAAAAATTCCATTCAAAATCACATGTTCTATTTATACGAGTATTTAAGAATTTCCAGAGTTGTACGTAAATATCGAAAACTTTGCTTTTCCTATTAATTTGTATTTTAGTGGAAATATGGGTACAGGTAATATTGCCCCACCCCCGTGCTCAAAAAAAAAAGAGTAAAAAAAAAGCAAAATACATTATTAATAAATTTGACCTGGCTAAAGTCTAATAGATATGTAGCTAAAATATTCATAAGTTAAATTTACAGCCTGGAAAATTTGCGTGCAAAGCAATGTCATTAAAACAAGTCTGGAAATCTAAATTAAACCGTGTATCGCTTGGTATCATGTTGCAATTCCGTTTTTCAGCTACTTCAAAAAAATATTTTGCTTACCTGGCGTCAAACCAGAAATAAGCGTAAATACGAGGCATCATATTATTTTTCAAATACACAAATATTAACATAATTTTTTTTTTTAAATTCGGCTAAAATGTCATTAAGGAAGGTGAAATACTCGTATTAATGTTTATTCGCTGTTCGCTCTCACTGACATTCGCTCCAACAGATGGCGCTTCAGAGCGCATATCACATGATTGACTTTGTTTGTATGTTTTGTTGGTTGTTCAGTTTGCTCTGTAATGTGAGTTGCAGTAGCCTCGCATTAAATAATCTTATCTAAATTTGTCTTTAATTGTCACCGCCTCACCCACCATGTATGTACACTTTTCGTCGCAATCATTCGATTAAATTGATATGTTGGTGCGAGAACTCATTTAGTTCTGTATATAAATAATTAAACAAACAAGGACTAATACTATATTAAAGGGTGATCAGTATAAATATTCAAACTGAAACTTTTATACAGTCTAATAATGCTGCAATTTAATTTTCATATTACTGTTTTTCGTACGTATTAAGAATTTTGCATTATAATGGGAATATACAGGGTGGTCATAAAAAAAACTTTGCCGATATACGGACATCTAGAGGCCGTTCCATTCAACCGATCGAGTTGAGATTTCAGATATAGTTATTGAGAGGTATGAGCTCGGGATTTTGAGAACGGCAACAAAGCGGCGCTCATGGTTACGGTTATAGGTACAGAAACTCGAAATTTTCGAATGGCAACGCTCCCTTTTTCCCTTCGCAAAATGTTCAGAGCATCTGAAAACCCTAAAAAGCGTTGTAACGGTATCACAAAAGCGTACGTTTTATGCACGCACAAAAACAGCTCTGTGAACGGCCAACAAAAACACGATCGGGGCGCACGGAGGAAATTTGCATATGAAAGAGGCAAGACAGCAGTCACTCATGATAACACAGATGGTACAAAAGAAAACTGTTATTTCGATTACACATTGGATTACGCATTGCATACGGGGGACTGTGGACAAAGCCGAACGTAGCATAACATGAGGTATGTTTGCAATCTCACGTTTGATAGAGTCTTTTAAATCCGACAAATTTTGTGGATTGCATATGTGCACTCTAGATTCGAGATATCTCCAGAACCAGAAATCCATAGGAAGTATAAGGTCGGGGGATCACGGAGGCCACGGAAACGGAAAATGGCGTGAGATGACGCGGTCGCCAAAATGCTGTTCCAGGACCTTGCGAACAGACGTCTCTATATGTGGAGGTGCGCCATCTTGCATCCCCATGATGTTATTCAGTGCATTTAGCTGCAGCAATTCTGGCATGATGTAATTTTGCAGCATGGCCGTATAGCGAAATCCTGTCACAGAACATGTTATAAAACCCGTTGGTGTCGCTTCCTCAAAGAAATACGGGCCGAGAACAACTGTGTCTGTAAAGCCGCACCGCACAGTAACTTTGACGTCGTATAAAGGTACTGGTGCCACAGCGTGCGGATTCGTGTCTGCCCAGTGCACACAATTTTTGGTGTTGACGTTACCAGTTAAGGTGAAATTCGCCTCGTCCGTCCATAATATGCGAAGAGGCCATTACTTATGGCCATCATATCGTATAAGAAATTCATTTTCAAAGTCGATACGTTGTAGATGGTCCCGGTCGTGCAACATCTGGACGCGCTGGTACCGGTATGGAAACATGAGCAGTACAGAGCGCAATAGCTTTAGGACCGTTGTTTTCGGTATATCCAATACACGAGCTGTACCTCTTGCAGCTTGCATGTGTCCTGAAGTCACTATGGCATGCAGCGATGGTGTCTTGCCTCTGTCATATGCTAATTTTCTCCGTGCGCCCCGATCGTGTTTTTGTTGGCCGTTAGCAGAACTGTTTTTTGTGCGTGCATGACACGTCCGTTTTATGTGATACACGTACCGTTCCAACGCTTCTTAGGGTTTTCGGATGCGCTGAGCATTTTGCGACGGGAAAAAGTGGGCATTGTCATTCGAAAATTTCGAGTTTCTGTACCTATAACCATAACCGTGAGCGCCACTATGTTGCCGTTCGCAAAATCCCGAGCTCATACCTCTGAATAACTATATCTGAAATTTCATCTCGATCGACTGAACGGAACGGCCGCTAGAGGTCCATATACAGTGGTACCTCGACTTACTAGTGTCTCGACTTACGAGTTTTTCGAGATACGAGCATTCTCTCGGCAGATTTTTTGGATCGAGTTACGAGCTAAAATTCGGGTTACGAGCAAGCTTCAGATACCCCACAGCTAGTTTGCGCAGCGAACGCCATGTGCTCACCAAATGATAACACGAGAAGCATATAATCTTTTCAACCTTTATGTACAATTATTATACAATTGTATACATATTATTCTAAGACTACTATCCAGTCTAAAACCTAGAGATTAACACTCAACAACTATCACCCGGGGCAGCTCGCTCTGTCCACACTTGAGTCACCCTCCGAAACCGAACAGCGTCCTCCCTCTCTCGTAGAGAGATAGCTTCAATTCCCTCCCCCACACTGGTACTCGCCATGGATTCTGGGGGATGGGATGACCTTGGTCCTAGGATCGCAAGCTCTCCTCCTTCTACGGATTCTGAGAAAACGATCTTCGGATTCTCAGAAAGAGGAATTTGGACATTACATCCCAGTGGACGATGCAACAATCGCTCAGCTTCCGTGTCTCACTTTAAGAGGGTAGCTCGTAATAAAAGCGAAAGCGAGGAACATGTGGCGAAAAGATCAAAAATCAACGAATAAGAATTAATTTTTTACTTCAGCTTTTCTCCTTCTCTTTCATCAGCATCTTCAAGTCTGATCTCCAAGGTAAATGTTGTACATTACACTTAATAAAACAAGTTTATTGCCGTACATTCTATTGTATTGCGTTTTTATACAACGTTCGTAATAGAGACAGAATATGAGAATTATAAGAACATTTTTCTTATTTAAAAACATGTAACCAAAACTTGCTGTGTTTGGGAGAAGCCCGGAACGAATTAATGGCATTTCCATTTATTTCAATGGAGAAAATTGATTCGAGATACGAGTATTTCGAGTTACGAGCTCCGTCATGGAAAGAATTAAACTCGTAAGTCGAGGTACCACTGTATCTGCAAAGATTTTTTTATGACTACCCTGTATAATACATGCAAAATGGTAAAAAATAAATTTTCTAAATTTCATTCATTTCAAGTATACTTCAAGTTTTTAGGTTTAAGATACTAGCGATATTTAAATGTGAAACTAGCCCACAAACGCTTAAATTCGGCAGAAATCCCACAAAATTAACCGATTTCATACCCTTCATTATTTTCACGTATGTGGTACGTCACAACTCGCAATTATTGTGATTCCTTTTTCTTCTCCTTTCAATGAATGAAGTAAGTATCCATTGAAAAGTTTATCTAGTTTTGAAAGAAAATTAAGTTTATTTTTTAAACAGAATCAAAATACAGGGTGTCCGTGCGAAAGGTATCCAAAAGTCACGACTTATTTTTACGGAACTACCCATCAAAATTTAAAAAAAATTATTTAAATAGAAAGAACTTCTCACCAAGTTTTAAAATCAATCATAGATTTCTATCGTAGTATCATAGATTTCGATGTGTGCACCTTTTGTAGCACGACAAACGTCTAAATGGTAATCCAGTTGTCTCCAAGTGTTTCGTAGCATATCAGGAGTTATTACACGAATTGCTTGAATGATATGCTTCTTCAACTCATCCACAGTTTCAATTTTTTGTTTATACACAACGGATTTAATGAATCCCCCAAGCATAAAAGTCTAATAACGCCTGATATGCTACGAAACACTTGGAGAGAACTGGATTACCATTTAGACGTTAGTCGTGCTACAAAAGGTGTACACATCGAAATCTATGATACTATGATCGAAATCTATGATAGATATTAAAACTTGGTGAGAAGTTCTTCTATTTAAATAATTTTTTTTAATGATTTAATTCTCTGTTAGTTAACATCATTTTGCAAACAAATTTATTTAAAATTGTAGTGCACCTTTTGTAAGTAAAAATGATAATAGAAAAGCAATTTGAAAAACTTTCTGTTAGCTTGCTAAATATTGACAAATTCAGTCAGTCGTATGATATATTGTCAAACAAATTGTTCACAACTGAGCATTGAATGAAGAGTCTAGTACTGGGCCGAACAAACATCCTGACCATTTTTCCGTCGATGTTGATTCGTAAAATCTGTACAAATACAGATTTCATAACAAGCACGTATATCAATCAACGACGACCCTTGCCCGAAAATTTTAAAACAAGAAGATCCTAATTTTTACAATCATAATTTTTACAAAAAGAAACATTTAACTGTTTATCGGCGGAATTTTGTTCTGCAAATGAGCATCAGCATGGTTATTGAAATCAAGCGAAGACAACAGGCGTAGCGTGCTTCTAACTCTTGGGGGTGGACACGAATTGAATTCAGTTAGGGCTCTCCTCAGTGCATTGACTGCCGGGACGGTCCTTAAAATATGAAATATGATTTTTTAAAATTTAATGACAGTAAAATTGATGTTTGAGTAGTATTCAAAATTATACAACGAGAAAAATAAATATAATATAAATAAAATGAGAAAAAAAATATAGCACCGAATTTTTGTTATGGATCATATCATTGTCAAAAACTAGTATGTTAAGGCCAAAGACATAATCGGAATCTTCAGTTTTACAGCTTGAAAGAGCGGTAAAAAACCAACTTTCTTAAAAGTTTTCTAAAATTTTCCGACTTTAACTGAACTTCTATTAACGTTTTAATTTATTTCAAGTTAAGTGGGGGGGGGGGAGGGACTCGTGCCTCCCTCCCCCCGACGCTACGCCTATGGGAGAAGATGAGTATACTCGTTAGGTGCAGCATACATACACTTGCTGTAGATATTGATAAAACTGTTAAAAAAAAGGTTATTTGAAAAATCAATAATTTTATTACTTCAAAATACTATCCACACTATTATCACTTTAAAGATGGTTTCTGCCACGATGAATCCATATTAATATCGAGTTCATCACTAAATTATTTCAGCAGGAAGTTGTTAAATCAGTTCCGTTTTCGGTCTCATTGTTACTGAAATCGGCCTTGTTTAGTTGAATTCATAAGATGGAGCTCGAACTTCAAGGGAGAATTTCCTAGAAGAAGGGATCTGATACGGTCTCTCACCGGTAGATGGCGCGATATGTCAATACGCTTTCTGAATGAATGAATGCTACGGAAACTTTTTTTTAAAAAATTGTTTAACAAAATTTAAAATTTATTGTGTGGACTGACATGCTCGTACGCTTTGCGTCTGAATACAGTTGTGGTTATGTATCAGCTACTAAATGAAATAAATTATTGGCGAAGTGAAATCCTAGTTTATTTTCTGCTCCTAAAGTATATTCCTTCTTTATTATCATTCCGTGCAAATATTTGCAGTGTAATAGTAAGATAAAAATACAGCTGCTGTATTGTAAGCTAAATATAGGTGTTCTGGTATTATCACGTAGTCTGATATTAACACTGACAGTGCGATATTAAGGCTGCTGTGTACTGACCCTAATGTATTCGCTCTCCTCAATGTGCTCTCCTCCATTTTCTCCTCAATGGAGAAAATGTGTCCAAGGATTTTCGACTTGAAAGATTTTTTTTCCCAATTGAACTCCATAACAGAGAAAGAAATTTAGCACCATGGGCATTTTTCGATTTTTTTTTTTTAAATGCAAATAATATTTTCAAATTCAAATTATTCGAAGAAAAACTCTGGTCTAGTGTGTTTTAAACGCTCCTAAATTCCTTTGGTGGACGAAATTTATAAAATGAATACTGTCCCAAGGTGCAGAAAAGTTCAGACTGTTTGAATATATCATTTTTACTGGATTATCAGCATTTTTGTAGCAGTAAATAGTAGGCACATTTTCTCACATTATATGTTAACACTGAAGTGAGCGAATCCAATAGAGTTAGTACGAAGCATCCTTAATGCTACATCATTTTAATGACTGTGATTTTTCAAAAAAGAATATACAGTACAATGAACAATAAATGACATTTTTATGATTTATTTTTCGTTTAATTTCGACCTATTTCCGCCCCGTGCGTGCTTCACTGTTAGTAGAGTCGGCCCTGCTCTCGTGTTGCAAAGAAATGACCGTTGCTTTTCAAACAAAACTCTTCGGGGTGCTATCTACCCTAAGTGGACAAAGTCGTTTTGGGTAGTGTGACATGGAACTCGACTTTTGTAATTATTTTGATTAACATACTGTTTTAACTCTAAAAAAAAATACTATTTTCTTATTTTGCAATTTCGACACAACATTAATTCGGTTCCATGCACATTTATAAGTTTATTTATTTTATTTTATAAATCTTAAATTGTCTATGAGCTGAAAATCATTCCGGTGGTTTTTCGTACCGGTTTTCCTGGAAGAAGGGAATGTGCCTCCTGTATGCAATTAAGTGTGACCTGTAGCAGTACGGATAGTACACAAGGTCATTTTCACAAGAAGGGAGAATTGCTTGCCACCCTCTCGGTCATTAGGGGGACATAGTTCTTCCATAGCAACGTCCCAGCAACCATCTTTTAACCAATCATATGTCTGAAAGGTAAATTGTTCTAGAACATTTTCTAACCTCTGCAATTTTCGGTGCTGGGAAGTTTTAACGGTTTTTTGAGGCAGTTGAAAAAAAACTGCCTGTGCTATAGCTCGAGGACTGTGCTATAGCTCGAGGTTGTCCGCTCTTCAGCCCCAGTCGCCATTTTTGCATGCTGAGATATCTCGAGATTTCTGGTCTGCTTTTGGACCAAGTTGAGTAATACAATGAGAGATAATCATCAGTCTCCAATGACGGTGGTGGTAAGTAAAAATAATTTGTAATATATTTAATCAGGCGAGAGCACAGAATAATTAATATATGTAACTAGGTTTTATTATGGGTTCGAATACTTTCTTAATGTATGTAGATAATTATTATGTTGTTTCTGTGCAAATTGTAACTAACTATAAAAATAATTTTAAATAAGAAGAGAAATTAAATGCTAATATTATTAATTAAAATTGAGTTTGTTTTTCTAATTATCTCAGACATGTGTCAGAATGTGTTTTCACCAATTAACAATTTTAAAAGTGCCACTATACGATCATCTGTTTTATTACCTGTTTAATTCCACATAATAGGTAGCGTGCCAAGTTGCTCTCTCTTCGGGGGTAGAACTATATTATTGATCAGCCGCTTAACTACTTCTAGTGCCTGTGATAATATAGATATCAATAAATAATAGCTTGGTTGACACGATAAGCATTTACTTTCTGACTTAAAATCGGCAGTAGATATATTACGGAAGAACTGTATATGAAGAGGTATCCTAAATGAGGTAGTCATCAGAAGTCTATAAGAAACAATGAAATGTTTAACGTTTCATTTATGTGGATATTTCCTTCGGTCTTATATTTCAGTATAGTTGATGTTCTTCATCGATGGTTCTAAAGTATCTTGGCTATGTATAAATCGATTTACCCCTAATTCAGTCAGGACTTCTAACCGAGTTCTGAATTCAGAGTTTACATACTTATATTGGAGGTAAATCAGAAAGATATATGAGGAAAAACAGTACCAAAACGAGTAGTAAAGCAATCAGAGTTTAAAAATTGAGTGAAATTGACAGTTATTTATAGCGTATTTCTAAAGGTATTTAGTTTTATTTCCATAGATATGTTAAATGTGGTTATCCTCTCTCACATTACTCAATTATTTCTTTGCGTAAAGGGCAGCCATGTGTCTCGGAAATTGAACCCGATACCGTCAAAAACAGGTTACATCCCCAAGCGATACCATGTTCCTATCGAATTAACCTCAGTGCTTATGAGTAGTATAAGTACGGAGCATAATATACACTGGTGTGCAAGAATTGAGGACAAGACAGGTTTTCGCATGCAACGTCGCACAGCAGTGGGCAAATCATACGACTTGCCACAAAGGATGTGCACAAACACAGAACCTGTCTCTAGGTAACGTCCTTGTTGGTCTTTTATTCGACTTTTTTCTGATATTTCCACTGTTATGTTAATTGAAGGCCTTATTTGAATAGTGGTCCAACTCGACTTTTTAAAAAAATGGAGTTAGCCTCACTTTCATGTTCATACAAGTCATTTCTATCTTAATTTTAAACTGGTACACCTCCAGCTTATTTCTGCTGCCAACAGAGGGCATTACAAATCAGACTTCAGCAGTCATTTCTCAGTATTCAGTAGACTTTAAGGCTCTGTATCTCAAAATGTACAAGAATGGAGTTGGACCACTATTCAAAGGCGGCCTTCAATTTACCCATTACGCCCTTAATTTTTGCACACCAGAGTCTTGATATACCAAATTCATTTTCCCTAAACTTGTCCATATAGGGTTACAATTTTGATTTAAAAAAAATTATCGGAAAACGCTAAAAGTTAAGGAAGTAAACATGTATGTTTCGATAAACAGTGGTAACTTCTGCAATCATCCAGCTGTCCGTATCTACTTTGTGGCACGACTGCGCTGAGATAGCGTCCCTTTCTCGGTGTAGCACATCCTTTCGGCGATGAAGGCGATGAAGGACAGAGAGATGCCGACTCCCCAGATCACGATGACGCCGACGATGTTCTTCATACTCAACGCCTTCAGCGTATTGTCGGTGTAGCTCGTACACATCTGACTCATCCGGTCTATGGGTTTGAACCACTTGCCGCTCAGATCGGCGTCCACCAGTCTGGTCAAGCTGTCAAAACAATGCGTTTAAGCTCTATAACATCTGAGAAACTAAAAAAATTATAAGCTTTTAAAGCTCTTTCTAAATATGTAAAATTTATGCACTTTCCTAAAAAAAGAAAAATACATCGAATTTAACTTTTAAAACGGTTACGTTTTGTATCGGTGGAGTATGTATTTAGGATTGAAATATCTCTAAAACTATTAAAGTAGCAGAATAAGTAAGTGTACTTGGAAAATATTATCAGTTTTTAAAGCTCTTTCCAAATACGTAACATTTATGTACTTTCATGAAAAAAAAAATACATCGATTTCGACATTTTCAAACATGGCCGAATTTCATAACGCATGCCATACCGGAAACGGTCTACCCGGAATTGTTACACGACCGACAAAGTTTTTCTTTTATTTATATAGATATACTAGTTGAAAACCCGCCCTTCGCTACGGAATACATTCAAATTAAATACAAATGTCAATGTATGCAATTAATGCCAAAAAAAAATATTTATATATTTATAATAAATACGACGATCAATATATACAATTGATGTAGAAAAAAAATATATATATTTATAAAAAAATCGTAAGGAATATTTTATAGACAAAATAATGTCCAATTGTCTGCCGCATTAGCAAGAAAAAAATTTTTTTTTTGTCTATTTAGTTGTTATGCACGTGACGATAAATTTATTTAAAGTACCAGAAAAAGAAATCACGTGATCAGCATTTAATAAATTAAATTCTAAAAATGAATCTTTAAAAATTCACCAAAAATCAGAAAATAGAGGTAAAGATTCGAAAAAGATTTCATTTTAAAGGAATTTTTATGATCTTTCTCTTGATATAAATTTTATAACCCTCAAATTATTATTTTAAATGTAAACTTTAAAAAAGTTACTAAAACAGATTAAAAATTTAATTTTAAAAAAATCTAAGAAGAATTTTTCAAAATTCTCTCTTACTGCACCCCTACACTAAAAGAAGAATCGCCATGCAAAATTTCAGCCCATTAGGTCCAGCGGTTTGGTCTGTGCGTTGTATGTCAGTCAGTCAGTCAGTCAGCAAGTCAGTTACGGAACTGTTTTATATATAGAGACTAGCTGAAAACCCGCGCTTCGCTACGGAGTACATTCAAATTAAATACAACGGTCAACGTATGCAATTTAAGCCAAAAAATAAATATATATATTTATAATAAATGCGATGATCAATGTATACAATTGATGTAAAATATATATCTATCTATCTATATATATATAAAAAAATCGTAAGGGATATGCATTTTTTTTTGGATAATATCCAATCGTCTGCTGCATTAGAAAGAGAAAAAAATATTTTTTTTGTCTATTTAGTTGTTACGCACGTGACGATAAATTTATTGAAAGTACCAGAAAAAGAAATCACGTGATCAGCATTTAATAAATTAAATTCTAAAAATGAATCTTTAAAAATTCACCAAAAATCAGAAAATAGAGGTAAAGATTCGAAAAAGATTTCATTTTAAAGGAATTTTTATGATCTTTCTCTTGATATAACTTTTATAACCCTCAAATTATTATTTTAAATGTAAACTTTAAAAAAGTTACTAAAATAGATTAAAAATTTAATTTTTAAAAAATCTAAGAAGAATTTTTCAAAATTCTCTCTTAGTGCACCCCTACACTAAAAGAAGAATCGCCATGCAAAATTTCAGCTCATTAGGTCCAGCGGTTTGGTCTGTGCGTTGTATGTCAGTCAGTCAGTCAGTCAGCAAGTCAGTTACGGAACTGTTTTATATATAGAGACTAGCTGAAAACCCGCGCTTCGCTACGGAGTACATTCAAATTAAATACAACGGTCAACGTATGCAATTTATGCCAAAAAATAAATATATATATTTATAATAAATGCGATGATCAATGTATACAATTGATGTAAAATATATATCTATCTATATATATATAAAAAAAATCGTAAGGGATAAGCATTTTTTTTTGATAATATCCAATCGTCTGCTGCATTAGAAAGAGAAAAAAATATTTTTTTTGTCTATTTAGTTGTTAAGCACGTGACGATAAATTTATTGAAAGTACCAGAAAAAGAAATCACGTGATCAGCATTTAATAAATTAAATTCTAAAAATGAATCTTTAAAAATTCACCAAAAATCAGAAAATAGAGGTAAAGATTCGAAAAAGATTTCATTTTAAAGGAATTTTTATGATCTTTCTAATGATATAAATTTTATAACCCTGAAATTATTATTTTAAATGTAAACTTTAAAAAAGTTACTAAAACAGATTAAAAATTTAATTTTTAAAAAATCTAAGAAGAATTTTTCAAAATTCTCTCTTACTGCACCCCTACACTAAAAGAAGAATCGCTATGCAAAATTTCAGCCCATTAGGTCCAGCGGTTTGGTCTGTGCGTTGTATGTCAGTCAGTCAGTCAGTCAGCAAGTCAGTTACGAAACTGTTTTATATATAGAGACTAGCTGAAAACCCGCGCTTCGCTACGGAGTACATTCAAATTAAATACAACGGTCAACGTATGCAATTTATGCCAAAAAATAAATATATATATTTATAATAAATGCGATGATCAATGTATACAATTGATGTAAAATATATATCTATCTGTATATATATAAAAAAATCGTAAGGGATATGCATTTTTTTGGATAATATCCAATCGTCTGCTGCATTAGAAAGAGAAAAAAATATTTTTTTGTCTATTTAGTTGTTACGCACGTGACGATAAATTTATTGAAAGTACCAGAAAAAGAAATCACGTGATCAGCATTTAATAAAGTAAATTCTA
Source organism: Dolomedes plantarius (assembly GCA_907164885.2). Classification (NCBI taxonomy): domain Eukaryota; kingdom Metazoa; phylum Arthropoda; class Arachnida; order Araneae; family Dolomedidae; genus Dolomedes; species Dolomedes plantarius. The sequence continues at coordinate 35,201,686 of OU015497.1, forward strand.
AAAATTAATATTTAAAAATTCACCAAAATTCAGGAAATGGAGGTAAAAATTCGAAAAAAAATTTCATTTTGAAGGAATTTTTATGATCTTTCTCGTGATATAAATTTTATAACCCTCAATGTATTATTTTAAATGCAAACGTAAAAAAAGTTTAAAAAACAGATTAAAAATTTAACTTTAAAAAATCTAAGAAGAATTTTTGAAAAATATTTCTTAGTGCACCCCTACACTATTAGAAGAATCGCCATGCAAAATTTCAGTCCTTTAAGTCCAGCGGTTTGGTCTGTGCGTTGTATGTCAGTCAGTCAGTCAGTCAGTGAATGAATGAGTCAGTTACGGAACTGTTTTATATATATAGATTTTGTAAATAATGGAATATTTTTAAAAAAATTCTTAGAGACTGATGTCAACTGACATACTTTTCCGGTTGAAATTTCAAAGGGTACATAAACATATTTAGTCACATTACAATTAACTGCTAAAATTACAACAATAACAAAAAATTATTATAATTTTTTTTAAGCTAAATCTTATCATTTGTATTTTAGAGTGTCAGTATCTCGTTTATAAACTGAGATTATCTCTCGGCTAGGAGATTCATACGAAAGACGTACCCGTAATTCATTTTCCTGAGAAATTTTTCTGGTAAGTTTCTCCGAAGAGCCATCAGAAGAGGAAACGGGAAGAAGGCATTCTTCGAAATGTGGAAGTTGCATTTTCCATTTTCGTAATAGTAGTCACTCAAGACCGATCTCAAGATGAGTTTTCCGTGAAATATGCACAGACTTCCTTCTTCTAGGCCTTTGAACGATTCGTCGGAAAACACATGATCTATGTCCACCAATTCGGGTTCCAGTTTCGTCCACGTTTCTTCATAAGCTGGAATTCCAGAATCCTGTTGGAAGGGGTAGATTATTTTCCTGTAACCTAAATTCTCTAATCATCTTTTGTTAAGGGGACAGTGGACCTTCAAACCTACCTTTTTTTTTGTTGTTTTGAATGGATTTGCTTGATATTTGAATATGTGATTAGTACCATGAATTAAACAGTTTTTTTGTTTTTTCCACATTGCTATTAGGGGCTTCTATTCCACTGCTACTGTTTAATTCATGTTTTATGGGTCTCGTACATGTTTTCAATTATTTAAAAACAGTTAACAGTTATCAGTTAGTTTACCCTTTCCACCAAGTCTTTTAATGGTCTTAAAACTATAAAAAGTAAATAGAGGAAACTTAATTCTACATTAAAAATGAAAAATGAGCATTAAAATTGTTTAAAAGTAAAGAAATAGCTGTAAAAATGTATTTTTTGTATTTCCGTGGCCAGTATCCAGTATTTAATATCTAAATTAAATACTGGATATGTAAATGTGGTTAAAATTTAATGATGAAATATTAATAATTTATGAAATGTTATTAATTATATCAAAAATTGGCCTAATTAAAAATGTCCCATGCGCATTTCTTTTGCATATAATTTGGTAATTTTTATTTGCAGGATACCTTATAAAACTAACAATGAAACTTATTGTTTATTTTAAGCGTTCATTAAAAATATAAAGAGAAAAAAATAATAATAGTGAAAACACGATTTTTGTTAAGCAAAATACCTATAAATCATCTTTTGAAGTACAAAATTTAGAAATTCTGAGCTACGAAGCATAATTATTTTCAATAAGATTTATTTGACATACAATTAAGTATATAAAACTTAAATTTCAAAGCAATACGACAATTAGAAATGCGCCTGGAGCAGTTTGAATATTCGTATGACATGAAAATTTTTATTTTGAGAAAAACACATTTAAAGTTATTGCTGTTAGTAACCACATAATATCTAAATTAATTACAAATGCCCTTAACTCGGAAAGTAATCACAGAAATTAAAAGTTCTTTTTGCAACACATTCCTACTCGTCCGTAGTTTCACAATTCAATAAAATAAAATAAATCGAATTTTTGGACAAATTTTACAATATTGAAATTCCACTGTCCCCTTAATCAACATTTAAAGATACTCAGTATATTTTTCACTCTTGTTTTCTTAAACTCTTAAGTGGGTGATTTTTCAGGTATGAATGCCTACCTTCACAGTTGTAAGGTATCATAGAGTTTCTAAACTTTAACCAAGATCACTTAAGGCTGCTGTGTACTAACTCTATTGGATTCACTTACCTCAATGTTAACCTATGGAGAAAATGTGTTCAGTGATTGCCGACTTGGACTTGAATTTTTTTTAATTGTACTCCGTAATAGAAAAAAAAATTCTAAAGCTCGGGACATTTTTCGTTTAAAAAAAATGCAAATAGTATTTTTAAATTTAAATTTTTTTTTTTTTTGGGGGGGGGGGGGAATCTGGTATAGTGTGTTTTAAACGCTCATCAATGCCTTTGGAGGACAAAATTTATAACATGAATACTATCGCAAAGTGCAGAAATGTTCAGGCTAACTGAAAATACCATTTTTTTAATTATTATCAGCATTTATGGAGCTCAACAGTAGACACATTTTCTCCATAGGTTACCAATGAATTGAGCGAATCCAATAGGGTTAGTGGATAGCAACCTTAAAAATGAGAAATTCGAATGGAGTAGAAATATCTGTTGTAAAATAACATTTACATTTATTTCAAGCTGTTAAATGGAGATATATTTCACGAACGATAAACCAAAAGTATTCTATTTGAATGATTTTGTCGATGTGTTTGAGATTAGGCCTCTACATTTCATTAACTCACGCTTATTCCATTAATATTAAAACAATACAAAATCATGCTGCTATACACGTTATAACAATAATTACAAGATAAAAAGAACTTTTTATATACCATGTTTTTAAATTTTCTGTTGAATCATATAAACTTAACAATTCTATGTATTAATAAATACTTTTTTGAAATTTGTTTGATGAATTATCCCATCAACTTGAAAGAAAATGAAGTTAATTGGAAGTTAACTTGCGTTTCACTTTTCGTTCCCCTCCCGGCCGATAGATGGCTGCACGAATCTACAAAACAAAATTAACTGAAAATGAAATCAATTCTGCTTAAATATGGCTAAAAGTATTTAAAAAATGCATTGTCATCGTGTTCTGAGCTATTCTAAAAGTTTCAAATGTCTAGCTAGTCGGGAAGTTTGTTAAAAATCGATTGCAAGATTTGTACTGGACAAACACACACACAAACAAACAAGAAAGCGAGTTAATAAAAAAATCGTAAAAAAGATGACCAGACTCCAAGAAAACGCAGCCATCATTTATCGTGGTTAATATTTATTCATTATCCTATCGTCCACTTAACGGATGTTCCATACTCGGTGGTTCAAACAAAAAGAATACTGAACACCGATAGAAATTACTTAAGACAAAGCAATGTTGAAAATACATCAAAACAGGGACGCCTAACGCCCTCTACACTTGAAAAACACAACTAATTTCCGTCACACAAGTACGCTAGAAAGACTGTGTTGAGAGTCTAAGGGCCTGCTCACTTAGAGTCCGTCAGAGTCAGAGTTACTCGTACTGACATATTTTGAACCAATGACACACCTTAAAATTCGCGGCTAATCGTTTAGAAGTTTGTAATTGGCTAAATATATTTCTATACGAGTAACTCTAACTCCCTAAGTGTGCTTTTCCTGCAGCGTTAGCTTTGTTCACATTGCTTCTGGGTCGGAGCCTCGGCATTACTCGCATCCAAATATTTTTCAACCAATCTGAGATCTTAGCAATTTCACGGCTAGTCATTTGGAGGTCCGCCATTGGTAAAACATTTTTGTTTCGATGCGATTCACGCTGACGCGGATGGACGCATTATTTTTGAGGGCCTCAAACTTTGTGAAGAAAAGTCATAAGAAATAAGCTCCTGATGTACGCATATTTCTTATAGAATCTGCCGGGAAATTGTTACACTTTTTCGGCATTGGTTATACGACTTTAACGGTAATAGTTTCTATATATATTTTTGCATGTTTCCCTGTCTCTATCCCTCTATCTATCCATATATATATATATAGAGAGAGAGAATTACATATATATATATATATACACTGAAGTGCCACTGAATTAGGGATACATTTTGAGGAAAAATTGGCATCAAAAGTTTTTGGCGCCAACCTGACGAATAATTGGCCTAATAAACTGTCCAGTACGTATATAAATAAATACCCATTAAGGGCGGATGGGATTGGGGCCTCAAAGTTTGTGAAGAAAAGTCATAAGAAATAAGCTCCTGATGTACGCATATGGCCTGTTCACATAGAATCCGCCAACGTCAGCGTTAAAGTTTCCGTTGGCGCTGATTGGTTAACTGGGTCAGTGATTGGCATATGATCAGTTAAAAATTTCTACACTGCCGCTGAGGGATTCTGTGTGAACAAACCCTTAGACAGTTGATACAAGTTGGACACGCCAACTACCACAAAATTCTAAATTACTTTGGGAAAATTTATAGTCACTGTTGTAATGACTTTGACCCCATCAAACTGAATACAGTCAAACCTGTTTTTGTGCGGTCTTTTTTTATGCGATTTGTTTTGTGCGATTTTTTTATGTGGTATATGAATATGTATCGAAAAATATGTATAGAAATTTCGAGATATAGAATTGAGCTTAGTTTTATCATAATTCTCCTAAAAAAATTAAAGCTAATTTTCGTATACGAAACTCCATTTCTAATTTATATGCGAATCCCATTAAATGAAAGTTTATAACTAAAAAGTAAATTAATATGAAAGATTTATTGAGTACTACATATCTTTAAAAAAAAACAATAATGCAGACAGTGGTTACAATGATCACAGTTATATTCTTTTAAAAACAACTACGAATATCTTGCTCAACAGCCAGTTTTAAGGAAAGTTCAAAGAAATGTTCGTATTTATTCAGTCCACTAAAAACTTCATCATGGACATTTTCCGCGAATTGAAGTCCACGACGTATTGTTCCAAATGCCAGAAATTGGGAGATTTTGTTCTAAAGTGGAATAAAATCTCCCAATTTATCTTGAAAAAAAATTCGATATATAGAGATTTTTTCGATATATAGAAACAATTTTTCTATGTAATGAACATGGAGATTTGCTAAGAGTTCCATATATAGAAAATTTCGGTATGGGGAAGTTCGATATATAGAGGTTCGACTGTATTTGAAATTCCATAAAAGAGCTTCTATCATGCATATCTGGCAATCGCGACGTTTACAAGCTGCTGATCAAACGACCGTCGTCGCAAAAACTTATCACCGACTACATGGTAACAAAAAATATATCAACTCTAAGGGCCTGTTCACATAGGAGTCCGTTGCGTAGCATTAAGGGAAAGATGACGTTGAGACGAAAATAAACCAATCATAGGCGTTAAAAATTTCATTGCTAATCGTTAGGAGGCCTGTGATTGGTTTATTTTCGTCTCAACGTCATCTTTTCTTTAACGCAACGCAACGGACTCCTATGTGAACAGGCCCTAATGCGTATCTTCAAGTGACGAAAGCGATTACGAATCAGTTCATCAAAGGAACATGCGCGTTTTGGAATACGACGAGTAGCATCGAATTATGTACATTTTGAAAAATTTCTCCATGTTTAAAATGAGAAATTAAATTTTTTTTTAAATGTTTCCATGTGTAATTTAATTATTTACTAGATGGTACCCGTCAAAATATGACGGCTATATAGTAAATAAATGTACTAATACATAAATTATACACAACACGTCATTGCCAAATATTGAAAATCGTTTTAATGCGCAGAAACAAATTAATGTGTTTAAGCGGCCTCGTGCTTAGTGAGTATCTAAAGCCAGATTTAAAAATGTCACCGAGCATGCGCAGAAAGCAATTTTTTTTTAAATTGTAAACTATCGCTCATTAAACAGCGCGAAATAAACAGTTTCCATCAGGTTTAATCTTATATTTCACAAACATAATTATCATAAATATAAAATTGGCAGAGACAGATCTAGAGAGACTCAAACGTGTTTATCATTAAAACATCACTGAGCACGCGCAGAAACAGTGAGTTTCTAAAGACAGATTTAAACATGCCACTGAGCATGCGTATAAATCAGTTTTTAATTGTAAATTATCGCTAATTAATAGAAATTGCGGTTACAAAAACCAAATTTGACAAATCTACAGATTACAAGAAGACCAAAATGAAGTAAATCGATGCAGTAGTTTTCTCTCACGGACTGCCCAAAAAGTCGGCTTAGCAACTTAAATATATAGATGTTGTTTGGAAAGCACTTCCTCGCTATTTTGTAAAGCTTTGACATATTTTCTAAGTGAGACTTTTTTTATGCGGTCCCTCTCCACCACATAAAAAAATTATTCTTTAATATGTTGCGAAAAATTATTTGTTGTAGCTATTTATGAAGTTTCTTAAAATTTTTTGTGCGGTTTTTTCGTGCGGTCCCTATCTACCGCACAATAACAGGTTTGACAGTATAACACGTATACACATTTTTGCTTTAAGGGTCTGTAATTTGGGGAGAATTGTTCAGCATTTCTAAAATGTAAAACAGCATAGTATCCTTTTTTAAACGCATCCATTACGGAAGAAGAGGTTTACAGGAGTTACGGCTGTTTTACAGGAGAATGTGGGAAAATCGTGAGACTTGAGCTATGTTTTACTTAATCAAAATTTTCCGTAACCTGGGACCTTTAAAAAAAATGTGACATCACATTGGAAAAAAAGACGAAGTGGGTGCATTATCATCTGCTATATTATCCATAACATGTGTTCTTCGCAGAAAAAATGAATGAATAAATTACAATTCCTGAAAATTAATAAAGCAGTTTCATGTAAAATCCCCCAGTAGGTCACGAAGGGCAGAAAACTGATGTCATGTGTTTTACACGTGGCGCTCTTATTCGCGTTTCTGTATGAGCTTTGGTAATCTATGCGTTTATCAAGAAGCATTTTGCTCTTCGTTTTTGCCCGAGTTGAGATGTGACATGCTGCGTTGCAACTCCCTCGTACAAAAGTTAGATTTTACTGCTCTACACTTTCTCTCTGTTGTGTTATCTTTTGCATACACATATCAATATATGGCGTGGTTTTCATTGAGAAATGAATGACAACATGAACGATTTCCAACTGCTGTTTATTAACCCTTCAGCGGGCGCGCCAATTTTTGGAACACCAGCAGGCGCGCGTGGCACAAAGTGCAACGTGTCTTTCAACTTTGATTGTTCCTTTTGTAATAAACTTTTTTTTTTTCAAATTGAAAATAATAATTCTGCGTTTTATGACAAGATATAAAATGTTTATAATACTGAGATATATTTATAATCAAAGGCCAAAGAATGCAGATGCAATCGCTTCATTTCAAAACTGTCAGGTTTATTGGATCTAAGGACATCTTGCGAATGGATTCCTATTATGTCCAAAAACCTTAAAAAAAACAGTCAGATTGTCCATCTCCGTGATATGCGGAATACTGTGTAATAGCTCCACATTTGATCGAGTACATCAACCCCTGCTTTTGTCGTATTGTAATCCAGTGTAATCGTTGGTTTACCACGGTTAAATCACGACTACCAGTAAATGGAAAGGAATACAAGGGTCAGAAAATCAGACCTGCATTAGAAAGGGTGTTGCTATAAATAGAAACTGCTTAGAACATTCAAACCTTACATGCAAAAACAAACCGTTCAAAATTACGAAAATGTTGCACTCTGTACACGGGCGCGTCCGCGGAAGGATTAACCGTTTGAGGGGCAACAACCTCCACCTTTTGTACGATACAGATTTTTTTCCCTATTTTTTTTAATCAAAGAATCTTGAAAATTTTTCTATTTAAAGGTTTCAAAATGTTTTTTACTGATAACAGATGGCAGCACTAGCTACTTTTAATGCTCATTTGACTGGAATACATTGAATGCAAGTGAAAAAAAGACTAAATTTAGACGTTTGCACTGTGCAAACGGCGCCCCGCAAAGGGTTAAAAGCGAGTAATGCCACGCTCCGCTCTGGAAGTAATGTGAACAAGGTCTTACCGTTTTCAACCCAAATTTTGAAAGCTCAGAACACTTTCTCGTTATGACGTAGGACATACAGGGTGTCCAGCGAAGAAGTGCCTGATTTCAAATTGAAAAATCTCGAGAACAAAGATCCGTAGAAGAATGCAACAAACGGTATTTTTTATCATGAAAGCTGTAAGAATTTTATACACTAATTTTTGAAATAGTTACAAAAGCTGATAACAGAGGGCGCTGTTAGCAGATTTTAGCAGTAGAGCCGCAGCATGGATTGAACTCCATATTCCCCGGACCTGAGTCCTTGTGACTATTTTTTGTGGGGCACATTAAAAGATACTGTCCACGGGAACCATCCCATAGCGCTGGGCGAGCTTCAGTCGGCGATCTATGTGGCAGCTGAATCAATTTCTGTTGAGAAACTACAGGGTATGGTGGCGAATTTTATTGCGCCACCTCCATAGAGCGAATCGTGGACATTTTAAAAGATTGCGATGTAGTGATTGCAAAGACCACAAGTTTATATAAGCATGCTGATACGAGTTGTACAACGGCATCTGATAGCAGCTTTTGTAACTATTTCGAAAATTAGTGTATAAAATTCTTACAGCTTTCCCGATAAAAATACCGTTTGTTGCATTCTTCTACAGATCTTTGTTCTTGAGATTTTTCAATTTGAAATCAGGTACTTCTTCGCTGGACACCCTGTTATAAGTGGCGTGATACTTGATATCGCACCACAGATACATATTTTTTCTTTTTCTAATATTTCCATTTTTGGAACATTCCCTCCTTCATTAGGCCTTACTTTCAAAACCTCCTGTAACTCGATCTCCCTCGGCGTCCTGCCAATCACGTTCTTCTTTCTGAGGAATTCCGTCATGGAATCCACGGTCGGCTGCGATCTCACGATGGTCAGCTTCGACACCAGGAGGCTCTGGAAGATGGTCATGATGAGGAAGGAGACTCCGAGGCACCACAGTGTGACCAGCAGAGGCATCAAGGGAATTAACGGCGACTGCCTCCTCACATTTAAGAACACCCATTTCTCATTCGGAGCTGAAGCGAGAAGGCGACGCTCAATTAGACAGTGGCTTATACAAGGAGAAAGAACAAGATCATTGGATGCATCGGAAATATCATTAGGACCATACCATTTTATGTATATATATATATATATATGTCAAAACATAACTGAGCTGTCAACATATAATTGAGAAGTACGGGGAAGGGTTGGTTTAAAATAATAAGAATCTAACAATCCATTTACAAAGCGCGCGTATTTTTCTATGGGGAAATTATCCTGTAAAGGCGACACTTTCAGCGGAAAGCGAATAATTCTAGCGAGAGGATTTATTTTTAGAAGAGTACGGGTTTTGGGCGCGTAGTTAAAGTGTATGATCAGCAGAAATGAGGTTCCAGATGCCCAGGGAAGAAGTCTGCACGTGCGCTGTGCAGCAAGAGCGCTGAGAAAGGAGAGTTTTGGCAGTAGATTGAATGGAAATTTCGTTGAGAGCGGAAGCTCGCGTTAGTCGTGCCGGGTAGGTCGAGAAAATGGCGGAGCGAATTGCTTAATCTGGAGTATTGGTGAAGTTATGAAGCTCAATAAATAAGAAGTTTATAGGAGTTTGGACTTCTTCCTTGATGGCCTACCATTCGCCCAATTAATTAACGTATGTATTGACTGCATAAAATCGATGTGAACATGGGAGTAAAACAAGCTTCATGTCATATAAATATATATATATATATATATATATATATATATGTCACGTGATGAGATGAACCTTTAAAACTATCTGGTGTCTAAAATTAGACACACTCTGTAAAAATCGGTTTGTCATATAATCCCGGGCGGACGACTTGGAAAAACTTAATAAAATGCTTTAGATTCAATTACGTATCTGTGGTTCCTGTGTCTGCGTTGGGAGTCTTTGCGGGAAAATGCTCGGTTAGTCATCATGTGGTCGGCGACGTCATCCACTCTGGCCTATTATTTTCCCTCCACGTCGCCTATATTACACACACACACACACACACATATATATATATATATATATATATATATATATATATATATATATATATATATATATATATATATATATATATATATATACATATTAGATTAGGTTTTAACGAAAGTTTTCCGCCATAAAACGTTCTTAATAAAGTTAGAAAAAAACACGAAAACAGTACCTTTAGTGCGGGTAGTAATCACCACCTAAATCTATGAATTTCTGGCAACGTTTTGGTAGTTTTTCAAAGCCTTTGGCCCAGAAACTTGGTGGCCGCGAGTTCAAAAACAGATCAATCTCATTTCGAACGTCCTGTGAAGAAGGGAATATAGTACTATCAAGATGTAGCTGCAGGTGTGAAAAAAGGTAGAAGTCCGAAGGAACGATGTCGGGGAAATATAGTGGGTGTGGCAAAAGATCCCATTAGAGGTTTGTGTTGTTGAAGTGAGTCCACTTTTCATCACAAGTGACGATCCGGTCCAGAATTTTGTCCTTGCGTTGATATTCGAGCAGATTAGTGCAGGACTGAACACGACTGTCCCTATCTGCTTGAGTCAGCTCAGGCGGCACCCAGCGATTGACCTTGTACGTCAAGTTTATGCGATGCATATCGCGACTAATGGACATGGCACTAACGTCTAACACCTTAGCTAGCTCTCGAGGTGTTGCATACTGACCTTCATCCACAAGTTCTCTCAGGCGGGCCTCATCAACATCAGTAGGCCGACCAGAGTGCTCTGCTTCTTGAATGTCATAGTGCTTGTTTTTGAACTTTCGGCACCAAACCTTCACAGTGTCATATGATACAACAGTAGTACCTAAAGCTTTACACATGATTCGGTAACATTCTGTAGCTGACTGTTTGCACCAGAACTGGAAGTAAATGATGGTTCTAATCTGGTAGCGTGATAGTTCCATTTCAGACACCTTGTACTTAATGATAACGATATCTTTTTACAAATTTCACAACGATTTGTTCTAAAGCAAATCTCTTTCTTTCAAATGCCAAGAATCGTTTGACAAAATATGATTAAACACGCCAACGCGAACTGTTTACGAAGACGATATTTGCGGTGGCGGGAAACTTTCTATATGTGTGTGTAAAGGATATATAGTTGTGGCCGTGAATATATAAGATCAGCACATTGCAAAAAAATAAAAGAATAAAACTGGAATTCACTTACCACACTTTATTTAAGACAAGTTAGGAGAGCATAAAAAAATATTTTGCACGTGGTGCATCATCATTTATACCACGCATGTTGAGGTCAGCACAATTGTTAGCACGAAGACTATGTGCTCTTGGAAAATACTATTCTCAGCAAAGGAACCAGGAACCATCGGACAATTCCGTATTTCTGTAAATCTTTCGTAGACCAGTTGAGTCACACTTTATTACTCGCGCAACCACGTGCTTCAGACCACCCTCTCTCCAAGAACAAAGACGTCAGCTTCGCCGAGAACCCTCGAGGAGAGACTTTTTATAATGTGATTCCGACGGAGAAAAATCCACACCTTTTTTTGTTGCCAACGTTCTTTTAAAACTTTGTAGGAAGACCTGAAGAATGTCCGATTAGGCGATCAGGAGTGAAATAAAACCGGTTCCGTCTAGTTTCAAGTACGCTGCTTCCGAACCAGTTCTACGCTGATGTTTTCACAACAGTGTGTTATATATAGTACAGGGTTCCCACCTATATCCATTACACCCCCCTCAACTTCTAAACGGTGACAGCTTAGGCCATAAAGTTGGTGTCTAGGTATAGTAAAAAGGGTATGCGCTACTCGATGAGACAACTTACAACGCCCTCTACCGGCAAATTTTGGAATTAGCGTTTTTATCTCAAAAACGGTATGAGAGACGGAAAAAAAGTCAATCACAAAGTTGTTCAGCATCATCGATTTCGTAAGAAAAGATAACTTGCGCACATTAATAATCAAACCATAATGTAAAATATGAACATTTGTTTGGTCGTGATTTTCAACAGTAAGGCGTCGTGAAACGCGAGTGAAGCTCAAAAAGACCACCTCACGAGCCTGTGTTGTGGCACAGGGGAAACGCAAGCGATTCGCATTTATGAGGACCATAGTTCTGTCCCCACCAGTTGCGAGTTTTACTGAATGTCTTTACAAACTATGAAAAATTGCTGGGCTATGAAAACTTTAAACAACCATGTGTGGTATGAAAATCACACGGATTTCATGTATTTTGCAAATGAGGATGCAACGTCATACCTGTTCACCAGAGACTAGTGTAGTATAAAAAGAATGTTTTTGCTCGGTTGTACGTTAAAGCTGAGGGTTATGGAAAAATTTGGCATTGCAGAGTATTGCAAGATGTTGTTAATTTACGGTGAAGCACTTGCAGCTGCGCAGTTTCTTCACCGTAAATTAACAACATCTCACAATATTTGCTAGATGATTTACTTGCAGCTGCTTTTGCCTTATGGACGTAAGGCAAAAGCAGCTGCAAGGCTGTATCGTGAACGTTTTCTTGCAGGCCCGCATCCTACACGGCAGGCAATCGTAAAAAGGGTGTCGTAATAAGGGTCGCAAGGTAGTAATAAGGGTTTAAGGTAGTCGCAATCGTAATAAGGGTGGCTGGTGAAAAATCGTTTTTTCACCAGCCACCCTTATTAGTAATTGATTTTATTGCGACTTCTCTGAATATGTTCATGTGAATTATTTAATCTTATGAAGTCTCTATACTGTTAATATTTTGCAATCGTTGATTGGTGGAGAATCATGTAGAGTCTAAGATTAGTCGTCAGTGTAATAAAATTGTTATTTTTTAATCTGTAAAGTTGTGTCATGTCGGTCTTTGCCTTTGAGTTAATTTTCTGATTTTCAGCTTTAGGTTTTTTTATTTCAGCAGATTTGATTTTCTTGAGTTTTCTGTTAGGTGAAGTAATTTTATTTTTAGGTGTGCTCCAATGTTAGATAAGTAATTTTATTAGACTTAAATTCATTTTTCTTTTTGGCTCATTAATCACCACAGTGATGCAACAGTAAGTCGAACCTAGGGTAAATTTTAATTATTATAATGGGTTATTGCATTTAAATAAAAAAAGCACAACGCAACCTTACCATCTACATAAAATGTACTAACCACTATGGCTAATGATAAAAGTTAAATTTAATTGAAACTAAATATTAACTGTTAGTAGAAGTAAATGAAGTGTTAAGGGTTTATCTTGATTATTAATTATTAATTATAAATTAAAGATTTAATTACCCCCTCCATCACACATTTTCGTCGCCACAATGCTGAGAGACGTTACACGTGGTGCAACTTTGTGATCGAATTTGATGAAGTTTGATGAATGATGATGAAGTTTTCTGTAATAAAAAAAAATTAGGTAGTCTTTTCTAACGAAACTATCGGAGGTTATTGACATAGGATTACTTATCGTTGTTTACCTCTTTTGTATGTATATATGTATGTATGTGTTATGTATATATGTATCTACAGAGGCTGTTCACACATTTTTTAGACGATGTATATTGTATTCACAAAACTAAATTACATAAAATTCCTGTGTTTTAAATGTTCTATTTGACATCCCTTATTCCGAACTATCTTTCGACACCGCAATTTCCAGGATAATAATGCCTTTTGAAGTGTCAGAAGAGGTATTCTATCCCATTCCTCCTGAACAGCTTTCCAGAGTCCTGTAAGGGTTTTGGGACGACGTTTGGATAATGCAGATTTTAAAAGTCCGAAAGCACAAAAATCCATAGGTGATACATCGGAAGATTTAGTAGGGATATCAGTGAAGGGTATGGCTTTGATACCAGTTTTTTGTTCCATTTCTTTTAGGAAATTTACAGTGGATTTTGATGTGTGACTGCTAGCTTTGTCCTGATGGAGTCTCACAGATTGATGGCACTGTGGGTAAAGCGATGGTATTTTATTCAGAAAAAATGGCGGTAAAATATGTTCCTGGTAGTATTTGGAGTTAATCTTGACATTTTTTTCCACTCTCTTTATTTTTAACTTGCCATTATAAGAAAAACCAGCAACAATCATGAATCCCTTAGAAAAACTTTCTTTCGATTCTTTGAACCATGTACTTAAATTTTTTTTCTCCCCTTTTATGATAATAAATGGCTCTTTTTTTGCTGCAATCATTTAAATACACCCATGATTCATCTATTGTGACAATTGTTTTCCATTTTTCTTTGGATACGTTTTTCTCATATAGAATTCTGCAGCGTGTCCTGCGTTCAGCGATATGATTTGGAAGAAGACGATGCACATTGCGTTTTTTCGCTTTCTTAAGATTTAAATCAACGTTTATCATTTTGTTTACAGTGGACACCGAGCATTTTAATGATTTTGCAACTGTCCTTTGACTAGGGGGATTTTCTTTTAACATTAAACAACGTACCTTTGCAATAGTCGAAGATGTCCGTTTTTTCCTTGGATACTTGTTTGGAATTTTTGTCCCACTTGAGGCTCCAATTTGACGTTTTTTTCCTTTCTTGTTGACGATATTACCTATCGACGCTTTAGATATCACAAAACCATGACTCTCACATCGTTTTTGGATAACGGAGTATGCATATTTCTCTTCGGAAAGAGCATAAATGTAGCCTTCGAACCACTGCTTTGTTAAAAACGCCATTTTGAATAAAAACAAAACTTTCAAGCCGTAGACGATAATTTTGACTCTTAAAAACATAGTACAATTGCAATTATTTCTTTTGCAGCAAACACTTTTTTATTACCGCTTACCAAAATCGTCTAAAACATGTGCGAACAGCCTCTGTATATATATGTACGTATGCAGAGCCTGACTAAGGCAGGGGCATACGGGGCAGTTGCCCCGGGCCCCCACATCAGAGGGGGGCCCCCAAATCGAAAAGAAAGTTTAGTATTAAGTATTAAGTTCATTACTGAAGTAGTGAAGAAGAGGGGGGGCCCCAAAGAAGTTTTTGCCCCGGGCCCCAATTAGGCTAAGTCGGGCCCTGTACGTATGTACATATGTAAAGAACCACACTGCTTGAAACTTCCAATGAAGAGTCGAACTTGACAAACACGCGTTTAATAAGACATTAAGGACAATTTCACGTAAACATTTAAAGAACATAACACTTCGTTAACATCATCATTTACGCGCCAATAGTGGAGAACTCTCTTCGAATCTAATCTAGGTTCTCTTCTCGCGTTTGGCAACGCGTGACGTCATCATCTACGTCACTGGCGTTTCTCCTCTGACGACGCTTGTCGGAGAGGGATGTAGGCGTCCAGGGGTTACTCATCAAATCTCACACATGTATACATATATGTATGTCGAAATTTTGACGCAATTTGGTACTTTTCTGTTTAACTCTTTACTGCTTGTCGAAATGATACAGACTGGGTTTGGCGCGCTGCAAAATTATAACTCGGGACGACGGATGGACGGTTAGCGGATGGTCGGTGGACGGTTTTATCGTCTGAAATTTTTCTTTCCGAAGGACCGCTATGGAGGAACGTAATCCTATGTTAAAAAATAATATGAAGACTGAATTGGATGTTTTTTTACTTGCCTAATCGATTCACTCCCTTAATCACGCAAAATTTGTAATAATAATAATAATAATAACGATGACTCTGAAGATATTCTATATTATGCATTTTATACGTCATTCTATAAAAGCTATATCTACACTAATACATTGTACAATAATTGTTTGAATTTATATTTTCAGAGGAATTTTAAACAACAATGTACATTATTTTATCCCTTTTCTCCACTTTGGTTTTATGGAGTTCATGAAGTCGCAAGTGAGCGGCTCTTTTATATATATATATATATTTATTTAAAGATCTTCTGAAAATTAATTTGGAGGTGAATGATGATATGGATTAAATTTGACGACAATTCGATAAAATAACTTTTAATTTCACTTCAAGTAATATAAGGAAATATGGCTTGTATTATCTTATTTCTATTGTTTTATCATTCTTAATAAAAAAATATGCATTTTGAAAAAAATTTTAATCATAATTTGGGTTATTTTACAGATGGAATGTATGTTTATTACATTTTTCTCCTTGGGAGTCATGATGTATATTAAGGTATCCAACTACATTCAGAGTTTTTTTTTTCAAAAAACTACTTGCGAATATTTCTGTTTTATTTTTCGACGGAATATAGCACCAAAATACGAAAAGGATGAAAAAATAGACCATAACTATTCATCTTTTTTACAAAATTGAGATCGTGGTTTCTTTGTCTCTTGTTGAGCTGTTTTGATTTGTCTTTATTTGTTTATTTAATATTTCTTCTTCCTTTTGTTTTATATTTCTTTGCATATTATTTTGTGAACAAATTTAGTTGTAACTAGCTGCATGCATTTGTTATAGGTAATTAAAAAAAAAAAAGGATTCTGCATTAAACGCGGAACACCTTTTAACTGTGAAAATAATCACATAGGTAATTGTATGTATTGGTAAAATGGTCTGTTTCGATGCCAATGTTATGAACATGTACTTTGATCGGCTTTGCACATATTTGCTTAAATAAGTTAGTATCAATGTATATTGTATTATAATTTTTTGAGAATTTAATTTCGTATTATAGCTAAGAAAATGGTATTGCATATTTGTTTATTATTTCGATCTTGGAAATGTGTCTATCATTGGTACAAAATTATGTTTATGTGAAATAATTATGCGACTGCAATATGTGTAAACTTGTATAATAATGTAATTTAAAATAATATTAAGAGTTGTAAAGCCAGTATAAAATGTGTGAATATATAAACCGCCGTATAAGATTTTCGCTGAGGTCGGTGTTACTTTCGAACGTACAAAATTGAGAATGGTCTTGCATTATATCTATTTCAGTGTATAAATTTGTATTGTACTGTGTATTTAGCGTTTAACTGCGGAATTTAAGTTTGTATATTGTGCAATTGGACAATCGTTCTTTTTGAACAACTTGATTTTAACTGACTACGCTGTTTGTATTTGTTAAGGGTAAAAAAATGGAAGAGAAAAAAAGAAACTATGAAAAAGAAAGGGTACGAATTGAAAAAAGTATTAATGAAAAGTATACCAACTTGATATCTACAATTAGCGTAAGTAGACGGAGTACGGAGGTAAAAGATAGTCTAAATCAAAATTTAAGTTTGTATATTGTGCTGCGGAATTTAAGTTTGTATATTGAGCAATTAGACAATCGTTCTTTTTGAACAATTTGATTTTAACTGACAACGCTGTTTGTATTTGTTAAGGGTAAAAAAAATGGAAGAGAAAAAAAGAAACTATGAAAAAGAAAGGGTACGAATTGAAAAAAGTATTAATGAAAAGTATACCAACTTGATATCTACAATTAGCGTAAGTAGACGGAGTACGGAGGTAAAAGATAGTCTAAATCAAAATTTAAGTTTGTATATTGTGCTGCGGAATTTAAGTTTGTATATTGTGCAATTAGACAATCGTTCTTTTTGAACAATTTGATTTTAACTGACAACGCTGTTTGTATTTGTTAAGGGTAAAAAAAATGGAAGAGAAAAAAAGAAACTATGAAAAAGAAAGGGTACGAATTGAAAAAAGTATTAATGAAAAGTATACCAACTTGATATCTACAATTAGCGTAAGTAGACGGAGTACGGAGGTAAAAGATAGTCTAAATCAAAATTTAAGTTTGTATATTGTGCTGCGGAATTTAAGTTTGTATATTGTGCAATTAGACAATCGTTCTTTTTGAACAATTTGATTTTAACTGACATCGCTGTTTGTATTTGTTAAGGGTAAAAAAAATGGAAGAGAAAAAAAGAAACTATGAAAAAGAAAGGGTACGAATTGAAAAAAGTATTAATGAAAAGTATACCAACTTGATATCTACAATTAGCGTAAGTAGACGGAGTACGGAGGTAAAAGATAGTCTAAATCAAAATTTAAGTTTGTATATTGTGCTGCGGAATTTAAGTTTGTATATTGAGCAATTAGACAATCGTTCTTTTTGAACAATTTGATTTTAACTGACAACGCTGTTTGTATTTGTTAAGGGTAAAAAAATGGAAGAGAAAAAAAGAAACTATGAAAAAGAAAGGGTACGAATTGAAAAAAGTATTAATGAAAAGTATACCAACTTGATATCTACAATTAGCGTAAGTAGACGGAGTACGGAGGTAAAAGATAGTCTAAATCAAAATTTAAGTTTGTATATTGTGCTGCGGAATTTAAGTTTGTATATTGTGCAATTAGACAATCGTTCTTTTTGAACAATTTGATTTTAACTGACAACGCTGTTTGTATTTGTTAAGGGTAAAAAAAATGGAAGAGAAAAAAAGAAACTATGAAAAAGAAAGGGTACGAATTGAAAAAAGTATTAATGAAAAGTATACCAACTTGATATCTACAATTAGCGTAAGTAGACGGAGTACGGAGGTAAAAGATAGTCTAAATCAAAATTTAAGTTTGTATATTGTGCTGCGGAATTTAAGTTTGTATATTGTGCAATTAGACAATCGTTCTTTTTGAACAATTTGATTTTAACTGACAACGCTGCTTGTATTTGTTAAGGGTAAAAAAAATGGAAGAGAAAAAAAGAAACTATGAAAAAGAAAGGGTACGAATTGAAAAAAGTATTAATGAAAAGTATACCAACTTGATATCTACAATTAGCGTAAGTAGACGGAGTACGGAGGTAAAAGATAGTCTAAATCAAAATTTAAGTTTGTATATTGTGCTGCAGAATTTAAGTTTGTATATTGAGCAATTAGACAATCGTTCTTTTTGAACAATTTGATTTTAACTGACAACGCTGTTTGTATTTGTTAAGGGTAAAAAAAATGGAAGAGAAAAAAAGAAACTATGAAAAAGAAAGGGTACGAATTGAAAAAAGTATTAATGAAAAGTATACCAACTTGATATCTACAATTAGCGTAAGTAGACGGAGTACGGAGGTAAAAGATAGTCTAAATCAAAATTTAAGTTTGTATATTGTGCTGCGGAATTTAAGTTTGTATATTGAGCAATTAGACAATCGTTCTTTTAGAACAATTTGATTTTAACTGACAACGCTGTTTGTATTTGTTAAGGGTAAAAAAAATGGAAGAGAAAAAAAGAAACTATGAAAAAGAAAGGGTACGAATTGAAAAAAGTATTAATGAAAAGTATACCAACTTGATATCTACAATTAGCGTAAGTAGACGGAGTACGGAGGTAAAAGATAGTCTAAATCAAAATTTAAGTTTGTATATTGTGCTGCGGAATTTAAGTTTGTATATTGTGCAATTAGACAATCGTTCTTTTTGAACAATTTGATTTTAACTGACAACGCTGTTTGTATTTGTTAAGGGTAAAAAAAATGGAAGAGAAAAAAAGAAACTATGAAAAAGAAAGGGTACGAATTGAAAAAAGTATTAATGAAAAGTATACCAACTTGATATCTACAATTAGCGTAAGTAGACGGAGTACGGAGGTAAAAGATAGTCTAAATCAAAATTTAGGTGAAATTATCAAAATGACACAACAGCAGCAGTATATGATCAGTTATCTAATTGGACAGATTAGAAAGACAGCAGGATGGAGAAAAAAGTGGTTACGCGAAAGTAGTGAAGAAGTCTGTTATGGCAAGACCAGTGGTAAGAGCGAAAAACAGGGGGGAAGGAGCGAAAGTTGTAAAAATTATGCCGAAGGATCCAAAGAAGGATGCAGAAGATGCGAAAGTAGAAATTAAAAAAGGGCTTGTGGCGGCCCAGTGGTACAGCGCGCTGGTTTTCGGTGCTGAGGGTGCTCGGATCGAATCCCGGCGTCGCGCCACGAAAAATGCCTCCGTTCATGTCGTCTCTTCATAGGGGTAATGCTGTCCGCCTATATGGTGCCCCCACAATAGAATGGGCAGTAAAATTGAGGCGTAGTATAGGCGAATGTTTGACAAGTGCCTCCGCATTGGAAAAAAAAATTAAAAAATTGATTAAGCCTGAGAAATTGAAGATTGGGATTACAGCATGCAGGACGATATTAGGAGGGGGCTCATTGTTAGAGTAAGAAATAATGATGAAATTGACAAAATAATAGAAGAATTCAGAGAAAATGATAAAATAAAGGATTATACCATCGAGAAATCCCCTAAAAGAGATCCTCAAATTGTTATATTTGGTGTGAGTGAGCAAATGGAGAAGGGGGAATTTAAAAAGAAGATATTAGAGCAAAACGAAGAATTTGAAGGAGCAGAAATTAAGGTTATTACCAGCTATAAGGCTAAATGGGGATATAGCTGGATAATCAGCATGAAGGGCGAGGTCTTTAGGAAGATAGAAAAATTGAACAAGTTGAAATTTGATTGGGAGCAATATAATTTTAAAGAACACCTTAAACCTAAAATATGTTTTTCATGCTGGGGATTTGGCCATATAGCCAAGCATTGCGCTGGAGAAAAATTTTGTAAGAAGTGTGGCGACGCAAGTCATGAAGGGGAGTGCACTAGGCAACTAACATGCTCTAATTGTGAAATTTATTTTACTCAGCGTGAAATTGAGGATGATACGAATCATTGGCCGACAGATCCGGACTGCCCTAGCTATCAAATTGCTGTGGTTAATCTAATGGAGAGAACGGACTATGGAAGGTGTAAATCGAGGCGGTAGTCCTCCCCAGTGAGTTTGCTTGGTAATTTATATTTCGTGTGTCCCCCGGGGGCCCTGATTGTTATTTATTATTTTTGCTGTTTGCTTTGCTTGTTATTATTATTTTCAGCATCTGATTTGCATTTTATGGACAGTACCTATGCTACGATCTAAATTTTAAAGTGTTTTAATATGTTAACTGCTAAATAGAGAAGGTAAGTATTTATGCGGTAGCTACAAGGTATATGTTGTAGGTAAATGCCGTGATATTTCATAATATGTCAAGCGTACCCTGTCACAAGCGTATTGCACGAAAATGTGTAACATTGAGAGAAGTAACATTGCTAAAATTAGTAACATATGCGATTGTGTTTTAAGGAGGAAAATATTTTAAGTATATATACAGTGTAATATGCGAAAAGCTACTTAAAATGTAAAGTGCAGTATTGTGTAAACAACTGTACTGAGTTCCATAATATGTATAATTATATAACTTTAAACAGTGTGTATATATAATATACAATGTGCAGTGTATATATAAAATGTAATGTGTAAGGATGAAGTACAGTGTACAATGTATTTATAAAATATAATGTAAGAAATGTAATCAATCCAGTCACATTTTAAGATTAAAGTACTATCTAGATAGTACTTTGCTTATTGATACTGATGCTTATCTAGATAGTACTTTAATCTTAAAATGTGACTGGATTGATCTATGTAAATTTAATATTTTTGAAAACTACCTCTTTAATGGCTTGTGTTTCTTTAAACAGATAAAGGGTATACCTATGGGAAATAGCTTTTCTAGTGCATTTGCAAACCTATTCTTACATTTTTACGAAACTAAATTTCTTAACTCAAATAATGTTACCGGATTCAGGTATATTGATGACCTCATAATTTTTAACTGCAACTATTTGGAATTTCTTAATCGAATCTACCCAAAGGAACTATCTTTAAACCGGACTAACAATAATAATCTTTGTGCGACTTATCTGGATTTAAAAATTAAAATTCAAAATAGAGATATAAAAATAGAGATATATGATCAAAGGTTACATTTTAACTTTGAGGTTATCACGTTTACCAATTTCCATAGCAATTTAAAGTATAAAATTTATTATAATATTTTTTACTCACAACTTTCCAGAATAAAAAACATGTGTAACAACGCTGGGGATTTTTTGGAGGCATGTAACATTTTCGAGGAAAACTTAAATAAAAACAATTTCCCTAAAAATTTCGGCAATTTAAAAGTTTTTAAAAAAATGACATTTAGACTCAGGAATTTTTAAAGAACTGACTTACACCACTTTGCCTTTCACCGCCTCATATCATGGTTAGATTTTGAGTTATCACAATAGTCGTTTACATTTTTGATGAAAAACAAGTTCTTCAGAAAACACAAAGTTTTCTTGTGTTGAAATTGACAGATTTTTTTTCTCTTTTCTTTTAAATCGCTCTCAGTTCGTTTCTAATGATCGTACAGAAAAAATAAAAGCAGATTTAGAAATAAAAATTCACGTTCTTTATGAAACAGGAATAAAAATAATAATTCGAAATTTTCATCAAAATCGACGTTTTAAAGACAGTCGGTTTCCTTAAACTCGATTTGTAACGCAAATGTCAAAACAACCAATGATGCTCTCTTAGAAGTACAATGAATATTCTGTTTCTTTTTCCTGCTCATTCGTGCTTGGCATCTTCCTCGTTAAATGTAACAAGGCCTTATTTTATGGTTTTTAATTTTTTTTTTGTGATTGGGAGGGGGGGAGGTTTTATAGGAATTATAAAACTTTAAAATCCGTCTTTCTCTCGCTGTTGTCTTTCTATACTGCATGGCTTTGGGAGTTATAAAGGATTGACAAATGGGGATAAACGTCAAAAGATAAGTGGCACTTCTTTGCACTTAGTAAAAGAACATGACATTAAAGTAAAGGAGTATATAAAAGTAAAAGAGCTAAAAATTATGCTTGAAAAAAATTCTTTAAATATTGGTTATTGACAATGCCCCGAATATTAATGGGTTTTTCCAATATTTCAGAACTAAGATTTGACTCATGATGTTTTTCTTTATTTTTACCGAGACGGATTATAGTATGTAGTAATTTTATGTAGGCTGTAATTTGTTAAATTACAACCAGTCTTTATCGAATGACGAATTCAAAATATGTGAGGTTTAACTCCCCCTGCTGACAGGTAAATATTTATAATGCCTTCAAACAGATAGTGCATGCTGATAATCCCTATTTCACTTCATTTAGGCGGGGGAAAAAATAGTAAATATTTATAAAAGAGTTTAAACGGCACTCAGATTATAAGGTTTTAGCACCATTAGCAGACGCAAATTCTCTATGCCATAATAATTTTCCACCAAAAGAGGAAAATATTCTAGATCTATGTGTCAGTTTGTTAACTTGTTAAATTAATTCTCATTCATCAGGAATTTTACTTCCTTAAATGTTTTTAATAGGGAAATATCGGTTACATACTCAATTTTCTTTAGGAATCGGGAAGGGGGAAAAATTTTCAGGTAGTCTCTTCTAACGAAACTACAGCGGGTTATTAACGTAGTATTACTTATCGTTGCTTACCTCTTTTGTATGTATATATGTATGTATGTGTTATGTATATATGTACGTATGTATATATATACATATATGTATGTCAAAATTTTGACGCATTTTGGCAGTTTTCTGTTTAACTGTTTACTGCTTGTCCAAGCGATACGGACTGGGTTTGGCGTGCTGCCAAAATTATAACTCGCGAGTTACGGACGGACCGTTTAAGCGTCTGAAATTTTCCTTTCCGGAGGACCGTTATGGAGGAACGTAGTCCTACGTTAAAAATATTTTTCGACCCTGAGAAATCGTAACAACCAAGTTTGTCCCTAATCTCCATCTGCTTGTTGATAGACGGTATATTCCCCGGAAAAAAAATCAAGTTATACTTTTAAAAAATGGCATATCAACATTGTAGAAATTAGGTAAAACCGGTTATTTACTCGAGGTTATCAAGAACAGAAAATTTGAATTGGAAATTCTTTCTTTTTTTATATAACACTAGCTGAAAACCCGCACTTCGCTACGGAGTACATACAAATTAAATACAACGGTCAATGTATGCAATTAATGCCAATATATATATATATATTTATTTATAATAAATGCGACGATCAATATATACAATTGATGTAGAAAAAAATAGTATATATTTATGAAAAAATCGTAAGGGATATTTTTATAGACAAAATAATGTCCAATCGTCTGCCGCATTAGCAAGAAAAAAACGTATTTTTTGTCTATTTGGTTGTTATGCACGTGACGATAAATTTATTTAAAGTACCATGAAAAAAAATCACGTGATCGGAATTCAATAAATTAAATTCTAAAAATTAATCTTTAAAAATTCACCAAAAATCAGGAAATAGAGGCAAAAATTCGAAAAAGATTTCATTGTAAAGGAATTTTTACGCTCTTTCTCGTGATATAAATTTTATAACCCTCAAATTATTATTTTAAATGCAAACTTAAAAAAAGTTACTAAAACAGCTTAAAAATTTAATTTCTAAAAATCTAAGAATTTTTCAAAAATCTCTCTTAGTGCACCCCTGCACCATAAGAAGAATCGCCATGCAAAATTTCAGCCCTTTAGGTCCAGCGGTTTGGTCTGTGCCTTGTATGTCAGTCAGTGAGTCAGTTACGGAACTGTTTTATATATATAGATTATACAATAGTTGAATCATCGTCTGTGCCATGATGAAAAGCAGATAAAAATGTCGAAACCAAGGCCCGCGGCTGTTGGAGAGGAATAGTTAATTTCTAATGGAATAATTTATGCTATAATTAGGGTATTTAAAATTAAATAGCTTTTGCTTTTCCAAAATAGAACAACTCGTTAGCCCTCACTCTAATCACCGAATCTTTCCTCTGCTACGAAAGTTTAAATTTTTAAAATTATTCTAAATTAAGGTATTAATTAATTTAAAACTATTAATTAATTTAAATTAATTTAAAATTATTTTAAATTAATAAAATCTATTCTAAATCAAGGAGGATATGCATTAGGTCTGCCAAACATATTTTCGTGTAGAATTTCTCAGTATCGATCGATATGTATACACTTTTTGCCATGAACCTGTTTTTTATTACCTTCAGGCATCTTAAGGTCAAAAGGTGACACATGGTTCTGTTTTTAATTTTTTTTTTTTCATACTACCACTTTTCACTCGCTATTGCAATAATCTCGTGTTTTCCCCTTACTGTCGAATTCGCCATGAACGTGACATTCTAGAACAGCAGATTAATGAGCTTGTTTTCCTAATAGAGACTCCATTCACCTTTACGCAGTGAAACTTGTTCCGTGAATCATTCTAGAATTTCCTGATTTAACAACATTATCACGTCTTCATGAAAGGAAGAGCCAGTTTTTTTTTTTTTCAAAGAAACAAGGGCAGAGGGATTGGCCTCACATTATCGCTGTTTTTACGCCCTTCTTTAACAAATGTCATTTATTTTCGGATACATTTTCTTGTGTAGATAGAAAAACACATGGAAATGAGAACATAGAGCTTTATCAGCGTGGTGAATTTTTTAAATTCATGTACACACATGCTATATATATATATATATATATCTGTTTCTGATTCTTTCTTTGCTAAATAAGCGGCAGTCGATTTAGACGTGTGACTAGGGGCTTTGTCCATAAGAAGCTTAACTTTATCAATGTCCTTTCCATATAAGGCTGGAATTTCTTCTTCAAAAATTGGTTCTAAAATATTCTGCTGATAATAGAGTGAATTAATTTTAGCTTTACTTGAGACTTTTTTTATTTTTTATTTGTCGTTGTAACAAAATCCTGCTACTATCATGAATTCCTTTGAGAACTTTTCTGTACACTGATGTAGCCATTTCTTACGGTCATCCCCGTCAGTTGAGCAAAAGAAAATTTATCTTTTTTACTACAATCACTTAAATACACACATGCCCCATTGAGTGTTACCACAAATTTTCATTTTTCAGCAGCTAGATGTTTTTCATATAATTTTCTAAAAAATTTTTTTCTTTCAGCAATATGCTTTGGCTAAAGCAGATGAACTTTAGGTTTAAAAATCTGGAATTAGGTTTAAAAATGCGTTCGTCGCGGGCCGTATGCCCCCCGCGAACCGCGAGTTTGACACCCCTGCTTTAGAGGCTTCTCTGTACAATCATCAGCCAGCAACCCATTTTCATGACAATTTCACCCTCTAGCAGCAACGGCGTGACGTCACAGCTGAATAGCATGAAATTGTCAGGTGATCAATAATAAATTGGCCACCCAGTGTATATAATGGCCATATTTCATATTTCATAAACTAAAATCTTCACTGCCGCATTCGCTGATTGTCATAAATTAGTAAGGAGACGATCGTAATCCAGTTACTAGATGCAACGGGATGTCTGCATAAAACTATTAAAACTGGATAAATGTATTAATTTTCGTAGTCAACTTGGATATGAAATTAAATAAGATACTCCGTAAAATAAATAAACATCTTCTTAAGGCTGCTGTGTACTAACCCTATTGGATTCGCTCACCTCAATGTCAACCTAGGGAGAAAATGTGTCTACAATTTACAGCTACATTAATGCCGATTATCCATTGCAAATGGCTATTTTCAGATAGCTTGAACTATTCTGTACCTTACAACAGGATTCGTTTCATAAATTTCGTCCAACAAAGGAATTCAGGAGAGTTTTAAACACACTATACTAGATTTTTTTCCCCGAATAATTTAAATTTTAAAAAATTATTTGCATTTAAAAAAAACGAAAAATGCCCCAAGGTGCAAAATTTCTTTTTCTATTACTGAGTACAATTTAAAAAAAAAAATTCAGGTAGTCTCTTGTAAAGAAACTACCGCGGGTTATTATTGTATGATTACTTATCATTGCTTACCTCTTTTGTATGTGTATATGTATATATGTTATGTATATATGTATCTATATATATATATATATGTCAAAATTTTGACGCATTTCGGTTCTTTTCTGTTTAACTGTTTACTGCTTGTCTAAGCGATACAGACTGGGTTTGGCGCGCTGCCAAAATTATAACTCGCGAAGTACGGGCGGATGGTTTTAGCGTCTGAAATTTTCCTTTCCGGAGGACCGTTATGGAGGAACGTAATCCTACGTTAAAAAACGAAAAATGTCTCAAGGTGTAAAATTTCTTTCTCTATTACGGAGTACAATTAAAAGAAAAAAATACTCTCGATCCAAGTCGGCAATCCTTGGACACATTTTCTCCATAGGTTAACATTGAGGTGAGCAAATCCAATAGAGTTAGTACACAGCAGTCTTAATAGGATTGTACATACCTTGGCGAAGCATGTAGGTGACATATACCCAGAAGTATTCGGATAAGGCTGTCATCCAGTATTTAGATGAACGGGATATTCTTAGGTACACCACAGCAGATATTAGAGTTGTGACGATAAGAGCTATCCCTATTAAACCCCAGATCTACATAGATGAAGACAGAAAAAAAATAAGCAATTAGTTCTTAAATTTTGCTTGGAGATAAGAGGCGGATTTAAAATTGTTTCCCCCAAACTACCTAGAATTCGATTACCTTCAAAAAATTAGTTCATAAATATCACTATCATACATGGTTTTAAAAAAAAGAAAAAGAAAAGCAATCTTGAAAATCATCTTCCGTTTGACTTTTAGGTGAAATTTTTATCTTGTTAAAATGCATGGTTGTGGGAAAACTATTTTTTTTCACTGCTATTTAGGGCTATTGGACAATTTCCATCTAAAAGCCTTGAGATTTCCCACTTAGTATTCTTGATGCTAACATATAGATAACACGTTACGCTTATCTATAGGGTATTACATAATTATTGTAATCCTTCTCAGCAATGCTTTTAGGTGAACTTTCCTTCCTCTCTCTCTCTCTCTCTCTCTCTCTCTGTATATATATATATATACATATATATATATATATATATATATATATATATATATATATATATATATATATATATATATATATATATATATATATAGATATATATATATATATATATATATATATATATATATATATATGTGTGTGTGTGTGTGTGTGTGTGTGTGTGTGTGTGTGTGTATGTATGTATGATATATATATATACGCATACATATATACATATATACAGAGGTGTGAAAATTATTAGAATAATTGTGATTTTTTTCAGTTTTTCTTGATTCATTTTGTATATACTTGCAATATTTCATGAAAGGTAATTTGTTTTGTTGATCCAATCAATTTTCACTCCTTTAGAACAATTTTGGGGATATAATTTTGTTAAATGTTGCCAGTTTTTAAAAAGAAAAATATTTGATCCAAAGTAATCAAATTGTTGGCATTGCATAAAGAATTTGTTTGATTAACAAACGAATTTAAAATACGAACTTCGAAGACAAACGAACTACGAAAACGAATTTCTGCTTGCTGTGCTAGTATTTTCTTTCTTTTCTTGAGTTGGCATCGGTATTATTTTATTGTTAAAGCAATTCTTTCCGCTGCTTTGATTATTTTATAACTGGTAGCTTTTTCTCGTTTAACAAAGGATTATTGCGTGATTATGGGTAAAGCAAGTGATATTTCTCCTAGAAAACTAGCTGTGGCAAAGTGTCTCATCCAAGAAAATCACTATACACAACACGAAATCGCTAAAAAAGCAAAAATTTCTCAAGCCTCTGTGTGCAGAATAAAAAGATCTTTGGACTCCAAATGTGAATATGGAAATTCTAAAGTAGGGATATGCGGAAGGAAAAGTAAAATTACTGCAAGAACTGAAAGGAAATTAATTCAGATTGCTAAATCTAACAGAAGAGCAACTAGTCATGAACTAAAAATCTCTCTGCAAGCGTATGGAGTAAATGTATGTGATTCTTCTATCTGTAGAAAGCTCTTCTCAGCTGGACTCAGTGCTCTTCGTCCTCAAAAAAAGGCTAAAATCACATCTGCTATGGCAAAGAAGAGATTTGCTTGGGCAAAAGTTGTGCAAGAACAATTCGGAAAAGACTGGAGTAGGGTGAGAAATATTAATTTTCCTTTCATTAATCAGTTGAATTCAAGTTGTTCATTTCTTTTCCTGAAATGTTTTTGCATACTGACTAAATATACAGAACTGTTTATAAATTTGATTAAAAGTTTCTTTATAAGAATATTTCTCTACAAATTACATACATTAAAGTATTTTTCACCTTTTAGGTATGTTTTTATGATGAATAAACGTTTACGATATCAGAAGAAAGCAGTCAGTATGTCAGGAGAAATACCAGTGAAGAATTTTCCCCAAATTGCATAATACAAACGGTTTAACATCGTACTAAAGTAAAGGTTTGGAGCGTAATCTCTGCTCCGGGTACTGGACGTTCATACATTGTAGAAGGCCTGATGAACCAGTATCAGTCTAAAAAAGTGCTTGAACAAAGACTAATTCCACAATTAAAAGACTGGTTTTCCAAATGGAGACTTCATATTCAAGCATGATGGATCTCCGTGCCATAAAGCAAAATATGTGACCAAATTTTTCAATGAAAAAAATATAAAAGCTCTTTCATGGCCTGGAAACAGTCCATATATGAACCCAATAGAGAATCTTTCGGTCATTGTAAAGAAAAAATTAAAGAAATTCAACATCCCAAATAAGAATGGTCTGATAGAAAGACTCATCCAAATTTGGTACCATGACAACGAAATACAATCTAATTGCCAAAAACTCATACAAAGTATGCCAAGACGTATCGAATCTTTAATAAAAAACAAGGGGATGCACACTAAATATTAAATGTATCAATATTTTTTAAAATAATGTATTATTTCTTTAATATAACAACATTTTACTGTAAATTTCACAATTATTCTAATAATTTTCCCACCTCCGTATATACATACATATATATATATAC
Source organism: Dolomedes plantarius (assembly GCA_907164885.2). Lineage (NCBI taxonomy): Eukaryota > Metazoa > Arthropoda > Arachnida > Araneae > Dolomedidae > Dolomedes > Dolomedes plantarius. Next base: position 35,231,187 of record OU015497.1, read on the forward strand.
ATATACACACACACACACACACACACATATATATATATATATATGTCAGATCCGGGAGTATAAGCCAATTCCAATCGCCGAATGTCCAGATGTGTAAACGTTCACTCTGGACGCTGTGTACAGCGCCCGCTGGTGGATTTTCCTCTCTACACACATATATATATATATATATATATATATATATATATATATATATATATATAAATTCAGTGGCACCTCGATCGATCGTTCCCCGAATCATCGTTTTCCCGTATGTGTCGTTTTTTTCATCCAGTCCCGACGATGTTATTTCTTCGTCATGTTTCCGCATTTATTGTTTTCCCGCAATTATCGTTCAGTGTAATCGATCCCTTGCAAAACGATAGATATGTTTCCCTGATATATGTGTGTGTGTGCGTTAGCATTACGTTAAAATTATTATTACTTGTTACACATTGTAAAATTGTAGACTTAGGGCTGAAGTGGTCATTCTACAATAATAATACACATTTTCATATATAAAAACACATTTATGAAGCGAATACGAAGAGAGAGAGAGAGAGAGACGGCCAAATTTTTCGTTCCTCACGTCTTCTTTAAGAGAGTAAATGTAAAAACGCAATTATACACCACTTTAAACCCCAAATTCTCAAAATGGATCATAACCTCCTCCCCCCCCCCCCCCGTGTGCTCAGAATTGTCATTTAGTCAGCAAATTTCGAACTTACGGGTTTACCTTATAGTGTATGTTGTGTAGTATAAAACTGCAAGGAGCCTATTTTCTCACGGGATTTTAGCTCATAGCTCACCTGAGGGTAGATATAAAAATTACGGAAAGTTTGAAAGGGGTTAATAAAATTAGTAATTATCGGACGAATGATGTTAGGGGATGAGTTTAATTAAGTTAGGTAATAAAAATAATTTTTGGCATAATATATATATATATATATACAGAGGCTGTTCACACATTTTTTAGACGATGTATATTGTATTCACAAAACTAAATTACATAAAATTCTTGTGTTTTAAATGTTCTATTTGACATCCCTTATTCTGAACTATCTTTCGACACCGCAATTTCCAGGATAATAATGCCTTTTGAAGTGTCAGAAGAGGTATTCTATCCCATTTCTCTTGAACATCTTTCCAGAGTCCTGTAAGGGTTTTGGGACGACGTTTGGATAATGCAGATTTTAAAGTCCGAAAGCACAAAAATCAATAGGTGATACATCGGGAGATTTATTAGGGATATCAGTGAAGGGTATGGTCTTGATACCAGTTTTTTGTTCCATTTCTTTTAGGAAATTTACAGTGGATTTTGATGTGTGACTGCTAGCTTTGTCCTGATGGAGTCTCACAGATTGATGGCACTGTGGGTAAAGCGATGGTATTTCATTCAGAAAAATTGGCGATAAAATATGTTCCTTATAGTATTTGGAGTTAATCTTGACATTTTTTTCCACTCTCTTTATTTTTAACTTGCCATTATAAGAAAAACCAGCAACAATCATCAATCCCTTAGAAAAACTTTCTTTCGATTCTTTGAACCATTTACTTAAATATTCTTCTCCCCTTTTATGATAATAAATGGCTCTTTTTTTGTTGCAATCATTTAAATACACCCATGAGTAATCTATTGTGACAATTGTTTTCCATTTTTCTTTGGATAAGTGTTTCTCATATAGAATTCTGCAGCGTGTCCTGCGTTCAGCGATATGATTTGGAAGAAGACGATGCACATTGCGTTTTTTCGCTTTCTTAAGATTTAAATCAACGTTTATCATTTTGTTTACAGTGGACACCGAGCATTTTAATGATTTTGAAACTGTCCTTTGACTAGGGGGATTTTCTTTTAACCTTAAACAACGTACCTTTGCAATAGTCGATGATGTCCGTTTTTTCCTTGGATACTTTTATGGAATTTTTGTCCCACTTGAGGCTCCAATTTGACGTTTTTTTCCTTTCTTGTTGACGATATTACCTATCGACGCTTTAGATATCACAAAACCATGACTCTCACATCGTTTTTGGATAACGGAGTATGCATATTTATCTTCGGAAAGAGCATAAATGTAGCCTTCGAAACACTGCTTTGTTAAAAACGCCATTTTGAATAAAAACAAAACTTTCAAGCCGCAGACGATAATTTTGACTTTTAAAAACATAGTACAATTGCAATTATTTCTTTTGCAGCAAACGATTTTTTATTACCGCTTACCAAAATCGTCTAAAAAATGTGCGAACAGCCTCTGTATATATATATATATATATATATATATATATACACTGAAGTGCCACTGAATTAAGGATACCTACCTAGTAACGAGTTGGGCCTCCTCTGGCCTTGATAACGGCTGCCACACGACGAGGCATAGATTCAACAAGTTTCTGGAAACGTTCCACGGGAATGTCTTGCCAAATATTGACTAAAGCTGTCCATAATTCAGTAAGGTTCTTTGGTGCTGTGTGATGGCCTTTCACGCCTTGTTCCAAAACATCCCAAAGATGCTCAATAGGATTTAAGTCTGGGCTTCTAGGTGGCCAATTCATGACAGAGAAGTTAGATGAATGCTCATCCAACCAGCCAGTAGCCAACCGGGACTTGTGAGAGGTACAGTTGTGTGGCTGGAAAACTCCATTACCGTGCGGATAACAGAACAGCATAAACGGATGGAGGTGATCACTCAGCAACTCTACATACCGAATTGCATTGAGGGAGGTTGGTACACGCACCAAAGATCCCAAACTGTGCCACGAAAAAACACCCCAGACCATGATTGAGCCACCATACCCTAATACAGTTCCAGCCAGGCATACAGGATCCATGGCTTCATGAGCCTGACGCCATATTCTCAGCCTCCCGTCGGCGTTAAGTAGTCGGAATCGAGACTCGTCACTCCATACTACTCGTTTCCAGTCCACTACACTCCAGTCTCTGTACTCTCTTGCCCAGGCAAGACGTGCAGCTCGAAGGCGAGTATAGAGCAATGGTACTCTCGTAGGTCGACGGCTCCCGAAACCCATACGGTGAAGCGAGCGTTGCACAGCGCGTTTACTGACTGTACGACTGGCACCGTCATTAAACTGGGTGGTAATTTGAGCTAATGTTTGGCTTCGCTGGCTACGTACAATACGCCTGAGCCGTCTCTCACCACGCACTGTCAAGGCTAATTGTCCTTTGCAGTTTGCCCGATCGCCAGTTTTTTTCCACCATCCATGTATTCTTGGTATACTCTTGACACTGTCGACCTTGAAAATCCTAGCTGTCTGACGATTTCGGAAATTGAATGGCCCATGCGTCGCGCACCTACGATTTGTCCGCGATTGAAGGCGTCTAAATCAGGCAGTTTACCAGTGGCGTAGCGAGGGGTGGGCAAGGGGGTCTATCATGCCCCCGGCGCCACTCGCACAGGGGCGCCAAATGGTCCTTTTCACTAATTCCATATATTTTATTACTATATGTTTTTCGGAATTGGGGGCCCCAAAAATGTATCGTGGACGGGGCGCCAGTTATACTCGCTACGTCACTGCAGTTTACCCATAGTGGCAATTCCAACAACTAATTCAGAACAACCACAGTGCGCGCTATATATGCAGTTACCACAGCGCCCTCACTTGCGCATACATGATGCGCAGAGCTACACAATTTGCATAGGCTTTGCTATCCCTAATTCAGTGGCACTTCAGTGTATATATATATATATATATATATATATATATATATATATATATATATATATATATATATATATATATACATAAATATATATACATATATATATATATACATATATATATATATATATACATATATATATATATATACATATATATATATATATATACATATATGTATATGTATATATATATACACTCATGGACAAAAAAATTAGCGCACCAAGAAATAATTGCGGGATTGTAACGAATCTTGCAATGAAGGTACATGTCGGGGAGATATGCAAATGATTAGAAATGCAGCGTGATTGCGCATTACGTATAGCCGGTAGAGGGCGTTGAACATCGTACTCTGTGGAGTATAAAACAGGTAACCAAAGCTTGTTTGAGTGTGCTGAATCATTTACAAAGGAAGAGCTGGGATAGACATGCCATTACGCCGTGTTCGAAGACAATATAAGCATTTGTCGCAGTTTGAGAGGGGGAGAATCGTCGGGATGATGGAAGCTGGGTGGTCAGCTAGGCGAGTAGCTCGTCAATTAGGCCGCTCTGATTGTGTTGTGAGGAGGTGTTGGGACCAGTGGACCCGAGAGATGTCATGTACACGAAGACCAGGCTCAGGACGCCCTCGACAGACCAGTCGTCGAGAAGACCGCCACATCGTAAGAAATGCACGCGTACAACCTACTGCTTCATCGGCCGCCATCCAGGCACAGGTAGCACCTTCACTAGGGGCCTCTGTGTCTTCTCGAATCATACGAAGGCGCCTGGCTGAAGGACAGTTGGTATCGCGGCGCCCATTACGTGTGCTGCCCTTGACGCCCACCCATCGACGCCTCCGTTTGGAGTTTTGCCGCGCACGAGGAAACTGGACTGCAGCGGAATGGAACCAGGTCGTCTTTAGCGACGAATCCAGATTCAATCTCGGCAGTGATGACAATCGTGTTCGTGTGTGGAGAGCCCGTGGTGAACGCTTCAATTCTGCCTTTGCTGTACAGCGACACATCGCTCCCACAGCTGGTGTGATGGTATGGGGTGCCATTGCCTACAATACACGGTCACCCCTAGTATTGTTCCGTGGCACCATGGCAGCCCAGCGGTATGTTCATGAAATCCTGCAACCACATGTGTTGCCACTCATGCAACGGCTCCCACGAGCCATTTTTCAACAAGACAATGCTCGGCCTCATACGGCAAGGGTGTCACAAGACTGTCTCCGCACTGTTACTACCCTTCCTTGGCCTGCCCGATTCCCAGATTTGTCTCCAATCGAGCATATCTGGGATCATTTGGGACAACGAGTAGGGCATCCCACGAGTTTGAACGAACTAGAGGCAAGGTTACAGCAAATATGGAACGAAATGTCTGAAGACATCATACAGAACTTGTATGACTCAATGCCCGATCGTATCGCATCGTGCATTCGCGCTAGAGGGGTCCAACGGAGTATTAACACCTCCGTTCTTTTGCCTTTTTCTCTGAAATAAATTATCCTTTTTCTTTGATTTTCTTATCATTTACTTATATCAAAGTAGTCATTACGTATGTAAAATTTCGTTTCATTTTGACGACTCCTTCTTGGTGCGCTATTTTTTTTTGTCCATGAGTGTATATATATATATATACATATATATATATATATACATATATATATATATATATATATATATATATATATACATATATATATACATATATATATATATATATATGTGTGTGTGTGTGTGTGTGTGAATACATATAGTGGAATCTCGATCTATCGTTTTCCAAGGGACCGACTGAACTGAACGATATAAGCGGGAACATAACAAAACCAATTTGACTGTCGGGACCGAGTGAAATAAACGATATACGGGAAAACTATGATTTGGAGGACGATCGATCGAGATTCCACTGTGTATACTATATATATATACATACATACATATATATATATACTGCTCGCCACCCAAATTGCAACACCAAGAAAGACAAGAGATATCACAACAAAATTTATTTTGTAGATAACATGTTGACCAAGTATCAAATGATTAAATTTATAGACTTCTGTGAAGTGTGGTTCCTGCCAAAATCAGTAGCCAGAGTAGCCGCCATTGTTGGAGATCACCGCTGCCACACGCCTCGGCATTGACTCAAAGATACTTTGGATGAGTTCTTGGGGTACAGCAGACCAAGCAGCTTCCACACGTTGCCAAAGTTGATCTGCTGTGGCAGCTGGGGATGGAATCTGGGTCAATCGTAGAGCAACCATGGACCACATGTTTTCTATCGGCGAAAGATCCGGAGAGCGAGGCGGTCAGGGAAGCAATTCAATCTGGCGATTGACGAAGAACCGTTGGACAATGCGTGCCACGTGTGGTCGCGCATTATCCTGTTGAAATATGGCTGTGGGCAAGCCCTGAAGGTAAGGAAGGACAACTGGCTCCAACACCTCGGATATGTAGCGCTGGCTGTTTAAAGTACCGGCAATGCGTACTAGAGGTGTGCGAGAGTGATATCCAATACCGCCCCATACCATAATACCCAGTGCAGGACCAGTGTGGCGGTGCATAACGCAGCTGTTCAGCATCCTCTCTTCACGGTGTCTCCAGACTCGAATGCGACCACCGTGGTGTTGCAGACAGAAGCGTGACTCGTCAGTAAAGACAATTTCATTCCATTCTGCCGTCCACATCCTTCTGTCCTCGCACCATTGGCGGCGGAGACGTCTGTGGTTCTGCGTCAAGGGTAGACAAAGCAATGGACGTCTTGCGGACGGACCACTCTGCTGTAAACGGCGTCGAATGGTACGCGCAGACACTGGATGATGCGTTAAAGACTGCATGTGCTGTGCTATGGTTCGTGATGTGACTGAGCGATCCGTCACTGTCATGCGCACAATTTGCCTGTCATCACGTGAAGTGGTGCGCTGAGGTGGATGCGATCGAACACGCCGGTCCGTCTTACCCTCCTGCATCCAACGATCACATATCCGCATTACAGATGTTTGGTTTCGTCCAACGCGACTACCGATTTCCCTGAAAGATAATCCAGAATCTCGGTAGGCCACTATCCTTCCTCTGTCGAACTCGGATACTTGATCAAAAGATGATCGCTGTTTTCGACGAGGCATAATTGACCATTTTTTTAAAAAAAACCACAAGAAAAACACAATTGCCGAACTTGAAATCGTCGAAATCTCCAAGCTTTAAATAGCGCTTTGAAGTGGCGCCGCAGGCGCGCGTGATGTGCGTCTGCGCTGAAATTCTAATCATTTGCATATCTCACCTCCGCTAATGCATGTTGTAAATTTCATGTTATTTGCATGTTTCCTTCAGGGTGTTGCATTTACAGTGGCCAGCAGTGTATGTGTGTGTGTGTGACTCGATAATATTTTCTGCCAAATTCTACTACGGTCAATCTTTCCATGCTGTCTCGTAACGCTAAAAGCATTCTAGATGCTAATTAAAAAGAATGACTTACGAGCATGGTTTGAGATATTTATAGGAGATAGTGGGCTCGTATAAATATCTCGTGTAAATAAAGATGCGGGAAAGGGTCCCCCCCCCCTCATCTTGCAAGTGAAGCAGCAGAAATCAAGGCATTTATTGAAGACATTAACGATCTCCGCTACTCTTCAACGATCGAGTTAAGCCAGCAGGGAAATGGAAACAGTGAATATTAAGACTTAGCGCGAAGTATAGGAAATAATTAAAGAAAGTTGGATTGTTGGAGGGAATGGGATGAAAAGTTGAAACGGCGTAACGTTTTGGTAGATCGGGCTCATTTTCTATATCTTGTTGTCCATTCATAACTGTAATCCAAAAGCGAGGAAAATAAATAATTTTTCATTGAATTAACACTATGCCTTATCGTTATAAATTCTTTGTCCATCGACACATCAGTTAAGTTAAGGTCATAGGTAACTCTTTCTCTTCACATACCGTAAGATGGAGTTACTTTGCGACGGATTTTAAGTTTCTTCCTGTGCCAGCCGATCAGTTTTAATAGCAGCCCAAAACTAACAACTGCAAAACATTGGCACCTCCTTTCCTTACGTAGTAATGTATTGCGTTAACCCGAATCTTTAATTACCATTGAGAAATTAAAGTTAAAATGTGTCACAAAGTTGCCCCCGCTCAGTGGGGCTACTTTGTGACATCTGTGTTTTCGCCTTGAAATCCAAGAGGAAAAATTACTCGACACAAAGTTAGACAGTAAAACGCTCATCAAAATCTTGACGCACAATTATACAGGGTAGACCAAAAGTCTTGCCCTGAGTATAAATATTTATTGTGCACAAACTATTATAATTAGACATATGTTTGTTTGGATATATTGTAAGTGCTGTTATAAATTTTTTATAAGACCATTTACCTCTGTAAATTTCAAGGTGTGGCCCCTTGGTAGCTCGGAGAATGTCGAAGCGGTAATCCAGTTCCCGCCAAGTGTTATTTAACATGTCTTCTGTTACATTACACACAGCAGCTTGTATCCTAGCCTTCAGTTCTTCGACGTCAGGAATTAGTGTGGCAAAGACTCTGTCCTTGATATAGCCCCAAAAGAAAAAATCAAGAGGAGTAATATCTGGAGAACGCGGAGGCAAGGGTGTTTGTGCATCCCTTCCAATCCACCGATCCGGAAATGTTTCGTCTACACTAGGTCTGCAACTTCTGGGAAGATCCTTAACTCTGCCTGTTTCTTTAAACCTTTCATACCATCGCTTTATTGATATTGCATCAGAAAGTTTGTGTCCATAACAACGCTGAAATTTACTCTTAACATTAATGGGCGATTTCGTTTCGTGAAACCAAAGCACACATTGGGCTTTCTCTTGAATCGACCGCATTTCGGGCGAAAATGATGTCTTCCTGTCAAATGTTCCCCTAAGTCACTCTTGAAGCAGCACTCGCGTCAAATTTTGTACAAAAAAACTGCTAAAACTAACCTATCCAATGATACAAAAGTTACACTATTATATTAAACGGTTATTTTGTAATGAATTTTTATAATCATGGCAAGACTTTTGGTGCAGCCTGTATATATACCTATTACGAATATTAGATAGCTTTATCTATATCTTTGACATCAAAGATACCCCGGGGGCCCAGGGCAGCCATCAGTTCTTTGAGAAGATGGGGAAATTCGTCTTTCTGCACATTCTGCGCCTTCGGGTAGTTTTCTTTTTCCAGATGGTCAATACTTCTTTCTGTCCAGTGGTATTTTAGAGGACGGGAAAAGGCAACATAGAGCGGATTGAAGAGGTGGGTCGACTTTGCGGGTTATTTTGGGAAAGTGACAATGTGTCACAAAGTAACCCTACCACCTTTCGATATTTAGGTTATGTTCTCATATCTCTCGGAAATATCTTTACACAAAAGTTATATTGCTCCACAAACTAACCAGCATATTGACAGTAAAAAATAATTACATGTGGTGGTTGGTTGTATAAGGTGTTAGCCTTCAGCTTACAAAGTTTCCGAAGTTTGAGTAAATAGCTTGACAATAGGTTTGAACAATACACTGGCCGGCGAAGACAAATGGCGCGCAGAAGCTTCGAACACCGGCCACTATGTGTCTCTGTATGTCAGACAAACTGTTCGCGCTGTTCTTTGCCTTCCCGGTATCACGGGCGCGGTGCAAGATCCGAAATACGAAAAAAATACAGTGGAGTAATCCGAAAATCCGATAATCCGAAATCCGAAACCCGATAATCCGAAATGATTGGGAACACACCCTTTTCGGACTAAGCGAAATCATTCTTAATATAAACTTAAATTACATAAGAACATGTGATTACATAAATATTACATATTACGTGTGATTACACAGTTTATTTTGTAAGGTCTGTCTAAACATTACGAAACCTCGGGGTGAAATGGGTGACAAGAGAACGGAACGCTGCCTAGTACAGTACAGTACAGTAGTGTGTAAGATTTTAGACGATCAGCAAATTGTTGAAAAGGTTTAGAAAGAATCTGTCAACGCCTCAGACGAGAGTGAAGGTGAAGCAGACGGTGACAGAGAGCAGAGGGTATCGCGCTGGCGTAATTTGGCTTCAAGGGAGAGGTATTCTTCTCTTGGACAAAAAAAAAATGTAACAGATTTTTTCAAACCGATGTAGTTCAGTAAATAATTAGTTCAGTACACTGTCTAACTTTGATTTTTTTGTAATTTTCAGAAATATACATCATATTACTTAGTATCACTGTGGTTCTATTGTAACCATAGTTCTCTTTGACTTTTGGTTTCGGATTAAGCGAACTTTCGGATTAAGCGAACTTTCGGATTACCGAAGTTCGGATTATCGGCACTCTACTGTACTATGTGTCACAAAGTTACCCCTGCAGTCACAAAGTAACCCTTTCGTCTTACGGTACTTCTACAACTGAAACTAAGATCTTAAATTCGAAAGACGGAATCCTATTCAATATATATTTAATTCGTCTTTTTTAGAAGTCAGTCTACAAACGTCTCTTGTGTCGTCACTATGGCTTACAGATCAAGGACAACAGCCGTCTCGGAAATCCACTGAAAAAGTCGTCACTCAGTTCTGGAAATGGAAGCATTGATAATAAGATCTCTCTGTCTATAGAACAGCAAACTGACATCTCATGTATTTCCGACGTCGAAATCTAAATAAACCAAAACCAAATTTCCTGCTTCTCTGACATTATGAATACACTTACTTGCGTTTCTTTCTCCGTGATACAATGTTGCTCGGAAAAAAAAGTTACAGACGTCTCTCTTGTGACAGTTCTAATCAGAGCCGGTGTCATAGGTGAGGCTGCGTGGCGATCGCCTCGGGCGCTGAATTGAAATAGGCGCCAAAATGGTTAAAAATACGAAAATTTTAAAAAATAACGAAAAATACTAGTAGTTTAATCTAATAAACGAAGAAAATAAAATATATATATATATATATATATATATATATATATATATATATATATATATATACAAATATAAGGCTATTTTTTGTTATAAACTCCTGAACTTGAAATTATGAGCATTAAATTTTGAATGCCTATTTCCAAACTTTGTTATAGCTCTAAGAATTCTGCTAACTGTACCTGTCAGTAGTTTTTTCTAAACTGAAAATATGTAAGAATTATCTATGAACAACAACAACTGGAGAGCGATTGAATGATCTGGCAATAATTTCTACAGAAAAGACAATGTGAAATGCAATAAATTACAGCAAGGCAATCAAGCAATTTGCTACCATAAAGGCTCGAAGAATGGTTTAGAAATTACTTGTATTACATAACAAATTATATTAAAATTTATTCGCCTTTTCTACTTTTTTAAAGTCCTGTAATTTTTATGTGTTTTTAAAATAAATACATATTTTTTTCCAAAATATCCGTTATTCTATTAAGTAGGCTATTTCTGATAGAGATGCATTCATTGCTTAAGAGCAGGGCCGCCCAGAGACTTTACGGGGCCTGAGGCAAACTTCTGTTGGGGGCCCCAAGAAATCTGATTAATCGAATTTTTTTTTTTTTTTTTTTTTGGGGGGGGGGCCTTTTTTCAGGAGATTATTTTGAATTTTGAAGTACGGTACAAGTTTCAGAATTTTCTTTCGGAGGAAATCTAATAAATATTTTTTTTAAATTTTTGGGGCCCCTTCGGCTGTTGGGGGCCTGGAGCAAAGTGCCCCAGTTGCCCCCCCCCCCCCTCTGGGTGGCCCTGCTTAAGAGTCTGTCCAAAAATATGTAAATGCGCCGTTTTAAGAACTTGCCTCGGCTCAGGTTCTAATAATATACATTTAATATGAATGAATTCTATTTTTTTCCCTCGTCTTTATTTTGTGACTTCCTGCTTGATTCGCTTTCAATTTTGAATTTAAAAAGAGAAAAAGAAACACTTTATTCGTATGTTTTATTAATAGAACTCTTTTGGGTTATTGTGATGTACGTTTTTCTTTTTTTTTGGGGGGGGGGGGGCTGTTGACCTGGTTAAACGGCCAAATTAAGTTACGGCTATGCAAATCGAGAGAGATTTGGCAAACTATTCAAATATTTTCCAGGAAACGTAGCTCACGCATGTCATTCTCAATTAGAGTGTCAAGAAATCAATTCGCCGTCGTTAATAGCTTAACTACTCACTTCCCTATCCGGTTTGTAAATCACAGTCGCGCTGTTCCCGAGTTACGCCTACGTTGTTTTTGTCTGTCGTGTTTTCGAAAGTTTTTCATTATGGGGTAGACGTGTCTCACACTATATTTCTAATCACTCTTTTTTTTCTAGAACATTTTTTTTCAATGTTTACCAAAAAAAAACTTATAATGATGACGTTCGATTTTTGCAGGTTTGACGTTCACGGAGCTGTTTATTCTCGAATTCGAATAAACAGCTCGTCGAACATGGATAATTAAAAAAAAAAGAATATTTAGGGAGTTCTGCAGCCAGCAGCTATATTAAAATCTTTCGAAATACAGGACACTGTACAGAGTATAATTGGGCTTTATGAGTTTTATTAAATTTATTGCAATGAAATGTGGCATTCGGCCCCTAGAACCTGTGAATGTGATTCCCAGTGTTGGCATGGATGTTTGTAGTCGTTAGGAATCGGTTTAAGCAGCAGGTCTCGGTCAAATTAACCCTTATGTAGCAATAATTACTCAACCTACCGATGAAATGCTGTAAAAGTATTGCCTTATTGCATTCTATATGTTTACTGTACTGCACCGATCTCATTATGCTTAAATCTAGTATGCGTGTCCGCCAGCCTACTTTGTGGATGCCTCAATTTTCAATTTGCAAAACATCCTCTTCTAACAAAGCTCGTTGTTTTATGTGTTAAGTATGTTCAACAGTATTAAAAGTTAAGAACTTGATGGGGCGGCCCATCAAGGACTTTGGGGGGTAGGCCTTGATGTTCGCGGGGATTACACCAGGGTCGCCCAGACGGGTGGGGGGCAACTGGGGCACTTTGCCCCAGGCCCCCAACTGCCGGAGGGGCCCCAAAAAAATTTTAAAAATTTATTTATTAGATTTCCTCCGAAAGAAAATTCTAAAACTTGTACCGTACTTCAAAATTCAAAATAATTTCCTGAAAAAAGGGGCCCCTTCAAAAATTAAAATAAAACTATTCGATTATTCAGATTTCTCTTACTACAAAATAGTCTTCTGAAAAATGAAATGTCTTGGGACCCCAACAGAAGTTTGCCCCGGGTCCCGTAAAGTCTCTGGGCGGCCCTGGATTACACCCATAATCCTTCGCTAATCTAGAGGGTCAATTGTAATTTCAAATTATGAAGGAGATTGAAAATGGATTATGATCCGTTCACCTACTTCTTCAATCTCTCACTCAGTGATTTCCCCTACATGAGCTCTGATTTATCACCATTAAAATCCAGTGGCGCACCCAGGAGGGGGGGGTAAGAGGCCCTCCCCACCAAAAAGAAGTAGAAATTGCATTATGAATATTGATTTTGCATCATAAATATTTTTATCCGTTCATCTGCAACCCCCCAACCCCCCAAGAAAAAAATCCTGGGTGCGCTACTGTTAAAATCGGTTAATTTTTTTTTTTAATTCGCAAATTTTGTATTGAATAGAACCACCCACATCGCACAGTGGTTGGCGTCAAGGTCTTCCGGAACGTGGGCTGTGAGTTCGATTCCCGAAAACGGCATGGGCATTCCTTTCAAAGGGAGTGGTGTTAGTTCGCCTATGTAGTGCTAACATTTTCAAAAAAAACCAACGAATTCATGGTGTAGAATGGGCCAATGTCAGAAAGACAAGTGCCTGCCGCGTAAGGCCGTCTGCACACGGAGCAACTCAAAAGAAACTGATAACTGACTCCAATCACAAACCAGTCCGTGATGAGTCGTAACCTATGTAATTGAATGGAGCCACGCACACGGCGCAACTGGTTACAAACCCGTCCAAAGAAACTGATAACTGACTCCAATCACAAACCAGTCCGTGATGAGTCCTAACCTATGTAATTGAATGGAGCCACGCACACGGCACAACTGGTTACAAACCCGTCCTGACTCCAATCACAAACCAGTCCGTGATGAGTCCTAACCTATGTAATTGAATGGAGCCACGCACACGGCACAACTGGTTACAAACCCGTCCGACGGGTTTGTAACCAGTTGTGCCGTGTGCGTGGCTCCATTCAATTACATAGGTTAGGACTCATCACGGACTGGTTTGTGATTGGAGTCAGTTAGCAGTTTCTTTTGAGTTGCCCCGTGTGCAGACGGCCTTAGAAAAAGAAATCAATAGTTTGAAACTTTAAAAATAAAAGGACTTAACAGAATCTATTTAATTCATTAATCGATATAAAAAAACTTCACATTCATTAACTTTTCTTTGGGAATATTTCTTTTATAATTTAGCAAAATTTAAGTCAGGTCTGAGTAAGCTTTCTTTGAAAGTCATAGGTAGTCTAAATACTGCAAGATACTTTTTATATACCGTAAAATCTTGAGTATAATGCACACTTTTTTTTCGCATTTTAGTCCGCAAAAATGTGGGTGCGTATTATACTCGTGTACGAAAAAAACGTATTTTTAAACATAGAATAAACGACAAACAATAGATGAGATGTATTCTAGTGAAAGTGATTAAGACTGATAATTTGACAGTATTGTTTGTTTTGAATTAAAAATGTAAGTTTCTTTTCTACCGAATTTGATGTTTTCGTTTATTTTTATTTCAAATTTTATTTGTGTTAATAAATATTTTTTCAATTTTAAAATAAAATATTGAAAAGTTATGGGTGCGTATTAATGGTCGAATTTTAATTTTTTCTTAAAATTTCGCTCGAAATCAAGATGCGTATTATACACGTGTGCGTATTATAGTCAAGATTTTACGGTACCTCTATTCATTTAACGCTTATGAAACGAATAGTAGAGCACAATTTCGTAAGTATTCGGGGAACTTTGTCGTGTCTTTGATACCATAATACTTTAAATTATGATTTTGTATTAAAGTTTCTTTTGTGGAAAAGAATGGTTAGCATTGCATTTCTGAATTTCGCGTCTCAATTTCTCCTCGAAAATTCAGTATTTACCATACATTTGAAAATGCTACTTTTAGAGACTCTACCATAAATTTCAAAGCATATTTCATAACTCTAAGTGACACACTTGTTACTGTTACAATATGCGCCAGAGTTTAGTCAGAAATTATGCGGATGATGCAGACATAAATTATTCCCACGGAATATTCGTAATACTTTAAAAATACAGTCGAACCCCGTTATAGCGAACCCGGTATATAACGAACTCGCGGATATAACGAACGAAAATTTTTGTCCCGCCGTTTTCGTAATTTAATAAGTATTGTGTCAGTTTAATGTAATTGATTTTAGTCAATTAAATTCACTAATGATCGTTTTAAATAGATTTTATCATTTTTCAATACATCATTATTGAATACTTATTGCAACTAATGAGTTATACATTTTGTTAACTCTAGCATTTTTCTTAACGGTTCGGATATAGCGAACCACCGGATAAAGCGAACAAAATCTTTGGTCCCTTGAAGTTCGTTATAACGGGGTTCGACTGTAGCGATATATTCGTTTGAGGCATTTTGAAGCATTCAAAAAAAGTTTTGATTCCTTGATAGATGCTCACCAAGGGCTCCAGTACACTGAAATAGAGGAAGAACCCACCATCGACTTTCTGCTTTCCAGAGAGTATCGTGAAAGCCTCGTATATGATGGGATTGGTGAAAAATGCGACTTCCCCGTAATCGGCGGAGGGCAACAGAGGGTTCACGATAAAATCCACTTCCTGCAACAACAAAAAAAAAGGTTGTAATGACGTTATAATACTTCCAAGCCTAAAATGTAGATGTCGCCACCATACGGATAGACTTTGCATGCAACTTCCGTTGTGCTGTCATTATTTTAAGACAGAGAGAGCATGGATTTCGTAGATTAAAGACCTATCGGTCTGATGCCCAATTTTGGACTATGTTAAGTCAACTTACGTTTTTTTTTCTAAATGTTTTTCAATTGTTTTATAATCCGTCCCTTGTAACTGTGATTTCTAGAGTAATTAAACATGTTCTAAACTTTACCCCGAGATTTTCTTGATAACTTTTGGTTTAACACCAGTAATTACAGTAATAATGACAACTACAAGGTTCAATTATAAACTATCCACGAAATGAAACTATTATTATAGCTTAGTTGTTCCACAGTCCGCTTAAGGGTTAGCCAGATAATTCTTGGGGTTCCGCAGGAAATGAGATATTTTGCTAATTAGAATCCACCGAAAGCTGAATTATTCAATAATCGCTGGATTATTGCTGAATTCGTCTGTTCAGAATACGTTTGATTAACATCATTTGCGTTGGTAATTTTACATGCAGGCGCGCGCGAAAATTTGGATCTCTGTCGATCTTCTTATTCATTGCCTGTAAAGCAAACGCCTCTATGTTACAGACTTTTTTAGGTAACGATACAAACTAAACTAAACTCATGGCGTAACAATCCGCTGTGGACCGAGGCCGGTGATGTCCATCTCCGCTTTCTTGACCGTGGGCTGGGGTGCCCTACAGTATATGTCTCAGTCAGGGGCTCAACCTGACGTGTGGCCCCAGAGTTTAGTTCCCAAGCATGCTTGGTCCTCATTTTATCGACCCACTCAAGGGATATAAAGGCTGAGTCGACCTCGCCTAGTCGCAGGATCGAACCCTGGACCTGTGGTGTGGCAGCTTGACGCTTTTAACCACTACGCCACCGGGCGAACGATACAAATAACTTAAATGAAAATTAAACTATTTTTGTGGTCTCTTTTTATTTATTTTTCTATTGTAAGTTGCATTCTCAGTGAGCAAGGACTTGGCGAATGTAATAGCGTTCCACCTCCAAACACATGCTTTGTGAGGTACATGAACATTTTAAGGAGGCAAGGGACCACGAATTTTTTAATTTTGAATTTTTGACCCTATATACGAAATGTGAATAATTAGTATTTTACTACATTAAAGACCCTCGGAATTCAAAATAAGGATTTTTTTTGCGGAATAATGTCTGTTTTTCAAAAAAAAAAAATTTCAAAATGCTCCGTTCCTTGCGTATCCCATGTTATTTAAAAATCTTAATTTTTTTAAAATAAGTTTACCACATATATATCAACATAATTGTGCATTGAATTTGTTTTTGTATGAATCTAAAGCCATAAATATATTTTTTATCTGCTTGTTATATTTTTATGATTTTATATGTTTTTATTTTAGTTCATGGTCTATAAATTTGAAAAATATTTGTGTTTTCAAAGAATTAAGCACAGTTTTAGGACAAAAGCTTCAATTAATTTTGGAAGAAATCCGAAGAAAATGAATGCGGATGGAGCAGTTTGAAAAATGCTAGCATTTTTTAAGAATTTTTTTGAAAAACAGGTTCTATTATTTACTTCTGTGTGCATATTAATACTTATGTGTGCATTCAAAGTGTCTTTAATATAGTAAAAAAGAATATTAATTATTCTCATTTTATATATGGCGTAAAATATTGAAAATTTTAAAAATACGGGGTTGAAGGTTCCACGCCTCCTTAAGGCTGCTGTCTACTAACCCTATTAAATTCGCCAGTGGAGCACCCAGGATTTTTTCTTGGGGGGGGGGGGGGAAGATGAACTGATAAAAATATTTATAATGCATGGGGGGGGGCCGAGATGAACGGATAAAAATATTTATAATGCAAAATCAATATTCATAATGCAATTTCTATTTCTTGGGGGGGGGGCATGTCCCCATGCCCCCCCGGGTGCGCCACTGGAATTCGCTCGTCTCAATGTTGACCTATGGAGAAAACTTGTCCAAGGATTGCCGACTTGGACTGAAAGATTTTTTTAATTGTACTCCGTAACAGAGAAAGAAATTTTACACCTTGGGGCATTTTTCGTTTTTTTTTTAAATTGCAAACAATATTTTTTATTTAAATTATTTGGTGGGGGGGGGGGTGGAAATCTGGTTTAGTGCGTGTTTTAAACGCTCCTAAATTTCATTTGTAGACGAATTTTATGAAATGAATCCTGCTGCAAGGTTCATAAAAGTTCAGGCTATCTGAAAATACCATTTTTATTGGATTGTCGGCATTTATGTGGCTGTCCATAGTATCATTTTCTCCATAGGTTAACATTGAGGTGATCTAATCCAATAGGGTTAGTTACACAGCAACCTTAATTCCGTTTTATAATATTTTAAAAACGCAATATTTGTATATAACCACAGAAATATTTTAAATTGAGATATGAAACAGCTGCGTGCTTAATTTTTCATTCCATTCTCCACATGGGCAGAACAACGGCCAAATGTCTAGTGCACTGCCCTCCAGGGACCGATATAGGAAATTCTTGACTGTAGGCACAACTCGGGATGGGGGGTCCCCTAAACTGATATGGGCGTAACATTTCCAAAATTGACACAAAAAAAAAAATAATCATGAATCACTGTGAAAGTACCATTT
This sequence comes from Dolomedes plantarius, assembly GCA_907164885.2. Lineage (NCBI taxonomy): Eukaryota > Metazoa > Arthropoda > Arachnida > Araneae > Dolomedidae > Dolomedes > Dolomedes plantarius. The sequence continues at coordinate 35,249,268 of OU015497.1, forward strand.
TACCAAGAATTGACTATTTGAAACGTAGAAGCCTAGAGCATTATCAAATAACAAAAAGCAATACAACATATGAACTTCATCATTAAAACACCAATACAATGCAACCGGAAAAACTTATTAATCCCTTATATACATTATAACATACATATGATGAACTATACATATAACTATACATAAATGATGAACCAATCAATTAAATTTGAAAGAATATATAAAAAATTGCTAGTAAAAAAGGTTAAATTTTAAAAAAAATTTAATTGGGATTTTTTTTCTTTTTTTTTTCTTTTAAAATAAAAATTTTGGGGGCCCCCAATATTCGGGAGCCCCTAGGCCCAGGCCTACCAGGCCTAATAGAAAATCATGGCCTGCTGCCCTCGGACCCAGAATGTGTGGGTTCGAGTCCCACTGTTGGTATGGATATTTGTAGACGTTAGTAAAAGTCTTTAGGCAGTAGGCCCTAGCGAACATAACAGTATTTCATCCTTATAAAGGAGCTTTAGACGATATATGAACAGTTTATATTCTGTTTTGTAACACTTTGTGGAAGTTATTTTAAGATGCTCTATAACTGACAATCAAAAATTATGAGTGTTCGGTTGTTGATAAGAGCATGGTCGAAAACTTACGTTTCTGAACAGCATCCCACACATTCCAGTCCATGTGTTGTTCTCCCAAGTTCCGTAACGATCCTCGGGTTCTCGGATCCATTCGACTCTGAAGTGAAAAGAAATAAAAGTGATTTCCTCAAAGGCTTTAAAGGAAAGGTCAAACGCTATTTTTAGGATATTTCTTTGATGCCCGATATAAAGGGCGTCAGTCAAGAACGATGATTTTTAGATATTTGTTAGTACTGATAAAAAAGACACAAAAATATTTTTGACTGGCATAAAAGGCTTAAGTCTATCAATTTTGTATACAAAATTACATTTCTTTGTAATAAAGACTTAGTCGATATTATATTTTTGTGCTTGGTATAAAAGCCAATAACTTGGTATATTTAAATCCTTCTTCTTGACTGAAGCGCTTTATACCGGGCATCAAAGATTTATACTCATACAAGAAAGGGTAAATTAATACCAAAACTTTTACTGGCAGTATATTTAAGTGAATAGTTACATTGTAATCATTCTGACTCTACAGAACATCTGTGTCTTAAAAAAGGAAGCCTAAAATTCCTTTCTAATCGCTTTCTTCAAAAATGTCATCTCGCATTAATTTTTAAAATAGGTCTTATATGGTATTTTCCCTCGTTTTCATTATTAAACAATTATGTAAAACAGAACCATCTATAATCTGTTTCTAATGGCACTAATAGGAAAATTTGAAGAATAGATTATATCTGTACTAATTTTTCTTCTTTTCTTTCTCTATGTCTATGAATAGTTATATAGTATAGATAAATATTGGGGTGTTATTTCCTTACTCCTGTACTGCCTACGGATGGTGATATAACGAAACTTCTGTTTACTTCTATGCTCACCGATGATGTTAAGATCCAAGCGCTTATATGTATACGCGTTAATTTAAATGAAATTATCGTTTATTACCTGCAAATGAAATCAATTGCGAAATTTCGATAGTATATATATATATAAACAGTTCCGTTTCTGACTGATTGACTGACTGACTGACATACAAAGCACAGACCAAACCGCTGGACCTAAAGGGCTGAAACTTTGCATGACGATTCTTCTTATAGTGTAGGAGTGTACTAAGAAAGATTTTTGAAAAAGTCTTCTTAGATTTTTTTAAATTAAATTTTTAAGCTGTTTTAGTAACTTTTTTTAAGTTTGCATTTAAAATAATAACTTGATGGTTATAAAATTTATATCACAAGAAAGATCATAAAAATTCCTTTAAAATAAAATCTTTTTCGAATCATTACCTCTATTTTCTGATTTTTTGGCGAATTTTTAAAGATTAATTTTTACAATTTAATTTATTAAAAGCTGATCACGTGATTTCTTTTTCTGGTACTTTAAATAAATTTATCGTCATATGCATAACAACGAAATAGACAAAAAAAATATTTTTTTTCTTGCTTATGCGGCAGACGATTGGACATTAAACTCAAAAAAAATATTAAAATACAGTAAAAGATATGTTCCTCAAACAAGAAGAAGAATTTATTTCGAAAGGGCTTGAAATGCTAATCACTATTTCAGTGATTGTGTTAACCCTTTTTATTATATCAGTACTCAAATATAATAGTTTGTTAATTAATTCTGATTTATTTCAATTGGTATCTCTCCCTGTACTATATTAACTGCACTATATTCTTTAGTATGTCCTATTAGATTTAATTTGAATATTTTCTTCTACATTATTTTGTCTATAAAAATATCCCTTACAATTTTTTTATAAATATATTATTTTACATCAATTGTATACATTGATCGTTGTATTTATTATAAATATATATATATATATATATATATATATATATATATTTTTGGCATTATTTGCATACGTTGACCGTTGTATTTAATTCGAATATACTCCGTAGCGAAGTGCGGGTTTTCGGCTAGTATATATATATAAAAGGTAAGGGCCATGAATTTCCAGGACTGATCTAATAACTCCCAAAAATATTATATGAAATACATGCCCATTTAATATGTTTCGAAGTAACTCCCACCTGACGTAATGCACTTCTGTGCTCGGCTGTATAAGTTTCGGAAATAACTTTTAAACTCCTCTTTCGGAAATACTCTTTAATGTGGATGTCACCGTTTTCTCGATGGCTTCGACATCCTCAAATCTTGTTCCCTTCAGCAAATCTTTCAGTTTTTGAAACATGAAAAAGTCTGTCGGTGCTAAGTCCGGATAGTATGGAGGATGCTGCATCTCCAAGACCTCATGCTGGGCCAATGTGCTGAAGGGAACAAGATTTGAGGATGTCGAAGCCATCAAGAAAACGGTGACGTCAACATTAAAGAGCATTCCGAAAGAGGACTTTAAAAGTTGTTTCCGAAACGTATACAGCCGAGCACAGAAGTGCGTTACGGCAGGCGGGAGTTACTTCGATACATATTAAATGGGAATGTATTTCATGTAATATTTTCTGGAGTTATTAGATCAGTCCTGCAAATTAATGGCTGCACCTTGTATATATATATATATATATATATATATATGTGTGTGTGTGTGTGTGTGTGTGTGTGTAAGTAAGTAAATAAAAAAGCTATAACTGCTATAGTTAACGTTATTTGATTCAAGAACAAATTTAAACGCGCGAAGTAGATTATCTCAATATTTCGTACAAAGGGTTACCTGAGATGATTGTCTGAAAACAGGATTTTTTCTTGTTAAATTTGTTTTTGAAGCTAACACTTTTATGTATAACAGTCCCTAATATGCTAGGAGTTAACTTGGAGATAAGATTTGGCCTCAAAAAAAAAAAAGAAGGGGGGAGGGAGTTAAAACGTAGGTGTTAACTCCCTCCCCCCTTCTAACAGTCTAACAGCATGGGCAGACGGTGCAATGCTTACATATGGGCCTATTCACATAGAATCCGTCAGCGGCAGCGTTTCTCGTTGTTGTTGCCGCACTTGCGCCACTGAAGAGAGGCGAAAATGTTCACGCATGCGCAATAACCGAGCCGACTGAGCCTAAGGGACTGTTCACATAGGAATCCGGTAGCGGAGCGTTACAGGAAAGATGACGTTGAGACGAAAATAAACCAATCATAGGCGTTAAAAATTTCGTTGTTAATCGTTTGAAGGTTTGTCATTGGTTAAATATATTTCAAGACTTTAACGCTCCGCTACCGGATTCCTATGTGAATAGGCCCTAACTTTAGTTGACTACTAGAAGCTGTAAAGTTAACAGCAAAAACCTGAAGTGGGTAATTAATATTTTTTTGACACCCACAATTGCTTCAACTCATTAATGTTCAGCTGTCTTTGTATTGTAAATAATATGTGTGACTTCTTTTTTAAATAAAAAGCAGAAAAGACAGCTGTGGTCCGTCGCACTTTATTTTATGTGTTCTTAAAATAGAGAACGCATCACTTGGTCCGTCGACCCGGAGCCTGAACTCAGCAAAATGGATACCATAGAAAACTTTCTTAAAAGGAGGTACAACCAAAACTGAACACTTTGTGTATGAAGTGTCAACAGACGCAAATAAAACGGAACTGGAAGTGAAACTCAAGAAAATAGACTGGCTGCAGCAAAAAGTTGATGAACTGAAATCCTTCTGCATGGAAAAAGTCCCAGCAGCTGAATTAATAGAATTTCAGGATGATATAGAACAGTGTGAACTACGCCTCGAAGATTTAGATGTTAAATATTAAGCTTTTGATTAATTCTAATAAGAAATGTATGTCTGTGACTGAAGTTTACGGAAAACAAACTGAAACTTTGCTTTTCAGACTGAAGTTTACGGAAAACAAACTGAAACTTTGCTTTTTAAAACTCAAATTCCACCTGTTGTGATTCCCTCTTAACGGTAAAATATGAACATTTTAGTGCATTCAAAAATCAATTTGATGATTTGATAACGTCGAACGGTCAACTTAGTCAGTCAAAGAAATTATATTATTTAAATTCCTGTCTTGTAGAAGATGTTAATGAATTTGCATCTAATTTCGATACATTTTCTTCCTTATACGAAGCCTTTGATTCGCAATATGACAATCTTATGTGTTCTTAAAATAGAGAACGCACCACTCAGTTGTAGCTCCAGTCCACAGATTTCGGGGGGGTAGGGGCAACGTTTGATCTTAGAGTTATATATATATATATATATACACTGTCACAAAAAAATATATGCACCCAGAAGGAAACGAGCTACTTTCACGAAACTTAACATGTATGTAACTTAACGTGTATGAGGAGATAAGCAAATGATTTCAAATTTAGAAAAACAGACAGTTTTATTAAGAAGATATGGCATGAACAAGGTTACAAATCAGTAAGTAGTAAATCCACCTCTGGCAGCTATACAAGCCGAAATACGGCGTGGCATCGAATCAATGAGGTCACCTATGACCTCCTGCGGAAGATCATGCCATAGTCTTTGCAACTGGGCAGTTAATTCACCAGTATTCCGGGACGGCTGCAGTTGCCTTCCAAACACGCTCCAGATGTGCTCTATTGGCGACATCCTCAAATCTCTTCGACAATATCTTCGACAGAATTAATTTAAAGTATCACAAAAAGAAAAGAAACCACGTGATCAGCATTTAATAAATTAAATTCTAAAAATTAATCTTTAAAAATTCAGCAAAAATCAGAAAATCGAGGTAAAGATTCGAAAAACATTTCATTTTAAAGAAATTTTTATGGTCTTTCTCATGATATAAATTTTATAACCCTCAGATTACTACTTTAAATAGAAACTTTAAAAAAGTTACTAAAATAGCTTAAAAATTTAATTTTAAAAATTCTAAGAAGAATTTTTCAAAAATCTTTCATAGTGCACCCCTACACTATAAAAAGAATCGCCATGCAAAATTTCAGCCCTTTAGGTCCAGCGGTTTGGTCTGTGCGTTATATGTCAGACAGTCAGTCAGTCAGTTACGGAGCTGTGTTATATATATATATATATATATATATATATATATATATATATATATATATATATATATATATATATATATATTAAGAAATGAGATTTTGTTGTTTTTCTGACTGAAAAAAATTTTACTTTTTTTCTAGTACCTCAGATTCATCCAGTCCGCAAGAGAGCGCACAATTTCGGGCATGAAACCATCTATGATATCCTCTCCACCTTCTTTCCGGATTTCTACGAACGGCGGAAACTAGGGAATAAAAGAATGCGAGTGTTTTATCCTCTAACAATATACATATTGTTCTATAGTTTTTTATATGAAAACTGAAATCACTGATTAGGAAATAATCAATCTGTCTCTGAGTTTATTTGTAATTTAGTAAGGCGAAAAATCGAACACTCTCGCCGTATTATGCTTGTAAGGCTTCATTCATGCTACTGCCGTAGCGCCAGGGATAACAATTTTAACCTATCAACGCTATGATCCCGTGATACGTCAAACCAATCACGGCTCATGTCAACAATTTCGTCTCCAACAGAGGATTGCAATGCTATGATCTGGGTGCAATGTGAACGAGGCTTCAGAATCGTGTTATGTTAACGACTTTTGACGATGCGGTACCTCTGATATGAACAGAAAGAGAATAACATAAACTTTGATAAATATAGACTAGAGGTTATCGAATAAAGGGTATTTTTAGGCCTTATTCCTATCAGAATTCGGCAGGACGAATGGCAAAGGCAAATGACTGAGGTGCTAGTCTTCGGAAAAAAGTGGCTTCCAGAGTCTGACGGTTCGAATTATGTAGTTCGCAAGGGTGTTAATGGCTTCACTTTAAACCAGTGGTTCTCAAACTTTATACAGTCTGAGCGCACTTACAATACTACAGATACTTGCTGGCGCACTGTATACACAATCGGACTAATATGTTATAATTTAGTTAAATATATAGAAAAATAACGCATTTAATAAAAGCACACTTAACATACCTCTATGAAGTTTATTCATTCCTGTGTTAATGAGAAACATGAGCTTGATGAGACCTTGCGATTTCTTCAATGTTTGGTCTTATGTTTGAGAGACAAACTCTCATTTCCTCATCAACGCATTGAAGAGTTTCCCTGTTTTTACACTTAATTGTGGCGAGGGTTGAAAATTCCAGTTAACATAAATATGAGGTGGAAAATTACAATAAAATGGCAAGTGCTTTTTTAGATATCGATACATCTCCTTCTTTGATAGAAATCCAAAAAACTTCAAGAGACAATTCTTTGTATTTAATCATCAATCCACGATCAGTGGGCACAGCTGCCAGTTCTTCTTTTTCTGTTAGCGTTAAACTAGAATCTATTGCAATTTATAATCCAGTCATATTGCGCAGTGTTAATTGATGGAAAATAATAAGTAAAATTTTCTTCTAAAGTTGATAAATGTTCAACTATCATTGGCAGAATTTCAGTTATGCAAGTATTACTTACCAATGGAAACATTTCGAGACTGCCTTCCATCGCTGTTCTTTTCCAGATTTGCAGCTTTCTCTGCAACGCTTTTATTTTGTCAGTGGATGTGAGGATATTTTCCTCTTTCCCTTGCATGCTAGAGTTCAAAATATTGAGATGCTGAAAAATAGATGCCAAATATTGTAACTTTGTAATCGAAAATTCACATTGAAGGAGGTTACAAAAATGAGATAAGTTCTTGTCGTAACTCTTGTACACGGTTAAGTACTTTGCCTCTTGACAACCACCTCACATCGGTGTCTAAAAGAAGTAGCCGTCTGTGTTGAGAATCTATATTGGTGAAAATCTGGTCAAATAGGCGTGATTTAACTGGTCTTGTTTTAATAAAGTTCACCATTTTAACAACTTGATCTAAGACCTCTCTGAAATCCTCTCCTAATGTTCTTGACATTAAGGCCTCTCTATGAAGGAAGCAATGAGTTACAATAACATTTTCGTTTTGTTCCTTTATAAAAGATACAAGACCCTTGTTGTAGCCTATCATAGAAGGAGCTCCATCTGTACAAATGCCTACGCACGATTTCCACGATAACTGGCATTTATCAAGGTAGTTATTCAGGATGATAAAAATGTCCTCACCTTTTGTAGGCAGGCTTAATTCTTTGCAAAAAAGAAACAAATTTGTTATTTGATTTTCGTTAATGAAACGAATGAATGTTATGAGTTGCGCCTTGATGGTAATGTCGGCTGACTCATCAACTTGAAGTGCAAAATCAGAACACTGGATTCTATTATCACATACATTTTTCTCAATATCAGAAGATTTCCAAAATACGCCTGTTAACAGTATCATTGGACAGAGGTATCTTGCTTATTTTCAAAGCTGCTTCATTTCCTAACATCGTACTGACAATCTTTTGGAAAGCAGGCAAAATAAGTGACTCACCCAAAGTATGAGCTTTCATATTTTGTGCGATCATTTCTGAGACTTGGGAAGGAGCAATTTGAGCTTTATCAGAAACAGTCATTGAACTTTTAAAAGAATCCCCTTTTCTTTGCTGTTCGGACAGTCTCTTAAAATAACTTGTGGGTTTGTCTTGTAAATGAGTGTTTACTTTTCAAATGTTTACCAAGTTTACTAGGGAGCATTGATTCATTTAACATTTTTAGTCCACAAACTAAACATACTGGCTGCGGTTTATCAATATTTCCGGTCCAAGAAAAGCCAAGGCTTAAATTACTCTCATCGTGTTTACGCGTCGGTCGCGATTTTGCTTTCTTACTAGAACAACTTTCC
>OU015497.1:35262543-35300043 GCA_907164885.2 Dolomedes plantarius
CCCCTATTCCGTAAGTGACGGTTATGGCGAAACAGCAGCCAATTCTATTCTAGAAGTTACTTCATTGTAACATTACTACAGCGCCACCCCCCATTACAGCTTAACCAAATGAAAACATAAATACTATTCTAAACATCTTTAAAAATTCCCGAGTCTAAATGCCCTTTTAAAACTTTTAAATTGCCGAAATTTTTAGGGAAATTGTTTTTACTTAAGTTTTTCTCGAAAATGTTACATGCCTCCAAAAAATCCCTAGCGTTGTTACATATGTTTTTTATTCTGTAAAGTTGTGAGTAAAAAATATTATAATAAATTTTATAGTTTAAGTTGCTATGGAAATTGGTAAACGTGATAACCTCAAAGTAAAAATCTAAACTTTTATCATATATCCCTATTTTTATTTCTCTATTTTGAATTTTAATTTTTAAATCCAGATAAGTCGCACAAAGATAATTATCGTTAGTCCGGTTTAAAGTTAGTTCCTTTGGGTAGATTTGATTAAGAAATTCTAAATCGTTGCAGTTAAAAATTATGAGATCATCAATATATCTAAATCCGGTGACATTATTTGAGTTAAGAAATTTAGTTTCGTAAAAATGTAAGAATAGGTTTGCAAATGCACTAGAGTAGCTATTTCCCATAGGTATACCCTTTATCTGTTTAAAGAAACATAAGCCATTAAAGAGGTAGTTTTCAAAAATATTAAATTTACATAAATCAATCCAGTCACATTTTAAGATTAAAGTACTATATAGATAGTACTTTGCTTATTGATACTGATGCTTATCTAGATAGTACTTTAATCTTAAAATGTGACTGGATTGATTTCTGTAAATTTAATATATATATATATATATATATATATATATATACTGTAAGTTGTCCATACTGTTGTCCATACTATATATATACTGTAAGTTGTCCATACTTTTCATTTCTTTTTGACTTATTGCTTCCTTGGGGGACTCGGGGACTTGGGATGTCTTTTGGGCTTACCTGCATCCTATTCAGAAAGTTCTCCTTGAGGTAACTGATTTGGTTAGGCTCCCTGATGACGAGACCTGTCGGTTACCTCTATGTTGTTTTATGGTTCAGCTCCGGCTCTTATACAGAATCTTGCCGATGGTGCGTGGATGCCCTGAGTGCTTGATTTCTGTTAGTTTTTTGTCTATATTCGTATTATTTTTATCTATCTCTGTTGGATTATTTATATATATATGTATGTATATATATATATATATATATATATATATATGTGTGTGTGTGTGTGTGTTTGTGTGTGTGTGTGTGTGTATGTATATATATATATAGATATATTTATATATATATATATGTATATATATATATATATATATATATATATATATATATATATATATATATATATATATATATATATATATATACATACAGATATATACATACATATATATGTGTAAGAGAAAATCACCCCTAAAATTATGCCCTTTTCCCAAAAGTTTTAAGCATTGTTGTGAGTGGCAATTTAAAATATTGCCATTTTCAAAAAATGCAATCGCGCAAGTAAATTTTTACATAAACAAAACTCACAGAAAATATAAAGCATTTGGACGATGTAGAATCAAGAATAAACTGCGATATGAAATGATGCGGATACCATTCTATGGTGGCAGGTGATTTCACCCCGAAACCTGTTTCGAATGTTTACAAAAGTTGGGCACAAGACTAGTGATTCATGATATCGAAAAGAGAAAGCTTCAAATTATACTTTGTAAATAAGTGAAAGGTACAGTGAGTCTTTTAACGTGTTTTACCACGCTCTCTTCAAAGCGCCACTGAAATTTATGGAACCTCAGGTAAGGTCGGTACACCCCTAAAATTTGTGAATTTTAAGAAAAATAGTACATTTCTACTAAGTTTAAAACAAGTATGTATGCTGTGCACCGGAGGAAAAAGGCACTAAATGACAATTATTAAATTTTACATGAGTGCTGAATGAAATCCATTTCGTACTCTTTTCCTCGATACAATTATAGGGCATGGTGCCGACTTCATCTCGCAAGGTCTCTTATTCACTTATATAAATATTAGAGGTAGAGCTTTGCACCACTGAAATTAGTGCAAAACATAAAGAATAAAGTTAACATTCTACTTTTAAAAAAAGGACTTGGTACCTTTTACCTCCGGTTCACGGAACATATATATATATATATATATATATATATATATATATATATATATAGATGTATGTATATATATATATATATATATATATATGTATATATATATATATATATATATATATATAGATGTATGTATATATATATATATATATATATATATATATATATATATATATATATATATATATATATATATATACATATATATATATATATATATATATATATATATATATATATATATATATATATATATATACATATATATATATATATATATATATATATATATATATACATATATATATATATACATATATATATATATATATATATATATACACATACATATATATATATATACACACACACACATATATATATATATATATTTATATATATATATATATATATATATATATATATATACATATATATATATATATATATATATATATATATATATATATATATATATATACACATACATATATATATATATACACACACACACACATATATATATATATATACACACACACACACATATATATATATACACACACACACACATATATATATATATATTTATATATATATATATATATATATATATATATATATATATATATATACAGTGGAATCTCGATCGATCGTTTTCGGATCCATCGTTTTTCCGTATGTGTCGTTCATTTCATCCAGTCCCGTCGATCATATTGCTTTGTTATGTTTCTGCATCTATCGTTTTCCCGCATTTATCGTTCATTTCAATCGGTCCCTTGAAAAAAGATAGATCGAGATCCCACTGTGTATATATATATATATATATATATATGCATATATATGTGTGTGTGTGTTAGTCAGTTGTGCCAAAAAGTATCTTTCATTCACTTATAAAGGTATTCTAAAGGTTCAATTCTAAAGGTTCTCACTTATAATAAAAATAATTCATATTTTATTGCATTGTTAATATCAGCAACATTGAATGTAGTTTAAATTTTAAAACTACTTTTTTTATGTTAACTTAATTTCGTTTTCTAAATTGCTGTCTTTCAGTGTGTTTGAGTGTGCATAATATACACTGAAAGTTAGAATCTGTGTATATCTTAACGAACCCCTTACCTTCAAATAATGTTAATCATCAGTTACAGACGTCCTTTCACCTTTATCAGATTAGAAAAGGCTTTTAATTTTACTGTGACAGACTTAATAATCTAATTTCCAGTAAAAGATTTAAGGGGGCAAGGGACCTTCCAACTCGAATTTTTAAATTTTCAATTTTTTAATTTTCAATTTTTTAACTCTATATACAAAACTAGCTGAAAACCCGCACTTCGCTACGGAGTACATTCAAAGTAAAAACATCGGTCAATGTATGCAATTAATGCCAATATATATATAATAAATACGACGATCAATGTATATAATTGATGTAAAAAATATATATATATATTTATAAAAAAATCGTAAGGGATATTTTTATAGACAAAATAATGTAGAAGAAGATATTCAAATTAAATCTAATATAAAGAATACTAAAGAATATAGTACAGTTAATATAGTACAGTTTCTAGAACATTTCTTTTACTGTATTTTAATATTTTTTTGGATAATGTCCAATCGTCTGCGGCATTAGAAAGAAAAAAAAAAAATTTTTTGTCTATTTGGTTTTTATGCACGTGACGATAAATTTATTTAAAACACCAGAAAAAGAAGTCACGTGATCAGCATTTAATAAATTAAATTCTAAAAATTAATCTTTAAAAATTCACCAAAAATCAGCAAATGGAGGTAAAGATTCGAAATAGATTTCATTTTAAAGGAATTTTTATGATCTTTCTTGTGATATAAATTTTCTAACCCTCAAATTATTATTTTAAATGCAAACTTAAAAAAAGTAAAAAAAAACAGCTTAAAAATTTAATTTAAAAAAATCTAAGAAGAATTTTTCAAAAATCTCTCTTAGTGCACCCCTACACTATAAGAAAAATCGCCATGCAAAATTTCAGCCCTTTAGGTCCAGCGGTTTGGTCTGTGCGTTGTATGTCAGTCAGTCAGTGAATGAATGAATGAGTCAGTTACGGAACTGTTTTATATACAGTGGCTCCCAAAAGTGTTCGTACACTTACGATTTTCAATGAAATAGGGGTCTATCCATTGATTAAAATGAATATTTCAGAATGGGTATTTAATAATGAGATCTATAATCTATTCTTAACAAAACTACATGAAATATTTTGAAAACATAGTAAAACTTTTAAGAAACCAATAATCCAAAAGTAACAAAAACTTTATCTCACAAAAGTCATCGTACACTTGTAAAAAATCTCTACATATTAGTAAAAATTCTAATTTTTCTTTAAATTAATATTTAGTAGGATATCCTTTAGCATCCACAACAGCTTTTAAACGTCTGGGAATACATTGCTTTAGTTCTTTTGCAATTTTTGCATCAATGTTCATCCATTCTTCCATCATAATTATTTTTAGTTCGCTTTTCGTGGGGATGTCGTGTTTTCGTACTCGAACCTCCAGTTCTCTCCAAATATGTTGTATTGGGTTTAAATCTGGCGATTGAGGTGGTGTTTTCAAAACTTGTGGACAATTATAGAGACACCAGATGCGAACGTTGAGAGCCGTGTGCTTAGGATCGTTATCTTGATAAAAAACAAAGTTGTTTCCAATACCCAAATTTTGAGCTTATAATTTTAAATTGTCTCTTAAAATATTTATAAAAACAGCATGAGTCATTATGCCATCAATAAATACCAAATTTCCTAGTCCTGATGCTGACATGCACCCCCACACAAGGATACCTCCACCGGCATGCTTTACTGTTCCTACTAAGTTCTTGGGATTAAGTTCTTCATTTTTTTTTCTCCATACAATTATACGCCCATCAGTACCAATAATGTTCATCGGCAAATAAGACATTATTCCAATAGGTTTGGGGCTTATTTATCATTGATAGTGCGAAGGAAAGGCTAAACTTTCTGTTTTTCTCACTCACAAAAATTTTTCTATGGGCAGAACGCCCATGTAATTCAACTGTTCTGAGAATTCGTCAAAAAATTTGAGGTGAAATTGAAGTAGAAAATGTTTCATTGAATTCTGCAGAAACTTTTACAGCACTCAAGCGTGAATTTTTCACAAATTTTCTAATTATAAATCTGTGATCACGTTTTGTTAACTTCGCCGGACGGCCTTTTCTTACCTTGTTTTCGATCCAATTTTCTTCTTTAAAGCGTTTTTTCACATACTGCACAGTAGAATGGGATTAATTAAGTAATTTAGCAATATTCCGAACTGATTTACCACTACTATTATGAAAAATAATCAATTTTCGAATGCTGTTTGTTGTTTCTTTACGACTGCGAGCCATTTTTAAATAATAAATAGAATATTACGTAGTAGGCAAGCAAAAATTAAAGCCAAACGATATTCTAAATGCCACCACAATTCAAAAATAAAAATAAAGCGCCAGATGATAATTTTAATTATGAATTTATCCGAAAATATTTCAGTGTACGATGACTTTTGTGAGATGAAGGTTTTGTTACTTTTTGATTACTGGTTTCTTAAAAATAAACTTCTACTATGTTTTCAAAATATTTCATGCAGTTTTGTTAAGAATAGATTATAGATCTTATTATTAAATGCCCATTCTGAAATATTCATTTTAATTAATGGATAGACCCCGATTTCATTGAAATTCGTAAGTGTACGAACACTTTTTGGAGCCACTGTATATAGATGAGAATAATTAATTTTCTTTTTTACTACTTTGAAAACCCTTAGAATTAGAAATAAGGAATTTTTTTTCAGAATAATGACTGTTTTTCAATTTTTTTTCAAGGATGCTAACGTTTTTCAAAATGGTCTATACACATTCTATATTACTTAAAATCTTGAAATTTTGTATTAAAAGTTTATCATTTGTATATAAATATAAATGTGCATTTAATTTTTTTTAATGGAATCTAAAGTCTTAAATATTTTTTTTCAATTCTGCCTGTTATTTTTTATGTTTTTACTTTATTTTATGGTCTATAAATTTGAAAAATATGTGTGATTTCAAAGAATTATGCACAGTTTTGTGACAAATACTTCAATTAACAGTTCTGAGAAATTTCGAAGATATCAGAAGAAAAAGCAAAGGCATGGAGCCTTTTGAAAAATTCTAGCATTTTTGAAGAAATTTTTGATAAACAGGTCAAATTCCTCCACAAAATATTATTTGTGAATTCTAAGTATCTTCAATGTAGTGGAAAATAATATTAATTATACTCATGTGGAATATAAAGTAAAGTTGTTACGTAGCAACTAGAAACTCTGTATTTTACCTGTATAGTGCTTCTCGAACTAACACCTATATATATAAAACAGTTCCGTAACTGACTCATTCATTCACTGACTGACATACAACGCACAGACCAAACCGCTGGACCTAAAGGGCTGAAATTTTGCATGGCGATTCTTCTAATAGTGTAGGGGTGCACTAAGAAAGATTTTTCAAAAATTCTTCTTAGATTTTTTTAAATTAAATTTTTAAGCTGTTTTTTAAACTTTTTTTGCGTTTGCATTTAAAATAATACATTGAGGGTTATAGAATTTATATCACGAGAAAGATCATAAAAATTCCTTCAAAATGAAATTTTTTTCGAATTTTTACCTCCATTTCCTGATTTTTGATGAATTTTTAAAGATTAATTTTTAGAATTTAATTTATTAAATGCTGATCACGTGATTTCTTTTTCTGGTACTTTAAATAAATTTATCGTCACGTGCATAAAAAAAATAGACAAAAAAATATTTTTTTCTTGCTAATGCGGCAGACGATTGGACTTTATTTTGTCTATAAAAATATCCATTACGATTTTTTTATAAATATGTTTTTTTACATCAATTGTATACATTGATCGTCTTATTTATTATAAATATATATATATATTTATTTTTTTTTTGGAATTAATTGCATACATTGACCGTTGTATTTAATTTCAATGTACTCCGTAGCGAAGCGCGGGTTTTCAGCTAGTTACACATATATAACAAAATTCTTTTCTTGCTCGTTGCCAAGCAATCATTTAAATCTCGGTTACAAGAGTGCTATACGTCATCTTAGTTTTTCTAAAGTCCATGGTGACGCATCATTCAAATCCATGGTGACGCAACAAAAGTACTGAAAATTAAAGAAGAACGAGATTGAAGATCCGTTGTTCCCTTAAAAAGAGAAAAGTTGAAATTTTTTAAACTACTTTTTAACTAGCATATAAAATGGCACAAACAGCATACGAAAAAATAGCTTGTAAAACATTAAGCATCAGTTGATATCGCTCCCGGAGAGAAAAATATAATAAACCCGATTGCATCTAAAAAAAAACACAGATTGTAATAAAATTATCTAGCTTTTTAAAAGACATTTTTTTATTTATACAAAGGCCATTTTCTAAGGTAAATTAAAGTTAAATTAAATTTATTTTATTTAATTGCAAATTTTATCCTTTTCATCATTCACCTCGAAATTAATTTACAATTTTGATATTATCGAGTGATGGCATGTTTTCCCATCATACGATCGTTTACGGTTTCAGCTTTATGAGACTTTGAGTCTTTTGTTGTGGTAATATGTACTTGTGACAAAGCTCTCTCTACGAACTCAGAAGAGTTAGGGACAAGTAGTTAAATGGGTCATGAAGCTTGATAACATTTCATATTTGAGATTTTCGAGTCCAGCTTTGACATTACGTAACAAATTCTGAGATGGTTTAGTAAGAGAGAGATATCACGATTCAATCGAAATGATATCCACTTGTATCAATTTCGATTCAAACACATACTAATGCCATTGTAAGCTGCATTTTTTTTTAAACTCTTATAATTATGCTCTTAATAAGAAATAAATATTATTTTTTTTTTTTTTGCAATATATTTAGCTTACAAGGGAAAAACTCAGATTTTTCAGATATTCTCCCCCAAAAAAACCCAAAATCCATATGGTCAAGGAAAATCCAGGTCTGGCAGCCGTAATCGCAGATCTTTAGCCAAGATATTAAAGTGTGGGGAATTTTCTTCTCGGTTTTTCCCTAATCACAGATTAACAAATGTGTGTGTGTTTAACTATCTATATGGAAGGTAGAATTTTACATAAAGAATCCACAGTTTTTTTAAAATTTTAAACCGTTCAGTGTGTATTTTTTATGGGGTTTAAATTATAGATGCCTGTTGCTTTAAATTAAATATTGCCTTCTGAAAATATTGTATTAAAATAAAGATTATTTTAAGTACATTGCATTAAAATACCTTTCATTTGAAATAAATATAATTCAAAAATTCTAACTTGTATAAGGTATAAAATAAAAAATTACAGATAGAAAAATTCCCCGCAGCTTAGCAGTTAGTATTGAAGTCATGCGATGTCAACTGATATGCCCCTTTATTGTTTGAAATCTTTAAGATTCTGTGTTTGTAACCAAATATATTATCTGATGCTTCTCAAGTTTTCCTATGTAGCTAGAAAGAATTAGTAAATATTTTCAAATTTAAAATTTCTAGTATGGTAGCGTGTTGGGCTTCGAACTGGGGGTGCTCAGTTTCCATTCCCAAAGAATGCCATTAAATACCGTTGTGTCTAGGCCGGATTCTTACCCACTTTGTAAGAACGGAGATTAAGGGGGATATATATATATATATATATATATATATATATATATATATATATATATATATATGAGACAAAGTTGAAAGTGAAAAACCAGTAAAGCTCTAAAACTACTTGCAGCCAGGATCTAATAAACATGAAAAGATAAGTATTAAATACGTTTTAGACAGCATCTCGTCATCAGCGGTGCCGATACTGTCTAAAAACCAATGGATTGTTTCTGACAAGTATGATCTAATCAATAAACATGCTTAGACACCGTACAATCCATAAGAAGCAGAAGAATTGAATAAATAGTTACTAAATCATATTACATCAAGCCTGGCGCTACACAAAGTGGAAGTTAAGAGTAGGAGTTAAGAGTAGGAAACAGCAATACACACACACACACACACACACAAACACACACACACACACACACACACATATATATATATATATATATATATATATATATATATATATATACACACACTCTGTCACAAATAATGTATGCACCCAGAAGAAAACGAGCTACTATCACGAAACTTAACATGTATGTAGTGTATGAGGAGATAAGCAAATGATTACAAATTCAGAAGAACAGACAGTTTTATTAAGAAGATATGGCATGATCAAGGTTACAAATCAGTAAGTAGTAAATACGCCCTGGCATCTATACAAGCCGAAATACGGCGGGGCATCGAATCAATGAGGTCACCTATGACCACCTGTGGAAAATCATGCCATAATCTTTGCAACTGGTCAGTTAATTCACTAGTATTCCGGGACGGCTGCACTTGCCTTCCAAACACGTCCCAGACGTGCTCTATCGGCGAGAGGTCTGGTGACCTGGCAGGCCATGGAAGTACGTCATATCCTTGAAGACATTGTTGGGAGAGTCGCGCAGTCTGTGGACGAGCGTTGTCTTGCTGATAAATGGCACCTGGACGAATTGATAGCATAGGCAGTACAACTGGCGTTAAAGTCTCGTCCACGTAACTGCATGCCGTCAAAGTGCGTTGAAGGACTACTAGAGGTGATCGTGTGTCCCAAGAAATCGCTCCCCACACTGTCACACCTTGTAATGGCCGTATGCCTCTCGACAACAAATGCTGGATCGGACCGGTGGCCTGGCCGTCTCCACACGCTTATGCGCTGGTCATCAGCATTGAGACTGAATCTGGATTCATCGCTGAAGTTCACACGCCTCCAGTCGGTCACACTCAGCTTGCCCGAGGTCGGTAAAAAATCCAATCGACACTACCTATGATGTGGGGTCAGTGGTAGGCGTCTTAATGGACCTCGGCTCCGTATACCTGCGTCGGCCAGTCGTCTCCGAATGGTTTCCCTTGATACCACCAGATGTCTGGAAGGTGGTAAATGGCGTCGAACCGATTCTAGTGACGTTGTATGGGCGGACGTGGCCGCTCTTATGATTGCGCGCATTTGTGTTCCTAGGACGCCCTGACCCTCCGCGATGGTAGACTATCCCTTCCGTGTTCCATTCTAGCCAACACTGAGCAACTACCATATCGGTCCGACCGGGGTGGCGGCCAATACACCTGTTCGACCAACCTGCTTCTCCGAGGCCTTCTATACGCCTCCTCTCAAAGTCCGATAATTTTTCGTACTGTCGCCGGTTACGTCTCAGAGGAATCTCTAGTCACAATACCGTCCATCCAAGTCGACAGATTTGTTTGTATAACCCTAAGGCATGAGCAATCATGCTTTTAAACTCTCCCAGCTGCGCATCTCATATGCGCATAGCGCGCTTACCCTTGTCTCATTGGCGTCGAAATTTAATCATTTGTATATCTCTTACCAGACTACATTCCTGCCAAGTTTCGTGATAGTAGCTCGATTTCTTCTGGGTGCATATATTTTTTTGTGACAGAGTGTATATATATATATATATATATATATACACTCATGGACAAAAAAATTAGCGCACCCAGAAATAATTGCGGGATCGTAACGAAACTTGCAATGAAGGTACATGTCGGGGAGATATGCAAATGATTATAAATGCAGCGTGATTGCGCATTACGTATAGCCGGTAGAGGGCGTTGAACATCGTACTCTGTGGAGTATAAAACAGGTAACCAAAGCTTGTTTGAGTGTGCTGAATCATTTACAAAGGAAGAGCTGAGATAGACATGCCATTACGCAGTGTTCGAAGATAATATAAGCAGTTGTCGCAGTTTGAGAGGGGGAGAATCGTCGGGATGATGGAAGCTGGGTGGTCAGCTAGGCGAGTAGCTCGTCAATTAGGCCGCTCTGATTGTGTTGTGAGGAGGTGTTGGGACCAGTGGACCCGAGAGATGTCATGTACACGAAGACCAGGCTCAGGACGCCCTCGACAGACCAGTCGTCGAGAAGACCGCCACATCGTAAGAAATGCACGCGTACAGCCAACTGCTTCATCGGCCGCCATCCAGGCACAGGTAGCACCTTCACTAGGGGCCTCTGTGTCTTCTCGAACCATACAAAGGAGCCTGGCTGAAGGACAGTTGGTATCGCAGCGCCCATTACGTGTGCTGCCCCGCCCACCCATCGACGCCTCCGTTTGGAGTTTTGCCGCGCACGAGGAAACTGGACTGCAGCGGAATGGAACCAGGTCGTCTTTAGCGACGAATCCAGATTCAATCTCGGCAGTGATGACAATCGTGTTCGTGTGTGGAGAGCCCGTGGTGAACGCTTCAATCCTGCCTTTGCTGTACAGCGACACATCGCTCCCACAGCTGGTGTGATGTTTTGGGGTGCCATTGCCTACAATACACGGTCACCCCTAGTATTGTTCCGTGGCACCATGATAGCCCAGCGGTATGTTCATGAAATCCTGCAACCACATGTGTTGCCACTCATGCAACGGCTCCCAGGAGCCATTTTTCAACAAGACAATGCTCGGCCTCATACGGCAAGGGTGTCAAAAGACTGTCTCCGCACTGTTACTACGCTTCCTTGGCCTGCCCGATCCCCGGATTTGTCTCCAATCGAGCATATCTGGGATCATTTGGGACGACGAGTTGGGCATCCCACGAGTTTGAACGAATTAGAGGCAAGGTTACAGCAAATATGGAACGAAATGTCTCAAGACATCGTACAGAACTTGTATGACTCAATGCCCGATCGTATCGCATCGTGCATTCGCGCTAGAGGGGGTCCAACGGAGTATTAACTCCTCCGTTCTTTTGTCTTTTTCTCTGAAATAAATTATCTTTTTTCTTTGATTTTCTTATCATTTACTTATATCAAAGTAGTCATTACGTATGTAAAATTTCGTTTCATTTTGGCGATTCCTTCTTGGTGCGCTAATTTTTTTGTAAATGAGTGTATATATACAGTCAAACCTCCATATATCAAACTTCCCCATATCGAAATTTTCTATATATCGAACTCTTTGCAAATCTCCATGTTCATTACATAGAAAAACTGTTTCTGTACATCGAAAAAATCTCTATATATCGAAATTTTTTTCACGACATATTGGGAGATCTTATTCCACTTTAAAATAAAATCTCCCAATTTTTGGCGTTTGAAAAAATACGTCGTGGACTTCAATTCGCGGAAAATGTCCCTAATGAAGTTTTTGAAGGACTGAATATATGCGAGCATTTTTTTGATGAACTTTCCGCAAAACTGGCTGTTCAGCAAGATATTCGTAGTTTTTTTTTTTAAGAAGGTAGCTGTGATCACCGTAACCACTGTCTAGATTATTGTTTTTTTCTAAAGGTATATAGTACTCAATAAATCTTTCATATTAATTCATGTTTAAGTTATTAACTTTCATTTAATGTGATTCGCATATAAATTAGAATTGGAGTTTCGTATACAAAAATTAGCTTTAATTTTAATGTTTTAGGAGAAATATGATAACACTAAAAGGAATTCTATAAATCGAAATTTCTATATATCGAATATTTTTCCGGCATTTTGCAGCTTCGATATATGGAGATTCGACTGTATATATATATATATATATATATATATATATATATATATGTATGTATGTATATATACATATACATATACATATATATATATGTATATATATAATATACATATATGTATATATATATATATATATATATATATATATATATATATATATATATATATATATATATATATACATGTACATATATACAGTGGAATCTCGATCGATCGTTTTTCAAGGGACCGATTGAAATGAACGATAAATGTGGGAAAACGATAGATGCGGAAACATAACAAAGCAATATGATCATTGAGACTGGATAAAATGAACGACACATGCGGAAAAACGATGGATCCGAAAACGATCGATCGAGTTTCCACTGTATATATATGTATGTATGTATATATACATATACATATACATATATATATATGTATATATATATACATATACATATACATATATATATATATGTATATATGTGTGTGTGTGTGTGTATGTGTGTTTGTTTGTGTTTGTTTAATTCATTATTGGGATACACTTGGGATACATGCTACAATATACTTGGGAGACATGCTATCCCACCCCGTAAGGAAAAGGTTAAATACGTACAGGGGGAAAGTTCTTCTACGAGGTCAATGGGTGTGGGAAGATGCGAGCCCTCCAGATGTTTTTCCTCGAGTTGTTGGATCAAAATTGAAGTGACACCAAGGGAGCAATGTGTGACTCACCTGTATGGGGCTTCCGGATAAAAAGAAGTCGGCAATTTTCGTGGTTCTATGCAAACGTCTCGGCACAGGAGCCTTCGCATGAGCAATTTAAAGAAAAAACACTTGTCGTAATGTGACTACTTTACGAACACAGTTCTTACAGAAGAATTCATTTTCTGTCATCCATAAAAACACTCACCTCTGAATATGCCACTTTCACGCTCTTGATTTCTGATGCCATGACACCAGCTTGTCTTGACTGAATCAAAGCAGAAGCAGGGGGTGTTCGTCAAAACGGACATCTAATGCTATGCCCGTGGTACATGTTTCTCCTCTATTCCGGCACAGCTTTTAGCTTTCGTTTCGTGTCATTCTAATATGAAAGCAACGCGCCAGCTGCTGTATAAATAAATACATAAATTATTTGTAAATAAGATATTTCATTTATTAAATACTTGTTTACTAAAAAAAGGAACCGTAATGAAAAAAAATTTATTTTCTTACTGCCATTGCATATTGAATATGTGGCTAATAATAATTGAGAAAAAAATCTCTTTTTTTTCCCGATAGATTTATTAAATACCCGAATGAGAACTGCCAAAATGTATGCAGTTATTCCTATCCAATTATCCGCTCCATGCTTTGTTATTTACCTTAACGATGTGGCAGTATTTTACCGCTATTGACCCGAATACGTTTATCATCGAATCTGCGGCCAGGAGTAGATTCATTAAACGCCAGTCGTTTTTAATCGTCAAATGCCCTTCAATAGATGCGGGGGAAAGGCATGACACGATATATCAAGGAAAATTCGATTTTGAAATGCGCGGGAACAATACCGCGAGTATATGTATATATATATATATATATATATATACTAGCTGAAAACCCGTACTTCGCTACGGAGTACATTCAAATTAAATACAACGGTCAATGTATGCAATTATTGCCAAAAATATGTATAAATATATTTATAATAAATATAACGATCAATGTACGCAATGGATGTAAAAAAACGAAAAAATGTATTTATAAAAAAATCGTAGAGGATAATTATATAGACAAAATAATGTAGAAAATATTCAAATTAAATCTAATAGGACATACTAAAGAATATAGTGCATTTAATATAGTACAGTTTGAGGAACATATCTTTTACTGTATTTTAATATTTTTTTGGATAATGTCCAATCGTCTGCCGCATTAGCAAGAAAAGCAAAATATTTTTTTTTGTCTATTTAGTTGTTATGCACGCGACGATAAATTTAGTTAAAGTACCAGAAAAATAAATCACGTGATCGGCATTTAATAAATTAAATTCTAAAAATTTGTCTTTAAAAATTCACCAAAAATCAGAAAATGGAAATAAAGATTCGAAAAAGATTTCATTTTAAAGAAATTTTTATGATCTTTCTCGTGATATAAATTTTATGACCCTCAAATAATTATTTTAAATGCAAACTTAAAAAAAGTTGCTAAAACAGCTTAAAAATTTAATTTTAAAAAATCTAGGAAGAATTTTTCAATAATCATTCTTAGTGCACCTCTACACTATAAGAAGAATCGCCATGCAAAATTTCAGCCCTTTAAATCCAGCGGTTTGGTCTGTGCGTTGTATGTCAGTGAGTCAGTCAGTTACGGAACTGTTTTATATATATATATATATATATATACACACTCCCATAAATTTGAGGTGTGTATTATGGTCCTTAATATACGGTATCTATCTATTTATATATAGTATTTCTAGAAGGTGATTTTTTTCTGACGATCCCTTTTTCTCCCTTCATACTTAACGAAAACTGATAAATGAGGTACCGTTTCAAAGATTAAGATCTCCTCTTCAGACGAATTGTTAATTTAGAATTACACATTGTATTGTTTGTTTAAAAATTGAAATATGAACATTATAATCATTTTTTCTTCCTCTAGATGGTGCTGGCTTTTTTTTCTCATTATCGTCCGCACATTGAATTTTTAAATTTTAAAATCGTCTGCTTTTATTATCATTCTGTGAATTAGCAAGTTTCTTTCTTAGCAACATCCGCATAAGAGTACATTATTCTTTTTGCATTGGAAAATAATATGTTTAGACTAAAATCTATTTTCTTTCCCCCTGAAGAACATTTTATGAGTGATTATTTTTCTTTGGTATGCCTTTTTAGAGTTTAAATTTATGTATTCAATTCTATGTACACAATTGAGTTGCATATGACAAAATTCTACCAAGCTATCAAGGGAAAACTTCTAATTTGCCTCATAATTAATGGATAATCAAAACAAAAGTCTTATCATATAGATGCGCGTGACATGTAAAGATTTGCTTTATTGCTAGATGGCAAGCATGCGCTCGCTAATTTATTTATTTTTTCTTTTACTTTTATCTCTTAAACACTAACATTTAAATTTTAAAAAAAAATACCATCATCATCATCATATATTATTTCCAGAAGGTGATTTTTGGTGACGGTCTCTTTTTCTCCCTCCATACTTAACCAAAATCGATAAATGAGGTACCATTTTAAAGATTACGTCCTCTGCTTCAGACGAATTGTTAATTTAGAATGACACATTGCATTGTTTTTTAAAAAACGAAGTTAAAAATTGACTTTTGGTCCTAGAGTTCTTTCCCTGGATGCGTCGATAGCCACGATCAAATAGTGTGTACAAAGAGGTTTTGTAACGTAAATATCCCATTTTTCACGAGTTTGTGTCATACTGTTAATATTTTCTACAAATATGTTTTGACATGTACATATCTCATATTCTACTGTTTTTGTGTTATGCTTAACCTCCAGTATTGTGGCCAAAGGCCATTTGGAATCGGTTTTGTACAATCCTTACGCACTATCGTTATTTGACAATTAAAATGTTTTTGCCGGCACGAACATTTCCCGAACCTTATACGACCTTTGCCGAAGCTTATACGGCATTTTTGATGGCGAGTCGTCCCGACCGCAATCTACTCGGGGTCGGGTGGGAGAACGAATTATCCTCGCACCACCAAGCCGGAAAACAAACTGACTGACTAGGCTTTCCAAATTAAAATTAACTTTTCATTCGATTTGGATGGACAACACAGCCTAGTGCCTAGCCAGTTCCTTGTTGCCCTACGGAATTGAAACACAGAATACATCAAACTCTGTGCAAGGACTTTAATACATTCTAATGTAGACATCTGTTTGGATACATCATCACACCAGCAGACAAAATCTATATATGAGGCGGTGAAAGGCAAAGTGGTGTAAGTCAGTAAGTCAAGTGGTGTAAGTCAAGAACATTTTACTACAAAAACTGCTAAAAATTCCACTATAAATTGAAAACATTATAATTCACAATAATTACTATAATATTGCAAATAATAATTATTTGCAATTCCACTATAAACTGAACGTGGAGATTACATTTTTGGCCTCAAATAGAAAAAGTTGAAAATGTGACTTACACCACTTCGCCTTTCACCGCCTCATATATAAAACAGTTCCGTAACTGACTGACTCACTGACTGACATACAACGCACAGACCAAACCGCTGGACCTAAAGGGCTGAAATTTGCATGGTGATTCTTCTTATAGTGTAGGGGTGCACTAAGAAAGATTTTTGAAAAAGTCTCTCAGATTTTTTAAAATTAATTTTTTAAGCTGTTTTTGTAACTTTATTTAAAGTTTTCATTTAAAATAATAATTTGAGGGTTATAAAATTTATATCACGAGAAAGATCCTAAAAATTGCTTTAAAATGAGATCTTTTTCGAATCTTTACCTCGATTTTCTGATTTTTGGTGAATTTTTAAAGATTAATTTTTAGAATTTAATTTATTAAATGCTGATCACGTGATTTCTTTTTCTGGTACTTTAAATAAATTTATCGTCACGTGCATAAAAACTAAATAGACAAAAAATATTTTTTTTTCCTTGCTAATACGGCAGACGATTTGACATTATCTAAAAAAATATTAAAATACAGCAAAAGAAATGTTCCTCAAACTGTACTATTCCTTATGTCCTACTGAATTTAATTTGAATATTTTCTTCGAGATTATTTTGTCTATAAAAATATCCTTACGATTTATATATATATATATATATATATATATTTATTTATTTATTTATTTATTTATTTTGGCATTAATTGCATACATTGACCGTTGTATTTAATTTGAATGTACTTTGTACCGAAGTGCGTGTTTTCAGCTAGTACTCGCATAAATATGTTACACATACTATAGTTACATATGCACAATACACATTACTATATAAACAAGTAACATACATATAAATACATTCAATACATACACCGTAAATACACATTGCAAATTTTCGCTCACAAAACGCTGCCAAATGCAGCGTTGCGCGTAGTGTATATGCACAGTGCATCATGAGATTATCATGAAAGACTTACATTAATTCATACATTAAACATTATACTATACAATATACACTATTAGTTATACTTTTTACAGTACAAACCACAAATAATAAATACGAACAGTGCATGCAATACATACGAAATAATCTAAATATTATAATACAAATTGCGATTCAAATTTTCTGCATATATTAACAAAGTCAAACTATATAAATAGTGCGATCAATACACAAACACTGCTTACAACATTAATATACATGATACGAGCAATACATACATAGCAATTTACTTTCGCAAATAAAATAAACAACAAAGTGCAATCAACATTTCAAGCATTCTAACTTTGCATTCACAATTCCGAACAATACGAGAGATATTACGTAAGACTGCAAATAAAATTATTTATTACAATCACGCCAATATATATAATGTAGGATAACTAAATATAATTTAAAGGTATGCAAAGATTACACACAGTTAGTTATTATTATGTAAGTTGGTAGTGTGTACAAAACAGGTGCCGAGTGAATTTATTAATGTATTGTCTGTGATATTAATTTTACATGATGTATTTTTGAGTAGTATGAGTTGTAATACTACTTGTCTACTGTTACACATAGAAATTAAAAAGAAAAGAAAAAGAAGAAATGTATTGTAATTTAACTTTACTTGTAATCAGAAATAAATACAGAAAGGAAAAAGTCGACTGGAACCGGGAACGGCCAGCTCGAAAATTTAATTTGTTTTAGACCTTCAAGTAGAGGATCTGTTGCCACGGATATGGCTAGGCAGGAATTATGTTATTTTTTAATTTAAGTTGTTTTGTTTAGTTAATGTGACTTATATACAAAACCTTGCCGTTTATGCATTCGCAGTGGTCGGCATGATTTACGAATTCTATTACAATCACGCAAACACAGAACAAAATAAACATACAGCAAAGACATGCACATACAAACAAACATACACAAACAGTTCAAAAAAATTTAGCGAATAAAGCGCAGGTGACGATCCAAAAGGTCCCGAACGACCAAGCCAATAAATTCACGACAATAATAGTCGTAAAAGAACTTCTCTTTTGACCAGTTTCCGTATATCACGTGGAAGTTTTCTTCTAGCCTCTTTCCATTGCACACATTCTCGGAGACAATGATCTACTGATCGAATACTACCACACTCACACTCCGAAGACTTGCCGAAGAAACGGTTCTGGTACACACCGAAGCTTCCATGATCTGTAATGCACTGGTTCAGATAAAAGTCCCCATAAATCCTCCTAGTTGAGACCACCGGTAAGATGGAATATACCGGCCTATCCAAATCACTTGTGTTCCGCCTATCCTGCCAAATTCTCATATAATACTCTTTTGCTTTTTTTTAAACTGCTCCTTGGTGTATTTTTTTAACTGCTCCTTGGTGTGCTCCTTGATGTAACTGCTCCTTGGTGTATTTTTTAACTGCTCCTTGGTGTGCTCCTTGTTGCCCGTTATATGGTCTAAAGAAGTTGCCTCTTTAGCGGCTTGGTTTTCTTCATTTGTAAGATTCCGACATGGGCTCTGACCCAGTGTAAATTTAATTCCAGATTATTATTCCACGTATATCTTTTAATCTCTTCTATTTTCTCACCTTTATAATCTAGGGCACTCAGAGCCTGTAGAGCGCTCCTCGAATCGCTAAATATATCTATTTCTTTGCAATTTCTCTCTACCGCATTCTTTATTGCCAACTCAATAGCCGTTACTTCAGCATTATACGAAGACGCACCGTCTGGAATTCTCACCTTCAAAACTTCTTTCTTTTCACCATCCACATAGCAAATGCAGGCCGACCCACTTTTCCTTTCATCTTAGATCCATCCGTGTAGTAAATCGTCCTTGTTTTGGGGATTTCCCTGTACGTCCAGTCATAGCTTAGCATATCCTCGATCTGTATTATCTCTTTATTCCTTACCTCACAGTTCTGGGCGCTATAAACCTCGTTACCAAAAATTACATCTTTTCTCTCAATCAATAGCGTATATATATCTTTCTCCAGCTTTGCTTTAATGTCGAGTGGCATGCACCCAGCCAGGACCGCCAGTACCTCAGTCGACACTGTCCTATAGCATTTTGTCATAGTCAGGAGGAAGGGTCTTTGAAGCTGCCGCAATTTCATATTCATAGAATTTCTATCTTCGTACCAGGCTTGGATACCATAAAGTAGTATCTTTTCAGTTACTCTATTGTATATCTGTTTAACATTCTCTGCTTTCAAACACCAAGTTTTCTTATACAACCTATTTATTTTATTCATGATCTAAAATGTTTTATCTCTTACTTTCGAAATATGACAATTAAAATTTAACTTTTCATCTAAGTATACGCCTAGATACTTGATTTCCTTATTTTATCTTATACTCTCTCCCATCAATTTAATCGTCGGCCTTCTGCTAACTTCCCCCCTGTGTGGTATTATCATATACTCGGACTTATCCAATCTAAACTGTAGTGAATTCTTGCGGACCCAATTTATACATTTTCTGAGCAGGACTTCCGCCAATTCCGTAAATTTATAGATGACCGGGCTTCTTATCATGATGATAATGTCATCTGCATACGCCTGTATTTTTATTCCATCCTATAACTCATCGTTCATCCTGGGTAGCTCGTTTATAATAATGAACCAAAGATTGGGGCCAATCGACGAGCCCTGGGGAACCCCAATATTATAACTCAATTCCCCCGCATTCTTCAACAAAATGGTTCCGTCCGTCAGATAATTCATTATTATATCCCGAAGTTATTCATCCACATCATATCTATACAATTCTTCTTCTATTCTGTTCAACCTGACAGTGTTAAAAGCATTCTTAATATCTAAGGTGATCAAGCAGGTGTGGTTCTTATTTGCTTTATTCTCCCTTATTGTACTCAGTATTTCTGTTAAAGCGTCTATTGCGCTTCTATTCCGCCTGAAAACATATTGTTTATTTGCTAGTAAGCCCCTCGTTTCCATGAACTCTATAAGTATATTAGTTATAATTTTATATAAGACTTTGCCTATGATCGTCAGGAGGCAAATCGGCCTGTAAGACGAGGACATATTTAAATCTTTTCCATCTTTTGGGTAGAAGATCACCACAGCTTTTTTCCATAGCCTTGGAAATGCGCCTTTCCTATAGCAGCGGCTATATGGATCCTGTAGATATTTACTATCAATAAGCTGTATCTCACGAATGATACTAAGCATAAAACCGTTGAAGCCGGGAGCTTTATCTTTATTCATATCGTTTAAGATCTTTCTTAATTCTGTACTCTTATCCATTTGATTGTTTGGGCAATTTACCCTGTTTTGTAATTTCACATTTTCATCTTTTTCAAAATGGTAACTAGTCAATATCAAATCAATCTCATCTTCCTTGAACATTAGTTCTCCCTGATGGTATCTAACACCAGTCGCTAGAATCTGTCTGCTATCTTTCCCCTTATAATTGTATAGATACCACCAAAAATGTCCTTTACAGTAATTCTTTCCAGAAAATCCTTAAACATAGTTCTTTTGGCTTTTAAAATCTCCTTCCTATAAATCGCCTTTTCCTTCTTAAACTCTATTTCATACTTCTCTCTGATACTAGGGTTCCTTTCTTTTTGATAACGTCTTCTCAGTGCTCTTACCTTGCTTCTCAAAGTATTCAAACCAGTATTCCACCAATGGGCATTATTAGCTTTACCAACTTTTCTCTTCCTATGCTTTCTACAAAGCTTTTCTAATTCATTCCCCAGCTCTTCAACGCATTCGTCCAAGTTCTTGTTAAGGATACTATCTTTCCATTTTGTAATCTGCGATCTTAACCCTATCCTAAAGTCCCACGAATTGAGGTTGCTAATATCCCATCTCGTTCTTCTTTGTTCCACCCCTCTAATATCTTCATGTGTAATGTCGAAGGTGAAAGCATTATGATCGGTCAGGGAGTTATTATCCTCTACCTTCCAATTTATAACGCAACCTTCAACTAGTCCAAAAGTTATCGTAAGGTCTATCCAACCTAAACCAAAAGGGCCACAGTATGTTGGCCCTAGGAATATTTTGGTACTAGGGATATTATGGATAGTTCCATGTTCCGCCGCTGCGATTTCCAGTATTGTTAAGCCCCTAGCATCGGTGGGTCTCTGACCCCAGACGGTCGATTTAGCGTTGAGATCCCCCAATAGAATCACTTTTTCATCTTTAAAATCCATCAATAATCTTTTAATAACGTTTATATGTTGTTCAGCCCTATCAGTTAGTGTGTTAATAGCTGGGGGTAAATAAGCGGAAATCACTATAAGATCAAAATTCAGAATCTTGCATCTGGCAGCGACCACATGTTCCGATATTAGACACCTATAGGTTTGACTCTCCTACTGAATACCAGAACTGCTTTAGAATCATAAGTTGAATGAATTAACCCAAAGTCCCCCACTAGGCCAGCGACCCTGTGACCGCCGCCTGACCGGAGAACTTACGGCTCGTTCACCGAAGCAATATCCCAGCCGCATGAAACAAAATCAACAGAAAACTGCGCGGCAGCCGTGTGCGAATGATTTAATGTTCAAATGCACAAAACGAAAAAGGTTACAAAGGTTATTATCCATAACAAGTCTGATTTTTAATATTCTACACCTCAATGCCAAACTTTGGGCATTTTCTATCGATAGGATAATGGTTCGTATCTATTTTTACTCTACTAGTCAAGTTGGATCTCTTACAATTCGCACAACTTATCGCGTTTTCACATTCCTCCATCCTATGTCCCTCCTCTCCACACTTATTGTAAGTACCAGCGGTGGCTCTACAATATTTTGCAGAATGCCAAACCTCCAGCAGTTGTAACATATGCGTGGTCTAATATATTCTTTATAATTTTAGCACTCCCAATCAATTTTAATACGAGTTTTGTTAAGTAGTTTTTTGTATACTTCTCCATTAATACTAATAACCCAGTTTACTCCTCTATTTGTCTTTAACTTCGTAATCGCCTTTAATTTCGCATCTTCTAAATCTTCATTTTGTTCTTAAATTTTAACTTCGATTTCTTCTTCTTCATATTCTTCTCGTATTTTATAAACAACTATCTTCGGATCCCTTTTCTTTGGTATTTCTACCTTATATTCCATATTTAAATCATCAATTGAACTTATTTTTTCAACTATTTTTTTGATATCGTCTTCTTTCTTCATCGCCATCACAACTCCTCCCTCATTGATCTTTTTAAATTTTGTAACTCCGATCTTTAACTTATTAGGGTTTATACCCTTCTTTATTGATTATTTGGTTGCATCCGAGCTCTGTTCTCTTTTTAGGATAGATTGCCACTACGTGCCTCTCAACATCCCCTCTTCCTCTTGACCTCGATCTACTTTTATCTCTCTTTTTTACCGCCTCCGCATAGGTACTATCAGTATTCTTTTCCATACCTCTCAATAGTCCTCTTAAATATTGGGTATGACCCTGTTGTTTACGAAATGCCTCGACTATGTTATTAATATTTTCCATTACTTGTTCCTTTCCCGCTTTATCTAATTTTTGAGAATTAAGTAATTGTAGAGCCCTTGCTTGGCGCTCTCTTACTAGTTGGTCGTTGAATCTATATTGACCCTCATAGTCATTTTTGTCACCCTCCATATTCAAATAGAAAAATATCCAAAACAAAACCTAAGCAATCAGTATTATTATAAACAATACTGTTAAAGCTATTTCGCTCGCCCAGAGATGGCGCTGTGAGCACTGCAAATGTAAGAGACAGTAGATGTAGTAAGATCGCAAAAGCATAACGATCATGTTCTAACGTTATGATAAGAAAGTGTCATTTTATTAGGAAATGAGTCTCCTAATTTAAAAGGGTCGCACGTTTACGCCACAAGATGGTCAAGGTTCACACGGAAGTGAATATTTTAGACCAAAAGTTATTAAATAAAGAGAGACAACAATACATACATACTATATGTACGACCTTCGGACGCCCTTGACACGTGAATCTTCGACGCCCGGGCGGACCCCGAGCGCTCGCCGGGGGAGAGCGCTTCTATAGCCGCGGCACTCACAGCCGTCCGCCGTCACCAGCTAGGCCTATTACGTGCTTTTTTTCGAAGTCCTGATAATTCGGTTATAAATAGTCACACAATAATAAAATTTGTATCCACGTACTCCACACTTCAAGTTATTAACGAATATACACAGAAAATGCGCATTTAAACAATAATAACTATCAAAAACACTTCCTCGTTATTTGACAAATAAACAGTGGCTACAAATGAACCGGTTCTTTTTCATGCTACTATTAACCAACAGCCTCACTATAAAATTAATCGTATTTTATTCGCATATATATATATATATATATATATATATATATATATATGCATGTGTGTGCGTGTGTGTGTGTGTGCATGCGTGTGTGTGTGATAATAATCACAATGGGGAAATTATCACACTGGAATTGATGCGTACAACTTATTGGAGATACAGTCGGTGCGAAGTGTTGATCATAATATAGAAGTGTTGACCGTAATATGCAGTTGCAGTCGCTCGTTTGGAGATGAGAAAAGCACAGAAGCCATAGAAGCGAAACACACACCATAAACGTTATTCATGAAATCACTTTTATTTAAACAGTAAGCATTACGAAGGCATTATAGCTGTGGTGGTCACAGGACTTGTCCGGCGTCCATGGCAGAACGGGAAGCGAAAACAACAACTTACATGACAGCCTCACTATAAAATTAAGAAAAAGAGGAATAGTCTTCCGTCCAAGCTATTATCAAATGGCTGCTTTCTGATCTTGCCACCAGGGGGCCAAAATTACTTATTTTTTAATTCGAAAAATTTAGTCTCGTGGAGTTCACGTGTCCACATCGGGGTTCTCCGGGGATTAAAAACTTTCAGGTAGTCTCTTCTAACGAAACTACCGCAGGTTATTAGGATAGCTTATCGTTGCTTACCACTTTTGTATGTATATATGTATATATGTATGTATATATGTATATATGTATGTGTTATGTATATATGTATCTATCTATATATATATATATATATATATATATATATATATATATATATATATATATATATATATATATATATATATATATATATATATATATATATATGCACGTATGTATATACTTACATATATGTATGTCAAAATTGTGACGTATTTTTCTACTTTTCTGTTTAACTGGTTACTACTTGCCCAAGCGCTACAGACTGGGTTTGGCCCGCTGCCAAAATTATAACTCGCGACGCAGGACATCTGAAATTTTGCTTTCCGGAGGACTGTTATGGAGGAACGTACTCCTATGTTAGAAGGAGCATCCTTTCATAAGCACTTCAAATGCATCTTCTTGGACCAATATCTCAGTTAGTTCGATCTGACTTTTTCAGAAGAAAGTAAAGTGTCCGGTCCCCCCCCCCCCTCCAAAAAAATGAACTCTCTAAGCCCTTATGATTTGTGTACTGTCGATTACATTTCACAGCCGTGGGAACCTAGATATTTTTTAATCTGTTTTGACCGCTATTCAAGATTATGCTTTTAGACAGGGTAGAGTAGGGTACTGTAGGGGAAGAGTATTAACGTAGATAAGAAAAACCAAATTTTTCTTTGGAAATAAAAAGAGAGGTAGCGTCATACAACCTCTTCAGTAAGGAAAGGAAATATCAAATTATATTGAAAAGTGACGTGCGACGGAAAAGGAATTACTAAAAAAGAGAAATTAAAATTCCGAATACATGATTGTCAGCATAAAAGATCAAGGCTTCGTGGTCGCAGAAGTGGCATCTTGGCAAATTAACACATTAAAAAACCATACCGTTACCTACAAGCAATACTCTAGTAGTATACAACTCCTTTCATAAGGTCATTTCTCTTGTTGCAAAAGCAGATTTTCAGGAGTAAAGTATCCCTTGCTACACGAATGATTCCTTGTTCCTTGATCTGATAAAAGTAATTAATGAAATTATTATACGAAGTTCGTTACTTTTATCAAAAATATGATTGTGCGGTGGACCGCAGCATTTGCAGATATTTCCGCTACAGCAGATTTTTCTCCCATGACGGAGCAATCAGGCCCCGCCTTCCGCTCGTGCCGAGTAGATTTTAGCAGTTATATCAGAGCTCTCATTGCCCATAGTTTTATTTCCTTTTAGCCCGTCGGCAATAATCGCCAGAGTGTTTTATCTATGTTTTATGTAGGCAGGGACGAATTTAAACTTGCTGAGGCCCTAAGCTATACAAGCCCCAGAGGCCCCCTGCTCAGTGGCGTAGCTAGGGGGGTGCGGTGGGTGCGGTCCGCACCGGGCGGCACATATTTTAGGGCGGCATATTTTTATTTAGTATTAGTTGCAAAAAACCACTTGTTCAATTCATAAGTTTACTATTCGATGTCTACGAATTATGAATTACTATATGATTTCGAATATTTTTCGCTATCAGTGTCGCTAGTTGCGATAGGAGCTTCTCCAAATTGAAGTTGATAAAAAATTATCTTCGTTCCACAATGAGAGATTTAAGAGTACAAAATCTTGCAATATTGTCTATAGAACAAGAAATTACAAATAATATAATTTTTGAGAGCATTATACACGATTTTTCTATTATGAAAGTTAGAAGAGTAAATATATAAATATGTTTTGTTTACATACACATATGTGTACAATTTGTTTGTCTATCCAAAAGAAATGAAATTATTTATTTTTATTTATAAATATAAAAATATAAAGTAAAGCATTTTATGGAATATTTTTTATAAATTAAGTTTATGTTTTGTCTCATAGGTGAGGAAACTGCGACCTCCGTAAATTTCTTGTGGTCTTTATAAAAGTTGCATTTATAGGTATATCAACTTAAGCGGCCTCCTTTATTACTGCCTAATTTAAATATGGCAACTAGTGGTAAAAACGTTCCCCACCTATAGTTTGTCTCAATTACAATTATTTATTTATGTTTATTAATTTAAAAAAACCACCAATTGATTGACTTAGAAAGGGCGGCAAATAGGAGACCGCAACGGGAAGCAAAAGTTCTAGCTACGCCACTGCCCCTGCTGCTTTAAATTACATCAGCTGGTGTCAGAAAAATTTAAATGTGTGCACCATTTTAATGTATGAAAATATATTTCTTTTAATTTTTATTAAAAGATGAAAAAAGGATGAGTTTACAAAGTCACAGAAATCTATATATTTAAGTTGCTAAGTCGACTTTTTGGGCAGTCCGTGAGATAAAACTACTGCATCGATTTACTTCATTTTGGTCTTAAACGAAAGATTGTAATCTGTAGATTTGTCAAATTTGGTTTCTGTAACCGCGATTTCTATTAATTAGCGACAATTTGCAATTAAATATTGATTTCTGCGCTTGCTCAGTTGCATGTTTAAATCTGGCTTTAGAAACTTACTGTTTCTGCGCATGCTCAGTGACATGTTTCAATGATTAAACACGTTTATTCCGAGAAGTCTCTCTAGATCTCTCTCTCTGCCATTTTTATTTTATGAAAATTATGTTTGTGAAATATAAGATAGAACCTGATGGGAATTGTTTATTTCGCGCTGTTTTATTAGAGATAATTTACAATTAAAAAATTGCTTTCTGCGCATGCTCAATGACATTTTTAAGTAAGGCTTTAGTACTCACTAAGCACGAGGCCGCTTAAACACATTGATTTGTTTCTGCGCATTATTATGATTTTCAACATTTGGCAATGATGTGTTGTGTATTAGTATATTTATTTACTATCTAGCCGTCATGTTTTGACGGGTATCAACTAGTAATAATAATAATATTATTAAGGGGTTTTAAAAATGACAAATAAGGCTCATAGAACAGAAATTTTTAAATTAAAATATTAAAATAAAAGGTAAAAATTAAATTAATATAACAACATAATTGGTAGTATATAAAAACTTAATCTTTTCAGATGAAAATTTGGTCTCAATCAATTTTACAATGCTCTTAAATTATTTCAATGTTGTATTTTTTATATTTGACACTATTTAGAAATCATCGTGATATGTCTGACTTCATTTGAGTGATTTTTCTACGAGATGTTTTTATGTCAATTTTTATATATTTGTTTTTTTATTTGAGGTCGTGGCAGATTGCGAGGCCTTAAGGTGACTGCCTACGTTGAAAATGTTTTTTTTTTGGACTAGTTTGGTCAATTTTATTTTTTGCAAGAATCGCGTAATTCAACCTTTTCTCTTTTCAAAACCGCTTTGATTTTCACTCTACATCAATTAGAAGCAGAGTTATAGCCATTTTAAAAAACATCGTCTGCTACAAAATTGAAGTGACAAACAACTTTAGATGTGTTTTTCTCAGAATTATTTTTTTTTAGAACAAATCTCTACCGTTATCATGATTTCTGACATAATAATACATATAATTTTATAAAATTTTCAGGAAATGTTTTAGAGGCTATTGTTAATGAAATGACGTGCAATAATTTATGCATAGTAAATAGTTTTTTATTTGGGGTTGTTTTTATAAGGAAAAGAATGACGAATCAGGGAAAATCTTCATATTGGAACATAAAATTGCGTGTATTATTTTTGCATTTTAAAATTTCTCTTAGATTGTGGGTCATTTTGAAGATAACTGTCATATGTATCATGTGTGAGAAGAAAATTAAAATAGTAGCATTAGGATTTTGTGCAGAATGATAGGCGTTTTAGCTAAATTTCATTAAAAATTGCTTCAAATTGACCAATTTATAAAAAAGTATGCTATTTACAGGTAAGTTTCTGTTCCTTTTTTTAATTTTTAACTGTTATTTTACCATAAAAGACCAAAAAGTCCTTTAAATTTTTTTTTTTTTAAATTGACTCTGAACTTAGTCAGTCACCTTAAGCTGTACCTTTTTTAGCTGATATGTAAATCTGGCCCTGTACTGTATGTAGGTGTTTAATGTAGATGTTTCCCGCCCGTATGCAGGTCTTTACTTTTCTCCGTGCGTGGCTGGAAGAAAGCCGTAATAGAATGTTTTTTTTCTAACTTTGGATTCCTGTTGATTAATTTATTTTATTTGATCTTCAGTTTTTGTTCACGTTCTGCAAGGCATGTGCATGAAAACTACGTCGTGTGTCAGCAACAGATAGCTATAGAGCAAGCCTGCATTTTTGCATCCTGCAAATAAAGACTTCTTGTAAATACCTGCTGATCATTCACTGAGTCGTTATGGATTCTCATTTCAATATGAGTGAAGTATAACAAGCATAAGGGTGGTACGAACTAAAATACAGAATCTTACGAAAGCAAAATTGTACTTATAAAAATGAATTTACCAATTGTTATGAGAAAATTTTATATTCATTTATGTTTTTGTTGTTGCTACTTGCCGGAGCAACCGGACCAGGTCCATATATGGCAGCGGGCTGGGGGATGCGGTTCTGCTTTTAAATAGCACGACAAGAGTGGGAGACCGATTCGGCCAGGTGCCATCATGATTTTGACCAAGCACCCCCCCAGGGGGACATCTGGGAGAGGTCGTACCTTCTCCCAACCACTGACATCACAGTAGGACTTCCCTGTCAACGGATTGAACGTGCCGATATCCAGCCTGGACACGCAGGTACCTCACGTCGTTCGTTAGGATTCGAACTGAGAACCCCTCGACCGAAGACCAACGCGCTACCACTAGAATACTTTGGGCGTATTTAAGTTAGAGTAATAAAAGTGAAAAAAAATATTTCAGGTAGTCTCCTCTAACGAAACTATCGCGGGTTATTAACGTAGGATTACTTATCGTTTGTTTACCTCCATTTTTTGTTTGTTTGTTTGTTTGTTTATTGCTACTGGGTTTGACGCGCTGCCAAAATTATAACTCACGACGCAGGACAATCTTTTTTCTCTTTGAAGGACCGTTATTAAGGAACATAATCCTACGTTAAAAAATTCTGAAAAATTCATTCTGAAAATGTCTATCTTGCCATTCAAAGTTACTAAAAAATGTTATGCTAAGTTTTCCTAACCATGCTTAAAATTTTGAATTTTACTGTTTAAATTTAAACTTGAAATTATTCCTTTTGCTTTCATGTGTAATGTATATATATAAAACAGTTCCGTAACTGACTGACTGATTGACTGACTGACTGACTGACATATAATGCACAGACCAAACCACTGGACCTAAAGGGCTGAAATTTTGCATGGCTATTATTCTTATAGTGTAGGGGTTCACTAAGAAAGATTTTTGAAAAATTCTTCTTAGATTGTTTTAATTGAATTTTTAAGCTGTTTTTATAACATTCTTTAAAGTTTGTATTTAAAGTAATAATCCGAGGGTTATAAAATTTATATCACGAGAAAGATCCTAAAAATTCCTTTAAAATGAAATCTTTTTTGAATCTTTACCTCCATTTTCTGATTTTGGCGAATTTTTAAAGATTATTTTTTAGAATTCAATTTATTAAATGCTGATCTCGTGGTTTCTTTTCTCTTTTGTGACACTTTAAATTAATTTTGCATCACGTGCATAACAACGAAATAAATTGACAAAAAAAATTTTTAAATACGGTAAAAGGTAAAATTCAACCGTCCCGTGTAAGATGAAATTTTTTTAAGAATTTAATTCAAATTAGCATGTTTTATGGATATTAAACATACAAATTAGTTACATACATCGACAGTTTTATTTGTTATATATATATATATATATATATATATATATATATATATATATATATATATATATATATATATATATATATTTATATATATATATGTATATTTATATATGTGTATATATATATTTATATTTATTTATGGCACTAATTGCATACATTAACCGTTGCATTTAATTTGAATGTACTCCGTAGTGAAGCACGGGTATTCAGCTAGTGATCTACATATAAGGAAACATTATTAAAATAAATGTTTGAAAATAAAGAAAAAAACTCCTGTTAGGACTTTTATAAAGCCTTTAGTAAACCCCTTCAAGGGAACTTCCCATAATAAAAACTACTAAGATGCACAGATGTAAAATATTTTCCCAAGATATTTGAAA
This sequence comes from Dolomedes plantarius, assembly GCA_907164885.2. Lineage (NCBI taxonomy): Eukaryota > Metazoa > Arthropoda > Arachnida > Araneae > Dolomedidae > Dolomedes > Dolomedes plantarius. Next base: position 35,293,380 of record OU015497.1, read on the forward strand.
CCATTTATAGCACCCCCACCCCCCCCCCACCCCCCCGTCAGTGTAAATCCTCCGAAAGTTGACTTACCCCAGTGCTCGCTGACAATAATTGAACTTCCACACTATTTCTTACTAAGCCTTTTCTCAAACCCGCGCTCCCTATGGGGTACATATGAATATTTATTATCGAATGGGATTGAAAGGAAATGAATGAGGCCTTGATTGTTGAACCAATTTTTTTTTCCACGCTTTTAATTGACGTTTGAAACATTTTGTCCTTCGTAACTATTAATCTGGTGGCGAAACGTTCAACAAAACCTGAGCGCTGGGACAACAGAAAGCCGAAAGAAAAAAAAAAAAAGATGCCACAGGGCGATTTATACCTCCTGCGATTCCATTTGCAGCGGAAGCAATTCCCGCACCCCGTTGCTTCCTCTGTGGCATAATGGGAATTCGGCCATCAATCATTTCCCTTCCCCCCCCCCCCCGCTCGCCCTTTTTTAAACTCTGCATCTTTCAATCAAATTTTCCTATTTTAACTCTCTAAACGCAAGTTTGAGGCCAACTATATTTTTGGAGTCGTTCATTAGCAGAATTATATTTTATTGCGTTTATTTTTTTCTTCTTTTGTTGCCACCGCGAGCATGGTCCAGTTCTTTATATGCTTTCACTTTTATCCTTTCCCATCTCGGGGCTCGGACAGTTTTTGAAAGAAGCATCTGTCATTTCGGTTCCGATTCTCGGCTGCTCTGTGTAGTCCAGTGGTAAGTTCGCTTTCTTCGTCTAAGTGCATTGATGTTTTAAAAACACAGCTCTTAAGACTTCTGGGAATTAACCCTATTGGATACAGGCCCTGATTTTCCATTAGGCCCGTAGGACTGGGCCTAGGGGCCCCCGAATGTTGGGGGGCCCCCAAAATTTTTTATTTTAAAAGAAAAAATTCCCAATTCAAATTTTTTTTTATTTAACTTTTTTTATAGCAATTTTTTTTTATATATCCTTTCAAATTTGATTGATTGATTCATCATATGTATGTTACAGTGTATATATGGGATCAACAAGTTTTTCTGGTTGAATTGTATGGGTGTTTTAATGATGAAGTTAATATGTTATATTGCTTTTTGTTATTTGATAATGTTCTAGGCTTCTACACTTCAAATAGCCAGTTCTTGGTAAAATGGTACTTTCACAAAGATTCATGATTTATTTTTTTTCGTTTTGGTGTGTCAATTTTGGAAATTTTACGCCCACATCAGTGTTAGGGAGGCCCCCATCCTGAGTTGTGCCTGCCTATAGTCAAAAATTTTCTAAATCGGGCCCTGATTGAATACTCTCACCTCAGTGTTAACCTATGGAGAAAATGTGTCTACTATTTACAGCTATATATGCCGATAATCCAATTAAATGGTATTTTCAGATAGCCCGAACTTCTCTGCACTTTGCAACAGAATTCCTTTTTATAAATTTCGTCCACCAAAGGAATCGAGGAGCGTTTAAAATACACTACAGCAGATATTTTTCCCTGAATAATTTAAATTTTAAAATATTATTTGCATTTTTTTCAAGTAAAAATGCCCCAAGGTGTAAAATTTCTTTTTCTGTTACGGAGTACAATTTTTGAAAAAAAAGAAAAAACTTTAAATTGCCAAGACGGCAATCCTTGGACAAACTTTCTCCATAGATTAACATTGGAGGTGACCGAATCCAATACAGTAGGTACACAGCAGCCGTAAGAGATTATGAATGGGAAGCGACAGGAAATACCTTCATATTATAATCGATCAGTGGCGTAGCGAGCATAATTGGCGCCCGGGGCATGATACCTTTTTGGCGCCCCCCATGGTCTTAGGGGCCAAATGGTCCAACGGTCTTGTGGACCATTTGGCGCCCCTCTGCGAGTGGCGCCCGGAGCCTGATAGACCCCCTATTCCCTACGCCACTATAATCGATATTTAAAATGTTTCTAAGGCCTCGGCTACAATGCAGACGGAGAGTGGGGGGCCGCAGTGTGGTGATTGGTTAGAACGGAGCCGGCTACGATAAGAGCGAAAAATAATTGGCTGGGCGGTATTTTCCATCAGTTTCTAACATGCCGCTAACTAGCTAATCTTCTCATTTTGAGTGAAACCAACTGTTACCGATTGTACGTATTATTTTATTTTCTTATAATTCATATTTCTATTTTTTACTTGAAAATTGTTCTGTAAACTTTCCCACCATTAAAATACTGTAATCGATAAATGATTTTAAGGTAACAATGTTACCATTAGTAAACAAGATGTACAAAGCTCCGTGCTGTCACGTGTTCAATTTGTTTACTAATAACAGATCCAGATGTAGGGAAATTTGGGAAATTGCAAACTCTCTTTCCCGTATCCCGCGGTCCGTGAGAAGCAACTAGCGGCACTTTTCAGTGGAAAAAAATTCGCTAGCAAATGTAAACATACGTATGAAACTGGTTAAAATAATAAATAATTACAAGATAAAAAGAATTTTTTATATACCATGTTTTTATATTTTCTGTTGAATCATATAAACTTGGCAATTCTATGTATTAGTAAATACTTTTTGCATGTTTTTATTAACTAGCTTTCTTGTTTGTGTGTTTGTGTGTTTGTCTCGTACAAATCTTGCAATCGATTTTTCACTAACTTCCCGACTAGCTAGATATTTGAAACTTTTAGAATAGCTCAGAACACGATGACAATGCGTTATTTTAATACTTTTAGCCATCTTTAAGCAGAATTAAATTCATTTTCAGTTATTTTCAGTTAATTTTGTTTTGTAGACTGGTGCAGCCATCTATCGTCCGGAACGGGAACGAAAAGTTAAACGCAAGTTAACTTCCAATTAACTTCATTTTCTTTCAAGTTGATGGGATAATTCATCAAAAAAATTTTAAAAAAGTATTTATTAATACATATAATTGTCAAGTTTATATGATTCAACAAAAAATCCAAAAACATGGTATATAAAAAGATCTTTTTATATTGAAATTATTTAAAAAAATTTTTGATGAACTATCCCATCAACTTGAAAGAAAATCAAGTTAATTGGAAGTTAACTTGCATTTAACTTTTCATTCCCGTTCCGGCCGATAGATGGCTGCACCAGTCTACAAAACAAAATTAACTAAAAATAACTGAAAATTAACTTAATTCTGCTTAAAGATGGCTAAAAGTATTTTTAAAATGCATTGTCATCGTGTTCTGCGCTATTCTAAAAGTTCCAAATGCCTAGATAGTCGGGAAGTTAGTTAAAAATCGATTGCAAGATTTGTACGGGACAAACACACAAACAAACAAGAAAGCAAGTTAATAAAAACATGGTAATTAATCTTACCTGACAAGTTTATTGTGTTTCCAACTTCTCCCCACAGTTTCTTTGTGACAACGCTATTTTTAATAAATTCACCATGCCTGTCATTCCACAAACATGGCCTGCATTCTACTTCGGAAACCAAGGCCTCATACTCGAGATCCGTCAATTTTCTTTTCTCTGCCATATTTCACAGGACGAGAGCTTCTAGTCAACTGAAACGACTCTGGACGGTGAGCGGAAATTAATGTCTTGGGGAGCGGGACAGATCAAGCGGTATTCCGTTAAAATCTGTCTTCTATATATATATAAATGAATGTTTGCTTGTCCGTATTTTATGCGCTGCCGTACCGTTCATCCGATTGCGATGAAACTTGGTCAACTTATTGCTTGAACTTGTGCGAAGGTTATAGATTATTTTCATCCGGCTACGACGTTCCATTCCCGAATTATGTTAGAACAAGTTTGCGCGGTATCAACGGATATTTTTGTTCAAAGCCATTGTAACATTTCGTTGTTGCCAATTAAATTATAGCATTTCCATAAAAATAAATAGACATGAATTAGAAACGTGATTTATTCATATATTGGCGCATGCAAGAATGAATTTCATGTATTATTTTCATATACGTGGCAACGCCGGAATATTTCTTTTTAAAAATGAAAATATAAGGATGGAAAGTCATTTTCAATGAATGTGTTATCTATCCATTTCATGAATTGAAACTATCCCAAGCTACCTGTTCAGACTCATATACTGCAGGACACGTTCACTTAGCTAGAAACACGTGCGTTTAGCCTTGACGCGATGATTTATATAACTGAAGTGACATCGAAACATAGCAGATGATTTAGTTTTGAGAAAGTATTACAATCATGAAATACGTGTATATTATAATTAAGAAAGTCTGAAAGTGGCATTGAAACGTAGCAGACGATTTAGTTTTGAGAAAGAATTCAGAGCATGAAATACATCTATATACTTTTTCTATAATAATTATCAGATTTGCTGTGTTTTAATATTGAATGTGATCTCAATCCAATCAAACATTATTGATTCTTTTTCTATAATAATAAATCCATTCAAATGTTATTGACTAGCTGTAAATTAATGCTTTAAAATGCCCAAAAAGAGGAGAGTAACTTTTAATCCTGTAGAAGTAAGGGCATAATGTCAAAGATTGTTGAGAAATGAGCAATGTGGTGAAAAAAAACAGAAGAGCGCGAAGCCAATAGAATGCAGTTAGACGCACACAAGAATCTGAAGAAAAAACATTCCCAAGAGCTCGAAGTCAACAGAATTCGAATTATAGTGATCCGAAGCAGTGAGACTGATGAAGAAACTTTTAACGCGTCGAACATACGATCGTCCTCGACATCGAAAGAGGCATCGACATCGCTTCAACATCGAAAGGAGAGGAAAGCGATGAACAACGGCAGCACCGACAACAAACTAATGCTATTTGCTACAGCAAAAGAATTTTAGCGAAAACTTTAGAACATCATAACATGAGGCTAATCATTGAAAAAAAAAATAATATCAGAAACTGAATCCCGAGCGAAGCCGGGTAATACATCTAGTCTATATATATATAAAACAGTTCCGTAACTGACTGACTCTCTGACATACAATGCACAGACCAAACCGCTGGACCTAAAGGGCTGAAATTTCGCATGGCAATTCTTCTTATGGTGTAGGGAAGCACTGGGAAAGATTTTTGAAAAATTCTTTTTAGATGTTTTAAAATGAAATTTTTAAGCTGTTTTTGTAACTTTTTTTAAGTTTGCATTTAAAATAATAATTTGAGGGTTATAAAATTTATATCACGAGAAAGATCCTAAAAATTCCTTTAAAAATGAAATCTTTTTCCAATCTTTACCTCCATTTTCTGATTTTTGGTGAATTATTAAAGATTCATTTTTAGAATTTTATTTATTAATGCCGATCACGTGATTTCTTTTTCTGGTACTTTGAATAAATTTATCGTCACGTGATAACAACGAAATAGACAAAAAAAAAATTTTCTTTCTAATGCCGCAGACGATTGGACATTATCCAAAAAATATTAAAATACAGTAAAAGATATGTTCCTCAAACTGTACTATATTAACTGTACTATATTCTTTAGTATGTCCTATTAGATTTAATTTGAATATTTTCATCTACATTATTTTGTCCTTAAAAATATCCCTTACGATTTTTTTTATAAATATATATATATATATATATATATATATATTACATCATTTGTATACCTTGATCCTCATATTTATTATAAATATATATTTTTTTTGGCATTAATTGCATACATTCACCGTTTTATTTAATTTAATGCACTCCGTAGCGAAGCGCGGGTATTCAGCTAGTGTAACCATATGCGGTGTCAGTTATTCAGCTAGTGTAACCGTGAGCGGCATCGCTCTACCGCACTGCCGCCCTCCGCTTGCATCGTAGCCGAGGCCTAACGCGACTGGCACTTCGTCTATTACGCCATTCCGCTCATCCACACCACGAATTTGTTGGCTTCTTTAATATGAGAGCGCCCTATAGGTGGGCCAACATAGCTCCCTCATCTCAGCCTTGTCCTCGGACAACCAGGAATCGAACCCACAACCTGAGGACACCCCCACTCAGAGGACGCCCTGGGGTTAAAGCAGAATTTGCTTCAAAGATCTTTAAAAAAAAAAAACAGCAGCTGAAGAACATCAAAAATTCAAAGTACCGATTGTCGTTCCTCAAATTTTGTGAGCGAGCCAGTCTCTCTTAACAAAAATAGGTGCGAGGCGGAAACTGTCAGCTGTTTTGTCGTTAGAGCATGGTTTTTTAACTTGGGGGTTCGTGAATAAATTTGATGGGTTCACCGACTTGAAGGAGATTTTCAGTCCCGTAAGGGCCTGTTCACATAGGAGTCCGTTGCGTGGCGTTAATGAAAAGATGACGTTGAGACGAAAATAAGCCAATCATAGGCGTTAAAAATTTCATTGCTAATCATTTGGAGGCCTATGATTGGTTTATTTTAGTCTCAACGTCATCTTTTCCTTAACGCAACGCAACGGACTCCTATGTGAACAGGCCCTAATACGCTCCTGCGACAAAACACACAATTCAAGACTTTTTATTTGAAATTTCAATGGATGCATGTGTTAAATTTTAAAATTAAAAAAAACCCGCAGTAGCCTTTGAATTTGAAGTACAACTGTGCAGTAGTCATTTCTCAAATGACATTAAAGTATACATCTATATATTAAGTTTAAGCCGACTTTTTGGGCAGTCCGTGAGAGAAAACTACTGCATCAATTTACTTCATTTTGGTCTTAAACGAAAGATTGTAATCTGTAGATTTGTCAAATTTGGTTTTTGTAACCG